>CM060896.1:121829044-123029044 GCA_030762935.1 Hymenopus coronatus | reverse complement strand
TTCTCTACACGTACTACGTACAATGTGTATGGAGAAGGTACTGTACCCCACCCAAAAATTCGATACTGAGATTTCACCGGAAGTATACTTTTATAAAAAAAAGTATTTCCTGAAAAAGGTCCGTGTGTGTGTGTCTGTGAACACGGACACTCGTAAAACGGATAACTCAACAACGAAAAATCGGTAGAATACCAAAATTGATATTTAAGTTTAGTATCTTCTAGGGATGCGACACGAAGATTTTGAGAAAAATCCTTCCACCCCAAACTACCCTTTACATGGAACAAAAAATTAAAAAATGGCTCTAACGATTTTGATTAAAATACCGTATAGTAAACATACTTATATTGCAAACAAAATGTATATCTTGAATTTTCTGGGAATGAGAAGACCTCTTTATTCTGAATGAATTTTGCTGATAAGCCGTAAGAGATAGGCAGAAACTTACTGCACAAAAAATGTAGATTACGTTAAAACACAATTTATGTCATGCACGGCTTTTTCTCGTGGAATTTACCATTTCTGAGATATGCCTTGTTATTTGCTTCAGCTTTAAAATATTTAAACTTTTCTCACACGGAAAGTTGCTCTGCATAGAAACGGTTTTCAATTACATGGTAACCAGCTTTTAAAGGATTTGACTATCGTTTTAGCCTAGTGTATTCCCTTATTTCCCTTCTACTTACAAGGAAGCAAATAATTAAGACAATATCTGCTAATGTTTATATCGATTATCATAAAGTAAATAGAGGATTAAGCTTTTTAACAATAATTTATTACAGAGATGTAAGAAAGTCATATGAATTGAACACATCACATTTTTACTATATCTAGCAGCTACTTAGAGTAGGTGCAGTATTTCAATAAAAAATTCTATACCAGCAATGCATGATTTGAGATTTCCCGAATCCCCCAAAAAGGACTTTAGAAAAACATCCTCCTGAGCATTTGCGTATTGTGAACACCATAACTAAAAAGCGAAATGTCGAAAGACTATCAAACTTGGTATTTGAGTTCAGGATGTGACATGAACATTTCCGAAAAAATTCCCCACTCCAAACTACACTTGCGTGGTCCATTTATCGTTTATACACTATTTTATAAAAATTACTAACGATTTTCTTTAAAATTAATATAAGACATATAAAACTAACATAAGGTATATCTTGCAACTTCTGCGGAATAGAATATGGATTCCTCTTCATTCGGAAAGAATTCTACATAATTGGTATGCCATTAAAGATGCACAAAAACATTCTACAGAAAGTAGTTCATATATCTGCTTAAACAGACCATTTATTTTACATTATCATTTTTGAAGCATTGGCCATTTCCGAGATATCCGTTATTGGTTTGAATATGTGAATGCTTTGATCATGTTTTGAAGCGCTATCAACAGTTAGGTGTCGTAGAAGGAATATGGAATTTCAACGCCAGCATATAGCGACCAGCTCTCTTAAAAGGTTTGACTATCGCTTCAGCCTCCTATATTCCCCTTATACTGGTGATAAGCATAGAGTACAATAGGTTTCGCGGCTATTAGCCTACCGGCTGTGCTGCTTGTTATGCGCGCTGCGCGGATGACAGCACGTCGCAGTAAATATATTACGACAAAGAAACAAACATTAAATACTAAAAAATAAAAGTGCACACATGCAGGATGTTAGCAGTAGTGTATATAGTTGTATTAGTAATGAAGACATATTTTCCCAAAGATGGCAGGTCAGAAGACGTAACACTGAGTGGGCAGGTCTCGCGGTCATAAATGTATCGGAACAAATGTACTGCATCAAGTAAAGAAACACGTGCCACGTTTGCAAGAATTCAACTTACACGGAAGCCTCGCGCTCTACCGCCGGCCGGCTAAGAGGCGTAAAACCGGTTCTGCTCTATGCTGATCACCCATATTTATAACAAAGAGTGTAATAATACTTTTTCTGCAAGTATTTATCTGGATATTGAGAGGGGGGATGCTTTTGCAAGCATAATTTATAGAAGCTATATAAAAATAAACAATAATAGCTAGAGAGAGTAATGCGAATATAACACATAATAAACATGTAAAACAACAGACTTATTAGAAAGTTACTTAAAGAAAAACTTCAGCTCACTTATATTATAATTTCCGCCAATTCTATTACCAAATAATATTTTGTATCAGGTGGTGCCAGAAGGGACTCTGAGGTGAGCAAAATGTAAATGAGGGCGCGACGTTAGAGAAGGCACATGTATCTTTAATAGTGCTCGCAGTAAGACACACTCATCAGTTACTCTGTAATGCACAACTAATTCACCATGCCATATTATTGTATACAGTAGTTCAGTTGGAAAAAAGATTTGGAGTTTCCTTAGAGAAGTGTAGTGTGTATTATGCAAACTCGTTTACGCATGAAGGTAGTTTTATTTGCTGGCTGTTAAGGTTAGGATTGATTAGACGTGGTGGTCTCCAGGACACTGGGGTAAGGCACCGGACGAGGCCCTTGTGGCCCTTCATCTCTTACGTGACCCCAAGAAGGGAGGGATAAGGGGAGAGACCTGAAGGGCGACCACATCCGGATGCGAATGTAAGCATGGACGAGTTCCCTAATGTCTACAGTTGGAATGATTCAGACATCGCCCTATGCCTGTTCAAGGGTCCCAAGCCTCCCAGCAGATCCCCAGAAGGAACCCCCAAGCCCGAAGGCGGGTCCCAATGAGTATTCCCGATGACGATGCCAGGATAACCTTTTACAATGCGCAATCTATTTACCCGCAATCCGCCAAACACTACTCTGGTCCTTCAACCATGAAAAAGAAATGGTTAGGACTTGTAAACATGGACCTTTTTCTAAAAACGCAATTATTATAATTATTATTGTTACTGTCATTATCATCAGCATCATCTATTATATTATCATCATCATCAAGGGGGCCATAAAACTTGTCGCGTTGTGTCGTATGATGATCGTTCTGCCCGCGATGTCGTCAAATTTGTACTTATTTGTGGCGTGTATATATATATATATATATATATATATATATATATATATATATATGACACTATATACTTGGCTTGGACATATCAGTAGAGTGATGACCTACTAAGTATATAGGAAATTAAGATGAGTCCACCGTACCTGTTTAGTTTCTCTCTCTCTCTCTCTTTTTTTCTCTCTCTCTGCCTCGGCGTAGCTGGTTTTGGGTTCGATGTTCGGTAGACCAATTGATCTCGAGGTAGAAGCAGGAAAAGAGTACAGGTACGGATACTGGGTGATGAATTAATAACAGAGATAGGATCCTTGTTGACTCTGAAGTTTAAATTATGCGATGAAACATCAAGTATTTATGGCGAACTCATCTTGACAAACACTTATACATACATCTCTTAACACTGGCAAATTCGGAGAAACCTATTAATACATGTATATAATTATTTCACTGAAATACACTTGTTACATTTTAACACTGTCTTATAAATTGTACTTGTTGCGCTTTTAAAATTTCTAGCACATTTTGTTACGCTGAGTGGCGTGGATTACGCCTCTGAGCGACAGGACGAACTGTATGGATTCTATATTTTGGCATTTTAAATAGGCCAGAAGGCAAGATGTCCTTCTTAATGCTGATTGGCTCACACTTGGGCCAAAAGTTACACTCCGCGTCATTAGATTATATTGAAGCCAAATGACAGAAGAATACAATGAAAAATACCCTGCTTGAATATTTGGGACTTTTACCGCGTTTCACTTATACCGAAAATAAAATAAAGAAATCCTGCGAATTCTCAATTTTTTTTACATACGATAGAGTGTTTTTTGTAATATTTAATTGCGTAGTTTCGCAGCTTTGCCTTGGCACAAGTTAACATAGCTAATATTGCAATTTATGATATAAATACGAAAGAATATAGTAAATTACTTATATAAACATATAATCAAATAATTAAATTATTGAGGATTGTCTATAGATCTTTCATATCAATACAATTATTCTTATTCTTTTTCTTATTATCATTATTAATATTATTATTATTATTTTATTATTAGGCAGTGACTCAAGAATTACCCTCTCAAACTGTATTAAACATTTCCAGTGAACTTTCGGTGTCGAATTTTTGGATGGAATGCAATATCTTCTCTGCCTACTAGAATGTGATACAGAAAGTAAACGGACACATGCAACGCTGACTGCGCCAGCTAGTACTCCAAGCACATTTAAGTAATCCTGGAAAATGTGTTAAAGTGGCGTTATTGTTAAACACATTTTAGGCAGTTGCTTTGTCGTTTATGTTTAAATAAAACATAATTATTCACCTGATATTCCTTTTCATTCGGAGGGGTCTATGGATGGTCTCACGTTAGTGTTCTGTAGGTTATAGCCCCAAAATTCTCACTCTCCTTTGCCCTGCCCTGACTCAACTCTCCAAGATATATAAAAAACGAAAGGTTGGGACAGATGCGTGGTTATCGTAGGAGTAAAGAGCAACTAAGGAAACTAGACAAACAAGCTGAAAGTAAGGAGATTGTGTAAAGGCAAGAGTGAGTCATACTTGTGTGATTAGAGGGTATCGTGAAGGATAGTAGAAGCGACCTCGAGATGTTCCTTGGGAATGACGTAGCAGTGTGAAAAGTCACTCATTTTGCCTTTAGGCGAATGGTAAATGCTCTCAGGTAGAGTGTATTAAAATAAAGCGTTGAGGGCGAAACAAAAGTTATCAGAGCCATAGATATGTAACTTGGATAATGGTTAAAGAGAAAAAAAATTGAAGAAAGATCAAGAAGTACACGAGTGGTTTTGAACAACAGGAACTGGGCGGGAAGTTAGCATTGTAATGCCGGAAATCTCCACCTACCCCTACTCTGAGTTTCGTATTTTCCATAGTAGTAGTCCCTCAAGCAAGGGCGTAAGCAGAATGCATTTTAGGGGGAGGGCTGAGACAGGAATAATAGAAACTCAAGGTGACAGTCATTCCTTTAATCCGCGGATACCATTAGAGATTTTTCTTGGTGAGGGGGATATCAACTGGATCACAATTAGGGCATAGTGACTAAGAATTATGTAGATGGATCATCATGACGAACAAAATTGTTTAAGTTCTATGCGGCCAAAAGGCAAATAAGACCATGGAGATCAAACTCCCAGTCAGGACTTACATTCAGCATCCCAGGTTGGATTCCCGGCGTCGGCCTATGGTTTTCTCGTAATTTCAAAACCACAGTAGAGACCCGCTTTTTAAATATGTGTCCCTAACTTCGAGAGAGGGAAGGAATGAGAGGAGAAGAAGAAGGGAAAAAAAAAAGAAGGAGAATACGCCGCCAGTGAAATCCGCGACTGGAACTGTGAGCGTTTGTAGTATTCTGTAAAAGCCATAATGCATTCTAATAAGTTAATATCCTTCATCAATTTTTCTGCTAAAATACTGCTTTCCAATTGATGTTTCATCTAATTCATAGACACCCAGGACTGAAGAACAGAAGTTCGTGAGAGAGATTGAGCATAAGCTTAATGGCACAACAAAGATTGTACCTAGAGCAGGCATTGCATTTATAACATGTCAACATATCAGATAAACAGAACGTAATGTCTGTCAGTTTGGCAAGAGAGTGTAAATCTTCCTCCTAGGAGTGCATTGTGTAAAATTTCAGACAATACATTCTACACTGCAGAAACTGAATAGAAGACATCTGTTTAGTTGTGCGTCTATTCTTAAGTTTAATCATCAGTTGTTTATAATGTTGAACAAAAATCGATAAAAATTGTAGGTGTTAGATGAACTATCATAAGACAGCTGTGCATTTACCTATTAATAATCAACAATGAATAGCTAGCTGTCAACTGTTTCTAAATATTGATGTTTTTAATTATATTCTAATATATAGTTTTTACTTTCTCTATACGCACTATGTACATAGTGTATAGAGAAGGTATTGCACTCCACCCAAAAATTCGATACCGAGATTTCACCGGAAATATATGTTTTAGGGTCCCCAATATCCAAAAAAAGCATTTTCACAAAAAGGTCCGTGTGTGTGTGTCCATGTGTCCGTGACTGTGTGTCTGTGAACACGATAACTCAAAAACGAAAAGTCGGTAAAATACCAAACTTGGTATTTAAGTTTAGTATCTTCCAGGGATGCGATACGAAGATTTTGAGAAAAATCCCCCCACCCCCAACTACCCTTTACATGGAACTTTTTTCGAAAATTTTGATTTTCTCAAAAATGTCGCTAACGATTTTGATTAAAATCTCGTATATTAAACATATTTACCTGACAAATAAAATGTATATCTTGAATTTTCTAGGAATAGCCTCTGAAGAGTAGTTTATTCTGGATGAATTTTACGGAATTTTGAATAACTGCTAAACCGTAAGAGATGGACAAAAATTTACTGCACAAAAAATGTAGAACACGTTAAAGCACACAATTTATGTTATATAATTTTTTTTTCGTGGAGTTCGTCGTTTTTGTGACATTCCTTATTTTTGGTTTCTGCTATGAAAAACTTATATTTTTTTCATACAGGAACTTGTCAACTCCGACCCATATAAACAAAGGAACTTCATTGACATAGCAACCAGCTTTTTGACTATCACTTTAACCTATGGTAATCCCTTATTTCGCTTCTACTTACAAGGAAGCAAGTAATAAGACTATTTCTGCTATTTTTTTTTCTGATTAGCATAAAGTAAATAGAAGTATAAGCTTTTTAAGAATAATTTGTTGCAGGGATATAGAGAAAGTCATGTGAATGGAACACATCAGATTTTTATTACATGTAACACATCAGATTTTTATTACATGTAACCGCAGCAAAGAGCTCTACACCGATCATATTGCAAACAAATATGATGTGTTACATTCTTACGAGTTTCTTGCACACCACCGCTATTACTTTCTCTACCACGTACCTATAATGTGCACAGTAGGTGGAGAAGATTTTCATTGCACAAAAACATTAGATTCCAGTCTTCACCGCAAATACATTTTGAGGACTCTTGAATTAAAAAAAAACACACACACACTTCTAAAATTATATCAGAATAATAACCGGTTATAAAGGTAACTACAAGTTTAAGGGGAGAAGGTACCTTCTATCTCCGTCATGTTAAATTTGACATGTTCAATGTACCTTTTCTGAAGAACTATGAATAATAATGCAATTATTTTTTTTATCACATATACATACACTATTGGGCAATAAAATGACATTTTTATGAGTATATAGCATTAACAATGGAACTTTAATAAATTTTTCAATAATAACCCTTTTTTGGTACACTTGAAAAGAAAAAAAAATATATCAGAGCCCTTGATAATAATATCTAAGTGTTGAAAAATATCAGTTTATAGATATGTGTCAGGGAAACCATCTGTGAAAATTTCATTGCTCTAGGATAAGTAGTTTCAAAGAAAATGTACATAAGGCTTACAAAAACAAATGTTACGGGAAAATGACTTTAAAGTTTTACAGTACTCACAGCCTGTTAAAACACTCCTGTCCCATACTCAGTGTTGACAAGATCTTCTCTATTCCTCTTCTTGTTCCTTCTCTTCTGTCTAGGACTTTTATAAACGTCTTCTACCTCCATGTCAGCCTTGGTAACACGATATTGGTCCATTTCTTTAAAATTTTTTAACATGTTCCTCCCCGCAATAATACCTAGATGTAGCAGCCCTTTCACCCGACCTACGTTTCCACTATTGAATGTCAGCACTGTCATAAGACCCAAATTCTAGTGTATTTTGTCTAACAAATACTGTTTTGAGGACTCGGTTCCACACAATGCTATTAAAACTTTTGTTGGGATTTTGAGTTTTACCATGTAGGCATTTGCTCAACAACTCTGTGTTTGCCATACTCCTGAAGACAGGTTTTATTGCAGTTAGTACAGAATTAGGTAGAGCGTGCTTGTGACTGTATTGTTCTCCAGTCAATAATGCTTTATTATATTTACACCAAGTTTCTTCACCTTTTAGACACAAATTATGTCGCGGTAACATATCAGTCGACGGTTTATGGAAGAATATAGCCCAGATATCTCTTTTCATGGCCTCTACACTGTTTATATTTCTCCTGATTGCCATCCCATAGTACCTTTGAATATTGTCAATTTCCTTTTCTGTCAGTCTATCCGTACCCTAAACATAAAATATCAGAGACAGTTCTAAGAGGAGCTAGAGAGTGAAAAGGAGGCGTGTGATTTAAACACACTTTTAGGTCCTTTAAATAAGTTTCTGGTGCAAAACAAATTTATATTCATATAAAACACACTTCAAGCTATGAAAATAAGCAAAAGAACAAAAAATGATATTTTTACCATTTTTAAGGTATCTTCTCCCCTTAAATAAAACATTACATTTTCATTGTAGAAATAACGTTTTAATATTTATAAATGTAACCTCATGAATATCAGAGAATAGGTACGTTTTGGCCTTGATTACGAACATGGCCCATCTATAATGACTTCCTGTCCAAAAGAGTAAATGGGCAATTAGTGATGTTTTTAATTTACTTATTGCAAAGTTATTTGAGTTGCAATTCGTACCATAATTCCATCCCTTAACCAATCCGTTGAATATATTGGCAAAAATCACAACTCTCAGGTTATCACACAACTCGTACAAATCCCCAGTCGTTTATTTACTATTATATATACCTCGAAGTGCGTAAAAGTTCCATTATTTTCATCCCCTTATAGAAAAAACACTACTGCTTGGTTAATTAGAGCACAAATTCGTGCACTTGGGCTGTAATACTCTGCAAAAATGATAGAAAATGCTTTCCAACCTCAGAAAGCTGCGCCTTTTTGTATTTTTAACTTGTATTTGTAAATGTGCACCATTTAACCAACAAGGACAAAACTTTGGACGGTTGAGCTTTTGGCGCGCACCACCACTAAAAATTATTGATTACTCGCAACCTTTAAAAGCCACACATATTCTTATTTTCAGTGGCGGGTGCTGCAGAAGAGAGCAAGAGCACGTGAAACCTCTAAATTGACACCATGCGGATTTATCAATTGCTTAATATTTTCTCTACATGTACTGTGTACACAGTGTGCAGAGAAGGTATTATATTGCACCCCAAAAATTGGATACCAAATTTCACCGGAAATACATGTTTTGGGTTGGCAATTTTGACTTTTTTGGAGAAAGCTCCGCGCGCGCGCGCGCGCGCGCGTGTGTGTGTGTATATGTTTGTGAGTGTGTGGCTATGGACAGCATAGCTCAAAAACGAAAAGTCCGTTAAATACCAAAGTTGGTATTTAAGTTCAGTATCTTACAAGGATGCGACAGAAGATTTTCAAGAAAATTCCCCAACTACCCTTCACATGCAAAAATGCAAAAAAAAAAAAAAAAAAAGTATTTTCTCAAAAATTGTTCTAACAATTTTTATTAAAATATCGTATACTAAAGATATTTGCCTGATAAATAAAATGTATATCTTGAATGTCCTCTGAAGACTACTTATTCTGGATGAATTTTACGAAATTTTGCATAACTAGTAAGCCGTAAGAGATAGACAAAAACTTACTTAACAGAAAATTTAGAGCTCATCAAAACACACAATTTATGTTAAATACATTTTTTCCGTGGAGTGAATCGTTTTTGAGATATCTTTGTTATTAGCTTTAAAATGCTTATACTTTTCTCATACGGGAATTTGTCAACACCTGTCCATACAAAGGAACTTCAGTCTCATTACAACAGCTTTCGACTAATACTTTAACCTATGTTACTCCCTTATTTCCGTTCTACTTACATAGAAGCAAGTAATAAGACTATTTTCTGTTTTTTTTTTTTTTTTTCTTCCCCGATTAGCATGAAGTAAAAAGAAGCATAAACTTTTTAACAATAATTTGTTGTAGAGATGTAGATAAAGTCATGTGAATGGAATGCATCTGATTTTTTTCCTTTAAAATATATCTGTTTATTTTACCGCGCTGCTCCTCTAAACTTGATAACATATTTGGCAATAGAATCCCTCATATCTTTGCTTATGCTACCCGTTAAGGAGCTTTTGTGCTTCTATTTCAAATCATATCATTATCAACTTCTGACAGGTTAAAGATCGCATTAAAGTAATTCTTATCATGACACGCTAAAACTCGTAAGCATGCAGGTGTCTAATTACGGCTCCCCACTACAGAATATGGCTCGTGCACATTTGAAGAAGTGCCCTAAAGCTTGAAGTTTTTCTTGCACACTGTTTCCACTTTCATGATAATTTAGTTCAAGATGGCAGCACATTACGGCAGAAGTTTGATTCACTACAGCAGAAGTAGATAATATGCACAAGTGCGGAAACTACTCACGTTTTCTCCACATTCATACTCCCAACCACAATTTAATTAATTCACTACTTCCTTCTTGACCTAACATTAATTATTTATTTATTGTTAGGAGCAACTGCAGTTGTGCCAATGTGTTCATAATCATAATATTATACAACAGGTGCTACTTCACATTGCCAGGATCGACCAAAATTTGTTGAATACCCAAAATGTATGCTCACGAGTCGCTACTGTTCATTTTTTACTCTTTATTTACAGAATATCAGGTAACAAGGCTAGCCTTGAATAAAGAATTACGTTTGTCCAAGCAGTTGTGATACCAGCTTGCCTACAATGTGTAGTGCTGAAAGCACACGAAAATTTGCTGAGAATTTTCAACGCTCTCTGGCATGTCGTGTTATTTTTATAACAAAAGAAAGCGAGGCAGTACGAAGGTATTTCGGGAAATTTTCATGACATTCTCGATTCATTACGCAACACGAGTAAGGGCGCTACTTTAAACCTTTATTACATTAATTATTTTGCTACATATGCCGTTCTTCCTCTAATTCGCAAACAGGTGTTTATATCCCTTTCACCGGCACCACAACTGAAGCAACTTAATAGCCGTGAACGTTAGTGCTATATGAAGTGGACTGACCATCCATTCGAACGTCGTGACTGCAGTCAAATGTGCCTGTGGTAGGTAACGGAAGGGGAGTGCTCAAGTAAAATAACCGGTGTAAATGTAAAGGGCGTGTTATTTATGGACGCTCTTTAACTACTGTGGTTCTCAGCATCCCATTCTATACTGGTCTTCGGTGTGATGGCTCGCTTGGATGCTGACTTAGATGCATTTGATTGCAGTTGTATGGATTTTACTATTTTTTTACTAAAAAAACATAGCTTTATTGCAAAAATATTAATATTTTTACAATATAAAACAGTTATATTAACTAAACTAATTTTATTTTTGAAGATTATATGACAAGAAATTAGAAAAAAAGTTCACTAAAATATTAAAAGCTTTGACTAATCATCTTTGTTGCATAATTGTAACGCCATGCAATAAAGGGTTAAGTTGTTATATGCCCAATATTGTAACGTACATAAATTAGTGAGAGGCCGCCGTTTGTATTGATGCACCTACGGACACAAAAATCACACTGAAAATAAACAACGAACCTCTGTGTATTCTCCGCTTAAACATGTGCAAAGTCGAAAAAGTGACAGGCCGACTTATCGTTCTCTGTTGCGGTCAGTGATAAAGCAGTTCCGGAAGCGGATGTGAAGCTTACGTCTTTTTATTTTACCGGTTCCGCTTTTACTGATACTCAATACAGGCAGAAATGATAGTAGAGAAAATGGTACGCCGATCGTTCTGATGCATGTCACATGACTTTCTCTACATTTGCTTGCACAAACTTTTCTTACACAAGTTTATTCCTCTATTTACTTCATGTTAATTGGGACAAATGTTTGTAGCAGTGCTTTTGTTCATTAAACGTTTCATTCTAAGTACAGGAGGGTGAAACAATGGTCAAATCTTTAATATGCGGTTCGCTATGTGAGGGTGAAATTGTATACTTTGGATGTTCACGAGAAAGGAGCTAACGGAGACCTAGCACTTCAAAAAAGATATAAATTATTTGAAAATTCAAAACAATCATAACAATATCTCGGAAATGGTTAATGACAAACAACTTTGGCACAAATTGTGTATTTTAACTTGTGTAGCAAGATTTTGTCTATATTTTAACGATTTCCCAGTTATACAAAAGTATACACAACGGCTATTCGTAGAGGATCCTATATGTACACTTTATTGTTAGTTATACGTATATTATTTTAATAGAAATCGTTAGGGACATGTTTTAGAAGATTAAAAATAACGAAACATTCTCCATGCAAATGGTAGTGTGGGGTGGAGAAGTTTTCTTGAAAATGTTTATATTGCATCCATGGAAGATGCTGAACTCAAATCTCAAATTTAAGATTTGTACCTACATTTCATTTTTTAATTACATTGTTGACATATGTCGCGGACCTATGATATAATCATTTCATCATAAAACACGTATTTACAATGAAATATAAATATCGAATCTGTGGCTGGACGAGAAAGTAAAAACATTTGTAGAAAAATGTGAGTGTATGATAAAAATCCAGAAGTCCGATAAGCTTTCATATGCAGTACCCGATGAATTTCCCACAAACTCTAACTATGCTTTTAAAGATGCTCTTTGGTTGTTTATTTTCCTGTCTAAAATTAGCTCTGACGGTTTTGATTATATTGTCACCTGTATTGATATGCTATGACGAATGAAATGTAAATGGTATGTATTTTTTGCCCCCTGAAGTTTTATTCATTCTGAATGTATTTTATGATTTTGTATAGCTAACAAAGCGTAACCACAGAACAAATATAGAGTTCATTGGAATATATTCTTTATGTCCAATAACTTATACCGTTAGCGAAATATTCCTGTCGTATGTCTAGATATGTTTTATTTTCGGTATCGAAGATATCAGAAGAACAGAAACCCAACCACATCAGTTCAGGAGTCAACACCGTTGCCGATAGGCAATATGTTTCAAAAGGAAATGCAGCCGATAGGATCATGCAGTTAAAGGCGGGGTATAATTGGAACATAAATAAATAAAAGAGTAGGACGATCTTCGCCCTCCCCCTCTTAAGGATATCGTAAATAGCTGGCTATTGTCTAAGCAGCTCATTCTTTTCTTTCGCATGAGCTAGTTACCATAACGTGTTACAGTGACTCCAAGAAGTAATCTTCTTCATTTAATATATTTTGTAAGTCAAATTTCGTATTTTAATATGCAAAAAGAACAAATTGTATTGCAGATCATGTTCTGTCGTTATCCCAGTTTTATACATATTTTAATAAAGTCACCTATGTTTCGAATTTTTCATATGTGATATTTACAAATTGCGTTATCATTTAGTATAGCTCTTCTTATAGTGACTGACAAATCTCTCAGATATATGACGAACGGAGATATAAGATAATAAAGTCATAAAACCTGAGGCGTTAAAGAAGAAGCTCGTAAACTGCTTGATAAATTCAGACTTTCACTTTTTTTTTCTTCCTTCAGATTAAAGGTCCGTGTTCACCACAATTTCAGGTATTATACCAATAAATGTGCAAGTAAAGTACACTTTTAAATACCGCAGACAGAAAAGTTAAAATAAAATCTGATGTGTTGACTTTCTCTAACTGCTCTACAAACATCTTACAAAAGATTATTCTTCTTTCTACACAATGCTAATCGAGATAAACATTAGCAGAATGTTCTTATTGCTTAGTTCCTTGTAAGCATAAGGAAACTAAGGGAATGCACTAGGCTAAAGTGATAGTCAAATGTTTTAAATGCTATCGTTATGCGATTGTCATTGCAAATCGCTTCTCTGTTTGGCCAGGGGTAGAACAAAAGAAAAATGGACACTTCATGTCTGAGAAAAGTATAAATAATTCACAATTGAAACCAATAATAAGGAATATTATTTCCACAAAAAAATTGTAAAGGGCATACATTTTGTATTTTGACGAGATCTACATTTCTTGTGCAGTGAGTTTTTATCTATCGCTTACAGTTTAGCAGTTAAGCAAAATTCGGCAAAATTCATCCAGAATAAAGAGGTCTTCAGAAGCTATTCCCAGAAAATTCAATACATACATTTTATTTGGGATGTAAATAGCTTTAATATACGGAATTTTAATCAAAATGCGAGAGCCATTTTTAAGAAAATCAATATTTTCGAAAAATTTTCCATGTTAAGGGTAGTTTGTGGTGGGGGGATTTTCTTGAAAATCTTCGTGTCGCATCCTTGGAAGATACTAAACCTAAATACCAAGTTAGGTATTTAACGATCATTTCGTTTTTGAGCTATGTTGTCCACAGACACAAACGAACGTTTTTCTAAAATGCTTTTTTCGAACTCAAGGAACTCCAAAACATATATTTGCGGTGACATCTCGACATCGAATTTTTGGATGGAATACAATACTTCTCTTATTCCTATGTACATTGTACATACGGGGCTAGAGAAAATAAAAATGAATAATCTAGTAGAATCCATACAGAGCATTAATTTTAATAGGAGGAATTAGTCTTTTAGTTTATAACTCTTTTTTGTAATTCCTTTGGCATGTACCATCTTAAGACTCAAGACATATTAACAGTGCATTGAAAATGTCAAATGATATTGAAGACATGAAAGCAAACTATTCTAAATGAATAGAGTATTGAATGGCATATTGAATGCCTTACCTTTAATGGACTCTTGTTCTTCACTTGTGTGTGAGCTCAGAAATTACGGCGTGTTTGCTTCATTAGTGATTCATTAGCAAGGCAGAGCGAAACACATTCGTGCCGAGAATTCTAACGTAGCATTATTATGTATACATTTCCTGTGCAGGTTTGGCATGCACATCATAATGTTCTGATATTAAGTATTTGCTTTGAAACGTGAGGTGTGCAGGCTTTAAGATTTTTACTGGACTATTTTTAATGCTTGAATGATTTTAGTGCAGAGGCGCAGCCGGAGCTTTGTTAAGAACTTATAAATTCAGCAGGAATTCTTGTGATTTTTTGCATAATGCTATTCACTAAATTCCTGTAGATTACACAGGAATTTTTGCTCCTGAGCTTAGGTGAATGAGCAAGAACATCTTTAACCTGTTATACCTACTGCCTGTTAAGGAGCAGATGGTCAATATTTTCAGTATTTATTTAAGGCAAGGACTCCAGTGCACCTGGCACCACTTTCCTAGCGACTCTTGGATCTCTCGCGCAGTGGAGAGAGGCCGCGAGAGGGGTTACCTTATAATTTAATGACCCTACCTATACATTTTGAAACATTCCCAGTAGCATTTTAAAATGACCAAAATAAAAGCAATATGTTGAAAACTGTCCTTGCTTTCTTTTTTTTTTTTTTTTTTTTTTTGAACTAGTAGCAAAAACATCTCGAGATTAGTATGGATTGATATGAACTGAGTACAAATAGCTTGTATGGAATACACTGTTGAACCTCAATGAAATGTTAATGGGCAGAAGAAATTGTATGACTGTTACGCTCGTATTTATTTATTTGCTTATTTGCATTAATGCACCAGAGAAACATTTTCAGGTTTTGGACACTAGCGCTTTGATGGCTTAATGTTGAATACACATTAATAAAGCCCTTAAACCTTCACACATGTTTTCTGGCACACAATAAATACTCTATTTAAGATAGCATCATAAAAGGAGTAAAGTGTATAAACTGTGCCCACCGAACAGTGTGTTTGCATTTTGAGAGGTTCACATTTGTTGAGCTTAGTGAATGTTTACTAGACGTCTCGAGTACACATCGCCCACCCCTTTATCGAGCCCCAGTGATGTGCAGGATCGATTTTCATTTTGGCATGTTGGCTAGGTTAATTCCGTAACACAGTGCATGCCAAAGATGACAGCTCTTTTATCACTTCGAAAGTAACATATTGGCTTTTATATTCAATGTCAGTCGCGAAACAGATGTCTCTTGGACTTTCGACAGAAGAATGGTGACGTTTGTATACTGAATACTGCTAACTGAGCAACCAAAATTTCATAGAATAAATATATTTAAAATAATAAATAAAAAGAACAGAAAAGTAGCTTGTCTGCAGATTTTTCCTTATCGGAAATAAGTCAAACATTTAATTGCATTGTAGGTGTAACAACTTACAAAGAAAACTTTTCGTTAGAAATGCATCGTAAAAAATTATTGTTTGAAAGTCATTTAGTAAAAACGGCAAATCTTATTCATCTTTACAACCAATAGAAATTAATGTTGAGTGAATCTTCTTCTCCACCTCCATCATCGCCACGACTGGCGGATCGACACGGTCACTGAAGCGCGGCTCGTGAACAGATCTGCAGTTCGAATCCCTCCAGGTCACACTTTTTTTCTTATTATAGGTTTCTCTCAGTCCTCTTAATCAGCAAATCCCAGAGATACCCCAAAAGAGACTTGGAATGTTTTGTGCCAAAATTGGCTTTCCGAATTATCATTTAATTTCGTTACCATCGGTATCCACTACCAATCAATGGTCGTATGCTATAAGAACGGATGTTAAACACTTATGAGAGCAAAATATTCTGATGTATTAAATCTCATTACTTTCTCTAGCCATTTTTCTGCATTCTAACGTTTTGAAAGCTTATTTTTCGATATATTTCACCTTAATGGAAATAGTCCGGCCCGTTATCGCAATGATAGTGCATCCCGCGAAAGGGAAATAGCAACACCACCGCGGTATCATGCATTGCCTGAACCCTGAGTTCAGGTTGTGGTCCCCCACATTTGCGTGCCGGCCATTGATCGAACTTCGGGTTGAATACTCATTATCATCATCAATAATCAAAATAAACACATTCAAGAGATCCCAAATTCGAATATCGGTTTGGGGAGTTACCCGGATAAAGTTTTTTATTTAGCGGGATTTTCTAGAAGGTGAATGGATATTATGCTTCATGAGCCTCGGGATTTATTCTGTGGTAGCTTTGAAATTCCGTTTTCTTTGTATTAGGTACCCGAGAAAGAAGAAGAAAAAAAAAAGACTTACCATTTGAGAAAAATATTAAGAATTTTAAAATAGAAACTAAAACAGAGTATATCTCGGCAATGGTTAACTAAAATAAAACATCCTTGACATAAAGTGTGAGCTACATTTTTGTGCAATAACATTTTATTCTTATGGTTTGCTAGCTGTGCAAAGGTCATTCAGAATGAAGACAGCTTTAAAAGTCATTCCCAGAAAGTTCAAGATACACATTTTATTTGTCATGTAAATGTCTTAGCATATAATATTGTAATCAGAGTTGTTGTAACCAGTTTTGATAAAATCAAAATTTTCGAAAAATGTTCCAAGTTAAGAGTAGTTTTGGGTGGAGGTATTTTTGTAAATCTTCGTATCACATCGTAGGAAGATGCTGCGCACTCCGTTTTACTTTCTCCATACGCACTATGTACATAGTGTATAGAGAAAGTATTGCACTCCACCAAAAAATTCGATACCGAGATTTCACCGGAAATATATGTTTTAGGGTCCCCAATATCCAAAAAAAAAACATTTTCACAAAAAGGTCCGTGTGTGTGTGTGTGTGTGTGTGTGTGTGTGTCCGTGTGTCTATGAACACGATAACTCAAAAACGAAAAGTCGGTAAAATACCAAACTTGGTATTTAAGTTTAGTATCTTCCAGGGATGCGACACGAAGATTTTGAGAAAAATACCCCCACCCCCAACTATTTTTACATGGAACTTTTTTCGAAAATTTTGATTTTCTCAAAAATGACTCTAAAACGATTTTGATTAAAATTTCGTATATTACACATATTTACCTGACAAATAAAATGTATACCTTGAATTTTCTGGGAATAGCCTCTGAAGAGTAGTTTATTCTGGATGAATTTTACTAAATTTTGAATAACTGCTAAACCGTAAGAGATGGGCAAAAACTTACTACACAAAAAATGTAGAGCACATTAAAACACACAATTTATGTTATATAGGTACATTTTTTTCGTGGAGTTCGTCGTTTTTGTGACATTCCTTATTTTTGGTTTCTGCTATGAAAAACTTATACTTTTCTCATACAGGAACTTGTCAACTCCTATCCATATAGACAAAGGAACTTCATTGACATAGCAACCAGCTTTTGACTATCAGTTTAACCTACAGTTGTCCCTTATTTCGCTTCTACTGACAAGGAAGCGAATAATTAGACTATTTCTGCTATTTTTTCTCATTAGCATAATGTAAATAGAAGTATAAGCTTTTTAAGAATTATTTGTTGCAGGGATATGGGGAAAGTCATGTGAATGGAACACATCAGATTTTTAGTTTTAGGGGATCTCAAATGTATATTTCCAGTGGAATGCAATACCTTTTACGTACATGGTAGAGGAATACAAAAGCCACAATACAACTGCTACTAATACCACTGCTAATAATAATAATAATAATAATAATAATAATAATAATAATATATTAAGGTAATAATGACTTTAAACTCTTATAAATACCAGTCTTCGTTGTTTAAATCCAGAATATTTCAGCGATGCAGTGTGAAGGTTTTCAAAAAAAGTTCTATTCACACCAAGCAATTCTCTACACGGAAAAATGTTACAACTTCTTGTTTTCTTAAAAACAGCAATTTTGTGTTAAAACATGTTTCAAATATTGACATGAGAAATAAAATTTGTATCTTGAAATTCCTAGAAATTGTCTGTAATCTTCATTCTTGTTTCATTTTGTACAATTTTAAATCCATAAGAGGTAGACAAAAACTTCTACAGTAAACATGGAAAGTTGATTTAAATTCAGTTGATTTAAGTCAAGTAACTTTCGAAATATTCTTTGCTTAAATTTTCCTGGGATGGAGTTTAAATTGCTGTGTATATTTTAACCTGTGCAATTCTTCTTCTTCTTCTTCTTCTTCTTCTCTCTCTCTCTCTCTCTCTCTCTCTCTCTCTCTCCTCATGAACTCTGACAATAAAAAAAAATGGAAAAGCTTATTGTAGTTGTTTCTACACCTTGTATTTAATCATGGGGGAACGGATGCTTAAAATGCAATTTGAAATACATTTTAATACAAATTTATATGAATTATGTAATACAGACGGGATATCTGTAAAGTAATGGATAGAGAAAGTTCTGCGAGTCCAAACATAATATTTTTTACTTTGTTTTTTATGTTTCTTGAATGTGACAACCCCAAAGTGTACCATCTTAATATGTACACTTTTTTAGCCTCCTATTTTAATCCGAGGTGCTAAACTGCATAAAAGTTAAAGCTCAATTATTACACCCATGGAAAGCTTGGAATGAAACACTATGCAGGGCTGTATAGCATTATTTGCTTACACTCCTGAAGCAAGCTAAAATTGAATTTGTGTGCTTTAGCAAATCATTTGCCATAACAAATCCCTACAGGCTAGGCCAATCTTTACACTTGGGTGCAATGCAACCTTAGACTTGCAAGTCTTGCTGTGTATATCCAAGTCACCTCGCCCTATTTAATATAGTGATAGATATTCTCTATGTTTAGAGACTGGGTGGATTGCAAACATGCATTTGTTGATTCCTTAAAACCTTTTAGTTTTATATTTGGGACTGGCATGGACGTATTGCGTTTACAATGGGTTAGATAAAGTATCCACTAATTTATACGCAAAGAATCTGACTTGACGATTCGCTAATTTTGGTTACATCCCGCGATATTTGACCATCCGAGTAATTTATTGTTAAACTAGAAACGTTGAGACAGCTTTAAGATGCCCTGAATGCGGATTTTTAGAGTAGCAACGCTGGAATCTTTTGCTGAGTCGGTAGTTCTCACACCATCCGGTTAACATTTTACGTCACGGCTGATGTCACCCACCTTCTCCTTGTAGACAAAAACCTTGGTCTACCATGCTCTGATGAACCGCTGGAGGAAGTTACGGAGCTCAAGGGAAAAGCTCTTTACACACATTCACGCGCACTCACTTTTAGACCTCAACACAGAATCTGTGAACTCGGCAAGAGCATTTTGTTTGAGCGAAACCGCACTTGGCTTATAATTTAAGGAAGGAAGACAAGAAGAGTTACTCAATGTTTATGCAGATATCCGCTGTTTTTTAATAACTTTACAAAAGTACCTACCTAAATAAAACTTTAAAAATCATTATGATGTTTTCTGATGAAACGAATGCTTAATCTAAGACGACTATCCTCCTGTATTTTATGATTCAATGAGGGCCAGATGCATGCGTATCCATAGGGTTTATTTACATATTCGGCTTTAGATCCATGATCCATTAATTTATTACATTTGAACTTGAAATAATTCGTCAAATAAATTGCAGTTGAACTTTGCGGTGGTGTGATAAAAATGTAGCATTTGTTTTAATAAAGGGTTAGAAAAGGTGCTTCCATTTTCTTATATTAACATCACAAAGAGAGAAATCTTCTGTGCGTGCGTGTTTAGGCTGATTCAAAAACAACTCAACTGATTTTGATACCACTCAAAAGTCTGACTTTCTCATAGAAATGATCTATAAAACAATTTAGAATTTATTTCATAAATTACTAAAACATTATAAAGAGTTTACAAAGCCTTTGTGCTTGACTACGAACACATTGGAGTTATAACATAACATGTTTGAGAAGAAGGCTTGACTTTTAGTTTGGAATGCCATGGAATAGAAAATAGTTGCTGTTACTTCACAGAATGTGCATTGGAACACATTGGAGTTATAATTAAACATGTTTGAGAAGAAGTCTTGACTTTTAGTTTGGAATGCCATGGAATAGAAAAATACTTCACAGAATGTGCATATAAAATAAAAAACATTACCACGGTTATTTCTTTTAAGCAAGTTAATACGCATAGTCATGATTTAACAAGAGCACTGTAGGCCTCTTGACTAAGACAGCAAAACAAAAGAGAATCAATCTGCTTATAACGATGTGATATTACAAAGTATGACTGTAATATAACTCTCAAATACAAAAGTTTTGCCTTATTTCCCTTGTATGTTAACAATGTTTTTAACGTAATGCTCTTTAATCTGCTCGGCCATATTGGACAATAAATGAAACTAGTTAAATGGTACTCAAATGAACCCGAGGTTCATAGACCTTAGACTTAATTGATAGTTTTCTTAGGATAAGGGGGCAAACGGAATAACTCTTATCTGGATAACTCCCATTAACCAAGATTCGAACTAGGGACCCCTTGAACGTGAGGCAGACACGCTAACAGCTTACTACAGAGGACAAGATCATTCGTAAAATCTATGAATGAAGACAGAATATTTTGTTCAGCTAACGCCAGAAATCAGTCAACCAATATTTTACAATTACAACTCAAAATATTATTTTTCTCGAAGGTTCAAAGACTTATCGTACTTTCCGAAACAGTTAACATGGTGTCTTTGGAGTGGTGAATCCTCAATCATCAGCTATAGCTCTCCGTGGCGTAATGGTTACCATGCTAACTTCATATACCCAAGGTTGCGGGTTCAAATGCGACGGAAGACGATGAATTTTTTCGGGCGTAAAAAGTAAGGGAAGTAAAGCCGTTGGTCCCGTGTCGTAGATTTACGGCACGTAAAAGAACCCCAAGCCTGAGAGAGAGGCTTCTGAGCAAAATTAAGCGGTCTTTCACGCCCAATTTAGAATGGGACGCTAAGAACCACAGTAGTTAAAGAACGTCCATAAATAACACGCCATTTACATTTCTTTCAATCATCAGCTGCACCTCTATTTCATTCTGCAAGGACGGTTCAATAAGTACCCGTGCTAAGAATGAATACTATTTTTTAAAAACACAAATTATTTATTTCCTTCCTGTTAGGAATATACACTCCTCCCAACGTCCCTGCCTTTTTTAACCCCTCCAAAAATATATACATTTTCAAGCTCTGCAAAATAGTCTGTCTCAACGATAACCTCATTTGATTTAAATGTTGCTCTCGCGAGTCATTTCTTCATTTTTGGAACAAGAAGAAATCACAGGGAGTCAGGTCTGACGAATATTGGTGTGGGGGTGGGGGTGGCAGCAGTTCTAGATGAATACCAGAATACTCTGGTGCATTGTCGTGGTGAAACAGTATTTTCTCCTTCGAGAAATGAGACCTATCCCTTTCAACTTCTTGTTGAATCTGGCCAAATAATCACTGTAGAATTGTCCAGTAATCGTTTTTCCTTTTTCTAAGAATCAATGACAAAAGATCGTCCTCATCACTTTTCCGACCGATGAGACCGTCTTTGCCTTCTTTGGGGGAGACTCACGGAAGCAACCCATTGTTTTGATTGTTGCTTGGTTTCCGAAGTATAATAATGAATCAGCGGCGGTGACAACTCGACTCATAAAGTCCTTCGAATTTCGCTTAAATAATACCAAATATAACTTCGAAGTTGAAAGCCGCACCCGCTTGTTGTTTACCATGAGCATTCACGACATCGAAATTTTTTTTATGTCCAACTTAATATGCAAAGTATGAATTGCCATTCCCGTCGACACACCTATGGCCTCTACCACTTGGGGAACTTTCGTTCGACGATCAGCGAAAATCACATCATGGATTTTTTCAATGATTTCCTCAGTAACCACATATGTCGGACGTTCTGGGTGCTCTTCATCAAAAAAGGTTCTTCTAACACATTTAAAGTCGTTGAACCAATTGTCATAGTTGGCAAAAGATCCCCATAAAAATAATCCTTTTCACTTTTATCTTCTCACATTACTGAACAATACTACACTTGTTCTATTTTAGCGAAAACACATTCAATGATTAACTGAAATACAAATTAATCTATTTATCAACACCAAATATATTTGGTCACATGTAACAAATGACAATACACAATAGTAATATCAACTTACCTTAGAAATTCCATCTATTTTTAAGCATGGTAACCTATTGAACTGCCCTTGAATATGTTAAAGGTTTAAGGATTATGAGAAAACTATGTAGTTGTTATGTTATTTAATGACTATGGAACAAGAGAGAAGACACAAAGGTTTAAAACATCACCTAGGGTGATTAAAAATAATTCAGCTATTCCAACAGAAGTTTGTTATACTGCCAAAGGGTCCTTATAGCATTGCAGGATTGTTGGGGGAGGGGGTTAAAGAAGTCGGACATCCCATTGATGTTTAACATCCTTTTGCATGAATATCAGGGAATTTTTAACTGTTAGGCTGCACAGTTATAATAATAAAGGCAACGGATAGAACTGTATAATAATTTCAAAAGAAAAAAATGTGAAAATTTTGTGTTTATTACCTCCATAATTATGAGATGATTCACAGGCTAACATTTTTCTCCTCACAAGAAAATAAATCCTAATCTAACATGATTTCTAAGTGTATAATTGTTCAAGCATCTGGTAGCTTTAGGTACTTATTTGCCCTTCTGAGGATGTTACTTTTTATCTGTGCAATAGTGGACACAAGATTAGCAAATCAATACCTTCTATTCTCCGTAACACTCGCATGTGATAACCAGGGTTCAAATTAATGGAGGATTTCCCCCTCTTATTAAATGAGAAGAATTCCTTCCCTGCAAGGGAAACATTCAAAGATCATACCATTTAAACCTCATTCAAAAATGTCAAGCAGTAACTTATTCAAGAATTAATGACAACATGACTGCAGGATTTTTCAGTGCTAGTGCTAATTTATTTTTGAAATAGTGTGAAGTTTTAAATAAAATGTGGTGGCCACAGGAAGAAACTAAGTTAATGCTATTTGGTGATGACAAAATTGAGTCCTTATAAAATGGTGCAATTAATACCTGAATGATAATGAATGATAATTCTATTATGATTTACCAGTTATGTTAAAGTTGTCCAGAATGATAGGTCTACAGAGAACTACTCCCAGAAAATTCAAGATATACACCTAATTCATCAGAAAATATTTTAAACATATGGTATTATGATAAAAATCATAAGAGCCATTTTTGAGAAAATCAAAATTTTCAAAAGATGTACCATGTAAACCATAGTTTAGGTAGAGAGATTTTCAAGTCGGAAATTTTCAAAAAATGTACCATGTAAAGTGTAGTATAGATAGGGGGATTTTCGAGAACATTTTCAAGTCGCATACTTTGAAAATGCTGAACTTAAATATCAAGTTTCATATTTAACAGGCTTTTTGTTTTCAACTTATGCTGTTCAGATACACACGTGGCTCTTTTTGGATTCAGGAGAGACTAAAACGTGTATTTCCAGTGAAATCTCTGTATTAAATTTTGGGTTGATTGCAATACCTTTTCTATCTATGCACTATTACTAAATAAAGAAAGCAAAAAGCAAGTAAAATATCAAAGTATTAATATTGTAAATAGTTCCTTAAAAATTGGAAAATTCAAACAAGTAGTAGGAAATATCTAAAAAAATGTCTAATGCTTCAAAATTGTGATTTGGTACTAATTGCTTATTTTTATGAACGTCATTATTCTTTATGCTTGGCCATATCTAAATATAATAATTATGCATCTGACAACTACACTTTCATGGACCTCATTAAAGTGCAGGTTCCCACCAACCAGAATATCCACAAGTAAAAATAATTACTTTAGTGTCTGTGCTCAACGCTACCAGGCACCAACTGTGAAAGAACAACTATCAATGATTTGTATATATTCTAACGAACAACTAGCATGAGTTTAGAAAAAGTAAAAATTTGGACATGAGTGATAGTGAGATGCAACTTACATCACCGTAAATTTCTGTAAAGGCACTCAATGTGACTAATAACTTGTTGCCTCAAAAATCAAGAAACGTGTACCATACCTCCTATGCACAATTCGTGGATTGAAGAAAATCAAAATGTATAACTTTGTTTTCAGAAAATGTATTTCTGGTATATTTGAAGGATTGTTGCAAAAATTAAACACATGGTTGAGCATAAATAACCATATGAAACTTGACTATAATGGCAATTAAGATGCTTGAATGAAAATTATGAAACTTGCATCTAAATTACTACTATTATAGTCTTGTTTAGAGTATACTATTATTTTGTTGGTAGGTATATGGTGTGTTGTTATAATTTCACAGCTGTATTGTATTTTATCCTCTGTTCTGAGACATCAGTCATGGTTAGTTACAATGTAATTAATTACAAAAATTAAAATAACTTATCAGCTATGTGCATATAGACTTCTAAATTAAAAATCTGATGTGTACCATTCACATGACTTTCTCTATATCCCTGCAACAAATAATTTTTAAAAAACTTATACTTCTATTAACTTCATGCTAATCAGTAAAACATTAGTAGAAATAGCCATATTACTTGCTTCCTTGTAAGTAGAAGCAAAATAAGGGAGTACCATGGGTTAAAGTGATAATCAAAAGCTGGTTGCTATGTCACTGAAATTCCTTTGTTTGTATGGACATCAGTTGGCAAATTCCTGTATGAGAAATGTATGTTTTTCATAGCAGAAACCAAAAATAAGGAATGTCACAAAAACGACTAACTCCATGAAAAAAATGTATATAACATAAATTGTGTGTTTTAACGTGCTCTACCTTTTTGTGTAGCAAGTTTTTGTCCATTTCTTACGGTTTAGCAGTTATTCAAAATTTAGTAAAATTCATCCAGAATAAATGACTCTTCAGAGGCTATTCCCAGAAAATTCAAGATAAACATTTTAATTGTCAGGTAAATATCTTTAATATATGAAATTTTAATCAAAATCGTTAGAGCCATTTTTGAGTAAATCAAAATTTTCGAAAAAAGTTCCATGTAAAGGGTAGTTGGGGGTGGGGGGATTTTTCTCAAAATCTTTGTGTCGCATCCCTGGAAGATACTAAACTTAAATACCAAGTTTGGTATTTTACCTATTTTTCGTGTTTGAGTTATCGTGTTCACAGACACACACACACACACATGGACCTTTTTCTGAAAATGCTTTTTTTAGATAAAGGGGACCCTAAAACATATATTTCCGGTGAAATCTCGGTATCAAATTTTTTGGTGGAGTGCAATACGTTCTCTATACACTATGTACATAGTGCCTATAGAGAAAGTAAAAATTGAATGTCTAGAAATGCTCATGCAAAAGGTATTTTATAAAAATAGTGTCAAGTGCAAGAAGTACACATTTTTAAAACTCACTGTCTTAAAAAAGAAATGTAATGTATGTTATTCAATTGTTTATGGTTATTACAGACCTAAAACTTAAATATCACTATATATTTTCATTTTGCGGCCATAAAACTATCTGTTGTGAATTTTTTTATGGTTTGTAAATAAAATCATGATGCAATTTATGGAATGTGGGATTTTTTTATAGTCGTGAAATTTTCATCATGAGCATATTAAAACACTTGTAAATAAATTCCACTTCAATTGCAAATAGCACAAATACCTAATTATAATTTTTGCTTAAAGCTCTGTTAAGATTTAACCAATTTTATTGAATTTTGTTTTGTTTTTCATGTTTAGAGTATCCTGCGTGCGCACACACACACATGCACGCACACACACACCCGCGCATGCCTGGAAGGCCCAGGTCTGTGGGTAAAATGTAATTTAAATCCCTCAAATTAAATTGGTCATACTAGAATTCATAGAGAAGTAATTAGACTTATATGCATTTAAGCAATATCAGTTAAAAAAGCTAAACTCCACACTGATACAGCAGTGACAGGACACAAGTCTCATTTGATCTTGGCATGATCTATAAATTATGAAGCATTGCTGCTTGTTAATAGTCATTGTTAAGCTTCTCAGGTGTGACTCTTTGAAGATGGCAACCAATGCTTTGATTCAAAAGTCTGGTTTTAACAATTAATTGTACCCATAGACAACTTCAGAAGATTCAATTACTTTTATTAATTGTGGCTGTGAAAGGCATCAACTCTTAAGGCTGTTTTTGCACTTTAATATACTCACCATTTAATCAGGAAGGCTTTTCTTTCAAGTTAAAAGTTGGATATTGTGAGAGTTTACAGCTCCCCTAGAGTCATTGGTCTAAAAAGCATTTTGGTTTAATAAATTATAATTGCAAGCATCAACCTTGGCCAAGCATTAAGCTCTAATTGGCAGAATAGAGGTAGTTCAAAACTGCAAACCAGTAATTATTTCCTTCATTAACATAGCAGAAATACTAGCTATGTAGTTAAAATAGTGAAGCAGCATAAACAACATGATGTTTAGATAAAATAAGGACTGTTTTTGCCCAACCCCTAATGCAACAGCTGAAATTGTATTTTAATATGAGTTGGGTGAGTTCATATGGGTTGAAAACATTAAGAAATATATTGAAAATTGCTTACTCATAAAAGGTGAAATCTAAATATTAAGATCTGAATTTTCTCAAATGGAAATTCATTATTCACCTTTCATCCTCATCAGGTAAAGAGAAGGGAATTTCATAGCATCACATAGTGTTCAACTTTTAAAGGATTTGACTATCACTTTAGCCTGTGTATTCCCTTATTTCTATTTTACTTAGAAGGAACTAAGTAATAAAACAATTTCTGCTAATGTTAATCAAAATTAGCATAAAATAGAAAGTAGTAAAAACTTTTGTAGGAATAATTTGTTGCAGAATAGGTAGAGAAAGTCAATGATCCGAACACATCAAATTTTTTATTCAGAGTACCAAGAAATATAATTTTTGGTGAAATCTTAATGTCAAAGTGTTAGGTGAAATGTAAGAGTTCCAGTAAGCATATGTTAGGAAAAGTAAAAATGAAAGGATGACGATAAATTGAAAATTCCAAATGTTTTCAATTCATCCCTCATCATTTTCATGATACCTCCTGCTTATAAGTTATGCTGCAGAAGTGAAAATCAACTAAGCAGAACATGTGGTTAATTTGTTGTTTTATGTATATAGGCACACATACATCATTGCTATAAAATGATCCAAATTTATATTTTTGATAACATTCACTATTATAAGTAGGTTGTATAAAGTATCAATATACAATGTTTTTCATTAAGAATAAAACAAATAACAGAAGCTTATGTATTGCTGTTATTATAATATTTTGTAAATATATTTTCAATTAAACTTTTTTCCTTGTTTCAGAACTTTGATGCTGTGCCATATCCAAAGGACCAATATGGAAAGTTCTACACTGGAGATTCATACATTGTTTTATTTGTAAGTAATTGTTCATGTAACATAAGACTATATTAATGTGACATTATAATATGGAACATATTTTAAACCTAAAATTGGTGTATTTGTTTTCAGACAAGGGAGAACAAAGGCAATTTCACCTGGGATATTCATTTCTGGCTGGGTACTGAGACATCACAGGTAACTTGTATTATATCACATCAATTTTTTTTCTCCATTATTTATGTATAGTTTACCAGTCTCTTTTGCTTTCTGAAATGAGCAACACAGAAACATTCTGGCCATTTAGATTGAAGGTGCTATGCTTGCCCAAAAATGTTAACCTGGCCATTGGTCAAGTTGATTGAGATCCTTGCCATTGATCAATATAAGAGCACATGGCTGGATAATGACCATCATCATAGTACTTTTTGTATTCAACAATTATTTTGACAATTTTTATTATATTTAATTAAATAATATAATCATAATATTAAATATAATTTCAAAACTACGTAGCACCATATTGAACATCTATCCAAGTTATCTCTTTTTCAACAGCAGCATTTTCTTAACATAGCTTTCTTCACTTTATTTGTCTAATTTGATAGTATTCTCCTGATGTATTATGCTCTTTCAGAAATTCAGGTGTTGTAAGAGATTTAACTTTAACTGCCTGGAGTTAGTTCAGTATTTGCTGTTCTTATGTTTCATGTTGTAATCAAAGCTTTAATTAAAGCTTATAAAACTCATAAAATATTGAGTCAGTTCCCAAGAAATACAGAGGGCTAATCAGGAATAAGCTAGAACAACAACACTACAATTTATTACTTCAGTTATAACATACCAATAAATCAATCATGTAATATAAATTGTCAACCTCTGAGCCACATGCTTAGTTCAGTGTCATAACCATGTTTTCTGCTATTTATAGGAGAATGGAAAACATTAACATCCTAAAACTTATATCCGCTTATTGTATGATTAAGCAGTGACAGGATAATAGATATTATGCTATTGGTTTTAGTGAAAAACAATATAACATTGACTCAAATGTGAGCATTGACTCAAAAGTGAGCATAGCGCTTACGCCCCACTCAGAGATGGGTTATAAATCTTACCTTAAGTTTAAGCAAAACAGACAATAGCCAATGTTCATTTTAAACACATAAAATTGTTGCCTTTGTTGTAATACATTTAATAATATGATGGAGATTGCTTGGAGATTGCTGATTCTGCAACATGATCTATAATTATGCATAGAATATTAAAAAAATGATTTAAACTATGAACAAAGTATAAAATATACATTAAGTATCTAGAAAACATAGTAATGTAGGAAGCTGTAGTGATGTTTCTAGGCTGGCCTTTTAGCTCAGTCAGTAGAGCACCTCCCTACTGTGCAAGGGGACCCAGGTTTGTTCCTTGCTAGGGGATAGGAATTTTTCTCTATCCTCCCCAGAGTCTGGAAGTATGAATAAGAGTGTAAATGTGTGTGTAAATCTAGATAATAACCCAGAGATGCAAATTATTGTAATACTTAATCTTTATTGGTCCTTCACGATATCACGTTGATGTCATTTTATCCTCCATCTAGCTAAGCCATGAGCGTTTGAGATTCTCGATGCTGCAGTTGGCATATTTATCCAAATACAAGACAATGTTTGATGTTTGGAGGAATTTAGTAACAGTGATGGTCAAATTATATGTACATTAAATTGGTGAGTTGGTTTTTTAACACAACGTCACTTACATTGTTATTATGAGGGACTAGTTTCGAAAGCCAATGCTTTCATTTTCAACCCGTGAACTAAGCTGTTGAAATTAGTCCCTCATAATAACCATGTAAGTGACGTAGTGTTAAAAAACCAACTCAACAAATTCATATACATACAAGACAATGTTTTTTTCCAAAATATTAATGTTCAGAACTGGGGCTTGTCTTGTATTCGGGATATTTGTTTTGTGAAACACCATGCAGGGGAAAAGTAAGTTTTAAACTTTGTGGGTACGGCAGTGGCAATGTCTGTAGGAAATAGTGTACATTACTGCCAAGCTTGCGATGTATGTGGCAGATTCTGTGCATTCCATTTCATGCCAAAGATGCCTGTTAATGGACCTATGAGCATTCTCATTGGAAAAAAGATAACTCTACGAGATTAAAATAAAATTAGAGGACTTTTATCACTACATGTGACGGTATTCCAAGGTTTCCAGCAACTGATATTGCTCTTCCTTGTTTATTGCATTCCAAAGCCTCCAGCTATGCCGCAGCACACACCAAGATGAATATGAGAACGCCCAAATGCGGCACTGTCACAATACCTTCTCTGCCTACTATATAGATTGTACATGGTAAAGAAAATAAAAACAGGAACATTAGACCTTTGGAGGGCTTGAACCTCTACCAAGAGTAACTAACTTGACCTATGGCAAATATTACATATGCTTAATCCAACTTCCCTTCCCTAGCTTGAGAACTGCAGAGACGTTTATGATCTATACAGTGCCTGCTCATAGCATTTTGATTCTAAAATCAATCATATGCATAGTTGTAGTCATTAAACATTTCTAGCTAGAATTTCAATATATTGAAGCCACTACTCTTGCCTTTTAGAGCCTGCATGGGAACTGGAACCAATGTTTGAATGTTTTTTATAAACTGCAAGTTGGATAAAACCAAATTACAAGGAGTTGGTGGACTACCTACTAACTTCAAAGGTGTGCATTTTATAGATATTGTTTCTAGCAATAAATTAAAATTAATGACAATATGTGCAGGATGAAGCTGGTGCTGCAGCCATTATGTCAGTAGAGTTAGATGATTCACTGGGAGGAGCCCCTGTTCAGCACCGTGAAGTTCAAGAACATGAATCGGAGCTGTTTCTGTCTCACTTCAAATCTGGTAAGGCAAAATCCAAGCATCCTTTTCCTCTTTCACTCTCTGTTAGAATGATCTTACAAAGCTTTATTTATTTGTTTGTTTAGTTTTTTGCAATTTATTAAGCCAAAGAATAAATAATAAGTTCTCTTAAAATAAAAAAAAAATGCATTTTGTCACAGAAATTAGACTACTATTTGTACAGAGCTTCAAAATACTAAACTCCCAATACTTTTCATAGGCTGAAACAGATAATAGTCTGGAACCAGATGGAAGATGTTAGAGAAGTTTTTTCATGCTTGGAAAAAAGAACAACTGTTACTGTTAGGCTTCTGTTTCCAACTACAGTGTGGCAGAATTATACATGTAAATGTCCTCTAATTTGAGAAAAATTTTAAGTGAATAAAGGCTGGTAATCTAGTCTAATCATTGCTGAGGAGAATGCTTTGCCTTCATATCTTATAACTAAAATAAATGTGCTACTTTAAGAGATATATAAATTAAAAATGTAATGTAAACAGTACTCTGCACTTTTTATAGTTATTCAGACATGATGAGTAATAGTTGAATCTTAAATATTTTACAATACTTAAAGAACTATTTGGAAAAATAATTACTTTGTGTTTCATTTCAATTTGAATGCTACAAATGAATCATTTTGCATGAGAAGTTTCAAATTATCACTGAGTAGTTCCATATTTGCGATGACTGACTGTCAATCTGAAAACTGCTATTTATTGCTACAAACTGCAGATAAACTGCAGCTCTCATGCACCAGTGTAATAAGATAAATTAAGTTTTCTTTAGCTGTAATTAAACTAAATTTGTACCAATTATTTTTAAAGGCATTCGCTATCTGCCAGGGGGTATAGCCAGTGGTTTCCATCATGTTGATCCAGATGCTGTGGAGAAACGATTGTTCCAAGTGAAAGGCAAGCGCAATGTGAGAGTCCGGCAGGTATGCATTTATAAGCTGTATAAATTCCTAGGATTTTATGCATTAAGTTAGAATTAAAAATGTACTATTCTGTATGTGTTTATTTTAATGCTGAATCTTTAAATAAAGTTTGCTTTACGAGATAAAAATATACTTGTGGTATTTTGATTCCTAAATACTGTAACAGAACTGCATTTTAGGGCTGAGCCCATAAAGATAAAAAAAAAAAAGTATTTATTTATTTATTTATTTATTTATTTGTACTAAGCTTCTCACAAATAAAAAGTACAAGGTACAAAGTACCCCAGGCTGTTACTTACCATATTCATTATACAACTCTTACTAGCTACACATGAATTTCTCTTAAAATTATATCTTATTCACTTTCTTTTTAATTACCAATTCTTTTTCTTTTTAAAAAAATTCTTATATAAAAACTCTCCATCTTTAATATAGTCTTTACTAAAACTTTTAATCAATATAATCTTTCTATCGTTAAAGTCATTTTTCATCTATACGTTCTTTTTTCAATAGCTCTGTCCCTTCACACTCAGATATTATATGCTCTATATCTTCTCCACTGTTTTTGTGGAAAATCTTTTCTCATCCATTTCAGTCTACATACCCCGTTCTCACCCATGCTATATTCTCTCTTTGTTCTTTATTTAGTTTGTCTATATATTCTTCTCTTTCCCATATATTGTTATTGTAATATACGATTCTAATGATCTTTTACCAACTATATCAGCAAACAGTATTTTATTTCTATGTCTGAAATCTTCTCCTACCTCCTCTCCAAATTCCTTAACATTATTTTCCCTCATTCTCCAAATTTCTCCCAGACCAATGCTTTCCAGTTTTTATTGTATTTTAAGCATTGTCTCAGTAAATTCTTTTCATCTAAATTTAAAATTCTAAACCAAAACTTAAGTGCTCTCTCCATGATCATACCTTTCCTTCCTGCTCTACCATTTCTAATTGGGCAAATTCTTTTGTTGGAGCGCTTGGTAGTCCTAAAACTTCTCTACAGATCATTCTATGTAGTGCATCCACAACTTCCCATTCACCCTCCAATTCCCAAACTTCACTCCCATATAACATTTTTGCTTCCACTACCATGTTGTATATTTTTCCTAACCATTTGACATTAATATCTGGTATTCTATATTTACACCTTCTAACTGCTGCCAATACTCCTTTCTCTTTTGCAAAAACTAACTTCTTCTGTTTCTCCTATTTTCCACCTCCATCCATTTTAACACCTAAATATATACAATCCCTAACCACTTTATATTCTTGGTTTCCTTTCTTCAACTTTTCAAATTTGCTCAGCTCTGCCCCTTTCTTAAATACTAATATTTAAGTCTTATCCCGGTTTACCTTCAAATTTCAATCACTACATATTTATCAATTTATTGCAAGGATTGTTTTAAGCCTATTGTTGTAATGGATCCTACTACTAAATCATCTGCAAATAATAATCCCATAATTATCACATTATTTATTGCTGGCAAAAAATTGTTATTCTTTCCTGTTTCAGTAAGAATATCATCAATAAATAGATTGAATAACACTGGACTTTATTTACACCCTTGCCATAGTCCCTTGTTAAAAATGTAGGTACTAGTCCATTATAATAATTATTGAGAATGCCACTAAATATCTCTGTCTTTACTTTTATAAAAACCACCACCACTATCACCAATCATTTATTTTGCTTACAAAAACACATGATTTTTCAGGTTTGATTTTCCAGCTTGTTTCTTCAGTTTCCTGCAAAAATTAAATAGGAATTAAAACAACACTCATTTGTTAAAAACATTAATATGTCTTGCTTTCTGCTTTATAGTATATAATTTTGTTTTCTACAAAGGTTTCTATTACTCTGAACCAGTGGCATCACCAGAAAAATAATAAAGATGGGGGTTATGCATAAGGATTCATTTTTTAAACAATTTGAACAAAATAAAATGACCTATCAATATAAATTAATCAGGATTGAAATATCTTTTAAAAAATAATTTAATGATCATAGCAATTGGAAATAAATTAGAATTTGCTAATCTTTTTAAAATTTTCTTTTAGCAAAAAGGAGGTTCCAACCCCCACTCCCCTCACTTGCTTTGAACTATTATCATGCAGTATTTTGTTTTCACTACATTATTGCCAACCAGAACAGGCAGAATTCTGCTACAGGATGAAATAACATCAAATGTTTTTAATTATTAATCTAAGCATAAGCAACATGAAATGATTTTTATTTTAAAATTTATAATTTAAAATGCCATTATGTGTTATATAACTTTTGACTGTTATAAAGAACTAATATGCTGCTTAGTTAACTTCTGTGTTCACATATTAAGTTCAATATAACAGGCTTAAATTGTAAAAGATTAATGGCTGATTTGTTTCATTATCTAGGGCAGATCTATATAAATCTTTACTATTTTAATAATTGTTGACTGTTGTTTAAAATCAGTACAGAACAAGAAGTTTTGGTACTGGCACTGCTTACTTATATTTTCCAAATTCCTTCCATTGTGGAATTGCATGTATACATATGGTTGTGTATATGGTTTCTTTACTGTCATTCCAAATAGGTGCCTTGTCTCTTGATTTATTTGAGATAACGTTTCAGTAAATATCCTGGAACATTGCCCACATAAACTGGAAGAATTGGAGAATAGGTTTTCAACTCTCACTAAGAAGCAATACATTTGTCTCTTGAATCTGAAGTTCCGATTATATTTTGACCAGGGGATTCATATTCCAATATGTTTTCAGCGCCCAAAAAAGCTGTTTGAATAGTACTGAATGTTTTTGATATTATAGAAAAATAATTGCAGAACACATTCTGCAATTAACAGCCTCTCACCCGGAGGTCCTGGGTTCGATTCCCGGCTGGGGCGGGGAATTTTTCTTTAACCGGAATTATTCCCTATTCCCCATAGAATCTGGAAGTATGAATGTGAGAGTGAATGTGCGTGAGTCTAGTAATATAAAGTTTAACCTAATGTTCTGAACCTACAGTTTCACAAGTGAAAGCCCCCGATATGACCATTGATGTTAAAGGGGGCTGTAAAAAAAAAAAAAAAAAAAAAAAAAAAAATTAACAGCCAGCCAGTATCAAGTGGTGTCACACTTTCATTCAGAACTTTAAGCATCATAAATTCATAAATTTTAAATAAAATGTACACCAAAGTTCAGTAAGAAACTTATAACTCTTCGACTAGACTCCATTAAAACACATGGCTTATAAACCATTGTCACAATTTTTAAATTTTTTTTCTTTGTAGTAATATAATTATTTCAAATTCTGGTTGTCTTAAAACAGTAGTTTATAATTGTACATATCTTATATTCATACCATTATTCCTAAAACTCAGTACTATATTGGAATCAAATTTCTTACAAAACTACATGTATATATTACAGGTAAGCTTAGATGTATCTGCAATGAACAAAGGTGACTGCTTTATTTTGGATGCTGGAAAAGACATCTTTGTATATGTGGGCAGAAAAAGCAAGAGAACTGAACGACTGAAAGCAATCAGTGCAGCCAATCAAATTAGAGATCAGGATCATGCTGGAAGAGCTCGTGTACATATTATTGGTTAGTAAAGGAGAGATCTTGTAATGACTATTTTCTCTATTTTAGCATATTTTAGGAAATGTTGCTGCCATTGTAACCAGCAGCCAGGTAACTTTTCTAAATCATACCAATATTTTATTTATTACTTTCTTTGTTTCTTACTTTTATTTCAAGATGTTATTTTCTAATTATCCTTAAAACAAAGCACAATTTGCCAGTTAATTTGACAACACGTTTCTGCCGCATAGTAGATAGTTGAATCAGTAGTACTCAAAGTAGATGTTCTCCATTACAGATGAGTACAGCAATGATGATGAAGTTGCACAATTTTTTGAGGAACTTGGATCTGGATCCCCAGGAGATGTTGCTGATGAAGCTGAAGGTGGTGATGATGTTGCATTTGAGAAAAGCCAGGAGGTAAGGCTTCTTCATCATTTACAATAGGATTAACTCAGCCTAGAAAGTCTCTCTGGAAGAATTTGCCAGAACCTCATTCAGTTTAATTTATACTTTTAGAAACTTAATTCTCTAAAGTCAATCCTAATTATTTTATTGGTAATAGCATTTTATATCATTCCTTATATTATTGCCATTTTCTGTATATTCATATTTTGAATGAAATCATTATGTTGATATTACTATTGTCTGATGATCTGATTATGATTTTTATTTTATTTCTCAGTTTCTATGATGTTAATATCATATTACCTGCAGGATTATGTATAACTTTTAGTGTTAGCAGCCCCTAATTCCAGAGAGGGATATGTAATTTTTATTATGAGTATTACTGGCATTGAAATCAAATTTGGAGTAGGTTTGATTTTGTTTGAGAGGAGCGCCCTTAGTTTTATTTTACTTGCATAATCTGTATCAAAACTGATCCTTTATCCTCCTCAAAAACTGATTCATTATCCCTTCAAAAGCCCATGCAAAGAGAGTAAATTGCTTTTCTGAGAATATTTTTAAACTATTTTTCAGTTTATAGGTATGCATGAACTTATAATTGTGATCTCATAATTAAGGAACATGTTGGATATAACAAACATGTCACTTCATTATGCAAATAACCCTTGCTTTATAGCAATGCAAAATTGAACAATTTTCTCTGACTTTGTAGTCAAAACTGTATGAAGCAGAAATTAAAAGAAAATACACAAGATTTTGGAACCTTATGCATTCACCATGATATCTTAAACAACATTAGTAATAATAACAATAAATTATATTTAAAGACCAGAAACAAAACCTAATACTTCATACTGTGACATTGTATGATGGATGAGAAGGCATTATGTATTACATCATGCAAGACAAATAACTAAGCCAATCAGTCATGTCATGTTAATGTACTTCTATATTTCAGTCTGTGGTGACGCTATATAAAGTAAGTGATGCAAGTGGAGATATGACTTTGGAGAAGGTTGGAGAGAAGCCTCTTCATCACGACATGCTCAACTCTACTGTAAGTACCTACATATTCATTTAATTTGTAGTGTTTTGAAATGTTTTGATTCTTATTTACAGCATGTGCTTTATTCAAATTAGTTAGCTGCATGTATATTACTCCAGCATATTTGACAAACTGTGAAAAAAGTAATGTATTTATGAAAACAGTTTCTGTAAGAATTAGATTTTTATTTTGTATTTCAAAGTTTAATTTTAGAATATAACCTAAGTTTTAATTTTGATCTGTAAAGCAAAGACCTGTATGTTTGCCCCCGTTTACAAAAAGCCTTTTATATATCATTTCAAAAGAGCAATTAGAACAGCAATGAGATTACTACTGTAGGAAATCAAGCATACAGAAAAATTGAGTTTATTTCAGTTTAGTTATTTCTTCAGTGAGCATACTCTGCCCAGAAATGAGTTGCATTCTCTTTGGCTAGTTTTTGACAGTGAATTGATTTATACCCTGAAATGCAATGTACATATTTGTGTTAAGCATACACCTCTTTTCTCTGGACATATTCTATTTATGTTGGGGACAAAAAGCATATCCACATTGCATCTTCTTTCCATAGCTGAATTGTATTTTGTGTGAGTTAGATAGGTTAGAACCTGGTACTGTTTTTGTCTGTATTTTAAAATGTAGTTGCTAAAAAAAACATGCAATTTTATGGATGAACTTCACAACTTATAGCTATTTCTGGAAGGGAGATGAGTAACTAAATTGCTTGAAAAGTTTAAAGATCTCTTTCTTCAAAAGAAAAAATTCACTAATTCCCTGTGATTGGTGAGCCATTGAAATTGGGAAATATATGATCTAAATTTTTGTGGCTGTTATTGTCTATAATATAAATATTTAATGGTTTAAGCCATAATCTAAGTATTAACAAAAGTAAGCAAAAAGTAACATTTTCAACAGAATCATCTCTCCTCACTTTGCAACAGAACACAGGAGTTTCAGAACCCTGAGGAGAAGAAATGAAATTCAAATTGAATTTTATTTTATTTATTCTTAATATAATAGCTTAAGCCATAAAACATTTAATGTGAGAAACACTTTTTGCCCCACATATAGTTCAGATGTGAGTCCTAAGTGATTTTTCCTCTCAGACTTACAAATCACTCTAGGACTACCATTTTGCAATGTTAAACAACCTCAACACAGCTATGATCTGATGCATGCAAGAATTAAAACATGAAAGCATGATAAAATGACAATAAACAGCTACCACAATTTTGGAAGGCAATCATTAAGCTCCAAGGTGATTTTAAATGATGCTGACATACATACAAAGATTCAGAAAATTAAATGTGTACAGAAGGATTGTCTTGGTGTACTCTCACCATATCATGTTAGACTTTGAAGCAGAGTGATTTGCGTGAATAAAACATTGTTTAATCTAAATAATGCCACATGCAATTTAATCCGGCTTTTAAATCACCATGTTTTTACTGTACTTACCAGAAAAGGATTTTGCATTAGTTTTCTTCAGAGCCTCCAAAATATTTCTAAAAAAATCCCTTTTTAAATAATGTTAGTATTACACCAGTTTTTTTCTTCTAGAATAATTCTAAATCATTGTGCATTCCCGCTAATAAGTAGGTACATGTAAGCTTTGCAATATATTCTACTTATATGATATGGACATTATATGATGACAGTTTTAAACTACAGTAGCACTCATTTGTTTCTTAGAATCTCTTTATGAAATTAAAAAGATATTTATGTGAGGAATTTATACATTTCTTTTAGCAATAGTGACAAATTGCAGTGAAATTAATTAGGTAAATTTGAGTATTTTATAAATTTATTTACTAATTTTTTATTTTTTGGTATATGCTTTGGAAGCTATTTGCTCCTATTCTCATTCATTTCAATGGCAGCTAGCCGATTGAGAGAAGGTAACTTTTGATATGCACCCAAGAAAATAACAAGTGAAATAAAATATTATAAAAAAATTCCTTGCTGACAAGGAAGGTGTCTGTACATCCCAGTGGCAGTGGACAGTGGGACTAAGTTCTTGGAAACAATCATATGATATATATGTCAGGTTTAACAGGTTTGTCTTTCTAGATGTACTGGAGAAACAAGATAAAAATTACAGAATTGGAAATTCACATCTAATGGACAAAGTCATTCAGTGCACAGCTCATATGAGGCTTTACAGAGGTGATACAGTGAAAACATTGTACACACATGAAATTCTCTGTAGGAACTTTGCTCGTTTTATGAAATAATTTTGGTAGAGGTTTGAACTCAAAGGGTGAGGTAGTCAAGTAATGAGGCGGTGTCTATATGTCTCTCATCTGTATTCTTTCTACAAAATCACCAAACTCCTTATCACTGGATATCTACAATTCAATTTAATTTAATGTAAGAGTCTTCTAACCCACAACTTTGTTGTCATTCTCCAAGTGTTCCATTATCATATGTTTGTATGATTGATCCTGTCTCTTAAGAAGATGCACTACATCTTGGAAAGCCAATCTCATTATAATGTACTAAGGAATGTAATGACCATAGTTGCAATGCTATGATATAGTAGGACAACAAACTTCATTTAATTTTTACTCTTCCCTTATCCAACATGAACTTGTAAATTTTGTGTTTTCCTAGCTTTTCATGTTTATTTATCCCTTGACTTGTTACATATATTTCTTATGAGATTGTTCATTTGAGTAAACTATTTTCTTGTTTTAACAGGTGTGAAAATCTAGATTTATTTCCCAAATCTTCAAAATTATGTTGTTTTGTTTTTAATATTAATATTTTGACATTCACTTTGAGTCACAAGACTAATGGAAGTGTTATTTTTTATCACTACAGGAACAAGGTGCCCAGGTATGAAAATCAGTTATCATTAACATCACTGTAATACCCTCAATAGACTAATAAAGCATGTTTATGTATATAATGCTAACAATGGGAGGCATTTATGGTGCATGAATGGTCAACATGTGAGACAAATTGTCTTGCTATTTTTGTTACCAATTGCAGTATATCATTAATGTAATATTAATAATCTGTATTGTACACTGTAAATTATTTGTATTTATACTGCATATCTATGGGAAGTATAATGGTATATAGTTGCTGTGGCAAGAACAATTCAACAGATTAGAGTAATTGAGGTCTGTTTTAACAAAACTTAACAAACACCATTTGTTGCTGTAGAAACCTGTGTCCATGTGATAAATTACAAGAAAAATTTAAATTTTCTAATACATTGCTAAATTCTTATTCTGATTAACTACAAAATGTAATAAATTTAAGATTCCACTAAATTTAAATGCTTAGAATATATATTTGTAACACTCAGCTTAAAAAAAATAAAGAACAAGTAAGTATACATGAAAAAGTGGGTATGTTGAGTTTTGTAAAAATTTGCAATTTATAATTTTAGCTTTTTCAATAAAGGCAGTTAGTGATGAATTTCAATTATTCCTTCATCAATTTCTATCTACAAGGATGACCAGTACTATTTTTTTTTTTTTTTTAATTTTTTGAATCAACAATATTGAGCACAACTGAAAAATACCTCTCCTGTAAAATTTTGTAAATAGTGTTTGTTGAGTTTTGTAAAAACATACTCAATTGCTCTTGGGATTTAATACTATTGATGTTTATATTTTTTGGGGGTTAAGGGAATTAGTTTGTGAATCAATGAAAATATTGAAATCAACTTGTCCATGCTTTAAACTGCTGGTGTAAGAGACTGCAGACACAATTTCATGATTTAATGGATCTTTTACAAATATTTAAAGCCATGACTCATAACTCTGTGATGAAAAGCTTTTATTTGACTGGCCATGAGCTCATAATTAACAAAAGAACATTTAATCTGCTCCATTTTGGGCTTTTGTGAACACGACTCAGTCATATGCAAGTCATTTTAGGAATGTTAATTTATTTTTCTTTGTCCACATACAATAAACTTTAAAGTAGACTCTGTAGTCACTTTATTTTTTAAAATTATAATTTTCATGTTATTAAACATTCTCAAAATTAAAATGTATAGTTTCTACAAACATAATTGTAATTCTTAATTAAACTACACAATAATAGTCCTTATTTTAAACATACTCACTCCTAAAGCATACCAAAATTTACCTTTTGAGATATGTGAACCTAAATAGGAAAAACAAATATGATGATTTACACTTAGTTACATTTCCTGTAGTTTTGTGCCTAGAAAGATTGACATATAATATCCTGGAAACAAGTAGTTTATAGTTTCTTCACATAGTAGTAAAAATTTTCTTGTTAAAGAACAGATCAATTATTTCTTTAATGTAAACAAATTGTAAATCATTAAGTAAAACAAAACTAATTTATCTCAAAATGGCTATATTATGATCTAAAGTATGTCCCAATTTTTATGAGTTTGTGAATGAACTCCTGGAACTAGAGAAAGAGCTGAATTAATACAATTAATTGAAGGGTGTACTTATTGCAAAACAGACCCACAAGAATTTACAATTTGTTTACAGTTTCATGGTGATCTTCCTTTCTAAATTGCTCTTTTGGCTTTTTTCTGATTTAAAGGTATTTTCTCTCTGGGTACACATTAGTAATAACTCTTTTATGCTTGTGCCTTATGCTATAAAACACTTAATCTAACAAAAAGCAACAGCATTAAATTATTTAGTGACTATTCAAAGCAGCTAACAGCATTGCTTATTGGGAATTTTAATTTTGTTTAAAATTATTTCAGCTTTTTATGTTCTCCTGGGTTCTTTGTCATTTGGCTATATATAAACTGGCAGTTTTGATGTGGTAAGAGGAATCTAGTAGACAGCAGGGCATTCATTACCATTATTATACAAACTTCTTAATAATGAGCCTATAATATGAAACAATGAAAAATAGCACTTGCATTTATAGTTTATAGCATTGTCTTAAAATAACTGGTTGAATATAGAGGCGTGTAAAGCATAAGCGCATGTCACTGTAAATCATATATGACATATAGGTGTATTTTTGGTACTCAGTATAGCCTTTAGTTTTGAACTTTAAATTGTGAATAGTTCAGGTCTGCATTTAATATGCCCATGTTTGCATGTAATTAGACTCTGCACATTAAACAAAAATATCCCTGAGAAGCATGGATGTTGTCAAGGTAAGCATTACATTGATTTTATAATTAAAGATGATTCTTAAACACCTTCTGCATAATGTCACATTAGTGTCCTTGAATTCCACAATAAGCATGAATGTTCTTAAGAACACAACATAACATTAACTGAGAATCTTAACTAAGAATAACAATGGTCACTAAAGCCTACTTTGGCAAGTCTTTTTATTCATCAAACAGATGAGTGATGGTTTTTACCAATGGAATCTGTGATAATCTAGGATGGCTCTGTTTTCTGCTGAATTGAAGAATGGTTTGATTGTTCGCAATCTAGTTGGGTTATGGGACTATCCAATGCTTTCATCAATCTTTCAGGGATGATGGAACAAATGGTTCAACAACCCATGCAGTGCTGAAAATATAAATGAGTAGATGGATCTCAGCAACAAGTTAAAGAGCTGTACAATGGATTTCCAATGGGTTTGCACTTAGTTTAGAAATTCACTCTTTGCAAGGAAGTGGGTTCCAACTTGTATGCCAACCTGGTCGAGGGATTTTTTCCTGATCTGTCATTTTCATTCCAGGTTGGAATTCCCAAAATTTCCACTTTCCTATTCTTCATGTCATTTCATCTTTTCATCTCATGGACATATGCTAAGAACCTGTTGTGGTTTGCATCTGTAACAATTGAACCGGTCATTGCAGAAAGGTCACATGTCACTTAATTATTTAGAATGAAAACAATTAATTAATTTTGCTTTATTCAATGTCATTTTTAGTAAGACTATATCAGGATTGGAAAGCTAACAAAAAGTTTTGTTTTTAATATTTTGGCTTTTCAAAATCACAGTTTTAATTATCTAGACCCATGCTCAACTTACTCTGGAACAATGCATTTTTCCCTTTAATTCCTTTATTTTTCTCACACTGATAGGCACTTCACCTAATATTTATGTCGATTTTATAGGAATTTAGGTTATGCTAAAGACCATCTTAAGTCATCAATGAATCTAACAGGCAATGTACAGTTTGGAGCTAGGTGGGTTACAATATTATTGGCAGTTTTGCGAGAAGTTTTGAATGGAAATAAGATCAATTCTAGAGGATATGGCTAGACAGACATTTCTTCTCAGATAAAGGAGAAAAGTTCTACGATGTATTATAAATTGATTAAAGTTGACCTCGATAAAGAAAAATATATTTTAATTTGCGATATAAATGAAAAGTAAGGGATAGCCTGGTTATGGTTGGGTATGGAAGTTAAAAGGTATGCGAGTAGTGGTTATTCTGGGCACTTGCTCTATCAATGGGGAGAAATATGCATGAAATGCATATAATTTTTCAGTATAAAGGAACAATGCAGTAGAAAGGGAATATGTTAAGAAAAAAGTGATTAGAAAGAGATAAAAAGATCATTATTGGAAATATTTTTGATAATCAGAGGCAGTTATCAAAAATTGGAGACTTTTTATCAAATGTCAAGAGGAAATGAAGATGGACAGTGGACAAAAAATTGATGATGGTAGTCTAAAAGAATATAATTTGACCAGTGTAATCAAATATAATTTAACCAATGTAAGTCTTTGAAGGTGGAAGTAGCTAGGGTTAATGACCATGCATCAGATGTACGTAATTAGCATATAAATAAATCTAAACTTAAAAAAAATTAATGTTTAACAGTGTATTTATTGGCATATTCATTCCACTGCTTCATTTACCCTTAAACTTTCCAATTCAGGCTAAAACTAATTTTCATTAAAAAAAAAACACTGACTCATCATCTTTCTACCACAACTGATTTATTTGTGAAGATCTTCTCTAATTGACCTCTCTTTAAATCACCCTTTCCCTTGTCAGAAATGCTTGTGCATCTTCCCAAGAAGGAAGCAAAGAAATAGAATTTGGAGCACTTTGGGAATGTTAAGAAGCCTCTTTGTCGAAGGAAAAAATCTTTCTGAAACTTAAACTGAAGCATTATATGGATGCAATTTGTTCTCATAAGAAAATAAATCCAGTAATCCATACTAGAGAGGGGAACATAAATTCACTATCCTCTTAGAATCATTGTAGCATAAATAATATTCCTACTATAGTCAAACATTAAACACAATAGACATTTTAAAATTAAGTAAAATTTAAAATAACATTACTCACCCAATTTACCATTTTTTTCCTCATTAGTTCCACAGTGGTATACCTATTTTCTTAATGTTTTATATTTGTGTTATAGGATTGCTTCATACTGGATACAGTGACATCTGGCATCTTTGTTTGGATTGGCAAGCAGTGTACCAAGGATGAAAAAGTGGAAGCTATGAAAACTGCACAGAAATTCTTGACCAACAATAACTATCCTGTATGGACAAAGGTAATGTAATGTAATGTAATTTATTGCATCCAGTTTATCAACTTTACATTGACTTTGGACTTGTCAGCCTTATTCCTAGAGTATATAAATTATTTACAATATTTTTATATTATTATACATTTATAGTTTGTTTAAGTTATACAAAGCCTTATACATTAAGTAATCTTGTAGTTTAGATTTAAATTGTGTTTTTGAGACGTTAGCAATATTTTTTTAATTGTGATGGTAACTTATTAAACAACTTGATTCCTCTTAGGCTAACATCTTTTTCTGTGATACCCTTATTTACATTATGTCTGTGGAAATCAGAATTGCTCCTCGTGTTATACTCATGTAGGTCATTATTCCTTGTTAAGCTCTGCTTATCTACCACATACAATATAGTCCTGAAAACATACAGAGAGTAAATGGTGAATATTTTTTTATTAATGAAAGTATCCCTACATGAATCTGTTGGTTTTAATTTGAACATAAGTCTAATACATCTTTTTTGAAGAATAAATAATCTGTCCATGTGTGTTTTTGCACAGCAGCCCCAGATTTCTACTCCATACACATGTTGGGAATAAATGCAACCAAAATAAATAAGTTTCAAAATATATAAATCCCCATATGTCTGGAAATGTCTTAGTAGAAAAATTGATTTGCTGATGGTACTGCAAATGTGATTAATGTGTTCTACCCATTTTAATTGATTATCTACTACTATAACTACTATAAACAGAAGTACTATTAACAGTGAAGTATTCTTCATGTTGAAGTTGTATTGAGTCACAAACTGCTGAAGAAGAAGGCTAATGTCCTGGAAAACGTTTGTGATTTTTAACATATTAAGTGGAGATTTTTAAGTGTAAATAAGTGTGACTCAATACAACTCCAACATCTACTACTATTCCTAAGAATTTGTGAGCCTGCACTTCTTAGATAGTGTTATCCTGTAATTCTAGGCTCAAATTGGAGATATTTTTGTTTAACAAGTTAAATTGCATCATTTTTTTTTTTTTTTTTTTTTTTTTTTTTTTTTTTTTTTTTTTTTTTTTTTCATATTACTTTTAAGGTTGATAGCCTTGAAGTAGTTTGCTATCATGGAGGCAGAGTTGTTCATGTTTACATTTAATCCTTCTATGCTTTTACTCCAGCAGATGGCTGTTGTGTCATCTGCATAAGTGACAATTGATGTATTGAGTGGGTGCACGATATCGTTAACATAGAAAATGAATAGTAATGGTCCCAATACTGTCCCTTGGGGTACTCCATACTTAATTAATTTTACTTTTGAGTGTATTTTACTGATGAATTTACCTGTTTTATGGGATATTTCTGTTAACTGACTTCTTCCAATAAGCTAACTTACTTATTAATTTCTTAGCTAAACCCCAACCCCTTATCCCATAGTTATCCAGTTTACTCAATAGGATGTTATGATCAACGCAGTCAAAAGCTTTAGACAGATCAAAAAATAAAGAGTTAACCTTGTCATCATTTTTTTTTTTGGTGACTTCATGAATAAACTGGCTAATAGCAGTGGATGTAGATTTTCCTTTTCTGAAACCATGTTGAAAGTTTTGAAGAAGTTGGTATTTATCAAAGTAAGGAGAAATTACATTGCTCTCTTGTGCATTTTTCCCTTCATTTAATTAGCCTTTTCCTTATGAAAAATATATTGCAAATGGCAGGTATTATACTAAGTTTATGTTTCATTATAATTTATTGGAGCACACTCCATTGACTTTTATATTCATACTTTAAGACTTTGCAGAAGGGTGGTGAATAATCCACTTAAAGAAAAATTTCTACGCCTCAGCTAGAAATGGGACCCAGACTCAGAATGCTGACTACTTAGCTACAGAAGTATTTTCACTCTTTTGTTGTGGGTTTCATTTTCATTTTAAATTTTATGAGTTCAAGGTTATTGAACTGAGTCTTATGACAATAAGGGGCAACACTGAAAAAAGTTTTCCAGACAATTCACCCCAAGCAAGATTTGAACCTTGCCATTTGAGTTGATGGCAGACATACATTCTAAATCACTAAAGCGTGACTTTGAAGGGCAAAGCATAACTGCTCCTCCAGTTATTTTAAGACAGGAAAATTATATAGAACATATTGCTAAATATAGTACTGAGCCCTGTTTTTGTTTGTTTTTTGTTTTTTCCCCCACTGCTATGGTCATATCAGACTCTTTTAACTTGTGAGACAATTCTATATATTAAGTGTAGGTTATTAACATTAGGTTAATCATTTTAGATCATTAAACACGTGCACATTCACTCTCACATTCATTCTTATAGACTCTGTGTGGGATAGGGAATAATTCCAGTTAATGACAAATTCTCCACCTCACCCAGGACCTCTGGGTGAGAAGTCAGCTCTCTGACCACTCAACCACGGTGGCAGTCCAAGGTATTTTAATTACCTAAGTCATTGTCTATATAACTGCTACAAGTAATCCAGAAAATAATGGACTTCAAACCCAACATATTCATGTAACTGCTTCCATTACAGTATGCAAAGGGAAGCTGTTTCTTCTTCCATTCTGGAAGTTTTATGTGACATTAATTATTATGATGGCTACATGCTAGATTAAAATTCCATTAGTCCTGGTTTTGAATTCTGGCTAGAGGGAGAACATAAACTTCAATTAAGACTACACTCTTAGAATCAGAGTGAGAGAGACTGTTTAGTCGCATTCTATATTTACAGAAGCTAATTTGAGTCGCATAAAATTTGGCAGTGTTATTGATAACTTAAACAAGATATAACACCATTAAAGATGCTTATAAGCATGAACACTTTATCAGTAAAATCTAATAATACAAGGTTGTTTCAATAAATAACCGGAAAAGTTAAACAAAAATCTGTGTACCATTCACATGACTTTCTCTACGTCTCTGCAACAAATTATTCTTAAAAAGCTTATACTTCTATTTACTTCATGCTAATCAGTAAAAAATTAGCAGAAATAGCCATATTACTTGCTTCCTTGTAAGTAGAAGCAAAATAAGGGAGTACCATAGGTTAAAGTGATAATCAAAAGCTGGCTGCTATGTCACTGAAGTACCTTTGTTTGTATGGACAGCAGTTGACAAATTCCTGTATGAGAAAAGTATAAGTTTTCATAGCAGAAACCAAAAAAAAGGTATGTCTCAAAGATGATGAACTCCACGAAAAAAATGTATATAACATAAATTGTGTGTTTTAACGTGCTCTACATTTTTTGTGTAATAAGTTTTTGTCCATCTCTTATGGTTTAGCAGTTACTCAAAATTCAGTAAAATTCATCCAGAATAAACTACTCTTCAGAGGCTATTCCCAGAAAATTCAAGATATACATTTTATTTGTTAGGTAAATATCTTTAATATACGAAATTTTAATCAAAATTGTTAGAGCCATTTTTGAGAAAATCAACATTTTTTAAAAAAAGTTCCATGTAAAGGGTAGTTGGGGGGGGGGATTTTTCTCAAAATCTTTGTGTCATATCCCTGGAAGATACTAAACTTAAATATCAAGTTTGGTATTTTACTTACTTTTCGTTTTTGAGTTATCGTGTTCTCAGACACACGGACACACACAGACCTTTTTCCGAAAATGCTTTATTTAGCTAAAGGGGACCCTAAAACATATATTTCCGGTGAAAATCTCGATATTGAATTTTTGGGTGGAGTGCAATACCTTCTCTATACACTATGTACATAGTGCGTATAGAGAAAGTAAAAATACAAAACTTTGACAAAGCATGTGCCTCTTTGTTATATTGTGGTGGTGTCCTAGAGCTTGGCACCCTACTTTGTGAATGGAATGCTGGTATTCAGTGAAAATAGGATAGTGACATCCTTACAGGTTTGCACCAGCATGAAGCAGTGGAGTGTCATTAGATTTTTGTCAGCAGAAGGGTTAAAACCAATCAAAATTCACTGTTGGATGGCAGTGCAATATGATGAAAGTTGTTTGAGTCGAAATAAGTGAATGAATGGGCAGATAACTTCAAACAAGGAATTCAAAAGAAGTGCTGGTAAGGTCTTGTTGGGATCATAAGAGAGTAATTCTTGAATGTTACCTGCAGAGAGATCAAAATATAAGTAGTAAGGCATACGCAGATCTTATGTGTCAAAATTTGAAACCAAAAATTTTGAGAAAGCGGTGCAGAATGATCTCCAGTAGTGTATTGTTACTACATGACTATGCGAAGCCACACACGAGTCACATTAGATAACATCAAAGACCCAAAGGTTGTCTGCTTGCCCCATCCCCCATATTCTCTGGATCTGGCACCCTTAGATTATCACCTTTTTAACCCACTGAAAGAAGCTCTTAGTAGCTCAAGGTTCGCAAATGATGATGAAGTCTAGGCAGCAGTGTATAACTGGTTACCCACACACCCCCAAGAATTCTTTTCATGTGGAATTGAGAAGCTTATCCAGTGCTGGCATAAGTGCATAGAACTTGGGGAGGATTGCCTTAATAATAACTGTTGTATTTCATGCTCATAATAGAAACTTTTTTTTTTAAAATATTTAATGAATGACTATTATTTATTTGTTTATTTACTTATTTATTTTACTAAGTATCCTTACAAAGAATATGGCTATCATCAGCCCAGGCTATAGTCTAATACTATAGGCAGTTCCATTCAAAATAAAAGCCAAAACAGGACCAAAGACAATTATAAGATCAACCAAAGGGTAGATAATATACTCCAAAGTACTCAGTTGTTGCTTTGAGGGGGAAAAAACAACTAAACATAGCTAGTAACCATGAAAAAAAGCCAGTGGTTTAATGAACAAATCTGTTGTTGACATTGAAAGAGTTAATAACCAAAAAATCATGTTTAAAATAGACTGCATACTTTTTGCGCAAACAGAAAGTGTAATATGCAGATGCCACATTGATCCATGCAGTCCTTTTCAGATACACTTCACATTTTTTTGCGATTTTCTATTTTTTTATATTCATGAATCAGTTCACATCTCTCCACCTTTATAAGTGGACTACAGTAACAGATGCATTAACTTTACTCAGTAGTTTATGCTTCTGCTATAAGATGAAATTTAGTTGACAAGTTATCCCAGTGTGCATTAACCTTACACTATGTTTCCACCTAATTACATAGACCAGACACCATAACATAAATCAAAACTTATTTTGCATTGCATTTTGGTATTGTACAATATGATTCATCATTATTTTATTTACTTAAACCAAATGCCTCATTAAACTCCAGCTTCTTAAGGAAGCTTTTAAATTGATACAGCAATCAGGAACTATTTATTGTTTTTCCTTTTATTCTGTGGGTATCCTTATTCTTCTAAGTATTTTAATATTCTTAAATCTAAAGTCAGACTTAACTTTCTATCAATATATAAAAGTATGTTAACCATTTTAAACATTACAGAAGACTTACAAGGATGAAAAACATCTGATGTTCTGCTCTTGCTGGTTTAGGTCCAGAGGATTGTTGAAGGAGGTGAGCCATCTACATTCAAGCAGTACTTCAGTGGTTGGAGAGAAGCTGAGGATCAAATAGGACTAGGACGAATTTACACCATAGAGCAGATTGCAGGTCAGTAAATTTCATCTACAGTATAAAAGTCTAAATTCTGGTCACCACTGCCTTAACAACCCATAAAACATGTTGATTCAATACAAGTTTAACAAGCTGACAGTTAATTAGTGTCTCTATTGACTAACAATTCTTGTGCAACATATTGATTCAACATGTCATGGATAAACAAAATTGTTTTCTCCAACAGAAGAAAACATGTTAGATGCAATATATTTGACTAACTTCCCACAGACCTAACTAACTTTGTTCAGACACTTTGCAGACAACTGGCCCAAGCATATTATTCATTGTTTACTAAAAATGGAGTGGAGGATGAAAAAGACTTCTTTCTCTATTCATTACCCTCCTCACATAGAGGTCTTGCACATCCTTGGACTTACCCGAGGATTACAGGCCAGCAATTAGGGTCAGATGCCTGTTGAGCAGACAAACTCTAGATCAGAGAGAGAAGCCAGGTTAGGTGATGAATATTGATGTCTGGTATGAGAGTGAGGAAGATGATGATATGAAATGATGTGAAATGGATGAAGGGAAAAGTTATTATGGAATGAAAGGAGGAAACTGCCCAGATGCCACTTTGTCCACCTCAAATCCCACTTACAGTCCTCTGGGATTGAATCCAAACCACCGAGGCAAGTGGACTAACCACTCAGCCACAGTGCCACCAATTAATTAAGAAGATTCATACAAGACCTGTCATCTGGGATATACCTGTAAAAGGCTATAGAAATAAAACCAAGCAAATGGAGTGCCCAAATTTTTTAATTTTTAATGTATACACAAGGAAAACAAGAGGTTATGCCCTCAATTCAGCTGACATGGCTGCTTTAAAATTAACTCCTGGTTTACAATTGTTGCTGAAATTATATTCAACAACAAACTGGAATCCTCTTCCACATTCTTAGAAAATTCCTAAGGCCAAAACTATTCTCAACTTTCAGTTACACAAGATACTGTTCACTTTGTTCCTATTGCTTTGAAAGGAGCTCAACCATAACTTTCTGCTTTTATTCTTGTACTTCTTACATATTTTGGACACAAATGCTAAATCTTGATAATCAAGAGGCCATGCAAGTTTTTATGTTAAAAAATGTAACACTTTGTCGCTAGTTTGATGCACTAAAGATGGAATGTTGATGGGAGTTTCAACTCACATATGACTAAACATATTTTGCATTATATGTTTTTAAAATTGTGTATATTTAGCATTGAGTGTTGTATGTTGATTATTGAGGCAGTGGAAACCTGCCATAAGAACAGAAAATACATCAGCTTGTGAAACTAAGACAAACATATTGATTCCCATAGCAAATGTTTTTAAGCACAATATTATAAGGAATATTATACCTAGTTAGATATGTTTATCTTGAGCTGTTAAGAAACTAAGGGAAAAAGAAACAAAGAAAAATTAAAACCTCTTAAACTAGATTGTTGGCAAAAAAGTGGATCAACTGCATCCATTTATTTATTCTCTAATTTCAAACATTTGGGCAACTATCTTTTTACAGCAAGCATGCCTGAACCTGACTTTGATCCAAGCACTCTTCATGCTGGAAAGATACGTTCCTTGGCTAAGAGTGGAGGCAAGGCATTTGGATTTATGCCTGATGATGGAAGTGGGAATGTTGAGATCTACAGAGTGGAAGACTTTGAGTTGGTTCCTGTTGACCCAACAACTTATGGAATGTTCTTCGGTGGTGATTCTTATGTCATCAAATATGCTTATGAGAAGAATGGAAGAGAAAACTACATTATTTATTTCTGGCAGGTAGTAATTGTTTCCAATTAACCTTACAGTAGATTATCTATACAACAATAACATGTGCAGACACTGTTAAAAGCACAAGAATTAAAAAACAGGAGAGGATACATAAATTCAAAATCTGTACAAAATGAGAATATTTACCAGGGAAGAGGGGAAGAAATGAAAATTAGAGATGAATGCTTCCTCGTTCAGATGCTAGTTATATCCAAAGTTCTACATGCCACAAAATTGTCATCAAAATTTACATTATTTATGTGGTAATTTTTTGTCTATATCTTATGATTTATGAGTTATACCAAGTCATACAGAAGAAGAGGAGTTTCAGAAAATCCAAGATGTAAATTTTAATTATCACGTAAACAACTTTAATATACACTGTTTTAATCAGCATTTGTAGTCATTTTTGTGAAAATCAAAATGTTTGGAATTTTTTCCATTTGAAATGTAGGTTTTTTTTTTGGGGGGGGAAGGAATCTTCATGTTCCATCCTTGGAAGATGGTGAATTTAAATATCATGTATGATATGTAACCAACTTTTTGTATTTGAGATATTCTGCATTCTCTCTCCCTTCCCCCTTCTCTCTCTCTCTCTCTCTCTCTCTCTCTCTCTCTCTCTCTCGCTCTCTCTCTCTCGCTCACACACACCACTAACACACACATACAAACACCACTTTTGAAAAATGCCTTCTTTTGGATTCAGGGAGCACTAAAACTTACATTTCCAGTAAAATCTTGGTATCACATTTTTTAATAGAATGCATTACCTACTTTCTCTACTTATGTACTATGTACAAAGTAGAGAAAGTAAAAATGAAACCTTGCAGTTGCAGTTATTGAGGAAAATTCCTTAGGTAATGCAAGATGCTAACCTCTTTTCTCAAATACTGTAATATTTAAGCAGTTGCTTCTTATTTTTATATTTATTCAGTTATTTTGGTTAATGTATAACTTTAACTATCATATAAATCTCGTGAAATACATCCTTATCAGCATGACCTTTTGGAATTGTTCTAAAGTTGTTCTTTACACAAGCATGTATAATATCTGGGCTGTAAAGAATGCTGCCTAGGCTTATAAATTTTATTTATTTATCTTTAATGACACTGGGTACATAATTTGCACGGTTACAGCTCTTTAAATATAATGGTTTTCATCAATTTTACTCCTTATGGTGTTTATGAAAATTGGTACACATATTAAAGCATTGGAAACATAGAATCTTACTAAAAAAATGCACTGACATAGCTGGGATATGAACCACAGATCTTCCAGTTTCTGTCTGCTGCTCTAACCAATTGAGTTACAATGGCAATATGCCAACACAACATTAAATTTACCAACTGATAATATTTTTACTGGTGAACATATTATGTAGAGATGACATTCCAATGGCAACTTACTAACATTGTAAGTATTTAAATCCTACTTATTATAGCATTATTTTTATATACTGTAATGGATTAAACACATTGAATGTATTACAAAGTGTGTTGGCATTGGATGATTTAAAAATTACTGCTTACACTCAGTCACCAACTTTGTTTCTCATCATTTAGGTACTGTTTTCTGCCATAACTTTGCTTTCAGATTAGATATGCATTTTCTGGCATTATACAAGAACACATAACTTGACAAAACAATTGAATGAATTTTAATGCTTTGTTTTGGACAATCTCTGTAGCAGTTCCAATTATAATTATAAGTATAAAAGTTATCAGAGGTGCATCTAGAAAAAGGTCCAAATGACTGATAAAGAGAACAAAAACATCACTAAGTAAAATATACTTATTGGAATAGTTGCATAAAGTCACTGGCTACTTTTGAACATAGTCACCACTATTGTGTGGCATTTATCTTAACGGTGCACCATCAATTGTATGCCCAAGTCATAGGAGTCTGCTGCCAATGTCCAGATACGTGAAGTCACTTCGTTCTGCACCTCAGCATCATTGTGGAAATGTTTTCTTGCCAGAAAATGCTTCATGAGATGGAAGAGATGAAAATCACATGGGGTAAGGTCAAAGCTGTAGGGTAAATGGTCGAAGAACTCCCATCAAAACTTGTTCAACACCTTTCATGTGGCTTTGGCATATGGGGTGTTGTATTGTCATGCAATAGCATAATGAATCTTGTCAACATCCCACATTTCTTGTTCTGGATTGCCCTCCTCAATTTATGCAACATCTGACAATACCTATCAGCATTTACAGTCTCCCCTTGCGGTAAAAATTTGCACAAGAGGACATCATGTCGATCCCAGAAGATAGTGCGCATGATTTTTTGTAATAGAGATTGTTTGCTTGAATTTGGTCTTCATGGGTGAACCACTATGCCACCAATGCATGGATTGTTGTTTTGTCTCCAGTGTGGCGTGTGACACCCATGTTTCATCCCCAGTGACAATATTGTTGAGAAATTGTCACCTTTCTCTACGTACTGCTATAGTAATGTCAATGCTGCAGCCAGACATTTGGTTTTATGATCATCTGTCAGTTGTCTAGGCACCCATCTTGCACAAACTGTGTGAAAACCAAGCTACTATGAGACAATTTTATGCAAAAGCAAGCGAAATATTTGGGGGAATTGAGAAGAGAGTTCTGAAATTGTGAAGTGCCGGTTTTACACAACTGCAGGCCACACACTTTCCAACACTTCTGGCATCACCAGGGATGGATGGCCACCACGGTCTTCATCATGAATATTGGTTTGTCCTTCAGCCTGATCCATTATCTTACAATACTTTTGCACATAATGTCTCGTCCATATACATTACAGTTGGCGATGGGTCTCTGTTGGAGATTGCTTTTGCACATACAAAAACCAGATGACTGTATGAACCTTGCATTGGTGGGAGACATTATCAGAGCAACCATTTTCTTCTAGCACAGCTTGGTAACCACCACTATCACAAGGCTAAAACTTTACTGTATTATTCCCACATACATCTGCTCTACTCCTGCACATGGTATTCCTATGCAACTGGTGGTCCATCTTTGGATGCAATGGGGACTTAATTTCTGGATGCATCTTGTATATTGTTATAGAAAAAGATCCCACATTATTTCAATTTTATTTTAAAAATGTATTTTTAATCATAGATGTATACTTGATATTAGAAAAGCAAAAGTTACTGCAGGAATTGTCACACTAAATGTTCATCAAGCATCACTTCTTAATGAATTTTTTGCACAAATTTTGGATCATCAAATTTTCAGAATTACCATGTAATTAAATTTGACGTGGAATCATTATGAGATTTCAGAATTAGCAAAAAAAAAATAGATTTCCTGGCATAAATGTACCAACTGCTGTATGCATACAGAAACAACATTCCAATACTAGAAACAGCAAGGAAGAAAGACTATTTATGCTTCTATTACTTATAGGGACGTACCAGCTCTCAAGACGAGAAAGCTGCTTCTGCTATTCATGCTGTAAGACTGGACAATGAGCTTGGAGGAAAAGCTGTACAAGTACGCGTAACTCAAGGAAATGAACCAAGACATTTCTTGAGAATTTTTAAAGGTATTATTTGTGTACCACATTCTTATAAATTTACATATGTCCTTTCCCTATAAAGATTATTTACTTTAACATAATTGTTATATGCATTATTATTTTTACACAACTTATTTATCATCCATTTTTGCACATAATTCCTTATCTACACAATAGTTTTTGGGAAAAAGTCAGCACCAGTAACCCCGGGAATTTAAGTTTTACAGTGTATAAATTTAATCTAATAATATATTTTTTCATAATTTAGGTAAGATGATAGTGTTTCTTGGTGGAAAGGCAAGTGGTTTCCGCAACATTCGTGATCATGATACATATGATGTTGATGGTACCAGGCTATTCCAGGTAAGCATTCACTAGAGCCCAGCAATTGCAGATCCTATGATTCTGTGCATATGATTTATTATGTTTTAAATTCTGCCGACCCCCCTATTGTGAATTAAGACTATACCTTGTTCGTATACATTTTTGAAAATTTTAAGTTAAAGCCTTAATCAGAGAAGTCAGAAGTTTCATTTATTTCATAGGGGAAGTTTTGTGTAAATAGTTTTGTTTCATCAGTACGTATATGTTCATACGCTAGTGGTCATACAGAACATGTACCAGAATAATGTTCTTAATAATAACAATAAATGTCATTTCAAAATTCATTGCATCTGTGGACAATCAATTAGGATGCTAGAAGCAATTTCTGAGATCCTAGGTTGGATTTCTGATCTGGAGCTGAGAATTTTATTTAATTAAAATTAGTGCCTATCCTCCTTAGTCTTTATATATGAATGTGAGCATGATTCAGAGTTAAACTTTGAGGTGGTAAAGTGTAACAATAGTCAAATATAATAATCATTTTTTAATTATAATTTATTAAGAATCGATGAACCATTGTTTCAAGAATTAAAGCCATTGATATCCATTAGATGTTTTAAAATGCCTGAAATATGAAAAAAGATTAATTTCTCTTGGTGTTGAATATGAACACTAAAAAGGTGCCTGAATTTATTAGTAGTTAAATGATGTAAAACATATTTGTTATTCCATTTGCAAAAAGCTGTATTTTGCTACTTATTGAAAGCCTGTATCACATAACCTGTTATGAGGTAACCTTTTTCTAACATTTTCATGCACTCTGAATCATTTTTGTCCTAAACTGTTTGAGATAGATACATGAAATTTTAAAAAAAATTTCAGAATCTGCAAAAACATGGAACTATCAATATATTTTACTATACAAAAGTGCCTACCTATAAATAGCTTCAAAATAATTTTAACTTGAATAGAACAAAGAAAGAAATAAACTGACAATTTAAACAATTAAAATTTAGTTGAGTCGATTTTGTAACACTACATCACTTACTTTTTTATTTCGGAAAACATGTTTCAGAAGCCATGTGCTTCCATTGTCAATTCCTTTGGTCGACATGGCTTCTGAAACATGTTTTCCGAAATAAAAAAGTAAGTGATGTAGTGTTACAAAATCGACTCAACTAAATTTTAATTGTTAAAACACATCACTGTCTCAAAGTCCACCATATAGCATGACAATTTAAAACATAAATTTTTGTTTACACTGTACCATTAAAGCTATACTAAAACCAATCTGCACTGCCAGAGACTGTACCATTAGCTCAATTCTAACCATTAAACAGCTAATTAACTTAATTAACTTTGATTTTGAACAATTACTTTGATTATTCAATAATGCATAAGTTTTTAAGTGCAATTACGATTTTGAAAGTAAATTATTATTGTAGCCTTATGAAATTTGGTAGCCATATATTACAAAATAGAGATTATTAGACCCAGAAATTTTATAAAAACTGGGAAATATGCATGCAACTATGCAGTAACAACTCTGAAATATGTGCTAAAAACTTAAGTATACACAGTGAAAAATACATTTCATGTTTATATGCTTTAATAATTTATAATATTATAACTAATCATTTTCTTCAGACCAAAGACATTTTTATTATTTTTATGTATTGACTACTCATTTTAATACATTTTTAACTTTAACAGAGACTATTAGACCCAGAAATTTTATAAAAACTGGGAAATATGCATGCAATTATGCAGTAACAACTCTGAAATATGTGCTAAAAACTTAAGTATATACAGTGAAAAATACATTTCATGTTTATATGGTTTAATAATTTAAAATATTATAACTAATCATTTTCTTCAGACCAAAGACATTTTTATTATTTTTATGTATTGACTACTCATTTTAATATATTTTTAATTTTTTTCTTTTTTTTTTTTAACTTCGCTTTTCATGTCATTTTTATGGCAGTAAACAATCAACAGTTTCACTAGGTTCTCTAATGTTAATTTTCTGTTATTTATCAGAAAATTAGTTATAATATCAAGAGCAATATCTCAACATCAGTTGATGTAACTGGCACATATTTTATGAAGAGATATTCAACATTTTATTGTTTTACATTTTCCACTGAAAACATCGGCAATTTAGCACATTTTGTTTTAATTGGGATTTTTCTCTAACTCTTAAATTATGAACAACTTTTTTACCTTGTGATCCAGGAACTTCTTCCAATGCATCTTTCACCTTTTGCTCAAGGGAATCTGTTAGAGGAGCATCCACAGTTTCCAGCATGGTTATATACCACTCTTTATTATGGAAAAGGTAGCAGTCGCAGAAGCTAATTTTGGAGATTCCTTTGAGTCATGAATAGGGAGGAGTTTTAGTGGTTGGAAATATTAGTATAGTCAAAAAAATATTAAGGGGAGCTTATGTGTAGGGATCCAGATTTTAAAAAAATTCCATAAAATCAAATGATAAATATGAAATAATACTGAGTGAAATATTTTTAAATTCCTATTTTATATTCATAGATTAAGAATTAGAATTAAAATTACATTTTGCTATTACTTTTTATATTTCTTAGCAAGGGAGGTGTTCCAGCCCCTAAAACCCCTCCCTAGACCTGAATATGTCAGCTCTTCTCCTTAATTGTTTGATTATGATGTTGAGTCATTCCTTTATTTTGTTGGACTTGAAATTTCTTTTCACATGCCATCTGCAACATAAAAATGAGTTTGGCTGATTCTATATTGCAGCAAATAAACCAAATAATTTGTTAAGATTCCCATTATTAAAACTAATATCTGAAAAACCACTAAGAATCAAAAAAAGATAATGAAATGGTTTTTGAGCTATTACGTGATCAAAAACTTGCCTATACTTCACATATTGCAAAGAAGATTATTTCTCCATCAGTAGAAAAACATTTGTGTTCAGAAGCTATTCTTCAAAAATTCTTATATGCTACTTTTTCTTTCAGCATGTTGGCATATAAGCATAAAGCATTGTCAAACTTGGTTTTTATATAAAATTAGCCATTGAATAATCTCTTATTGAAAATGAAACATTATACACCACGTGACTTAATTGTCACAAGTTTTGTTTCTAATGAAGTGAGAAAAATAAATTTGAAACATTTCTAATGTGAAAATGAATAATGAAGTGTATGAAACAGATAGACCAACTATGTAATAATACTTTATTAGAAATAATGCAAAACTGTTCAAGACTACCAAGAGAAACCATTTGAGATGTTGCAGTGCTTAATCAGAACACAACAGCAAGAAGTAGCCATTGTCATAACAGTTTAACATCCTAATAATATTTGGTTTTATACTTTTCATGAAATTATTTTTTATTAAAGAAATGTGCAAATCAGATAATAAATCCAGAGAAATAGGGAAAAATGAAAATATATGCATTAAAATAAGCACAATAAAAATATATGTACATATACATTTAAAGGGAAAAGCCTTCTAAATATACATTTATGCAAAATAAAATTGGCTTCATTCAAACTTAAAGACATGATAGCCAAAGGAGTAGTTTTATTTTATCAATATGTCATATCCATAAAAATGCAATTGCATGTAGTTCTCTGGGCTAGTGATTGTATAAAGCTCAACAATTAAGATCTGAAATAAATGCATAAGTGAAAATTGCAGAAGTAAAAATACTAAAATAACTACATTTTTTATTATTTATTTATTTACTTTTTTTTTTTAACAGAAACCACCTAAGGTACAGAACATTTCTGCATTACTTATGGCATGGTGAAATATAAACTGATTGTATGTTACTTACAGATTCGTGGCACATGTACAGATGATGTAAGGGCACTCCAAGTTCCAGAAGTAGCCAAATCACTTAACTCAGATGATGTCTTTGTGTTGGAAACCCCCAATGCAACATATTTGTGGCTTGGACAGGTAAAAGTTTTAAAATACTTGTATTTTAATATAACCATTTATTCTCTAGTTGCATTAGAGGTTAAGAATAAGAGCCCTAATTAATATCTAGTAAGAATGCACATTTTAAATAAAACTTTATACAAAAGTTTATTCTTCTATCTACTTCATGTTACTTCATGCTAGTCAAGATAAACATTAGCATAAATGGTTTATATTCTAATGGGTTCAAGATTAAAGCAATAGTCAAATCTTTTAAGAACTGCTCCTATGCAATGGCCTTGAAATTCCATTACATTTGGATTATCTGGATAAAAAAAGAAAAACAAATAAGATATCCTTTGAGAAAAGTATAACTATTGGGAAATTTAAATAAAAAAACAGATTTAGCTCAAAAATGGTTAACTCCAAAACTAAATACATAAATATATATACATGGTGTTAATGAACTATACCGAAATATTTTCACAGAATGTGTAGATTAATTAAATAAGTAACTTGAGATAGGAGACTTATGGCCTGTTTATTGAAATTTCGAAGTAACGGCTATAAGTTTCTGAAGTGCCAGTACGTCACGTGTGGCGGCACTTCATCTGGAATGAAAAAATTAACAATAAAAAACTTTTACTCTATGACAGGAATCAAACTCATGACCCATTTTTGCGACTTTAATTCTTGAGAATGCTAGTAACAAGCTGTTAAAAATTGATATTTTCATATTTGGGCAGCAGTTTTAAAGACATTCTAAGCCATTTTTTCAACCTGCTTTGTTTTAACACCGATTTATCAGCACCTGATACCCCCATGTTTAACGCTATGTAGCTACGTTATGTTTATCTGAGGACCATGATCACGAATCTCAAATTACTTATGTCAGTTACGTGCACAATCTCGCAAATTATTTTGGTGTAGTTCATTAACACCCTGAATATATATTTGATAAAAGATCTGTGTTTTAACGAAATTTAATTTTCGCATGCACTTTTGTTAAATTTTAAGATTGAATTTTTAGGTAGTATATAATACTTCCCCTACTTACTACATGTAGTGCAGAAAGTAAAAAATAAACCTGTATTTTAGACAAATATGATTTAAATGCATTTTGTTGCCATATATTGCAGAAAAAAACTGGGATTGTCCCAGTTTTGAGGGTTAGAAAAAGTGTCCTGGCTGGATGGTAAAATATTGAATTTACAAGATACAGTTTATGATATGCAATTTCCATGATCTGCAATTTGTTATGCATTTAAAATTTCCAACTCAGATGCAAAATTAAAATGCTATTATTTTTACTTGATCTGAAACTCAGCTATAACATGTCGATTAGTGCTGGCAAGCTATCAAATGACTTGTTTGTGGCTCTTAAGGTGGTAATTGACATTTTTTGACTCTGTGTTGATCGACTTTGAAAACTGAGGAAGGGAGGAGTAAATACCCAGCCATTAAAAGCATCAATTTTAAGGAATCCGTAAAATCCTCAGAAAGTTAGGTGTAAGAAAATATCATGCCCAGAAGTTAATGTAGTTGACATTTGTAGCAAAACATCAAAAATCAACAAATAAAACTTTCTATTAAAATTGGCATTGTATATCAAGTTCTCAATTGAATTGAATTGAGCTGTTCAAATAGTTTCTTAAAATACTGATGTACATTATATTGACATTTTAATATCATTAATAAAGTACAGCTCATAATAACTTAATGTTGTACCTTTGTCCTGGTTTACAGCAAATAATTATGGTAATCTTATATTAGCACTTAGCACATAGGCTGGTTCATAATAACCCGAGAAAAGAAACCAAAATGGAAACAAGAATGGGAAACAAAGCAGCATACAAGTTTTTGACTCACAATAGCCTGATAACAAGAACAGAAAATGAATACTGATGATCATATTGGTCAGAAAGTGAAATGTTTTGCACATTAGAATATAATTTACACACGCATGAACACACAGACAGACACACACACACAGACAGACAGACACACACACACACACACACACACACACACACACACACACACACACACACACACACACACACACAGAGACAGACAGACAGACAGAGATATATAAAACATTTTTAAATGGAGTTTTATTTATGGACACTCTTTAACTGCTGTGGTTCTCAGTGTCTCATTCTATATTGGGCGTGAAAGACGTCTAATTTTGCTTAGAGGCCTCACTTAAGGTTCTTTTACGTGCCGTAAATCTACGACACAGGACCAACGGTTTTACTTCCCTTCTGAAGGAAGCCGTTGCTAAGGATTTTTACGCCGGAAAAAATCCATCATCCTCTGCTGGGTTTGAACCCACGACCTTGGGTATATGAAGTTAGCATGATAACCATTACACCATTTTATATATATATATATATAAAATATAATAAATATATAAATAATATAATAAATATATAATATATAATAATCAATTTTTTTTTTTTCCCCCACTAATTCCAGTTTTCAGCCAATATAATACAGGTTAGCCAACATCAAATTTAAAGCAGTAAACTATCTAAATACAGGTCCATAACTATTTCTGATTCCTCTACTCATACAAAGAGTTAATTTCTTCATTAAAGTTGTTTGTTCTTTGAGTTGTACAAATTACAAATGATGCTTTCACTAGAAAAGCTGTGCTCAGTAGATCTGCGGTTGTCAGGATCTGAGGCCAAATACATATGGCAGATTTCTATCAGTTTCATTTCCCCAGCTTGTGACTAGAGAGAGGTTCAGCAGCAGTTTCATGTCATGAAGCTGCCTGGTATAATTTCTACAGCGAAAACCTAATATGCACAATATGGATCTAATATGTCGAGAATGAGTAAGTTAAAACTGGTTAAGTCTACTTTCCTGTATCTAGGGCAAAGAATACTTCCCATCAATTATGAAAACTTCCATTAAAATACTTTTATTTCAACTTTTTCATTCTCGATCGGATTGAAGGAAACATAAAAATGATATAAAGTTGTACAGTGAAAGGAGCTCCCACAGAAAAAAAAACCAAAAATACATCAGAAAATTGAATGAACACAATAAACCAAGCCCTGTTTCACTTGACAAGATTGCTTAAATTTGGGAATATGTGATTCCTCTATTTTCTATGATAAGCAATCCTCTACTCAAAGTTCTTTATGCAAAAGAACAACTGTTATTGGTCAAACACCAATTTCAAACACAACTATGGGACACTCAATTTCTCAACTGACCAAAACAGCCAATTTTGGAGTCATTAGTAATTGTGATAACATTGCTATAATTTTTTATTAGTGATAGATTGTAAACGAATGGCTCCTAACTCTTCCCCATTATAATAAATCATTCCATAAGTACAAAAGTAAATTATAGTTTTTAACCAGAGTTTAACAAGATCATAATGTATATACCTACATATAATCAATTTCAGATATTAATTATTATAATAAGAATAATAATAATATTGTAATATCAATTAAGATATTTAATCAGCGAAAGTAATAAGGCAGCAATATTTATTATTATGAACATTTTGGGAAGTAATCCTAAAAACATATCATCTTGTGTATTTTTAGTGGGCTTTCCACATTAACAGGGCTTATTTTTATATCAAACTAACCAATGTTTTAATCATACAAAAATTGTACTGTGGATCTTTTAAAAGTCATGCCAATTGAGTAAATTTAATTTTGTTCTGACATCACCCAAATGTGAAATTTGTTGAAAAATGATTCTCAAACTTGTGCATACAAGGATTAGCTCTGTAGGTGTAACTGTTTGCCTAAGAATCCTATACTTTTAGGAAATTGACTGGCCTTAACTAAATTTAAAACACATAATAAAACTTTATTCAAACTCATATATAATTTTACTCCAAAAATTCAGAAATTCTGAATTAGTTTCTTACTTGTGAACAGACAGAGATAATTACACTAGTAGGCTTTAGTGAATGCATGTAAAATGGTTAAACTCTACACAGTTTGTGCCATTGGCCTAAGTGAAGGTAAAATATTAATTCCAGAAATAAAAGCATGATTCACAAGAATGGTAACCAAAACAGAAATGAGAACAGAAAACTATGCAGGATATAAGATTTTGGTTCATATATCCTAGTAACAAAAGTGAAAATTTATATCAATAATCATATCAATTGAATTGATAGTGGAAAGTTTAATTTGCATATTGGGATTTAATTACAAAAATACTTGTTCACTTGCCTCAAATTCAGCCAATATAATGAGGTTTAACCAATTTCAGAATTCAAAAGAATGCAATTAGAATGAGGTCTAGTAGCCGTTTCATGTCACAGCCACTTAGAATAATCAGCAAAGGGATAATATACACAATATGGATCTAATGGACCATGTCTGGGAATGAGAACAAGATTAAAAAAATGAAAGCCTACTTTCCAGTTCCTAAGTTCCCGATAAGCTTCCTGTCAATTGCAAATGCTCCCATTAATATATTTCTATTTCAACATTGTCATTCTCTTTCTGATTACCTTTCTTGGTTATTGGGAACAAGTCCTAAAAGTGGGATTCTGCTATAGGTGTATTTTATTAAAATGCTAAGCAAAATGCTGAATATTAAATAAGAACAGATCAGAAATTTTAATTTTGAAAATGCTTCAGAAATTGCAATCTGTACTTACTTTTACATAATGTGCATTGCTTAAGGAAAGTTATAATGCCTTATATTGCCAATGTTAAAGTTTGACCCATTATCTCAGCAACAATTTAAAATAATGAGCTACATTTTTAAGGTATATTTAGCAATTCCTTTACAGTTGATTGATGAAAAATAGAATACTTCTGTTCATTAGAAGGAAAGGTATAATTTTTCTTAATAAAGCTCTTACAATTTTATTGAAAAATTATGATTTTTAAATTAAAAAAAACTAATTCATAACTAATATATAACATAAAAATGTTTTCATTAAAATAAAGCGTATTTAGATACAAATGTGTGGTAAAAATAATAGCCCTTAATGCCAATTACTTTCTGAGATAGTGTAATAGTTAATAAAACATGAAACTTAATTTTCCAAACACAACTTTGCAGTACATTGAAACTCTTACAAGAAGAAAATATGAGCAGGATGCACATGCTGCCAACAGCTAAATTAAAACTTTACGATCTAAATAAAAACAAATATCTCTTTTTTAACACTAATATTTACAAAGTTTTTGATGTTTTACGAAGTGAGTATATCAGAAAGTTCTAAAAAATTACTACGCAGGATTATTTTCAACAATATTTTTAAACTATTTACAGTTAGCGTACCTTGTTAAAAGATATACTAAAATGAGTGGAAATTTTGAAATATTCATATGTAATTAAAACATGAAAATGGAAAAACATTATTAAACCCCATTTCAACTCCCCTTAAAATATCTACATGTATAAATACTCTTTCTGAAACTTAAATGACAGTCAACAAATTTCTTACAACTGCTTAGTTTTCCAAAAATCAGTTTTTGCTTATATTAAATGTTACATTAATTTAGAAGACATGGAATATAAATACAAACGGTATACTCCAATTATTCGTGTGCAGATTATCCGATTTGTAAATTATCAATGCATCCCCCCCAAAGTACTTTGTTTTCATGTCAACACACGTTTTTTAATTTCTCCACCATCTCTTTTACAAATTTCTCTTAACTTGCTTTGTTGACACATGCTGATTAATGCCAGAAAAACTGAATTTGTTTTTAATTTACATGGAACAGGAAGGCCAATAACAATGGAAACAATACTCTGTTGTCACATGGTGATTGTTTAAACAATGAAAATAGAAAATATTGAGATAATACATTAGGCCGTCAGGTGCAAAACTCTCCTTATCCAAGTATAAAATTTTTTCATAAAACATGAAAAACTAAAATTAGGAAAACAGTAGAACATTTGAAATTTATCTTAATGTTTTTATGTCCCAACTAGACCCCTAAAGATGACTGCATTCTCTGGAAAATCATTCTCAAATAATATGGAAGTAAATCAAAATTCAAATTTGGATAAGGTGAGTTTTGTACACAACGGTAGTGGATTTGGTGATTTTGGTAGAAATACAATATTAAATTACAATTAAGCATAAACATTTTCACATTTATTTCTTAATATTTGGTTTGACAATGACTTCATACAATATTGTTTAATTATAACAATTTCTGACTTCATATTGATTAAAAAACATTTTCACAAATTTGACATCCTATTGACATAAGGGTGAATGAGCGACTCCTTTCATATTTTTCTCACTACTTAACCAGTTTCCATATGACATATTATGACTTGTAACATTTATTTATTATGCTTATGAAAGGCAATACTAATCATTTTGTTCAAAAAGCAAATGTACCAAATTCTAAGTTGTCCATCCTCACTATCCAAGAAGCTTTCACAAACAATGCATCTGCTTCTTCATTGACATTGGCAATATTGTTTTTAGATACTAAATTATTGAAAATACAAGGCTTTCATTTTCTTCTCAGTTTTCACCAAAACGTTTTTTTAATAAATTTTTGATATCTTGAACCTTTTCCTCCTTTACTAACACACCTACATCTAAATTCTTTGCCATAAGCATTTCTAAGGTTTTGCCTTGCTTCACAATGGTCTTGCCTGCAGACAAATCTGATCAATAATTTGCCTCACCTCAAGCTAAAACTTTGCCTGAACTAGAGCGTTGTAAAATTATGTGTTTAGAAGCCTTTAATTTAAAATGCCAGTATCATGATGACTTCACTCTTTCCTTTGCAGCATATTTCCAATCTTGCACAGGTACATCTGTCCCTAGCCTGATCACCATTCCGTGATTTTTATAGATTTCAAAATATTCTTCAGGCTTACTAATGGTGTTTCTCATTCCTACTTCTTTCTCTATTAACCCAAAAACATGATCGGGAGGGATGAATGAATGGCCAGGAATAGGAAATATAATTTTTATCACCTACAGGTTCTGCAGTGCTTGAATAGCAAACCATTTACTACACATGCCTATCATAGTAAACTTTTTATTTTGTCCCCAGCAGCCATCTGCAAATAGCCTAACTTTCTTAATTCCAGAAAAATCAGATTTGCACAAATGACTGTATACTGCTGACACAATTTCGTTTGAACCTTTAGGATGTTCATTTTTTGTCCAAACAAAATTAGAAACATTCTGTTTTGTCAGTGTTGTTTTGGATGAACCCTGCACAATGGTGAAGATATACATGTATAGCTGCCTACTGTAATATGCTCATGATCCTGTACTTTTGGCAGTACCATATTTTTCTGGCAATCAAATGAAAATGTGGGCTACTTTATCATCATCTTCTTTCAGGAGATAAAAATGAGCCTTAGCTCTAAGTTTATGTATTCGTTTAGCTATCAGCAAATCAAAATGTTTAGTTTTATCTGTTTCTAGTTTTATTTTCTCATCATAAGACAAACTGAGCATACATCAGAAACAGGTCTTGTAAAAGAAAATCTTAGAGACTTTTAATGAGTTCAGTACTTCTGCATTATACATACATCTCATCTTATTAATGCTCAAATTGCCTGGGAAGTATTGCTGTGTTGAGGTTTTGCTCCTGCAATCTTTAAATTTCTGTATGAATTTAATCACAGATTCCCTCTTATTACTATTTTTTTGTAACACCCTGTCTCCACCTTGCAGTTCCTTTGGCACCATTCCAGTTTCAAGATGTCTTTTACAGATACGCTGCACTCTGTGTTTTGATATTTGTAAAATGTCGAGAAAAGTTTCCTGACACACTTGAACTAGTGAACCTTGTACAAGTTTCACGTGATACTTTGTTGTACAACCCTTCCAAGAACTACCTTTGACTGCACACTGCTGTTTAGGTATATCAGTAGAACAGGAAGTCAGTATAATGCAGTCTTGTTTAATTTTAGAACTGCAGCTGTAGAAGGTTTCGTGGAATTTCCTTACATCCTTCTGGTAAGTTACTGCATTGGAATGACTTGCTGTTGTGATTGCAGGCAAGCATGTATGGACTGAGGCTTGCTGAATGCCTTTAACAATAGAAACATTATTGTTTTTACATATCTGTTTACTCCTTAACAAGTCATTTTTGTGAACAAGGAAGAATACTTTTTTAATTAAAATTTGATCATACATACCTTTCCCTCTTCTGTCTTTCATGTTTTGATTCATGGGAGCTTGTTTCCTGGTTCTACTACCCCTTTCCACCAATTTTGGGATATCAGAGGACTCCATAATGACACATCTGCACCTCAGACCAGTCAAAGCTAAACTAACAACAATTACAATTATGCAGGACTGCCAATGTAGGAAAATATAAAAGCAAAACTGCTATATTTCTTAGTGTTGGACAAGGCGAGTTTTGCTCTTCAGACAGCACAATTGTATTGACACAAGTATTGGATAAGACAAGTTTTGCTGTGAATTCTAAGATGGATTAGACAACTTCTGCATCAACTGCCACAATGGATTTGAAGGGTTTTGCATTGAAACAGCAGTTTTCTGGGCTCTCTTGAAGGCATATTAGATGTATTTTTTTTCAAACCTAAAGTCATCAGTTCATAGAGAACTGCAATAAGTATTGAATCCCATGTCTAACTCAGTTTTTTTAATTTTTGGATAAGATGAGTTTTGCACTTGACAGCCTCACATAATTAATAATTTTAGCAATTCTCTACTTATCTTTTGTAATAATCCAAGGACTAATTGCAGAAACTGAGCTGACGATGCAATAGACCATTTTATTGCAAAACAAGTCTTTAGATTTCCAAAGATAAGTAGAGAATTGTTACAATTATTAATTATTATATTAATATTTGTGTTACTTCACTTCTTTTTACATTTATGAATGAAAATAGCACTTATTATCACACAATGGGCCAAACAATACCTATGCACAGAAGTATAATAAACTTTTGAACAAGTAATACATTTTGAAAAAAGCTTTTAAACTTAATTTCCTATTTACATATATATGTTGTCCCTTAAAAGCATTAAATTATGGGCTTCTCGATTATTCTTGTTTTTCGATTATTCATGCTTCTTCTCCCCCACATTATTCCAGATAAAGGAGAGTATACTGTATATGCAACTAGCTTATTTATATATACTTTAATTGAACAAATGCTATCCAGTGTATATTATTTATGAACTCACAGGGTGCAAATGATGAGGAGAAAGAGATGGCCCAAAATGCCTGTGGCTTGGTATCACCAGATCGTGAACCAGTACCAGTAAATGAAGGAGAAGAACCAGAAGAATACTGGGCTGCATTGGGAGGTAAAGGAGACTACAACAAGATTTTCGAGGGACATGGCACTCCATTGCTTGGTGCACGCCTCTTCCATTGTCATATTACTGCTTCTGGTAAATTTAGAGTTGAAGAAATCACAGACTTCAAGCAGGAGGTGAGTAGCATGATGACTATTCAATGACAATCATTTATCAAAGTTGCCGGAGGGCATGTTTACTGCTCTATGATTGTAATTTGTATGACTGTTGCATTCATACACCAATATGTGATATTGATCAATAATATATAGCAATATATTAGATAATATGATTATGATCAATACACTTTCAAATAGTGTTAATTTGCAAACCAACTGTTTTTAAAAAAAAAAAAAAAAAAAAACTTATTTTAATTTTGAGATTATTTAGATTTTCATTCTAATTTTTGTAAGCTTTTAAGTATTCTGTTACACATTTGATTATTCATTCTTTTAGTAGAGTGTTATATGACAGTTGGCATAATAGCAATTTGATTTTAAACATACAAGTAAGAAAGTAATTATTATGTGTGTAATCAATTACATTTTATTCATGGAAAAATTTTGAGGTTATCCTAATCTGTCAAGAAGTTACCTATGATGAAAATTTTCTTCATCTTTGATCAAGACCCAATGAAGCAATGATCAAAATAAATAGATTAAGCAATAAGTATAATTCATGTGTAAATCAGCGGAAGAATTAAAAGGGTGCTCACCCTACCTCCCCCATGATGTGTTTGGAACCCTTGCTTGATTTTAAAAGGCTTATATTGCTTGAGAACAATAACCTCAGTTGTCAATGTTAGCTCAAGTAGGTAGTATACAAGAACACTTTTTAAAGAATGACAACAAGGTATCCACATTAACACTCACTGTACCTATATGTGCATGTTTTTTAAAGTTTACGGTTAGTTTTATGTTGCATTGTTAGATTGCAACCTTAATGAGCAAGTTATTGAAGAGTGAATTAAAATTAAGTAAATATTATAAGTAAATAACTCGGCAAAATATTTGCTTCTGAGGAGGAGAAGTTAAGTTCAGCACTTGCCTGCATTTAGAATTTATAGCCTTCCAAACTGCATATTTCAGTGTCATGACGTTGCCCATCACATCTCCAGTCTGAATTTGTCGACATGTTTTATGTTCTATGTTTATAACAACTAATGCATTTGGGTACTTAATTTACAGTTCACACATACTCTCTCTCCCTCTCTTAAGCATAAGAGAGAAACATTTGACTTGTAATATAAACTGGGTATTGTTTCTGCACCATGCATTCAGAATTAAAATAATCTAATTTGAAACCACTTTTAATTAGGTTTTTTTTTTTTTTTTTTGTTGCAAGAATCTGTATATTTTGGCACTAAATGAATGCCTAAAATTTTAAAATTTCTCTAAACACTCTTACTCTTATTTTATTACTTTTATTGTTTTAAATCTTCTTGATCCTTCATCAATCTTATTTTTCTGAACAAAAATTAATCAAGATCTGACGTATGGGAACTCATAGATTCTAGAATTTCTCTGGAATAGCAAAATTTAAAGCAATATTTAAATCTGAATCAACTGTTTCTCAAGTGGTGTATTTTGCTTTTCAGGATTTAGATGAAGATGATATAATGGTTGTGGATTCTGGAGATGAAATCTATGTATGGGTGGGCAACAAAGCTACTGCTGAGGAAAGACAAATGGGCCTGAAGATGGCTGAGGTAAGAACTGAAATAAAACTGGTGTTCCATCTCTGCAGCTTATACATTTCACTCTGTTAGCTTAAATGTCTGTATATTCATTATGGTGTTATTCAGGGCCATATTTAGGCATATGCAATATGTACAGCTTCACACGGCAAAAAAACTTACAGGAGCAGAAAAATGTTGCCACAAAAACTTAGTTTTAAGTACAACTTTAATGTGTTCAGGCATTCAATAATTTGTTGGCAAGGTGTTGGCAAATATTTCTATATGGCATTAAACTCGTCTTTTACTATTAGTCCACTTATATAATATCTTCCATGTAAAAGTGTATTAATCTTGTATGTGACATGTTCTTCAATTCTTCACCTGTTCATAATTATATTAGCATCATACACATTACAAGTGGTTTGGTAGGTTTATTGTTCCACATGGTCCTCAACTTAAAATTGAGGTCACATCACAGTGAAGTTGGTTCTGTATTTGATATAATCAAAGTATGCTTAGTTTCCAAAATTAGAGTTCCAAATGGTATACAGATGTTTCAATTTTCAGAATTCCATAAGGGTGTCAAGAATCTACACTTTCTAAAGTAGATGATTTTTATTGAGAATGCACTGACTATAAACTAAATTATTTGGTTAAAAATAGTATGAAAATAAACATTTTTTAATGTCTGCATGGTGGTGTGCCAATGGATCTTGGCGATTTTGCAGCAAAAATATGTTTCGAGATGATTTTGGCAAATGGGGAAATTATCAACCATGAATACCACATATATTCTCCTAGCTAAGGATAGTTGCTCTGGCATATTCTAAATTATTCAGTGGTACACCTCAATTTGCAACATCTGCTTCAGTGATTAAAAACATGTTGGAATACATATAGGTGAGCATGAAAATTCTACCACCCACAGAGACTGGTTATTAAAATTGAAAAACAGAAGAAATGAGATGAATAGAACTGACAAACAGTTGCTCACCCAATACAAACTTAATCATGTATTGCAGAAATGTGCTAAAATGAGTTGTTTCTCTAGTTAAGAAAGCTAGCTAGTCGTAGAGACAAAGAGGTGTTTGGCTTTGTGAAAAATGAAAATGTCATGATGTGTATAGAATTAATTGGAGAGTATGATACCTTTTTGGCCGCACATATAGCAAGCTTTGGTAACCCTGGAAAACAATTTACTTCATACTTGTTACCAGCAACTTATGAAGATTTAATGTCTTAGGAGAAGGCAAATATCCAAAAAATAAATAATGAAGTTATTATTTCTTCTGAATATTTTTCAATGATTGTAGATTTTATACCAGATATCTTTTTTTACTCAATATACCCCTTGCATTAGACTTATTACAATGTTAATATGCATTTTATATATAATTTTTAAATCCCTTTATGTGTTATAAATAGAGATGGTATTTAATTCAAAATTTGATTTACCATTAATCAAATAAATACCATTATGTCCAGTTAAGTGTAACCATTATATACATAGCTGAAGATGGGGTCTCAATTGAAAAATTCATTTGTTTTGTAAAAACGATGCAGGTCACATTGGAGAGAAGCTTTCTGAAGTAATTTTGGATTCTTTAGAACTACATGTACTGAAACCTGACAACTGCAGACTAGTCATATAATAACTTGCCAACATGTGTGGTGTATATTCCAGTTTGCAGGCAAGACTCAAGGACCAAACTGTGTAATTTTTTTCATTCCTACACTTGCTGAATCTAGTTGGCTCATCTGCAAATTGCTGGTGCAGCTATAATATGGCTTTTACAACGTCTTTGCAGATTCTACAGGTAGATAAAACATCTTGGAAACATTTTTTTGATTCTGCAAGTATGACACTGAGGTCACTGTCAACAATCAACAATTCAGTGATATGCATGATGTAAGGATGCTTGCAAGAGTTTGAATGCAGATTGGAAAGCAGTGTTTTTTGCATTATGAACAATTTCAGTAAATGGAGTGGCAAAGTTAGATGTGATGCTAAAGATTTTTTGATGAATGTTCTGACTCAGAAGAAGAATCCAAATGCCCTGAATAAGAAATTGGTTCAGGCCATATTGAGATCTGAAGAAGAATGAAAATGTTATATTCAAAGATTATATAAACTCTTCAGAATGGGGTACAGAAAAGTTAATGAATACAAAGAATGTAACTTAAGTTGGATAGGTAGAGTCAGACTGAAAAATTCAATGCCATAGCTGGGATTTGAACTGCGGATCTCCTGGTCTCTAGTCAGTTGCTCTACCACTGAGCTACCATGGTAACACGCTGGCAGAGCATTGAATTTTTCAACTGACTCGCATATTTCCCGGTAAACCACATGGTGATCTCAAATTATTTTGAGATTACAATCATAAAATGCTGTAAGTACTTTAAGTCCCAGTATTCATAGTATAACCAACTATTATGGTCATTGGTATTAATTTAATTGTTTTTTTCACACAAGACGTGTGAAGGGCAGGAGTTGAATCAAGAATGACCGGTCAGTCGTGGAGTTCTAGCCATAGAACATGAATTTGCAAATGCAAAAGTGAGAAGGAAGTCATTTCTCCAAGTGCACTAAGTTTTGGAAAAGTTCAACTAAATGGTATTGCATCATGCATTTTGGACTGACTAAATTTCACATTTAAGTGAAGTCATTTGTGTATAGGGTATTAAACTGCATTGATTTCCTCTGAATTCTTATTATATATTGAGTCCAATATATAATATTGAGATGTCTTTGACAAATTTTCAGTAAAAGGGGTTATTTAACTGTAGTAGCTTTTTATAATCTTTTAATATTTAATTTGCCCATATGCTTTGTGTAATATGCTATTTAAATACTTTAAAACATTTTTAAAATCGAAATTAGTGATTATGCAGTTTTATTGTTGATAGTTTGTAAACAAATAACTATGCTGAAGTTTAGGAAGGGGAGCATAAAATAAATTACTTTACTGGGATGTCACACACCCTAAAAATGGCCCTGCTGTCATTCATTAATTGCAATTTTAAAGGTAATGTTATGTCATCTTCTAACTAAATTTTTCTCTTGTGCTATAAGTATGCCATTTTACAAAATTTTTTCTGGTTTCAACAGAAAAGGTGAATGATGATACATTATTGCCATCCACAATAAAACAAATCTCTTTATAGAACCAGTTTCTGATATTTCAAAATTAATTATTTCTTTATTCTTTATATCAAAGATTTTCTCCAAATGAATGTTTGCATTAGTTTCAATAGTATAGCAAACAATCATTCACCTAGCAAAAATAGTCTTCATAATGTGAAATTAACAGAAAATTAGTAATAAGAGCTGATGATGATATTGGTTAATAGTGAAACATGCTTTCAATTTAAATGCTATTAAAAAGGTAAGTTATAGAGATACTAATTATATATTTGTTTACTGAATAAATTGATTAAATTTCAGCTGTGCAACTAAAATTAATATGATTTACAGATTAAAGTATGATTGGATATGTTTATATATTACTGCAAATTCTTTGCTCAAGTCCAGAAAGTTTTAATCCTTACTATTAGGTTGAGGCAGAAACATTTTTAGTCATAATAGTGGGTTTCCTTTAGCGTACTTTTCTTTTGCAATTATTTTTGATCAGGTATTTAATATTAAATGCTTTAATACTCATAAGATAGTATAGAATATTTATTTATTTCACTCCAACAAATATTAAAATTTGATACATTACTTATAGTTAACAATGACACAATTTTTCACCCTAGGACTTCAATCCCATGAATTCATGACTCCAATTTGCCCTTGTTTGACCTCTCTGGTTCTCTCTTCACCTTCCTAAACTAGCTGCTTTATATTTTCCCTAACTCTACTTCTTTTCCAGCCTCCGGCTGTCAAAATTTTTTATATTGTTTTCCATTTTGTTCCATTTTGGATAGCAAACACACCCTCTCTAATTATGTCTGCTTGTACCACACCAAACAATGAAACATTCCTCCTGTTTAACTTCACATAATACATACTTCCATGCTGCTGTTTCTATTTAGATACAATTCCCATGTTCCTATCCCTGCATACCCTACCAACCATTACTTTAGTATAATTACTGTCAACATACAGTCTTTCTTCATTATCTTGTTCAAACTCATAGACATTTTTATTTGGAAACTTGGTATATCTTTTGTCTCTCGACAACTTTTCTCCTGCTCCTTTGTTACCTTCAGAATCCTGCTGAGTTAAACATTTTAATGTGATTGATTTTGTTTAGGATTACTTGAAGACTGACCCAACAGATCGTTCATCAGATCTGACCCTTATCTTTACACTGAAGCAAGGAGAGGAGCCTAGCTGCTTTACATCTCTGTTTCCCAGCTGGAATCCATTACTGTGGGAGGTACGTGGGGCATGAAGCCATCTGCAACGGCTGCTGTAAAATAACTCCCACTTTGATGTTGTTTAAAAATCTGGGGCTGTGCATAAACAGCTGGGGCTTTTGGGTTCTGTGTAACTTTACAGTTTAATGCTCCTAATCAAGGTCTTTGCCAATTGAATAATAGTCTGCCATTAACATTGATGCTGCTTTACTATTTGCAACTCCCAAGTACACTTCTGATCTTACCACAAAATTTCTGTGACTTTTTTATTTCTGCATGGCAAAGGGATATTCCTCTCTAGTGTAATAACTGACAAATGCTGAAGCATTAGGTATTAGTGTTATTTGATCATAGCTTTATATTATTTTGTTTTACATGAAATTATTAACCATGATACTACAAGTGCAAAACTCAGTGAAATAGAATAAATTTGCTCATTTGTCCAAGCCGAAGTGAGTAGCATTTCCAATTTCTAACTGGTGCTTTGGGAAGTATTTTTGGAACACTTGTATACAATTCATATTTATCTGAATATAAAGTGACCCCCCTCCCTTTTCCTGAGTTGGTCTTGGTGGCTCAATTGGTAAGGTGTATCTTTCTAATCCTTAGGTTCTGGGTTCAAATCTCCCAGATCAATGGTTTAAGTGAGCTCAAAAGTGACAGCCCCATGTCAGTATATTTGCTAGCAAGTAAAGAAACTCCTGCAGGAGAAATTTCAGCACATCAGTAGCACTGATATGATCCTACAATTGATAACATTATTAACAAGCAAAAAAATAAAATAATAACTTTTTGCTGAACCTGATTTAAAGAAACTTTAAAACATCAATGCTATTGGTTTTTGTACAAATTTATACAAATTATATGATGATAATGATGATGCAACAATGCTTCAGTGATATAACTCCATTAGAATTCTCTGGCTTCTTTACTTGTTTAGCTTATGATAGTACAATTATGAATTATGACAATTCCTTTTCATCCTCTTTCGAAATTACTTTTAGTCACCATTATTGGAAAGAGGTGATGATTTTCTTTAAGATGGATTGAAAGACCTATTATATAAATTAACACAATCTAATGCATAATGTTTTGTTATGAGTTTCTGTGGAAATGAACAAAATTGTGGAATAGGGAGGGAAGGGTCTACAAGCCATATCTTATTATTTTCTATGTGGGCCAATTTCTGAATTTCCTAAAAGTAACTGAAAGCTGCAGAAACCAAATTTTCTGCAACCTTGGCATTGATCTTCATTACTATCAGGTGCATTTCTTTTCCCTCAAATCAAACCTGAAGTGAAGTTTGAAGCTTATTTCTTTCTTTGTGCTATTTGGAAGGTTTATAGCACAAAGGCAAGAGAACCTACTTAAATAAAACTTTATCCTGCATTCAGAGGGGAAAAAAATATGTATATATAACATAAACTCTTATCTGGCATATGCATTAGTTACATTTTAAAAAATACATGGTACAGAATTAATGGATTTGTAACTATTCTTTAAGTCTGGAAGAAAAAGCTTGTAATTCATATTTTACAAGGTTAGTGATAGATTTGGATGTGAACAAGAAGACCTTGAACATTTGCTTACTGCCATTTACTGACACATATATTTAAAACTTGGAACAACAATATTTTTAATTATGAACATGTTTGCAATATTAGATTATTAATAGTTATAATATGTGGTTATGGATGATCTGAGTAATAATAAATTTATAGTTTTTAAGCTTATTCACTATTATTATTATCAATTATTATTCTTGAAGAAACAAATTTATAAATTTGTTAATTAACTCGTAAAAATACTGAGTGTAGCATAAATATTAAAATGAACTATTACTTTTACAAATTACATTATTTGAAGTATGTGTGATCTGACTAATTTATATTACTAAAATTTTGTGATACTACTTAACTTCACATAACAAAAAGTTCAGAAAATCTTCAAAACTGTGACATCAATTTGTAATAAAATAAAATAATATAGTTTTAAAATATAACAACAGACCACATATAATCAGAGAAAAAGTTAGGAATTTACCAGATCCACTGTTCAAATTGTATTACACTCTGTATTTGCAAAATAAAAACCAATATTGGCATTTAAGGAAGTACTGACTATAACAAATAGAAAAATTAGCAGTTGCAGCCAATTTTTTGACAGAAAATCATGATAGAAGACTCAAATCACAAGATGGAAATATAGTCATGAATCCAAGATATCTGGGAGAAAGAAATACATAAAAGGTTTGAACATTGGCTAATGATTTTTAATAAACCAAAAGCATGTTCATACAAACACCTGTATAGGTTTCATAAAATCAACAGGAAGCTTCCTGATGGTGAATATGCTGCTCATGTTGTGAGAAAGATCTTGCAAAGCATTGGTCAGTGAAGAGTAACAATGCAAAAGTTGTCTCCACAATTTAACATAGGTTAATGATGTATAATTTTAATCACACCTTAAGCATATTTCATACTTTTTTTTATTCTTTTTTTCTGTGCAAAGAATCATTGAGATTTTAAGTTGTCATATGCACATATTTGTTTGGGAATTGCATATAGTAAATATAAGAGAAATTTGGAAACAAGATGTCATTGTTGGACTTACTTAAAATCAACAGTATTATAACAACTCAGAGTATTTATGCTACTTAAATATATTACACAGTCTTTTTGCTGTTTGATGGTACACATTCTTCATTTATATGGACAGAGAATAAGAAACAAACTTATCTTTAAAACTCTACATTTGTTACATGTTTATATCTCTTTTGAATGTAACAGTTCATGTGTCTATGTGAAAATCTAAAAGAAATTGTATTTAAATAGTGGCATGGTTTACTATATTGAAGTTGAACTAAATTGGTACTCTGAACATCTGTTGGTAAAATTGCATGCAGCATTGTTAGATGGAGAAGCATGGAGCACATTAAGTTGGTAAATATGTGATTTTTTGTATACATTCTACTGACAGAAACATAAGATACATATTTTGTTTGAGACTAAGCTAAAAAGGCTAGCCACAGAAAACTGTTGCCAAGTTTCTCATCATGGACTACTGCATATGACATAGCATCCCAGCAGACTTTCACAGCTGGTGAAGATGTACAACAATCTTAGAAACTAGATAAAAAATGCAAATGGTGTGTTATTTATGGACGGTCTTTAACTACCGTGTTGCTCGGCGTCCCATTGTAAATTAATTTTGCTCAGAGGCCTCTCTATCGGCTTAAGGTTCTTTTACGTGCCATAAATCTACATCATGGGAATAACTTCGCTTCCGAAGGAACCCATGCTAAGGATATTTATACCCAAAAAAAAATCCATCGTCCTCTGCTAGGTTTGAACCTGCGACCTTGGGTATATAAGTTAGCATGGTAACCATTACACCACGGAGGGCGACTAGAAACTAGACCCATGGGTAAATTGAATGCAGAGGTATATGCCTCTACAGTATAATAATAATTAATAACAACAAATAATAATAACAAATAATAAAAAACAACAACAACAATGATAATCACTAGGCTAGCTATTCTTGAACCCGTATCAGGAACTGCTTCAGATGTCCTTAAGATTTTTCGGCAATGCTTTGCATGGCGAGAGAAAAGACCTGAGGAGTTTGTGGTAGTGACTTCCACAGATGTCTCGATCCACAAGTACCCCAGTATATCATGTCGATCAGCCATGCTATTCCTCCTGGGAAGACAGGCTACATTACATTGTGAACAAAACATATTTTTGCCTCAAGGAGCCCATTTTAAGGCACAAAAACAGCACAGCAAACATCCCACAGATAAGGAATAAATTCTATTAATAAATTTAATAGAAATTCTTTCTTCACAAATTTACCAGCCTCGCAGCTAGTCCACAGAATCTGCCCCTGATTAAATAGAACTTTAGTCAAGATATGTTTTGTTTGCAAACATAACACACATTCCATTTAAGCTGATATAAATTTTTGAGTAATGTACAAATCCTTGGAGTAAGTATTCTCCTAGTAATGTGCCATCAATGACTGTTTCTTATATAAAAACATATATGGCAAATATCCCTGAACTATCTTTAAAATGTTATCAATATTTTTTAGACATTTAAATTAATTTAATTTGTATTAATTACTACATGTAATATTTTCCTGGATTAATCATATCCTCATTTTATATGCATTTAACACTAATCAGATTATCCATGTTTATGGACCATAATATAGGAGAGGCATTATGATTCTTTACCTACCTGTCACCAATGGCCAAATTACTGTCCTATTGTCATGCTGTTTAAAACTCTTAGGCATGCTTCTATAACCTGTGACAGAAAAGATGTTATGTATACATGTTATTAAGTAAAACACAAGAAGCACCCAAGTATTTATAAAAGCTTGAGTTTCTCTAATTTTGTAGCCTGCTAAGTAAATGCTTCACTCTCTCCACCACAAAAACATTGTTATGGATTCATTTCACCCAAGTATTTATAAAAGCTTGAGTTTCTCTAATTTTGTAGCCTGCTAAGTAAATGCTTCACTCTCTCCACCACAAAAACATTGTTATGGATTCATTTGAAAATGAAGAATCAGTATTGCAACTACTATTAATACAGGGGAAAGCACATTATGCTTCACTGGACTGACACAGTTGTCTGAGGAGGTGGTTATGGCATTGACAAGAGGCAGCAATTCAAATCCTGCCACTACCACTGTGCCAGACTGAGGTTTTCCTGGGTTTTACTCAGTGTTTGTAACTGGCAAATGCTGAGGAAGTACTCTGGAATGCTCTTAGACCTGGAATGCTCTTTCTTAAATTTCTTTTCCCAATTATCATTTCATTTCATGTATCACCAGGGTCCACTGCCTGTGGCGAGTACTAAATAAAACAAAATCTGATGTGTTCCATTCGCATAACTTTCTATTTTGAAAAGATTATTCTTTTATCTACATCATGCTAATCGAGATAAACATTAGCAGAATTGAGTTTATTACTAGCTTCATTGTGAGTACAAGGTAAATAAGGGAATACATTATGCTAAAGGATATTAAAATCTTTTAAAAGCTGGTCGCTACGTGAAACCATTGAGGTTCGGTTCGCTTTACGTGGTTCTGTTTGAGAAAGTTAGATAGTTTAAAACTGAAACCAATAACCAGGAATATCTCAAAAACAGTAAATTCTATAAGAAAAACATATATTACATAAATTACGTGTTTTGTGTAGATCTATATTGTGTATTAAGTTTTTGTCTATCACTTACAGTTTAACCGTTATGCAAAATTCTGCAAAACTCATCCAGAATAAGAGGGTCTTCAGAGGCTATTCCCAGAAAATTCAAAATATAGATTTTATTTGTAATGTAAATATCTTTAATATATGTTATTTTAATCAACAATTTTGGAGAAACAAAATTTTCAAACATTTTTTCATGTAAAGGGTAGTTTGTGGTGGGGAGATTTTTTTTGAAAATCTTCAAACTTGGAAGATACTAAACATAAATACCAAGTTTGGCTGTTATGGTCTTTTCGTTTTTGAGCTCTGCTGTCCACATACACACTCAGACCTTTTTCTAAAATTGTTTTTTTTAGACTCAGAGGACCTCAAAATATATATTTCTGGTGAAATCTCAACATCAAACTTTTAGGAGGAATACAATATCATTTGCATTGTATGTACATACATGCTAGAGAAAGTAATAAACAAAAAGTTTTACGTTCCCCACAACTTCCTCCCTTTGGTTGACAAGCAACAAAGCCATATCTAATATAGTAAACATTCTTATCGTGCAAAGAGCATGAAAATAGTTATGAAAGTCAACTCTGAGTCCCAAAAAGTTTGCTTTATAACAAGTTTAGCAACAACATTTCTTTAACTCAAAAAGGATTTAATATATGTTTAAATATAACAAAATGTGTATCTTATGGTTTTTCAGAACAAGGCATTCTTGCTTGAAAGATGCTATTTTACTGGGTTATCTATGTACACCCTATTTAAACATATACAGGGCAAATCTTAGGAATGCATGTGTGTTACTACTTACTAAAAATAAATGTTTTAGCAAATAAAACAGCAGGCAAGTATAGATTCCTAAGATGTGTTGTAGCCAGACTTAATAAATTATCCAAGCAAATGTACTTTTATATCTTACATAGTACTATGCTTTTATTAAACTCTCTTCTTTTTAATCTTACAACTTTTTCTAACTTTTCATCAATTAGATTGGATGTTTCTCTGCATGAGCAGTCTTATTTTTGGAGTTTGTGTATTTAGTTTGTCTGCAGTCTATATATTTACAAAATTGTGTTATTGTTTTATTCAGTGTATCTTTTATATGACTATTGAAGGTTATTATGACCTGTTTTAGTGTCCATGAGAATGGATTTCTCAAAGCTTTGTACAAAAAATAAGTATTGGTACTCAGGTCAGAAGTCTAACATATTTGATGATTATCATTCCCATAATACAGTGCATTATTTCTGACTTCTGGCCAGCTGCTTCATAGCACGCTGCTGCCAGTCGAGTTGAATATTCACAGACCCTGAATGCAAGTGCATAGCATGCCAGCAATTCAAACACATAGATTTACATGCATACAATAGCTGCTATATATGTTGGAAGAACTGAAAGACAAGATCAGAAGAGAAAATACTGTTTTTTCAGAAGAAGAGTTAATGTGTTAATGGAAATTTCCTTAAAAGGTTTCAGAGATGCGTGGCAGTACAGGGATATCATTTCCAACACCTTCTGTGATAAAGATATGTGGTTATTTTCTGCATGTAAATCTAGATGCTTGAATTGCCAGCATACTATGTGCTTGAGTTCGGGGTCTGTGAATATTCAACTCGGCTGGGAGCAGCTAGCTGCAAAGCAGCCAGCCAGGATTCAGAAATAGGGCACTATAGTATCTTATAAATGAGCTTAAATATCCATAAGTGAAGTCTAAAGCTTAGATACAAATTAAAAAGCTTTTGCATTTGAAGAAATGTTAAATTCATAAATTGTAAATGAAAATGTAAATGAAAATATACATTCCTACAACATTTTAAAACACAAAAGATTGACAGATGCATGTTTGATAAATGTTTTGAATGCCAATTTAACTAAGATTTATTAGCATGTTTCAATCAATCACTGAAAATTTAAAATTATATTTGTAGGTATTCATTAAATGCTAATCATAATCACGGCTAAGGTGATCATTTCCAAGAATCTCTAATCTTTTGTATAATGCACTAACTGCTTTAATTTTATGGGCAAGATGCATGATAACAAGGTCAAGAAACAGTAAAACTAACCTGCAAATATTCATCATTTAGTTAGGATGCTATCTTTTGTTTAAAGTTCTAACTAAAGTACTGCTTGAAACTTCATCACTGTAATGGAAATAAAATTCAGCTTATTTACTATCAGAATGGTATACAAATTTCATAAAGAAGTCATGGCAGTTTAGTATTTTATAGATAAATAAAGGTAATTAAAAGCTTGTTATAGCATTTAATAACTGTCAGTATTGCAAAAGAATGTAAGCATTCAGATTAGCACTATAGTTTCTGAAAATATATTTTCATAACATTTATCTTTTTTGAAAGTAGTAAAGAAAGAGAAAGGTTAATTATAGACAGAACTCTTTTTTTTGGTGGACATCTTAATCCACGATCTAAATTAAAGGTTTCTCTATTAAAAGAAAAACATGTTGGTTATAATAATTTAATTTAAATAATAGAAATTCCCTTATATTATTTTCCAACTTCTTTACAATTTTCACATATTTTTTTTTTTTTTTTCTAGACTAACCAAGCATTTAGTTTTTTGGCACACTTAGGTAGCCTAGTTCCCCAGGTTTTAAGTTTGAGTTTGACTAATCATCATAGATTCCTCTGTTATTTTTCATACATTTTATTTGAAGTAGATCCCACCACCGTATTTTTAATTTCTTAAGTGATAAACAACACATATAATAGTTATTTTGTGACTCATTGAATCTAAAATGATGATGATGACGACGACGCTGATGATGATGATGATGATGATGATGATGGGTTATGCAGGGTCTGATTCCTTGGGCTAAGTCATTGATGACTACCATAACTTGCCCAAGACCCTACTAAAAAGATGTTGTAGCAGTTTATAATTGTTTTTTTGCAGTATTTGAATGGAGTTATTAATATATTTTATTAATAGAGGTTTACGACCCACTAAACAAATTGCTCATCTTGCCAAAGAATTGACTCCTGATTTCTGTACATGTTAGCTAGAAGCATTGCTGACTGTCACATTATGCAGGCAGAGTAGGGTAAGCAATTCACATCTCTAAACCTTGTCAACATTCATAAAAGTGATGGTGACATAATTTCCACAAGCAAAGAAGTAACATTAGGGAATTGCAATATAAGCAATAGATGCACTGGCATCAGTATTTTGATGAAAGTTGCAGTAATGCAATTTAAGGATGCAATTTAGGATATATGGCAAAGAGATTAATTTTTAAAAAATACTTAAAAGAACAAAATAATTAAAATTTCTATTTTTGGGTCTTAAAGATCCTGGAACATTGCCCTTGAAGGGAGTGCTGGTTATAAGAACAGGTAGCAATTAATCACTTTAAAGCAGTTTTATGTTAAGTTTATATATATAATTTGTTCAAACCATTATATGTTTGATTTATTGCCTGTTTTAGAGGTGTATAATTATGTTAGTAGATGAGTTTTCATGTAGAAGTATGAGCAAATTTGTATTCAGCATGCACTAGCACATTTAAAGTAGCTTTTTCTACCTACTTGGCTATGTGTGCATTTAATTTCTGTTCATAACTTGGGAGCTATGCAGTATTGTATATACTCCTAAATCTACAAGCTATGGAATCATTTTGTTTCTGCATGTGTCCATGATTTATGATGAATCATATATGTCACTAACCGCATGTTTGATTAATATTGTTTGATGTTAGCCTAGTAATTTTTTGTAAGATGTTATGTTAATTGTTATTGTTGACCCTGTGCAGAAATTTGTAGATCTGTTCAGAATGATAAACGAGAAAGAGGTAGAATTTTCTTTAAGGATTTTAAAATAAATGTAATGTAGAATGAGGTTCTAAGATAAGAACATTTATTTTGCCATCTGTTTAATGCAAATTAATGATAAAGAAATATGGTAGAAAGATATAGCACTCCATAGCATGTGTGTTTAATATGTATTGCACAGAAACCTTAAGATTTGTTTAAGCATACCAGTAATTGCATTTAATGTCTCCTCATGTTGTTGCATACCATTTTTTCTTTTCTTTTCATATGTGTTTGTAACATGCAGGGTTCATTCTAATATACACTAAGATTCTTATTTTCATCAATTGGTTGTCAGATAAAACATCAATAATTATACTATAGTTATTAGTGGTTTCCTTAAAGAGAAATGTATGTATGGGCAGTTTTCTTATTCCTTAATTGAAAACAAAGATGGGGAAGTATGCATTATCACTGAATCTTTTCTCTCTACAACCCTCCTGCAGTGGCCTGAACATTTTTTAATCACTAGAGTGACTATGAAGAGTTCCTTTGCGTGTCCATTAAATTTTACTTTCATCCCAAAACTATTCAGAAGCGTGACGCTTCAAACATTTCCCTGTTCCAGGGAGGAAATGTGGGATTATGTGTGTTCAGACAGAATCATGTTTGCACATTCAAACTTTTGTCTACCAGTGATGTTATTTTGAGCACACTTATAAGTTGATTGTTCTTCCATAAAGCCATGAATGAATGATCTGAAAGTTGTTATTAGTTATACTTAAGGTTTTCATTTTGTACAGCATTATGGCTGCTGAGAAGTTTCTTGAGCTAATCAAATTAATAAACCATCTCTAAACTGTAACTGCAGTGAGGTGAAAATCTTTGTTGATTTGAGTCTCTTCTTTGCTTGGAAAACAGATTATCCTTGGATAATAGAAAAGGCTACATTTTGCTCAGACAAAGACTACTGATTCAGAAATGGTCACTGCAGGAGCATTCACCTATCAATATACTAACCATTCTCATCTTTCTTTCCTAGAGATCAGAAGAACAAATTATAATTTTATGACCTTTACAAATGTGAAAAATGTAACATTTTTTATGAAACATGTTTTACTTGATAGTTGATAATTTCTCCCCAAAATACCATTTAATGATTAATATCTACATATTCTATGCAATAATAAATCTGCAATGGTGGTTTGAAAGCAACTTGGTTTGATTTTAAGGAAATCGAGCTTGGTGCTGTAATGTATTTTTTGACTGCCTCCTTGAGTCTATGCTCCAAAGTTGCTCCAGGTTCATGATTCCATTGTGCAAATTGAATTGGTTTCTTCATAGCCCTCAGAATTATCATTTACTTCCTATAGGATCTTTTTATTTGAGCTAAATTTGTGCCCAGCCAGGAAAACTTTGAGTTAAGGAAAGAATCCAAGGTAGCAAGATTAGGTGAATATGTTGGACATGGAAGCATTTAAAATAATAGTTCAGTTTATTCACTCTGAGCAAGGCGACTTAAATGCACAGGCACACTGTAAATGAAAAGCAGTAGTTTTCTTTTCAGCCATTTCTGGATATTTTTCCAAGATTATTGACTTTAGTCTCTCCAAAAATTGAAGAGTAGTGTTCTCCATTTCTTTCTTTAAGTTATCAATCAGATTTTTTTTTGCATTTAAAAAACTGAACCCATCATCTTTACATCAGATACAACTAATTTCATTCATTTTGGAACTTCATCAAACATATAAAATTTGTTTGTTTTCTTTTAAACATTTTCAAACTGCATTTAATTTCTTTTAAACATTTTCAAATTTCTTGGGCAATGTTCATATGATATTGCATATTCTCCAGTATGTACATGGTGTACTCATATTATTCAGGTTTTTTTTCATGTGTAAAAGTGCCTCTGTCCTATCTTGTACTTTATCTGTCAATTGAAACAATATCGTGAACTTAATCAATCATTTCTAGCTTTATAGTTGATTTTGGAGCTCCAGTACAGATGTACTTTCAATGCCTTTATGTCAGGTTTGAATTCTTTCTCCAAAGTTAAACAATTTCCTACGAAGAGTATCTCTAGCCAAATGTTGCAATGATTTTCCTTTACTGTTTTCCTTTCTAGTTTTATTCATATGTCACTCAAAATTATTTGGTATAAATAATTGCCAAATAATGAATTGACATCAAAATAATGTGAGCCCAAGCATTAATGATAGAAAGTGAATTTATAATCATGTATAAGATGCTATTGCCTATATTGATATGTGAATCCAAGTTGCTTACCAAACCACTCTCACATATGCATTTCTGCATGATAAGAACTCTACCTCTGCAATAAAAAAATAAAAGGTCTTAAGCCCAATATCACCAGAAATACTCTGTGATAAGTAAAGCACAAAGCTAGCACAAAGTACCATTAGTTTGTATGCTCATTATACAATTTTAGCTAACTCTTTAAATTCACATTCGTTTAATCTGTTGCACTTTTATTTGCACATATTTCAGTCTTTGCCATCATATGAAGACTTCAAGAAGCACATCGCTGAGAAAAATGCAACCATTGAAGACTGATTATATAATAATATATGCAAATTTGCAACTTAGCTTTAATTTAACTTATAAAAAAAAAGTAAAACTACCACTGCTTCACATATTACAAGCAGATTAACCATATGTAATTAGATAACAACAGAATTAATGAGCATATATATTTTTTGTGCTAAAATATTACTGTGCCTTGAAAAGCAGCCATGCTAGAAAATAAAATTATACTGTAAAAGAACTATCCAGAGAATACAGCTTTAATTAATTGAATATGGTCAAAAGTATACTTGCTGATTTCCACATAGATTTAAAAAATATTTAGTTCCTTTAGCAGACAGTATACAGAACACACATTGTATGGTCTCTATATTGATATATTCATGTTGTATGGTGCTCGATGAAATATTATTAAAGCTGTTTTAAACAGAATTTTTCTTTTAATATTCAGGTTTCAACTTTGAATAAACCTTCATCACTGAATGCTTCCAAACCTGTTCCCTCATCCTTCCAGTAACCTGTAAAGATATTTTTGCAAGATATGTAACATCAATATTTCTTTATGTAAGTATTACTTTTTATAAAAACTTGATTATAAAATCATATCAATCTAAGTTCTGCAGAAGCATTCTTATACACGTTCATTTATGATATATATATATATAATTTCAAAATTAGTAGAGAATACATAAATCATAGGCATTGTACAACTGGTATGACTAACATTTTATAACCATTATAAATATAACATTAACCCATTTCTCATTCTGCTACATCAGAGCCCTTCACATGTTATGGAGGTGAAAGTTCTGTGTGCAGATTAGAGCTATGCTAATTTAAATAAAACATTGTTTTGCAGTTACCTTGTGGACAGTATAATTTGTTATACACATAATGTAACAACTGAAGCATCTGTGAGAGGATTTCTCTCCTGTTGGCACAATATTTCATGTAATTTTGTGTGTATGAGTGTTCCTATTGATTACATCACAGTCTATTAACTTAATCTATAATATATTGCACGACAAAATTCATTTGAAAATTAGCTTGAGTTATATATGCCTCTTGTGATGCCCCATTGTATTTGGAATCTTGTTTTTAAATGTGTCACACCAAAAAGAATTAAAAAGTCTTGTTATATAGGCTTTGCACAATATGGAACTTGCTGTTGTTCACTCCTGAATCATACATCTATTAAGAGGTTACAAAGATCATTCTTCACGCTTTTTACCTATATTTGTGTGTAGCAAGACATTCTTTATGATTCATGTAGGTTAATATAAGAAGATACAGCTTGCTCAAAACAAGAACAAATGATACCAAATCAGAAAATTCATGGTACTCTGTTCTGGTCTTTAGATTTCTAGTGCTGATTTTGTTTCTAAGCTATATATATATATATAGATTACTCAAAGAACTCCAAGCAGAAGTGAAATATCTTTTGCCATTATCAACTACAATTACAATCAATGTGATATTAGTAGACTTATACTTATTGGTTACAATTTAAGTAAATATTTATTTTTTCTGTTTCACTCAAATGTGTTAAAAAATTGTAGCATAGTTTACAGTTTAATCAATTCATGTACAGTTAAATTGATGACTGGGATCTAAGTCAATATTGGGTGATATATAGCAATCAGGCATGCATTAAATTGAAGATGGTGAACAGTTAAAGCACCTACATAAGGATTTAGAAACATGTACTGGGTATACATATTGAGTACTAGAGTAGAGTACTAGTAAATTGGGCTAGGGCCCGATTGATTGCTGCTAGGGGTTTCAATTAATATACTGGAAACTCAAAACTAGTGTTCAAAATAAGATCTGTCTTCTGTATACAATGTAACCTTCTCATTAACCCTTTCACACTCTGTGCAACATTGCAGGTATTTAGTTGCACTTGTTGGACAAATTCTATTTATGATCTAATTTCTTTCAGGAGATAATTCTGATAAAAATTAAAGATAGAAACCAGCCAGGCTAATGCTGGTTTAAACTCAGATCATGTAAGATTTTAAAGGTCGAACAGACCTAGTTTATGAACAGCATCAAATATAAAAATCTGAATAATTACAAGCATTTTATTCCCATTAATTTTAACAATTGGTCTTTTTGGTGAAATTCCATACCTTCTATCTGTGTACTATGTGCAAGGTAGAGAAGTAAACAGATTATTGTGCATACCATTCTTAACACCGTAACTCCCCCTGGTTTCTCTGTCACTTCAGAACTAATGAGAGTAAGATCCAGAGGTCTTGAGGACCATTCTTTCAATGAGCTAAAGCAGTCCTTTCTATCCATTGGATATTTCCTAAGTAGTATCCTCCTAGTCTATACTGCTATATGCAGGATAGGCATTTTGTTGAAAGTGCATGTCTCAACAAATGTCGCTTCTCAAACAGAATATTCAAAAGTTCTTTATTCAAGACAGAATACAGCGGTGATCTTCTCTTTTAATACAGGGGAACAAGCATTTGAGTACACAGTGAAGTCACCTTGGACATGCATTGTTTTATGGCAGTGGTTAATGCTACCATCACTCCCAAACTTACGTTCCTCTATCATCACTTCTTGAAAGTGATCATTGTCAACATGTTCCATATCAACTAAAATAAAAACAAAAACTGCATATAGTTATATAGTATAATTATTTGTGCAATTATTTGTCTTCATGGTGTAGATTGATATTGTATTCATTATTTGTACTACTTGAGTAGCTCATTAAGCTGAGGAGAGATTTAAGTTTGGAAGTTTTATTTAAACTATATAAACCAGAGATATTATATATAGTGGTAGATCAGGTTTCACCCTGCCGTTATGCATGCTAGGCAGAACAATAGATCAGGTAGAGGAATTATTTGCTGGCTTACGAGAGGAAAGATGGTTACTTCCAGCTATTGAACATAGCTAGGAGGAAAGTCTGGGGGGACTAGGGAATTATAAATGAGAACATACAAGAGTACCAGAAGAGACAATGCTTTTACTCACGCTCATGGGATCTAAATACATGGATGAGGAGGGGAGAGAGGGGTTAAGAAAACTAAAAAATCTTAACACTTCCACAAACTTGTACTTGTTGATCTGCTTGGTGGTACACATAATAATAAAACTTAACCCTTGATTCAATTCTCTTCAGATGTGCATCCTGCAATCTATATAGTTCTGATTTGAGAGTCCAAGAGACTTTTGACCTACCTAGAATTACAATCCCACCTTACCTTAGTGTCTTGCTTAACATACTCTATTATGGGGCAACATTGTCCTGCTCTGCTTTAAGTTGTATCGGCATTGAGCAATTTTGTCTCCTGCTGTATTGAAAACTCTGATTTATACAAAATGACCATTGGGTAACCTACAATATAAACAAAATTCACTTAATTTTTAAGCAATTCATATAGCACTGAATTGAAAATATGATACTCTTGATCATATATTCATTTGTAAAGCATTTCATGATGGGGTAAGATCACCAGGATGTTTGTGGTGTTATTTGCATAGGTACCATCGAAGGTCTTGTTTTATTAATCTGCACAATTTCACCCATTGGAATTGGAATTCATATGCAACAGCTCTGCAGCTAATGAAGCTTTAGTGATCTCTTATGACATTTACAGCTATACAGTCTGTTACATGCATAATGGCCAATTTGACCCAGCGGAAGAGCTAACAACAATACAGTTCATGTAATAATAATGATAATAATTTATTGATCCAGTAAATATTTTTTACACTGTGCTATTTACAATTCATCTAAATTATAGATACTTATTAGCGAGATATTCTTTCAGCTTATGTTTGAATCATGTTTTTTGGTCATTGACTATATTTTTTAGTGCTATAATCTATTGAATAAAATTGCCCCTTTTGTACCAGCATCCCTTTTATTTATGTGTCTAAAGAGGTTGCAGTTATTTCTTGTATAATGGTTGTGTACTTGATTGTTTCCTATTATTCCATAGAATAAATGGTTAGTGGTTTATTGTCGATAAAGGCAGTTGTACATGATTCCTGTGATTTCATCTTATATATCAATCTAACGTTTTTCTTTTGCAAAATAAGAAGTTTATTCATCTTAGTTTTAGTGGCACCCTGCCCTTCTATTTCTACACCATATGCTAGGATAGGGTAGATGCATCCGAAGTATATTAATTTTAAAATTTGAACATTATAATTTTGAAAATACCTCAGTAAATAAATTGATTTGCTAATAATATTGCATACTCAGTTATTTTATTTTACTTATTTATTTATAGAATGTCCCAATAAGCATATTGCTCTAAGTAGGCACTCTCTCATTCCTGAGTACGCTAATTTTTACTTTCTCTGCACGTACTATATACATAGTTTCTGGAGATTTCACCAGAAATGCATATTTTGGGACCCACGCTAATTTTTACTTTCTCTGCACGTACTATGTACATAGTTTCTAGAGAAGGTATTCGATACTGAGATTTCACCAGAAATACATATTTTGGGACCCCCTGAATAAAAAAAAAAGCAGTTTTAGAAAAAAGTGTGTCTGTGTGTGTCTGTAGACAACATAGCTCAAAAATGAAAAGACCGTTAAATACCAAATTTGCTATATAAGTTAGATATCATCCAAGGATACGACACAAAGCTTTTCAAGAAAATCCCCTCACCTCAAATTACCCTTTACGTGGAAAATTTATTTTTTCCCAAAATTGGCTCTAATGACTTTGATTAAATATCACATATTAAAGCCATTTCCATTACAAATAAGATGTATACCTTGAATTGACTACATTGCATCATTGAGAAGACACATGTTTATAATTCACAATAAAAATTAAACAATTTGATTCATAAATATTCTGATACTGTGGCATATTAGCAACAATAACATTTTCTAAAACTTAATTTTACTATGACCAAAGAAGTCGAGGAATAACTGCTAGCTGTGATGAGAAGAGCTTGCACTAAATATAGGTGCAACTTATTGAGACAGTATATGTATTGAGACATCAAGGTCTTAAATTTAAATACAGACTCTGTAATAGAAGCTAATTTAAAAGACCATTAAATACCAAACTTGGTATTGAAGTTAGGTATCTTTCAAGCATGCCACACATAGATTTTCAAGAAAATACCCCCTTTATCTTTTACTTGGAAAATATTTCGAAAATTTTAATTTTCTCAAAAATGGCTCTAACGATTTTAATTAAAATCTCTTATATTTAAGATATTTACGTGACAAATAAAATGTACATCAGCAATTTTCTTGGAAAAGCCTCTGAAGCTATGCTTATTCTGGATGAATTCTGCATAACTGGTAAACCATAAGAGATAAATAAAAACTGTACAGCCATTAAAACACACAATTTATGTTATACACATTTTTTTGTGGAGTTGACCATGTTTTTGACATTCCTTGCTATTAGTTTCAGCTTTAAAATACTTATACTTTTCTCATATGGGACTTTTGTCAACTCCTATCCATACACATAAAGGACTTCAAACACACAGCAACCAGCTTTTAAAAGATTTGACTATCGATTTAGCCTATGGTACTCCCTTATTTCCCTTCTACTTACAAGGAAGCAGCTAATAAGACTCTTTCTGCCATTTTTTTGTTGATTAGCATTAAGTAAATAGAAGAATAATCTTTTTAACAATAATTTATTGTAGAGATAGTCATGTGAATGGAATACATAAGATATTTTGGATTCAGAGGGTCCTAAAACATGTATTTCTGGTGAAATTTTGGTATCAAATTTTGGGTGGAATACATGCTAGAGATATGTAAATGGCGTGTTATTTATGGATGCTCTTTAACTGTTCTCAGCGTCCCATTCTAAATTTGGCATGAAAGACTGCTCAATTTTGCTCAGAGGCCTCTCTATCAGACTTGAGGTTCTTTTACATGCCGTAAATCTACGACATGGTATCAACGGCTTTACTTCCCTTCCAAAGGAAGCCATTTTTACACCCGAAAAAAATCCATTGTCCTCTGTCAGATTTGAACCCGCGACCTTGGGTGTATGAAGTTAGCATGGTAACCTTTACACCAAGGAGGCCGACACATGTTAGAGAAAGTAATTAAATGCATTATGCAATATTACACATGTACTTCTCACTGACCTTGATCTCTGGTGAAATTGGATCATATGGCATGCTTTTTTGATGAAAAGTATTGGTGAGTTCTTAACATTAATTAATTCAGCTCTTTTACTTTTGTTACTGAGGAAGCTGAATTCACTAAGTACCTGTGTCTTGCGTAACATAATTCCATAGGTAATTCCTTATAAGCTTGAGCTTCGAAATCGAGTGTTCAGCATGAGAAACAGTAATAGGAATAGTTAGAAACAAGTAAAATGCTATTCATAAACATTGACACCAGCAGCTATGAATGAATTCTCTATTACTTATAGTTTTATCAAGTAGATACAGAGGTTAATGAGGCTATTTCTTTCTTCAAAGTTTTTGAGACCTATTACGTGGTCTGGGAATGCACTTAATAAATCTTCCTCCTATCTTGCATTGTGAAGCTCATCAGAAGCAGAATTTAGAAATTTTGGGAAAATAACTTTGAAGAAAGGGTTAAAATTATGCATACTCTCAAATTTACTTTTTATGTGGGCTACAGTAATATCCAAACTGCTGATAAAAATAGTGGTCCTGAAACACATATTTTGATCTACTAGCCATTCCTAACACAACTCTTCAAAAAAGTTTTTTCACCTTTTAAATTCATTTATTTTGAAATTGTGCTGAAATTGCCTCATTTCTTTTCCATGGGTGTAGCTGATGATACTGCTTTTCAAACTTATTTTGGTAGCAAGATAAACTATCAGCTGCATTTGGAACAAGAAAACACATTTTATTAAGCTTTACATTTTCTGTCTGCATATATAAGATGCTAAATTAGCACATTCTAGAATCTTTGATTGCAACACTATGTGATTTTAATAAATTTTTCTAATTGGTTTTTCAAACCAACAGCTTTTTCTCTTTCTCGTTTTTCTTAGATATCAATTATTTTTGACAGAGCCATAAGTGAATTGATATAAGCATAACGCTGGGCTTTAACAGCTGATATTTCAAAGACCAACATGTTGGGCAAAGCTTTTTAAGGTACAAGAACATACCAAAAGTTGCTCTCTTTTAATACTAATGACTGAATTATACTATGACTACTTAATCATAAAAAGACCTAATTTCTTCAATTCCACATGCAGCATCGTTAAGAACTAGATTTAAATTGGGCACTGCACAATGCACATAGTTTGCAGTTCTTTGTTTTTGTTGAATTCTCATTCTAACGCCTGTGAATATGCCTGACAGTGGCAAAACCGATCATTGATTTTGTTAATAAAGTCCCTTTTTCTCTATTGCACTAGTATTTCCTTTTCTATTCTTAAGGCACTTTCATCTTTTGTTTCACAAAAACCTAAAAAGTATCATACCACAAGGCTCTCCAGCGGCATCATGTGAAACTGTAAGATATCTAAATAACTGAGTTAATATTTTTATGTTCTGTGTTGTATCTATAATAATAGAAAAGAATGGGGCGACTTTAATGTCATTAATCATTTCTTTTTTAACTGCAAGGAATAAGACATTAATGAACTCATTTTGAACTGAAGGGATAGGTAATATTTGTGTATATTTTTGTTTATTTATTAGATTGCATAATACAAGATCCTAAGTTTGGCAATTGCAAAACTCCACTGTTTGATTTTCCTTTTTCCTTCATATGTCCCTGAAAAGCTAGATTATTGGATGCCAGTATTAGTCTAATATTCACAATATTCTCAAGTACCTGTTTCCATACATCCTCACTTCTCTTTAGTTTTGAATCCATACCCACGTCAACTGTTTTTTCTTTTTTACACCATAAATTGAACACAATACTTGGTTCAAATGTACATAGCTACTTTCATGTCACACTATACTTTTAGTTAGCCACCTCCAATCTTGAACTCCTTCCCTCTAAGCTGACAATGATTTCTGTCCTCCAAAGATCCAACACATTTACAATAAACAGTCATTGAATAATACAACCATTTTCTCCAAATTCTTTGTGCCGTCAATATGAACTTTTCATAATATTTAGTGGAGAAAGATTTGTTTTCCTGCTTAACTTCTTTGGAGAATGGACCTGCTGGCTGATAAGGATTTTTTGTAGGAAAAAACTTATTAGTTTCATCATCTACATCTAGCTGATAATCTGCATGATCATTTTAATACTCTGCAAAATTATTATGCCTAATTATATTTATGATGATTTTGTTACAATCTTCTTTTCCACTTTCAAAATTGCTGTTATCACTTTTCACTTCAGAATCTCACTCACTTGTAACATTGCAAACTTCTGTAACTGTTGAGCTAGTATCACCAGTAGGAAGAGAAAAAAAAGACTAATTTTTCACTCATTTTTACTTTCTCTAGCCCCGTATGTACAATGTACATAGGGAAAGAGAAGTATTGTATTCCACCCAAACATTGGATACCGAGATTTTACCGGAAATACATGTTTTAGGACCCCCTGTATCCAAAAAAAGCATTTTCAGAAAAAGGTCCGTGTGCATAGGTATCCATGTGTCTGTGAACACGATAACTTAAAAACGAAAGTAGCTAAAATACCAAACTTGGTATTTAAGTTTAGTATCTTCCAGGGATGCAACACAAAGATTTTGAGAAAAATCCCCCCACTCCAAACTACCCTTTACATGGAACTTTTTTCGAAAATTTTGATTTTCTTAAAAATGGCTCTAACGATTTTGATTAAAATATTGTATATTAAAGATATTTAGCTCACAAATAAAATGTATATCTTGAATTTTCTGGGAATAGCTTCTAAAGACCTGTTTATTTTGGATGAATTTTGCTTAATTTGGCATAACTAGTAAACCGTAAGAGTTAGACAAAAACTTACTATACAAAAAGTGTAGGTCTTGTTAAAATACACAAGTTATGTCAATTACATTTTTTTCGTGGAGCTTACCCTTTTCGAGGTATTCCTTGTTATTAGTTTCAGTTGTGAAGTACTTATACTTTTCTCAGACGGGAGTGTCCGTTTTTCTTTTGTTCTACTCCTGGCCAAGAAAAATAACGATTTGTAATGACAATCACATAACGACAGCTTTTAAAACATTTGACTATCGGTTTAGCCTAGTGTATTCCCTCATTTTCTCCCTATTTATAAGGAACTAAGTAATAAGAACATTGTGCTAATGAGTGCCTCGATTAGCAAGGTGCAGAAAAGAAGAATAATCTTATGTAAAAAGTTTGTAGAACAGCTAGAGAAAGTCATGTGCATGTAATACATCAGATTTTTACTTTCTCTGTACGTACTATGTACATAGTGTATAGAGGAGATATTTTAATGCACAAGTTTTACATTTAAGATATTTTTTGATTCTGGTTGCATTTACTTCCTTTGAGGCTAACTTTCTTTATAACAATGTTTATCCCTGGCCCTACTATGCCACTGACAGAGGAAACAGGAGTATTTGCTATAGTATTTGTTGTCACAGAAGCAATCCAATGACCTTCAAATGACCACATAATTGTTAACCATGATTGTGATAATTTTTTTTTCCAAGTAGCCACTGTAATGCTTCCTATGATTTGGTCAACTTTGTACAGTGTACAAGTGATACGAATGCTATTAAGTTGCTGTTGTGAAAAAAAGCGGCATTAATACTTCATTTAGAAAAGTTGAATAGAAGGCATCAGATATTAGGATCATATTCTCTATCTACCAATTTATGTAAAAGATTACAAATATATGTACAAAATACCAGATGAGCTTCCTGCTCAAAATATTTTTTTCATGTAATCTGGAGCCAAGCAATATTACTTTCCTTACACATACTATGTACATAGTGTATAGAGAAGGTATAGCAATCCACCAAAAAATTTGATACCGAGATTTCACCGGAAATATATGTTTTATTGTCCCCTGTATCCAAAAAAAAGTATTTTCAGAAAAAGGTCCATGTGTGTGTGTATGTGTGTGTCCGTGTGTCTGTGAACACGATAATTCAAAAACGAAAAGTTGCTAATATACCAAACTTGGTATTTAAGTTTAGTGTCTTCCAGGGATGCGACACAAAGATTTTTAGAAAAATCCCCTCACCCCAAACTACCCTTTACATGGAACTTTTTTCAAAAATTTTGATTTTCTAAAAAATGGCTCTAATGATTTTGATTAAAATATCATATATTAAAGATATTTACCTGACAAATAAAATGTATATTTTGAAATTTCTGGGAATAGCCTCTGAAGGCTACTCTATACTGAGTGAATTTTACGGAATTTTGCATAACTGCTAAACCGTAAGAAATGACAAAAACTTACTACAGAAAAAATGTAGAGCACATTAAAGCACACAATTTATGTTGTATACATGTTTTTCGTGGAGCTGATCGTTTTTGAGATATTCCTTGTTTTTAGTTTCAGCTTTGAAAAACTTATCTTTTCTCATACATGAATTTGTCAACTCCTGTCCACACAAACAAAGGAACTTCATTCACATAACAACCAGCTTTTGACTATCACCATAGGTTATATGGTATTCCCTTATTTCGCTTCTACTTACAAGGAAGCAAGTAATAAGACTATTTCTGCTAATTTTTTCTCGATTAGCATGAAGTAAATAGAAGCATAAGCTTTTTAACAATAATTTGTTGCAGAGATGTAGAGAAAGTCATGTGAATGGAACACATCAGATTTTTTTTTTTCTTTGATGAGTGTAATTCTGTCAGATCTTTAAATCAGACTGAATGAACCTGTCTGTTGATTGGTAAGTTGGCTCAAAATACACCTTTCGTTATGGAGGTTACAGAATTTTTTCAATTAATCAGTCAAGTTATTGGGTGGAGTAAGAGGTCAGCAAGGAAAGAGCCAAATAGCTGATGGACTATTTGAATATTTATTCCTGTTTGGTTTTTATTATAAATATAACAAACTATCCAGAAATAATAGTCATTATCATAATTATTCTGCTCACGCTATTGCAAGGGTATTGCACAACTTAGTGATGATAAATATGGATCATCATGTATTGTGATGACTTCGTCAGAAGTCCTGCAATGTCTTTCATAATGGTTGCATTTCTACTTTAATGACAACCTCTCTGATACTTGCTGCCCTTATATTATTAAATGAAAACTTGGCCATAAAGCTTAAAAATGAAACATGTACACTGAGGACAGCAGAAAATTCAAGGAACAGTAAAGGAAGATTAGAATGAAAAGGATAAAGTAGGAGGAAAAAGCTTATAATATGCAAAACTTTTATTTGTGTGTATAAGGTAATGTATACATGCTTAATTTCTGTTTCAATAGGAAGTGTATAATAATACAGGTACATGTCAAAAACAATGGAAGATAAATAGCAGAGAAAAGTGCTGGTTAAAATCAATTCATGCATTTGTTTACATCATACATTTTGTAAATTTCTTACTATCATTTACATTAAAACTTTTTAAGTTGTTAACAGTATCTACAACTACCATCAGTCATTCCTGCATTATATATAACAGGTAAATATTCTTATAAAAGAACTAAACAGCAATATCATAACTAGATGAAATTAGAATATGCATTACTATGACAGAGCAATATGCTGTTCATAATATCAACTCAGTTAAATCAATACAAAACTAGCATTTCAATCTAATTGTACATATGTTTTAATAAAACTCTAATTAATCCTAATATTTCTATACTACTGTATCATTGGCAGGTTTAGCATTTTCATCTATAATGAGCTCTCCTTTATGGCCTCAAGTAAAATATTTATCACAATGGTTGTGTACAACCAGAACAAACATTCCTGAGTAGACCGACCAGAAAAACTTGACTACAATTGATATGCTTACAAAACTGAGCTGTCCAACAAGTAACATAAGAGTTTAAATAACTATGGTTTTCCCATATTTAAAAGTTTCATAAAAGATTCCACTGGACATTACTACTTTTACTAGTTCAAAGGCATTGAATTACGACAGCATTTTATTCGCTATTACTTTTTATGGGGTGGGGGGGATACATTTTCAACTTGTTCATAGTGTGATGGATGGAAGAATATCAAAATTCATCCTCTGCACCAACTACATACCAAAGAATTTTTAGAGTACACTATATATTTGTGTTGTACAACCACCCAGAGCTTGACTTATTAGCACATAAAATGTTAATAGCTATCAAAAAAGAGAAACAAGCCACGATCCCCAAAATTACCAATGACAAAGCAATGGATTTGAGCTTCTACCCTTAACTGACAGAATATAAAGGATTTGATTGAAATGAATAGAATGCTAAAAGACCTCAGGGCTCATAGATCTTAAAAGTTGCCTGGCACTATGCCATTAATGTAAAAGAGCCATACTTCAAAATTTATTCTTAAGTTCAAAAGGTCTCCTATGTTATTTTTATCATTGGCCTTACTACAGTGAAGGTAGAAGAGTGAACAACTCCATATTTGAAAGTGAGATTGTGTTGAGACAAAAAAACTGAAATATAAAAGGCCAAAAGTAAAGTGACATTTTATGGAGGAAAAATATATGTTTAAAATCAAACTGGTATTTTAGTTCAGCTTCTTCCAAAGATGCGACTCAAAAATTTTAAAGAAATTTTTCTTAGCCTAAAGTATTATATATATGGAAAATGGTTTCTACTGGCTTTAACAATTTTAAATAATTTCATAAATTAATAATGCATGCCTGATAAAATGTGGTTTGATTTTTCTCTGATTAGTCTGTAATCATCATCATTCTGAATTTTGCATATTATACAACTTGTAAAACAATAAGAAATAAATATTTACTGTACAAAACATGTAAATCTCATCAAAATGAACTATTTCTGACACATACGAGGCATATCTGGAAAGTAAGTATACTATACTGCCACCGCAACGCTATGTCACAGCTCCACGCATGTGCACTCATTTTTCTAGTTCATGTCTGTCCTTTGATGCCATTACAGCCACATTATGTTGTGCATTTACAGTTGTTAGCGATCGTTCAAAATATTTAATTTCTGATCCCATTGTCTGTGAAGTGCATTCTGCAATATGGTTGTTTGAATCAATGGTGAAAAAGTGGGTTAGGCAATTAAATGATGGACGATTCAGTGATCATGATGAAACAAGGAGTTGGCAACCTTCTGTTGTCACTGATGGTTTTGTTGAACAAGTGAATGAGGCAATGCGTGAAAATTGACAGTTAACAATATGAATGCTTTGTGAGGCATTACCAAAAATTTCAAAACTGTTTTGCATGAAGTTGTCACAAAGCAATCTTTAAATTATCACAATCTGTGTTCTCAATGGACTCCAAAGATGCTTATGAATTCCACAAAATGAAACAACTGGACAGTTCTTTGAAATTTCTTATTTGATACAGTGATGAGGGAGATGAATTCTTAATAGTGACTGGTGTTGGGGTTTGTCGTGCCACTCCAAAATCAAATTAAGTCAATGGAGTGGAGGTACACAGGATTCCCCAAACAACAAAATTGAAAACAATGTTGTCAGCAGAAAAATCATATGCACTGTGTTTTGGGGCAGATGGAGCATTCTGCTTGTCGAGTTCCTTCCCAGAAATGCAACCATCAATACTAAGAGATGTAGTACAATACTGAGAAACTTGAGAAATTTTCATGTGTTGCTTCATGACAACACATGTTCCCATGTTGCTGGCGTCACACAAAACCATATTTAAAGTTTGAATGGGAGCAGTTCAATCACATTGTACAGCCCCGATTTCCCACCTTCTGACAAGCATTTGTTCTTGAACCTGAAACATGAGTTCAGAAAAAGGTGCTTTGACAGCGATGACGATGTAAAACATGGTGTTCTGCAGTGGCTAGATTTACTGCTGGCAGCTTTCTTTGAAGAGAATATACAAAAGTTGATTCTTTGCTTTGACAAATTCCTGAACAACGGTGCAACTATGTTGAAAAAATAGGTTAAGGAATGCTCTTTCATGTACAAATAATTGTTATGGAAATAAATATTTTATGTTTTTTTTTTTTCCAAATAGATATTACTTTCCAGGCACACCTCATATGTTGCCATTTGTTTAAATTTCCCAATATACGTTTTTTGAATCACCATTACATGAGTCACAATGTTGTCTTCTGTGTCTAGGGATAACATGATCTCTGATTCCCAAGGTTGTGGATTCAAACCTGGCAGAGAGATTGGGTTTTTTTCTGGCATAAAAAATCTTAGAATGGCTTCCTTCGAAAGGGAAATACAGTCAAGTTAAGTAGCATTGGGCATGGTCAGTACTTGGATGGGTGACCGCTTGAGAACACCACATGCCGTTGGCATCATCCACTCTTTTGTCGCCCTCCATGGTGTAATGGTTACCATGCTATACCCAAGGTCGCATATTCAAACCCAGAAAAATCCCTAGCATGGCTTCCTTTGGACGGGAAGTAAAGCCGTTGGTCCCATGTCGTAGATTTATGGCACCTAAAAGAGCCTCAAGCCTGATAGAGAGGCTTCTGAGCAAAATTAAGCATTCTTTCTCGCCCACTTTAGAATGGGACGCTGAGAACCACAGTAGTTAAAGAACGTCCATAAATAACATGCAATTTACTACTTCAGTCAGAGTCTGATAAAGAAGCCTTTAAGCAAAATTAAACAGTCTTTCATTCCCAATATGGAAAGGGTGCTGAGAACTATATGTAAAATGTCTATAAATAAAATTTTTTAATCAGTCACCATTCTTTCAGTTCTCACAATCCAGCTTGTAGGGACCTTACTATTTCTTCAGTCTTCTGTACCCCTTGAATATATGACAGCATGTCTAACAAAAGCAATTCTGCCGATGTTTATCTCGATTAACACAAAAGTAAAAATATATGTGTTTAAGAGAAGGATGTAAAAATAAATGATAGGGATTGAAAAAATTATGTGAATGTAACATATTTATTTATTTATTTATTTTTTTTTTTTTTTATTTATTGCCCTTTTGCATTATGAGTGAGATTTCTGCCTTCTTAGTATTTGGGAAAACTGAAATAATTATGTGAATGTAACATTTATTTTTCTTTCTTTTGATTTATTGCCCTTTTGCATTATGAGTGAGATTTCTGTCTTCTTAGTATTTGGGAAAACTGAAATATTTTATCCAGCACTCAATCCAACCAATACCTAAACTCACATCCTGCAATATACCCAGCAAACTTACTACCTCACACCACTGAGGGAGATATATCTGTAAAGTCTATAACTAGCCTAATCATTATTCCATCAAAGCATTCATTCATTACTCTTGAGCTGTGACATAGGTATTAATGGCTTAAATCTATACCCATCCCTTGATCATATATGGAATAACTAGTGGTGCATGTAAAGAATATATAAGCTAATTTCATATTATTGCCATGACATGTGATCAGTTAGTGATGATGATTGTAAGTATGAGGTATTAAAATATTTTTGAGCATTACTTTCAACAGAATCTGCAACATAAATACATTTGAAAAAGGGCAATTTCCAAAAATTGTAAATTCCATAGATGATTGATTGATGTTTGGAGGAATTTAGTAACAGTGACGGTCAAATTATATGTTTTATTAATTTGTTGAGTTGGTTTTTTAACACTACGTCACTACTAACAGCAGGAGTCCTTTAGAGAAATGAGATAGTGATTTATAGATGTTCATGTATCCTGTAGAGAAACAGTTTATAATCTAGTGGATAGATTTAGGAAAATGGATCTATTCTTATAAGATAGTAATTGTAAAAGAAACACTTGATGGCATCTGGGAAAGGTTCTGGGAGATTGTGGTGGAAAAATTTCACAAACAAAAGAGGGGGAGTTAAATGATGGTTTTGAAGACCTGGACTTGCTAGTTACTTCAAAGCCACCACCGCCCGAAACTGATAAAGAACCTTTGATACACCTATATAGTTCACGGCCTCCCTCCACCGAGAGGGCCTCTTCTGCGCAGCAGCTACGGCACACCACCTACCGGCAGACCTGGCAGGAGCCATGGCAGCACTCCCCCCCCAGCGGCAACGCAGTGGGCATTCGTCCCTCTTCTAGCTTGCAGCTCTGACACCTGCGGGGGCTCGGCTTACATACAGTGGCAACGCAGTGGGCTCTGACCCTCTCTTCTAGCTTGCCGTTCCGCTGCCAGTGTGCGAGCGGCCCCCACAGACAGCTTGCTGTCAATTCGTAAAGAGCAGGAACACCCCTACTTTCTTACTCCTCTTCTGTTGTCTTCTTTCTTTTCATTGACCTGACAAGAACGACAGACAACTGATACAGCGGGTTCGTAAGGCCAAAGCCAAGGGTGAAGGCCATTGGCCTGAAACCTCGAGCCGATATGGCTCGCACAGGCGCCTCCTCAAAGGAGGTCCGGTCCTCTGCAAACAGCCGAAGGGCAACAGCGCCTAAGTTGACCAGCAATGATGGGCAGCAGACCAGCACCAGCAAACCTGCTCCCTCCCCAGAGACGGCCGAACCTTCGCGAAAGCGAAGCAGGACGTCTACTGGCGGCAGTAACAGGCGAAAACCATCTTCGCCACACCGCCTGGTTGCAGTTGAGAGTGAACCCACTCCGGACCCCACCAGTCCTTATACCATTCTTATGCCTGACTCCGACACCGACGTCGAACCTGACGGGCCGTGGATAACTGTCCATGTGGGGGGCCGCAGAAGCGGCCGTTCCTCCCCCAACCCAACCACACCACCACAGGGAAACAACCAACCCCCAACCCAAGGGGGGCGTAAAATCCCGCCTATAGTAGCCGACGCTTTCCGCAACCACGTTGTGGTAATGAGAAGGCTGGCAAAGAAACTTAGGGGCCCCTTCGAGGCCCGGCGGAAACTCAAGAAAGTCCACCTCCATACCTCCTCGGAAAGGGACTTCGAGGCAGCGAAGACTATTACGGGACGAAGAAATCCCGTTCTACAGCTACTCGCTGCAGCGGCCCTACGTGGAGCGTAGGATTATACGGGGCCTTGACTCCGACTGTACCCCTGAGGACGTCAAGGCGGCCCTTCAGGACGAGTATAATATCACCCCTACCTCCGTGGCACGTCTCAGTAAGACGTTGGCAACAGACAACGGCACTCAGCGAGTGCCTATGCCCTTATTCCTGGTCGTGGTACCAAAGGAACGCGCCCAGACAATCCAGTCGATAGACGCTGTCCGTCGGCTTATCTTCACCGTCGTGCGTATCGAAAGATACCACGGCAAAGAAGGACCCGTGCAGTGCCATAGGTGCATGGGTTTCAATCATTTCAGCAGTGTGTGCGAGCGCTAGCGGTGTGGTGACGCCCATTTACTGACGGACTGCACAAAGCCCTATGAAGCTCGCCACTGTGCGAACTGTAATGAGGTGCATGTGGGCACACACAAAGGCTGCAAGGTGCGGAAGCGCCTGGTCGAAAGCCGCCGTGGAGGCCCCCAGAAGCCAGCTACAGTGCGCCCTGGGGTGTCCTTTGCGACGGCACTTGACCGCGCTGAGGGAACGCTGGGCGCCGCTGAGGCAGCAGCAATTCCCACCCCCGCAGTCACTGCAGAGATTGTGCCGGCTCCGTCCTCGACGGAGACCCCAACCCCCCCCCCCAACCTGGTCCGTCTACATCGACGGAGGAAGCCGCCCCGACGCCCTCGGCAGAGGAACCACGCCGGACTTCTTCAAAAAAGAAGTCCAAGAAGAGAGGGAAGAAGAACCGTCGGGCACCCAGCCAGCCGGGCCAATCAGAGGCTCCCACCTCTGAGAGACCCAAAGCCACGCCCCCAGCACTCCAGCGCCTACTAGTCGCGGAAGCTCCAGCAGCTCCCAGCTCTCTGCCTTCACAGAGTAAGCATTGGAGGGAAACGCCGCAAGCCTGCCACAGCCGCCCAAGAGCCAATCGAGGAGCCGCCGGAGATCATCACCGCCAAAGCCTACCCAGTCTCCCAGCCTACAACCTCCGCCGAGCCTGAACCTGCCACCACAGAAACTCACGCCGCATCACCTGCCGTCGAAGCCTCACAATCCCCGCTGAACATCACAACCGACAACACACCGCCTACACCACCCACGCCGTCACCATTACTAGACCTCTCCTCGCTGCCGCGCTTCTGCGCAATGGTGCGTGGAGTTCACCAGCAATTACCGGACGGTCTAGTACTCAACGCTGGCCTTCTTCGTTGGCCTTCACTCATGAAAGCCACAAGAATCCACACAGAGAGAGGACCGTCACCACTCGTCAGGCTGTAGTTCTGGAACGAGGCGGACTACCGCGCCGCCTTAGCCGATGGGTTGCCTGCCCTCGGGCAGGTGCTCGCAGTTAAGCCCGGACGAGGCGTCCGTGTCTTCCCGTGCTGCCAGTACGGGCACTCCTCAGACGCCTGCACAGCCTCCGCCCGTTGCCACTACTATGGTGCCGGAAGTCTCACCTCAGCCTGCACCTATCATGATTTGAGACGCCGGCCCGTGTACTGTGCTACTTGCAACAGCGCAGGTCACTACACGGGCTCAGCAACGTGCCCAAAACATCCACGCCGACAAACGCCGCGCCACCACAGCCAGCCACTCATCGGCCGCACGCCGCGCCACCACAGCCAGCCACTCATCGGCCGCACGCCGCGCCACCACAGCCAATCTCTCAACCGCCAACACCCACCATCACATCCTCACAGACAGAACTACCGCAGACCTCACTCATCCAACTACAAACGGACCTTAAAACCAACACAGCCGAACTACAAAACCTCCGCCTAGCAGTCAACACCATCGCCAACCGAATCGCCACGTGGGAGGAAGCCCTGACCCGCTCTCTGGCGGAGCTTCAGGCAACCGCCCTCAGCCTTTAGTCTACACCTCAAGAAGTTCACCGGGAGAACGCCGCCTTGCGAGACCACTTCAATAGGAGCCTCAAGAAGGTGGTGGACTACATCAACAATTCCCGAATCTACAAGGCCCACAAGCAGCTCGATGAGCTGCTGCTGCAAGACTCGTGGCCTGACCATCAGGTTGGAAGACATGACGCAGCAACTCACTTCCGCTATACAACATCGACCCAACATGTTAAGCTTTGGAGCTATGGCTACATCGCCCAGAACTCACTCAGGAAGAGCTCCATCACCTCAATAACATGCCTTTCTGGTAAAATTATGCGCCTCAAATTTTGTAGGTCTACGTCAGGGCATTGCGCCATGTCGTTTGCTCCTACACCCCACGTTTCATAGTACGGTTACCCGCAATCACTCGGTTTGCTTCGGCGGTACCGGGCCCCATGACACCACTGATGCCCCAATAAATAGTGACACCACAGTATTAAATCCTTTCTCTCCCCTTTCCTTATTTCCTTCCCAAATACCCTATATAACTGTTATCCTTATAACCTTTACTCCTGTTTAAAAAAAAAAAAAAGCTCCCGCCACTGTACCGACAGCGGAGACTCCAGCGGCGACCCCGCTGGTAGTCCCCGCCACAACACCAGGAGCGGAGGCTCCAGCGGTAACCCCGCCGGTAGCTGCCGCTACACCTGCGACTACAGCGGCTTCCTCGGCCTTCTCAGCGGCCATCCCATCAGGTGGACCTGGATGAATTTCAGGACCTAGCCCTGTGGTTCGGTGACCTCCTAAGTAAGGTCCTACCTATACTGCGAAACTTTTAAGTTGCAGTACAGTGACCCCAAACTCTCCCCCCTCCAGAAACACCCTGTACCTCCAAACGTCAGTTGTACCCGGGTTCCGCTAAGTAATGACCTCTAAATTCGTCCGGAGACCATTGCGACTAGCGTACTGGAACGCGAACGGCATCCGGGGACAACGCCCAGGCGTTCTTGAGTTTGTATAATCGTACGGAATTGACATCCTGATGGTTTACGAAACCCATCTGGATGCTGTTACCGACTTCTCGCTGCCTAGTTACGTCACCCATCGGTCTGATCGGGTCGGCCGACAGGGTGGCGGTACAGCTATCTTCATTAAGAACCACATAACCCATACTCCTGTCCAACTCCCAGCACTACAGCACGTGGAGGCCTGCGCAATCCGGTTTGCCGTTGGCGGGCTCGACGCGCTGCTGATAGCTGCATATGACCCGCCAAACCACCGCTTCCACGAAGCGGACTACACCACCCTACTGAAGCTTCGCCCAGTGGTATGCATCGCAGGAGATCTCAACGCGAAACATGCCCTCTGGCATAGCCGCACCAACAACCCGCGGGCTCTACCGCCTCATCAGCGGTAAACCCCAGCCTCGTCGCGCACGGACCGAGAGGACCTACGTGTCATCCGGCTGGCGGCAGACCGGATGTTCTTGACATCATAATCACCAAGAACATACCATTTCATCTTGACCTCTCGGCGGTAAACGAGTTGGACTCCGACCATGACCCTGTCGTGGTGGACACAACCGAGACCGTATCAGCTCTGGTAACACCAGACTGGATAAAGGAGATCGACTGGGACGCAGCCTTCCTAGACCTAAACCAAACCGTGGACCCACGACCTCGCATCGATTCCATTGAAGCGCTGGAAGCGGCAGCCACGGCTTTCTCCCGACAAATCCTGAATGTGGTACGCGCGCATACCTACCGCATCCCATCTCACAAACCTAACCCGAAAACCATACCCAACGAACTCCGACAGCTGCTAAAAGCCAAGGCAACCGTACGGAAGCTATGGCAGCGCTTGCGCCATCCCAGGATCCAAGCAGTGTACCAGCGGTTCAAATCCCTGGCAAGGCGCCTGCTTCACGCGCACCGCAAAGCAGCCTGGGAACACACAGTGGCAAATGTAAACCTGGAAGAGAAACAACCCTGGAGGATCATCCGATCCCTCAGGAAAGACAAAAGTCTGTTTCAGCATCCCATCCATGGCACCTGTGGGAGACACTCTTTTGAGCCCCAGGATAAAGCCACGGATTTCGCAGACTATCTGGAGTCTCAATTCGAACCCCGCGAAGACCCCCAGGACGAGGACTTTACTGAACTCGTGGAAGCGACGGTAGACTACCTCTACGAGGAGCCCCCGCCGCCCCACGATGAGATCCGCATTCCCTTAGTCACCCCGAAATAGGTGGCCTCCCAACTCAAAAACCTAAAGCCTAACAAAGCCCCTGACGTCGTCACGGCGCCTATGCTCCAGCACCTACCCCGAAAGGCCGTAATCCACCTGACGCAGATTTACACTGCATGCCTACATCTACGTCACTTTCCAACGTGTTGGAAGGAGGCGAGGGTAGTGTGCATTTTGAAACCCGGCAAGGACCCGGTCTTCTCGTCAAGCTATAGATCTATTAGCTTACTTCCGATCGTCTCGAAAGTATTCGAGCGGTTACTCCTACCTCGCGGTCGTCTCCTTAGCGCGGTGGTAGCGTTGCTGCTTACCAAGCGGGAGACCTGGGTTCGATCCCCAGTACCGGCGTGGGGATTTTTCCCCCGCTGGGAGACCTGGCCCGGGGTGCACTCAGCCTCGTAAGGTCCCTGGGGGGCCAATTGAGGAGCTACTTGATGGAGAAGTAGCGGCTCCAGGTCGCGAGGACCGCATTAACCGGCCGGGGGGACTCGAGGCGCTGACCACGTCTCACCCTCCAATACTGCACCCCATCCATGACGTCTGTAGTGGACCGAGATGGGGGACGCAGCGGCCGGGCGGTAGGCCAAGGTTCCCCGTGAGCTGTCGTGCCATGGAATTATGTTACTCCTACCTCGCCTCGCCTCACCCCTCTCTTCGAGGAGAGACTCCTACTCCCGGATCACCAGTTTGGTTTCCGTACTGGACATTCCACAACCCTGCAGTTGCTGCGACTGGCTGAGAAGGCTCCCCTGGGCTTGCAGGACAACTTCGAAACAGTTGCGGTGATCTTGGACGTGGAAAAGGCCTTCGCCACCACGTGGCATCAGGGACTCTTGTACAAACTCAAGAACGCAGAAATCCCTCTCCCTATCTTCACCTCCTTAGTAGCTTCCTTCGGGACCGCACTTTCAGGGTGAGGGTGGAGGGGAGGCATTCCACAGTCAGACCCATAGCGGCGGGAGTGCCGGAAGGCAGCGTGCTCTCGCCGTTACTCTTTGCCGCCTACATGTCCGACTTCCCCACAGAACCCAGTACTGTTACGTGCCAGTATGCCGACGGCCAACGGCCATACCATGCTGAAAACACCGGTTCTCGTCCGATCACCAAAGTTAAGCAGCATTGGGCGTGGTCAGTACTTGGATGGGTGACCGCTTGGGAACACCACGTGCCGTTGGCATTCACCACGTTTTATATCCTCATAATGGCACGTAGCAAGAACGCCCGTTATTGCTTCCCCCCGCTACAGAGACAGCTCCACGCCATAGGCAAATGGAGTGAACAGTAGCGGATGGCCATCAGCCCGCAGAAGAGCTCAGCTCTACTGCTGGCTAAAGTCCGTGGCTGGCGGCCGGAGAGGTCCCTGAGGTTGTGGCGGCGGCGGATCCCCTGGGTCCGCACCGCCAAATACCTCGGAGTCCTCGACCGGGGCCTTACTTTCACTCCACATGTCAGGCAGAAGGCAGTTGTTTCCCATCTTCCGCTCCACCATGCCTACACACCTAAAACTGCGGCTGTACCGCGCGGTCATCCCGCCCCTGATGCTGTACGGCTGAGAGGTCTGGGGTTCGGTGGCTCGTTCCACCATCCGCGAACTCCAGACCGTGCAGAACAGGGCACTGAGAATGATATATGGCACAGACCGTAGGTTCCCGTCCCACATTCTTCATTCCCATTCCGGAATCCCTTACATAGTGGACTTGTGCGAGAAAAAGCTCGCACAATATACACTAAACTTGCTCCTCACCCAAATCCTCAGGTGAACACTCTCGGTCTTTACGACCACACGCTGCCTAGGAGACGCGTAAGCTACCGCCTTCCCAAGGACGCCTTCGGATGGTAGTTTTCGGCCGCCTCTCCCTTCTTTACAGTACTACCCGCCAAGTTAAGCAGCATCGGGCCCGGTTACAACTCGGATGGGTGACCGTCCAGTTGTACTCCGACCAGATTCTGCAACACTGGCTTTCCCCCACCTCATACCTACATCCTTTCAGTTCTCCCCGCTAGCTGGCACTGCTTTCCCTGACAGCCCGCAAGCGGCTGGCCAAGTTAAGCAGCAACGGGCCGGGTCCCTCTCTGGGTGGGTGACCACTCCGGTAGGTAAGCCAGCCCGCGCCGGCTGCACAAAGGGAAACACTCTGCCCACATTACTTTGACACAGACATAATCGCTTGCACAAGACTACATCTTTTATATCACACGGGTAAATCCGCAAGAAAAGCGGATAGGTACCATGGTGATTTGCCTCCGCCTGAGTACACTTGGGCGACTAGTTTCTGCTCCTGGCTCCTATATAGTTCAAGAAGCAAAAGAAAAGGGAAACTGTTTACCAATAACAATCCAATGGATCTAAATAGAAGAAGCAAAAAATTATTAAAGTTATGTTGGCCTGTGACAGTGATATTATCAAAGTTGACTAATGAAGCATTTGCAAGGTTCAGAAAGACGCTGTACCTGAAAAGTCTCTGTCAACCATTAAGAGTAATGGTTACAAGGCTAACGAAGGAAGAAATTTGTCGATATAGCAAGGGATTCAACTATTCAACTCCAATGGATTATGAGTGCAGACTTCCAAAGTTGCTCCCAATCTGTATACATACTCTGAACATGCTGATGAACATGAAGGTTTCTGTATATAAACGCTTGCACAAGACTACATCTTTTATATGACATGGGTAAATCCGCGAGAAAAGCAGATAGGTACCGTGGTGATTTGCCTCCGCCTGAGTACACTTGGGCAACTAGTTTCTGCTCCTGGCTCCTATATAGTTCAAGAAGCAAAAGAAAAGGGAAACTGTTTACCAATAACAATCCAATGGAACTAAATAGGAGAAGCAAAATATTATTAAAGTTATGTCGGCCTGTGACAGTGATATTATCAAAGCTGACTAATGAAGCAGTTGCAAGGTTCAGAAAGACCCAGTACCTGAAAAGTCACTGTCAACCATTAAGAGTAATGGTTACAAGGCTAACGAAGGAAGAAATTTGTCGATATAGCAAGGGGTTCAACTATTCAACTCCAATGGATTATGAGTGCAGACTTCCAAAGTTGCTCCCAAATGTTCTGTATACATATTCTGAACATGCTAATGAACATGAAGGTTTCTGTATATAAACGCTTGCACAAGACTACATCTTTTATATCACACGGGTAAATCCGCGAGAAAATCGGATAGGTACCATGGTGATTTGCCTCCGCCTGAGTACACTTGGGCGACTAGTTTCTGCTCCTGGCTCTTATATAGTTCTTCAAGAAGCAAAAGAAAAGGGGAACTGTTTACCAATAACAATCCAATGGATCTAAATAGAAGAAGCAAAAAATTATTAAAGTTATGTTGGCCTGTGACAGTGATATTATCAAAGCTGACTAATGAAGTATTTGCAAGGTTCAGAAAGACGCTGTACCTGAAAAGTCTCTGTCAACCATTAAGAGTAATGGTTACAAGGCTAACGAAGGAAGAAATTTGTCGATATAGCAAGTGGTTCAACTATTCAACTCCAATGGATTATGAGTGCAGACTTCCACAGTTGCTCCCAATCTGTATACATACTCTGAACATGCTGATGAACATGAAGCTTTCTGTATATAAACGTCTGCACAAGATTACATCTTTTATATCACATGGGTAAATCTGCGAGAAAAGTGGATAGGTACCGTGGTGATTTGCCTCCGTCCGAGTACACTTGGGCGACTAGTTTCTGCTCCTGGCTCCTATATAGTTCTTCAAGAAGCAAAAAAAAAAGGGAAACTGTTTACCAATAACAATCCAATGAAACTAAATAGAAGAAGCAAAATATTATTAAGGTTATGTCGGCCTGTGACAGTGATATTATCAAAGCTGACTAATGAAGCATTTGCAAGGTTCAGAAAGACCCAGTACCTGAAAAGTCTCTGTCAACCATTAAGAGTAATGGTTACAAGGCTAACGAAGGAAGAAATTTGTCGATATAGCAAGGGGTTCAACTATTCAACTCCAATGGATTATGAGTGCAGACTTCCAAAGTTGCTCCCAAATGTTCTGTATACATATTCTGAACATGCTGATGAACACGAAGGTTTCTGTATATAAATGCTTGCACAAGATTAAATCTTTTATATCACACGGGTAAATCCGCGAGAAAAGCGGATAGGTACCATGGTGATTTGCCTCCGCCTGAGTACACTTGGGCGACTAGTTTCTGCTCCTGGCTCCTATATAGTTCAAGAAGCAAAAGAAAAGGGGAACTGTTTACCAATAACAATCCAATGAAACTAAATAGAAGAAGCAAAAAAATTATTAAAGTTATGTCGGCTTGTGACAGTGATATTATCAAAGCTGACTAATGAAGCATTTGCAAGGTTCAGAAAGACCCAGTACCTGAAAAGTCTCTGTCAACCATTAAGAGTAATGGTTACAAGGCTAACGAAGGAAGAAATTTGTCGATATAGCAAGGGGTTCAACTATTCAACTCCAATGGATTATGAGTGAAGACTTCCAAAGCTGCTCCCAAATGTTCTGTATACATACTCTGAACATGTTGATGAACATGAAGGTTTCTGTATAGAACCATCATCTCCTATCACTGGTCTGTATTCAACAGATGAAAAGGATAATTTTGAGCATATAAAAATGAATAATACACAGCATTTATCACCAAGTAATGATGTAGAAGAATTTGGAGGTTTTGGTTCAAAACCTTCAATTCCTGTTATAGACCTATGCTCAACAGATGAAGAGGATGAAGGTCAGAATGTGAGAATGAAACATTTATCAGGGGATAAGCAACATTTATTGGGAGTGCTAAGCCAGCAGTCAAAGCGTGCGGACGTGTAGCAGGAATGCTCCGGAATTGTAAGGAAAAACGACATAAATGACAATAAAATGGGCATTAATGTGGAGGTGTATAGAGGTAGAATTGGACTTTTTAATGATATTAAAAACTACCAAAGCAGTAGACAAGGTAGTAAAGAAAGAAGGATAGATATTTTTACCCTTTTGAGTGTGATTGGGCTGCTATTGATAATTGGAAGGGTGGAAATTAACCCAGGACCAAAGGGTAGCCAAGATGTTTTGTACGAAATTTTAAAAAATATGCGAGGAATGGAAGAAAGGCTGGGAAATAAAATGAATAACCCGGGAAGAGAAATCAAAGAAGAGATAAGAACCGAATTACAGCAAATGAAGACAGAAATTCAGGGACTCAACAGAATGGAAATTCTGGAGGAAAAACGCAGAAGATTTAACCTGGTGTACAACAAAGAAGAGGAATACGGCCAATGCAGGAGGTGGAGGAAATTCTAGAATGTAAGCTTGGGATGAAGCTAAATGGCTTAGAGCTGGCAGATGCTTTTCGTGTGGGCAAGCAGATTGGGAGGCGTATGATTGTCGCTAAATTTGTATCAACACGAACGATATATGAAATCCTGAGGAGAACGAAGAAATTAAAGGGAACGGATATTTTTATAAACAAGGATTTATCAGTGCGACAGAGAGTGTTAAAGAGAGAATTAGTGCAACAAATAAAACAGGCGAGATTGGAAGGGAAGCGTGCCTATATGCAATTTACGGCTGTTTATCGATAACCAAGGAGAGGCAGGTAATAGTGGATCAAGGGACTTCTGGCGGCAAGAAACGGAAATGCTGGAGCAGATAGAGAGAGGAAGTCCAAAGACCGGTACAACATGTGGTGAAGGAGCAGAGGTTGGTGCTACTACAGTAACGAATAGTGGAACGGCAAATGGGCATGGTCAAGGTCAAGTGACGTCACCACGGAAGAAGAGATCACCGGAGAGAAAGCTGACGGAAGAAGCGAGCCAGCTGGCTGGTGGAAGCAGGCCAAGGTCAAACAGGTGGCACGTAGCAACAGATTCTTCGTCTAGTGTTTTATCAACACCACGCGGGAGCATATTACAACTACAAGGGGAAGATAGTGACGCAGAGGTGCAGCAGGTGGAAAAAAGGGACAATGACACAGAACAGAGAGTGTTAAGAAGCAGGAGTAAATTACAAAAATATAGATTTAGGGCTGGTTCACAATAGCAAACAAGGGAAGGGCAGAAGGTTATAAAAATTGGGGTTCTAGAACTGTGAAGGTATGAATAAAGCATTGAGGTATGGCCATGTCAATGAGATATTACGAAAGGTGCAACTGTTAGCGCTAGTTGAAACATGGCTGGGCAGAGAGGAGGTAATTAGGGTTCAGGGCTTTGAATTCTTAAGTAAGGGAGGAGAAAGAGTAAACAAAAGAGGAAGGGTATCAGGAGGCACAGGTTTATTGGTGAACAATGAATTGAAAAATAAAGTTAAGGAGAGGAAATCAGAAGTTAGGGGATTAATGTGGGTGTTAATAAGGCAGTGGGATGTATGTTTAGGAATTATACATAACCCTCCAAGATACTCTAAATTTCATAATGTAGATTTTTTAAGACAGTTAGAAGGGGAATTGAACGAGATTAAAAATGATCACCCTACTATGGAGATTGTATTAACAGGGGACTTTAATGCCAGAATTGGAGAACTGGAAATAGAAGAATTAAATGTGTGGGAGGAAGGGAAGGGAGAAGAAAGTGATGGAGGCTGGCCAAGGCACAGCAAGGATAAAGTGGTGAATGAAGAAGGTTCAAGACTGGTGGAGTTTTGTGAAAATAATGAGTTAATAATTCTGAATGGATGTTGGGGGGATGATATATCAGAGGAATTTACTTATTCTAGTGCTCTAGGGCAAAGTGTAATAGATTACATAATTTGTAGTAAGAAAATGTTGCATCGAGTGAGAAGGTTTAAAGTGACAAACATATTTGGTTTAAGTGCACATTTCCCATTATTATGTGAGTGGAAAGTGATATTACTGAATTAAATGCAAGGGAGGATGATGGTAGGTATAAAATGGAGAATTACAAATGGAACTCTGAGAGAGGTGAAGAATTCTGTGAGTTATTGGATTCAACAGTGGGTAAATTGTGTATATATGGTACAGAGTTAATGATATTGAAGGGGGAAAGTGAGGTAGTAACTGAGATATGTGAGTTTGTACTGAAATGGGCAAGTAGGAATATGGAGGCAAGTAACAAGAAGGTGAAGGAAGCATGTAGTACATGGTTTGATGGTGAATGTAGGGAGATGAGAGAGGTGGTTAGGAAGGCAGTGATTAAGTGGAGGGAAGGCAAAGAGAAAAGGGAAGTTATGTTGTGTCTAAAGGAGAGATATAAGGAGTTACTTGAGCTAAAGAAGCAGGAGTGGGGCAGGGCAAAGGCTGTAGAAATAGAGGAGAGGATTAGATCAGGGGGAATACAACAGGCATGGAAAGTTATTAGGGAATGTACAAAAAAGGGACTAGTAAGCATGGATATTAGTTCATATGACTGGGTTGTATATTTCCAGAGTTTGTTTGAAAAGCATGAGATCAATACAAGGGGTGGAGGATGGAAATACAGAATGCATATGTGGAGGAATTAGACAGGCCATTTGAGGCACAGGAAGTATTGAAGCAGGTACAGAAATTTAAAAGAAAGAAAGCAGCTGGAATTGATGGATTACCCACAGAATTTTTAAAAGTTTGGTGTGAGGACCAGGAAAGATTGAGGTGTTTAACAAGGCATATTAACTCGATAAAGGACAGGGGCTGAGTGCCAAAGAACTGGAGGACAGCAATTATAGTTCCAATTTATAAAGGTAAGAGGAGTGAGGCAAATATCACTACTCTGAAATGTGGGGAAAATATTTACAGGCATATTGGCAGAAAGAATACAAGGGTGGGCAGAAACGACAACAGGCTGTCACCTTTTCAGGCAGGTTTTAGGAAGGGTAGAAGGACAGTTGACAACATACTGGTGATTGATACATTGGTAGGGAAATATGTACCAAGGAAAAGGGGTAAATTATATGCAGTATTTGTAGATTTAGAGAAAGCTTATGATAGGGTGATAAGAGAAGCACTATGGTACAAACTACAAGCTAAAGGATTGAGCAATAAGGTGATAGAACTGCTAGGAGAGCTGTATCACCAAAATACATTTTGTGTAAGATGTGGAAGGAATGAATTGACAAGGGAAGTGGAGCAAGAAAGGGGCTTAAGACAGGGGTGTAAACTCAGTCCAGTGCTATTTAATTTATTTATTGATGATATTTTGGGTGAGGTTAAGCTAGCAAATCTCCATGCGCCAGTTGTTAGTAACATAGAAATCCCAGGTCTACTGTTTGCAGGTGACTTAATGGTGGGATCAATAACAGTAAGGGGTCTAAAATTGGCCATTAGTGCAATTTTGTAATAAATGGGGGCTGAAAATGAACCAAAGGAAAACAAAAATTATGGTGTTCAAGAAAGGATCAAAATTGAGTAAGGAAGAAAAGTGGTGTGGAGAGGGTGGAGAAATTCAAATTGTTAGTGAATTTACTTACTTAGGGGTGAAGTTGTCTAGCACAGGAAGGTGGGACAAGCAGGTAAGAAGTGCCGTGGCAAAGGGGAGATTGGCTATGAGTGCCATAAGAAGATGCTTGTATATAGCACCAACAATGAATGTAGAATGGTTTGAGCGAATATATTGTGCCTTGGTAGAGTCTAGGTGGATATATGGAATTGAAATTTGGGGGTTGGCAAAGGGGTGGGAAAGGATGGATTTGGTGATGAGAACATTTTGCAAGCTCATTTTGGGAGTACCACAGTGTACAGGTAATGCAGGAGTGATGGCAGAACTAGGGAGAGTTAGTACTAGAGGACAAATAATGGAGAGGGTACTCAAGTATTTATTTCGTATACAGCAGTTGCCAGAATCAGATATTATGAAAGTATGTTTAAGGTTTCAGGAGAACAAGATGGAATGTAATACGTGGTTGAGTAAGATCAAGGAGCAGTTGATCAAGAATGGGCTAGGAGATTTGTGGGATAGAATGAACAATCTAGATAGGGGGTTGTGGAAAGAAGTGAGGGATAGATTGGAGGATATGGATAGGCAGAATCAAAGTGCACAAATGAGAGAGAAAAAATTGTTGCAATGGTACAATGAGATGAAGGATAGTGAAGGAAAGGAGGAATATCTCAAAGTGTGCAATAGGAACGAGAGAGCAGGATTGGCATGGTTCCGACTAGGGATATGGAAGCTGAAGGGGTTGAGAGGAGGTATGAGGCAGGGGCTATGTCCAATCTGTGGGGAGGATGAGGACAAATTGCACATAATGTTCAAATGTAAAGGGACAAATGAATGGATGACCTCGGCAGTTGAGCGCCCTTAAACACCATTATCATCTCATCACAAATGAATGGAGAATAGAGTTGATCAAACAGAAGTGGCTAAGGAGGAATAACGAGCTAGGGATACGAAAGATTTTTAAGGACAAAGGACAATTAAGAAGTTATGGGGAATTCTTATGGAAAGTAAAAATAAAATGGGAAAGAAAAAAAACAACAAAACGGTAGAGGTAATTTATAATTAAGCATGTATGTTAAATATGTATGTTAAAAATAGTTGAGTGGTATACTCAGATAAGGCCTGGGCCTAAGAGGTTGCCACCATTGAATAGAACTTAGCACTTAAATAAATAAACTTAAACAACAGGAAAAAACAATATCAACACATTCAAAACATTCACTTACCACCCCCGAGCATTTAGAAAATTCAAAAAAATTTTCAAAGAACAAGACATCACCCAGGCTCCAATAAACAGATTTTCTGTCATAAAATTACTAAATTCAAAAATAAAAGATGAAATTCCACCAGAAAATAGGTCAGGAATATATCAAATTAAATGCACAAATTGTGAAAAGTTCTACATAGGACAAACCAAAAGAAGTTTAAAAATCAGATCCAAAGAGCACTTTAGAAACCTAGAATTGAAACAAGAAGATAAATCGGCAGTAGCATTTCACTTTTGGAAAGAAAACCACAATCTAGATCCAAATCCAAAATTGCTTAAAACCATGTCAGGCCACAATGAACTCACAACCTGGGAAAACATCCTTATATGGAAAAACAAAGATTGATTAATAAACTTTGAAATCCTGCCAGTAGACAGCTTAGTTAAGAAGTTCATCATTTCGCCACCAGGGAAGAGAGTATAAGCAAATGCAGCCAGCAATGGCAGTTGGACCCGTGAGGTTGAAAATGAAACCATAGGCTTTCGAAACTAGTCCCTCATAATAACAATGTAAGTGATGTAGTGTTAAAAAACCAACTCAACAAATTAATAAAACATATCCATAGATGATGTATTATAAAAGGCACAGAATAATAACCATATTATGTTTACTACAATGAACTAAAAATTAACTACATAAATGATCAAGTAATAATCTCAAATAACTTTAAGTTACCCAGCAGAATCTTTGGCAACATTTTAGAGCGCGCTTGTTCAGGATTTAACTAAATAAAAGGAATTACTGCTACACCTTACAGTCTACAGCTATAGGTCTTTCTTCACAAATATTCATTTCCAGTATCAGATCAACACAAGAGGCCCTCTTAAACAACTTGGTACCATGGTGTGACCATTATACCCTGAGCTGGCCTCAAATAACATTCTTAAAGTCAGGTTCACTGAACTTAAAAAAATTGAAGGCACATAGGGAGTTCCCGTATAAAACATACTATAGTCAGGGAAGCTCCAATGTCAAGAATGCCATGAACAGTTTCATATATTCATAATGCACTTCCTCAAACATGTTTGCTATTTCTCCATCACATACTTCTCAACTGTGAGCCAGATAAGCTGGAAGAGTAAATGTATAAACATTTGATTTTTTGCACCTTTTACAGCTACTGATACTAGGAATCTCACGGCAATTGAACACATTTTTTACAAACTAAGAATGGCAACAAAAAGTGAATACAGCACTTTAAAAATATTTAAAGCATGGAAGCACTATTTCTTTTTAGTAAAATTTCAACAATTTTCAAATTTGCACTTTTCTAACCTAAGCTATGCACACAAATGTTACATGTTATTACAATATTTGTTTTTACATTAATTACTCTTGAACGTTTTGTAACTTCATTAAATGAGCTTTACATACCACCACACTGTTTCAGTGTTTAAACGTGCACAAAACAATAAAGTCCACACTCATTCAAATCTAAAATTTCCAAAAATATGACCATTCTTTAAACCATAATTACTGTATGGTTCACAGAGACATGTTACAAAATTGTTGTAAAATTTTAATCTTGTGCCCATACTAGAGTTTATTTAAGAGGAGAAGCAGCTAAAAAAGGATTAAACACGTAAAACACTTAGTTCATGTAAATAATTCCCTAATAATAAGAGACCCAGAAAATTCTGGTGCAGACACTCTCAAAATCTTGAATAATTACTATTTGAAAAGAAAAAAGAAAAGTGGAGTGAGAGCCATAATTAGTTTAATTTTATATCATTTAAAATACAAACTATAATTTTTATTGGAGCAATAGTTTCTTTTTCTCCATTTATACAGCTACCTTTAACTGTTCAAACCATATTGGTGACTTTGACTTGAGGAACAATCATGTGGTGTAAATTTATTTACAGAGGGTTTTACATTAAAATACATTCCTTGACATTCTTTTGTATAGTTAGCTTCAGTGTAATTAATGATAACTCTCTATTTTTTTTTAATTTACTTGCATTCTGGTTCTCCTTAAAGGAAAAGGAAATGTCTTATTCTCAGAATATTATTAAAACATAACCCCAATAAAGTTATGAAGCAACTAAAGGAGCCTTATGGAAATACAAATTGTCAGAGAAGTTTAGATCATAGGGGGAGAGAGGAAAAAAATACTTTTAAGTCAGGGCACATATTTATAAATAATAATAGTGCTGGTGGTTATTTTGGATTAATTTCTCCATCATACAACAGATACGTGTTCAAGTTGATCACATTGCTCTGAGATGAAAATGGTGATGACTATATTTGAAACCATGGAAATGCAAAACAAGGAACAGTTATGTTACATCAGTTCTATCATACATAGAACCATGAAAGATAAACTAATAAGCTGAAGGTATCTAAATGTAGATGTTCTCTCACTGTCCATTTGTATATATTGATTACCTTGCTGGCACTTGTGTACAGAAAATTGGTATGCAACGCCACGAATCGTGAAACTCATACAGCATCTTCATTAAAAGACTGTGAATAAATTCAAAATATGTAAATGGCAGAAAAACTGCCTTAACACTTTTTATATAGTTTTCTGCAGTATTCAATTAGTTTGCAAATTTGCAAGTCATAAAATTTCTGGGTCTCTACTAACGAGCAAACATAACTAATGCTAATAATAGTGGGTATCACATTTCAACAAAATAATTCCAAGTTGGACAGCCCACTTACAGAATACATGTGACTAGTAAACTGATGTTAAATATTCATACTATATGCACTTTCTGTAGCGTGCTCTAACATTCCCCAGCTTGGTGGTACAGAAACAATCTAGTTCCCTTTCTTAGGTCGTCTCCTCTTGAAGGCTGTGGCCTGTCGCAACAGCTCTGCATTTTCATCCTCAGCCACCAGTGGTACATCAATTAATCGCTTTGGCAACACAATCAAGCCAACCAATGTCAATGCTATAAAAATGTACAAATAATGAAATACATTAAGTATGGTCTGAATGCTAAAACATTCTCTTCAATTAGTAAGCTAATATTAAACAAGGGCATGTCATAAAACCATGGACATTATTTTTTTATTTAAGAAATAGTGACATTGGCAAGGTTCGGTTTATATTATATATATTTTTTTTAACTGAACAGGGTATTTTTACTTTTAATCCCTTAATGCAACAAGTTTTAAATAAACTGTATAACATTTAGCTTTTTTTACTTTATCTATAAAGTGCATGGTACATAGTAGAGAATGTACTGCACTCCACCTAAAATTTTGATGCAGAGATTTCACCAGAAATACACGTTTGAGGTCCTCTGTATCCAAATATAAGCATTTTTTTTTTTAAAAAGATCCCCGCACACATGTACATGTGAACACAATAACTTAAAAATGAAAAGTCGGTAAAATAGCAAAGTTGGAATTTAAGCTTAGTATCTTTCAAGGATCCACACAAAGATTTTGAGGAAAATCCCCCCACCCCAAACTACCCTCTACAAGGAAAAATTTTGGAACATTTTGATTCTCTAAAAAATGGTTCAAGCAATAGAGCTGACTTTGTCTTTAGCTGACAAATAAAATGTGTATCATGAATTTTTTGGAAATAGTCTCTGAAGACCTCTTCATTCTTGACTCTTGCTAACTGGTAAACTTTAAGAGATAGACAAACATTTACTACACAAAAAATATAGTTCTTATTTAAACACCAATTTATGTCATGTAAATTTTTTCATGAAATTGACCATTTCCAAGATATTCCTTGTTACTGGTTTCAGGTTTAAAATACTTAAGCTTTTCTCATATGGGAATTTGTAAACTCCTGGCAGTGCAAAGAAATGAATTTCAATCACATAGCAGCCAGCTTTTAAAAGATTTGAACTATTGCTTTAGCTTAATATATTCCCTTATTTCCCTTATACTACAAGAAAGTAAGTAGTAAGACCATTTCTGCTAATGTTTATCTCAATTAGTATGAAGTAGATAGAACAAGATTTTAACAATAATTTGTTACAGATATGTAGGGGAACTCATGTGAATGGATAAGATTTTCTTTAATAATGTTTTTATGTGTATGAAGAGCATATCCTAACCAACTCAAAACATGTTATGTTTCTAATAGAAATTGAGAATGAATGGGAGAAAATTACTACTCATACTTTTAAATAAAACGGTATGTAGCATAGAAAAAACCCTATACCTAAAAATTTACTGTAAACTATAATACACTGTTTAGTTTTCGTACATATTCTTAACTTTGCTCAATTACTAGGATTTCTTTTCATTTATCTAAAATTTTTTGGAGAATGTCAATTCTAAAGCATGATGTAATACACAAGGGAATTGGGCATTATACGATACCTTTGCATTCTATTTGTGTAAATATTTCAAGTATTTTAGTTAACAATATAACAAGAAGTTCATAACTAAAATTCTTAAGAACTGTTTTCATGACACTGGACTGGAAATGCCAGGAATGGCACTTCCATAAATAACCTGAATTAACTTAATAAGCCATTTTTAAGGATGCATACTACTATGGAGCACCTAGAGTGTCACTTTGTCCACCCATATATACAAACTTGCCAACTGCCACTAGCACAGAGATGAGATTTTGTGTATAAGTTTGAAGAAAATTTATTAACAATATTTCAAATTTATTTGTATTTAGGGTAGTTGAGATATGAACATTCTACAAATTTGTAATTCTTCGGTGAACCACAGTATGCATGAAGTTGCAATTTTATACAGAAACATTTTAAATAAAAATCTGTTGATGCATTTCAAATTTGGATGAAATCAGTAAAAAATTAAGAGTAGTTAAAATGGAGTATCTTAATCAAGGTAACAGCTGAATATTTCCAAGCTAAAGTAAATACTATATGAAATATATATGTAACTGAGTGCAAATAAATAGGAGGAAATATAACTTTTTATTTAATTTTTACTTTCTCTAGCCCCATATATACAATGTACATAGGGATAGAGAAGGTATTGTAATGCACCCAAAAATTCGATTCTGAGATTTCACCGGAAATATATGTTTTGGGGTCCCCTGAGTTCGAAAAAAGCATGCGCGTGCATGCACGCACACTCACCTCCACCCACCCACACACACACCTTTTTCCAAAAATGCTTTTTTTGGATTCAGGGGCCCCAAAACATGTATTTCTGATGAAATCTTGGTATCAAATTTTTGGGTGCAATACAATACCTTCTCTATACACTATGTACATAGTACGTGTAGAGAAAGTAAAAAAAGGTCAGTGTGAGTGTGTCTGTGACAGCCCAAGATAGAAAGAACGTTAAATACCAAACTTATTATTTAGGTTTAGTATCTTCCAAGGATCCGACACAAAGATTTTAAAATAAATCCCCCCACCACAAACTACCCTTTACATGAAAAAAATTTCGAAAATTTTGATTTTCTTAAAAATGACTTAACGATTTTGATTAAAATCCTGTATATTAAAGTTATTTATGTCCGAAATAAAATGTATATTTCAAATTCTTTAGGAATAGTCTCTGAAGACCTCTTTATTCTGGATGAATTTTGCTGAATTTTACTTAACTGCTAAATCGTAAGACATAGAAAAAAAACGTACTACACAAAAAAATGTACCTCATGACAAAACACACAATTTTTTTCCTTTACGTTTTTGCTGTGAAGGTAACCGTTTTCGAGATATTCCTTGTTATTGGTTTCAATTGTGAAGTACTTAAACTTTTCTCACACAGGAAGTATTTGTTTTTCTTTTGTTCTGATCCTGGCCAAGCAAAGAAGTGATTTGCAATGACAATCGCATAACGATAGCTTTTAAAACATTTGACAATCACTTTAGCATAGTGCAATCCTTTATTCCCTTCTACTTATAAGGAATTAAGTAAAAACATTCTGCTAACATTTATCTTGATTAGCATTGTGTACAAAGAAGAATAATCTTTTGTAGGAGTTTTGTAGAGCAGCTAGAGAAAGTCATGTGAATGTAACACATCAGATTTTTGTAGTAATTAGATACACATAATAATAATAATAATAATAATAATAATAATAATAATAATAATAATAATAATAATAATAATAATAATAATATCTTTAGCATTCTGGCAGAAGTCACTAATAATATCACTTTTCTTTTCTAAGTTATGGCTATTTTGTTTCTTAAGTCTGAATTTCACATTCTTAGGCAGGCAGAAATCACTTAAAGGAATTAAGTTATATCTTTGTTATAACTCCATTGTCAGGCACAATTCACTGAGAAAAGCAATACTGTTGAGGTCACTGTTGCACGTTACAGTCATGATATTGTCATAATGCAGCAGCTTGTGTATGCTTTAAGAAAGTTTTTATTTCAGTCTAGAGAGTGTTTCTCACAAAAGAATTGAGGTTTTGTACGGTACAAAATTTGCAAGATATTAAATTAATTTTTCAGTCCTGAGGCCAACTAAAGTTACGTATAAGTAAACATAGTGCAAATGAGAAAGTCCATAAACATATAGGTAAGTTATAAATTATAAACAAATTCAAAAATACTTGAAATAACTATTTCTTAAATAACTGGAATAGTTGGGTGAATTCATAGTTCTCTAAAGTTGGTAGGCAACTTGATGTATCTTTCCTCATTCTATTGAACCTGATACACGTGATGCAGGAAGGAGCTAATTTACTTAACACAATGCTAAGATATGTAACATAGTGATCACAGAATCGAGATCTTGAGTCACGATTTTCATGTACTATATTAGCATCAACATATATCATATTTTTTTATTCTCAAAAGATATTAAAATAATTGCTTTAAAAGGATAATGATGATAATCCATTTAATGGTGAAAGTGATGCTGCCCCACTTGGCTGCCAACCTCTGAGCCTTTTGTGCAAATTAGTATCTTTTGCTGATATTGTACAATTTACAGTATCTTTCACATTATATAGGGAAAAATAGAAGCAATGATGAGAGAAGCCATAGTTGACTTAAGACTATGGAACCATAGATGAGGTACAATACACATATTAATTCTTACCATTCAAAACACATGGAAAGATGACGTAAAACGATAATGTAGTTGAGTAAAAATATAACACCTCCGAGCAGTACATCAATATGGTCACCACCAGAGAGCATATTCCAAGGCTGATCACACTGTAACAGAAACACCAATAAGTTAAGGCTGATTTACAATTACCTGAAAACAAGAATGGGAATGCACATCAATTTCCATATCATTTGTAAAGTGTAAAATAAATTTTTCATATTGGAATGCCATTAGTTTGTAACTGACCAATGAGATTGTTTTTCATCTTGCTTCCAAATCAATTAGCAGATTAGCCAATGTCAAAACTAGATAGAGTAAGCATTTTCTATATGCAGTTCCATTATTTTTCCTAATTCCTTTAGTTGTATAAGGAGGAACAAGAATGAGGAAAATAAAATCTGACCAAATCATCTTTCCCATTTCCGTAACCCAGCAGTCCTAATTGTAAATGCTCATATAATAATACATGTATCTTAACTTTGTGTACAACATAATATTAATAACAACATTAAAATCACAAATAAAAATATTTAATATCAAACTATTATTCTCATTCGGGTATCTGTTCTCGGTTATTGTTGTCCTACGCCTAAACAATTTCTGGATTTCAGAAGCAGGAGAGTTAAACTCTATTACTCATGTTGTAATCAGCATTACTGCATTATATTTTATATAGTTCAATTTCCACTTAGAGAAAATGGTTAGCAACAACCCTGACAGTTTTCATTTACAATAAATACATTTATACCTGCAGGTATTTAATTTTTATGTTTAAATACATTATTGAATATTCCTTTTAAATGCATGCCTTTTGAAAAAACTATTTCAGTATTTTATCTTTATCTTGAACTTCCTATGGTGACTGAGTGGCAATCTATCTCACTCCCTTCAGGGTCCAGGACCCTGCTCAATAGGCAAGTTACCTAGCTTCACCAATGAATGTTCAGACATAACAGCAATAGCAGTTCTTCAAATTATCCCTGCATTCAATCCTATCTGGTTATCCTAACGGTGCTGATCCTTTATTCCTATTTTCTAATATTCTAATGTAAAATCCTTTTCTTTGCAAGCCCCATCCCCATCCTTTATCACAACCTTTCATGCCTATGTTAGTTGCACTTTTAGTGCTGCTTTATGGTTTTCAGTGACTAAATATTCTGTTTATTGTGACAGTTATAGTGAAAACAAAAATAAATGGAAATGGTTTGAACAATAACCTATTTTCAGCTCTAAAGGAGTGAGAGAAATGAATTGTTATGAAAATCTTTGATACCCAGCTCCACTCATTTAACACAGTAAATCAAGCAGAACACACAAGAACAAGCAACTGAATTTTCAGTATATACAGGAGAGTGATTATGAAAATATTCTAACAAAAATTCTATTCTTCTCCAACAATAACTCTTTATTTCTTCTACAAACTGATTACAATCAGAATTTGTTCACAAATATCCATCTTTCTTCAATGCTTTCTGCTGTATAGTTTCTTTTCTACTTCTGCTGAGGACTACAGCTCGCTATGAATTTCCTGTCGAAACTCAGCCAACTGTTGCTTGCTACACACTCCCAGTTGAAACTGAACTCTGGGTACGTTCTGTTCCACTTTTTATACCTGTTAGTCACATGACAGGAAATTGCCTGAAATAGTTGCATATGCAAAACCATCGCAAATGTCACAAACTCACTTAAGTTTAACAATGAAGATTTTGACGTCAAAGAACCTTCCAACAGCAAACATGTCCACTCACTGAAGTGTAATAATCACAGCTTCAACGCCAAAAGAGCTTGCTGCTGGCCATGCCTACTAACGCAGGTATAACAATTGATGTCAACAATCAGCTATGAATTATGAAGCACAGCATTCACACATGTTCTGTGATTACGACCACAGGTCTTAGTCACAATATTATCATAAATGATACTCAGTTATGATGCCCAGTTTCAACTGTATTTCATATAAACTGAAAAATTTTGGTATAAGAAAATCTTAAATGAGAAAGAAAAGAAATATTTTACTACAAGATTGGAGCCTCTAAACTGCAAATTAAGATGCAAGTATAAAAACAGGCAAGGTTTCACTGCATTTTTTTCAGTCATCTGCACCACAGATTTTTTAATCGCGATCTACCATTAACTTTTGAAAAGTATTCATTTGTATCCATAGTGTATTTGTATCAGAGCATTCAATCACTTCTACAGGGTCTGCAGTTCAAAGGCTCTGTACTATACATAGTATGCAAGAACTCTGGTACTTCTGCATTCTCTCAATACAACAAAATGAACCAATAGGAGAAAGTGTAGTGCTACTATAATATGCTCTAGTCCTTGGTTCGAGCCAAGATATTTATCAATAGGAGTAGGGAGAGGTGAGAGAGATGTTGCCTGATACAGCAAAGCTTAGGCATAGGCCTAACATGCACCATGTATAAGGAAAAAAGCTCATCCATAATTCATCCTAAACTTGTATCCTGGCAAGAAATAGTCAAATCTAATCCATATGATTTGAGTCTCTTGGTGATGATCCCTTCTTCCCACTCCCTCCTGGACATTAATAATTCTTTTCTTTTTGCCAGTAATGTCATAATACTGAAGTGAAATCCATAATAATTACAGGCTAGTACCTTTCCACAGAGATCATTAAGACTTGCACTCGTGAACATGTGGTCTGTGGTTCAAATTCCACCAAAACAGTCCTTCCCAATGTAAGTTGTTTTCTGGTTTTTCTGTCATAATATAAATGTCAGGGGGGTATGCTAAACTTAGATCTGAAACATTTTTTTCCCAAATTTCTTTTCCCAATTATCATTCCATTTATCCCCCACGTTACTGCCCATGGTGCATGGTACACTACAAAAAAAGTAGGTGAACTTGCAACAAATTGTATCTGCATTAAGGGATTCTATATTAAATAAATGAAGTGGTAGAAATGCTCAATGCAAAAAACATTTGGAACGTTTTCAGAGATATTCATCTTCGTCCTCAGTATGGCAACTGACAGTTATTATCTATACCGCCTCTTTCCTCAGCATGACCACGGTGCTGCCATCTGGTGGAAACTTTATATCATTGCTAACTGATGAAATTTACTCTTATTTAATATCCTTAAAAAGAATTTATTTTGCAGAGCCAATTGCAACAGTAGTTCTTGAAACATTTTTAAAATTTCCTAAAAGCCCAAAGGGGGTATATAATTATAAGTGAAAAATATGATGCCACGTATCAACTTTCAGCTGTTACTATTCTGCTCACAAATCAGATATCAAAGTGTTTCCAGAAATCTTTGTAGCACTATTTGAAATATCAACTTTTGACATGTTCAAGATTACCATTAAAGTAACTCCTATCAATGAAACAACAAAAATTGCAAAACTGTACTTATCAAGTTATGGATTCCCCACATATTCCTAGTATTTTAAACTTTTGTCTACTAAAGTAGTAGTTTGTGTCAATATCTTTATAACTCGATGTAAAAAGTTTAATTATGAATGATTCATATTTTCAAAATTAATGTATTTAATTTCTTTTTACTTACGGCTTGTAGTGAATGTATAAGGTACAATGAATTAATGCCAGTGCCTTGAGAATGGAATAAATCCCCAGTATTCTTGGTAAAGTAGGATCCTCTGAAAATAAAACAAACCAATTAATTGATACTTGTGGTTAATAGATGCTTATTAAATTTTGTTCATACAACCTTGCAGGTTATACTAACAATGACAAGTCTGTTACTGTGGTATTTGCTGAAGAAGAAAAAAAACAATATACATTTCTGAACATTCTATGGAAAATATTATATTTTCATGCACTGAAAAGTTTATACAGTAATTCTTTTATAAATGCTAAAATTTTTGTGGAACCAAGAAAGTACTTTTAGGCATAATATTAAATCTGAAATAGGGAAACTTCTGCATAACTATAAAAAAAAAAAAAATATATATATATATATATATATATCTATCAATCATGGACTATTTAGAAAATCAATATAGGAGGAATGATACTGTGGTATATAGAGTGTATAAAGAAGTTAGAGATCTTATGGAAAGATACAGAAATGTTGATCAAGTAGTAGAACAGCTAGCCCAGAATGCTCGCACAGAATAGAGAGATAGCAAAGCAGAAATTGCCCTATTGTGTGCAAATTAACACATTACTTAAATGTAAAATGCTGTGGAAGGAAATACATTAAGGGGCACAGCTACTACTGATATATTCATTGCAGAAGACAGAGTTAGACATGAGAGAAGTTACCTGCAGCTTTGGTCAAAGTGTGGAGACAAGAATATTATGCTCTTACTCAAATTCATAAGCTAGTTCATTTCACTGTACTCATCCTAATTGATTTGAGGAGTTGAATAGGTGTTCAGCCTGTTTTATTCATTTCCTCACACAACACTATCTAGTTTGGTGTATCACATGAACACCTTCACACATTCAAATCTATCATTTCAAGAGTCAGTTTGGTTATTGTTGAGAACTTGGGCCTATCTAGAAATTAAACAAATTGTGGTTTGACTGTAACTTTGGTTTATACTTGTTATGTTTTCACCATTCTTTTTTTATCGGAAAAGCTCCGTAATTAAGTTAAACGCTAATTTATTACGTGCGCGTAGCGATTCTTTTTGGTGAATATTTATGAAGTATGCTGCCTAGAAGGAGTAGAATATAAATAAAGAAGTCTTGTAGTACTTTTGTAATGTAAATATATAATAATACTACACACTAAGTGATTAAAACCAGAGTTTCATTGTCGGCGGCAGGCAAACAGTGTTGTGGAATGCAACACCGGCATATGTCGCTAGACGCTGTGCTGATGTATGACAAGTATGTTTCACGCAGATACAGCTGTTCAGTGAATTTTATCATGCAGAACTTCGGCTACTCTAAAATCGAATGAAACTAAGTGCGATTGATTGACTTTGTATTTAAGATGACAATTTCAAAGCCTGGTTAGGTTAGTGTGTGTATATAAATTTATGTTTCTAATGTTATATCGTGGTAGTACCTCATTATCGATATTTCCAACAATTCCTAACAGCGCAATGGATACAACATTAGTTTTTTAAACCATCTCCCCACCCATAATCCCTCTCTAACCACACCGGTCCCGTTAGAGTGCAAAACTGGCATAAGTCGCAGCGGAGAGATGTAGCGGCCCAACTTGTAAATAATTACCGTTAGTTTTTTTACTTATTCTATCCCAGTCCACTTCTCTTTTATTCTTCTGCTGTTATTCTGTGACTACGTTCCAAACTTACCTCAGAAACTTAGTTTGAGCTCTGGCTGGTAGTAGTATTTTGTGGCTATGCTGTTCAGAACTGCCAACATGTGAACAAAAAACACAGCAGCGCCCTAAGGGTGCAAATGGAATAGGCCTGGGTAATTATAGAGAACTTGGGCCCCTCTAGAAATTAAACAAATTGTGGTTTGACTGTAAGTTTGGTTTATACTTGTTACGTTTTCACCGATTTTTTTTATCGGAAAAGCTCCGTAATTAAGCGAATATTTATGAAGTATGCTGCCTAGAAGGAGTAGAATATAAATAAAGAAGTCTTGTAGTACTTTTGCAATGTAAATATATAATAATACTATATGCTAAAGTGCCTAAAACCAGAGTTTCATTGTCGGCAGCAGGCAAACAGTGTTGTGGAATGCAACACTGGCATATGTCGCTAGACGCTGTGCTGATGTATGACAAGTATGTTTCACGCATATACAGCTGTTCAGTATATTTTATTATGTAGAACTTCGGTCACTCTAAAATCGAATGAAACTAAGTGCGATTGATTGACTTTGTATTTATGATGACAATTTCAAAGCCTGTGGATTTCAAATTTAGCGCGAGGTTAGGTTCCAATCCGTTTGGTTAGTGTGTGTATATAAATTTATGTTTCTAATTTTATATTGTGGTAGTACCTCATTATCAATATTTCCAACAATTCCTAACAGGGCTATGGATACAACATTAGTTTTTTAAACCATCTCCCCACCCATAATCCCTCTCTAACCACACCGGTCCCATTAGAGCACAAAACTGGCATAAGTTGCAGCGGAGAGAGTTAACAGCCCAACTTGTAAATAATTACCTAGGCCTGTGCTGAGGCCCTAGATGCAAAGTGAAGCCAAGGAATCTGTGAAGCTAATATCCAATGATCCTGAAAATTTAAAATCCTGCCAATCTAGCAGATTTCACTCCCTTCGTTAAGTTGCCACTTGTCATCATGCATGTGCAATAGCAGCAAGATGGTGAGGTTTGTTGACATTATACCAATTTTTTTTTCTATAAAAGAATATGGACCTAAAAAGGGTGGGGTGGAGGGTTTCAGCTTCCAGATTGCTTTCATTTTCCTAAATTTTTATGTATTATATGTATATTCTTTCTTTACATATTATGGGGCAATTATGGAATCATCACCTTATTCTGGAGTTCCACTTTTTGTGCTTTGTGTTCCAACAATAGAAGTTTAGCTTGCCTGTCATTACAAATAAGGAACATTTCATTTCATTTGGATGTTCAGTAAACCTACAATCGTATGCCTCTAGGACATCCTTTCCTATGTTCAGTGATCAAAGCCAAGTCGAAATGAAGACATGGCAACCCACAACTTTGTCTTAACCCCTTTCCAAAACAAAAACTTCATTATTGTCAATTAATTGCTTCTTTCAGACTAGCTGTATCTAGGACAGGAGTTGGAAAGGTAGACTCAGATTGAAAAATCCAATATCAAGATTTTAATCACAGATCTTCTTGTCTCTGTCAAGTTGCTTTAAGCACTAAGCTACTATGGTAGCATGCTGACATAAGTTTGTCAGGCTGATTCTACCTTTCCAATAACTTTATTGGTTTAATGTCTATTCATGATTCTACATCTCTCTAAGCACAAGTGTCTCATTATGGAAAACATTGCCTAATATAACAAGGCTGAGCATTAAATGATACAGATATCTGATACTTATATATATATATCTGTTGGGATGAGGAGAATTAACAAGGTACAAAGATTTGAAAATATTAAAGTATCATTGTAATTCTTGATATATCTGATTAGATGTACAGATATAGTCAAAAGCTTATGTTGATGTTCAATGAGCTCATAATTATGACATCCCCAAAGACAATTGATTATGCTAATAGTAGGGATTACTATTATCATTATATTATTATGCTAACATTTCCACAGATGGTCCAGATTTGAAAGTGTAGAAAATATTAACATCCAGATTTGAAATCTGCTAGCTTGCCAAGGTTTTAGCTTCACAGATCCCTCGACCATGCCCTGTCGTTGCTTCAAAAATCTTTCAGCAGCTTAGGGCCCTAAAAGTTTATAACATACCAGTTGCTATAAAGCAGCTCTAATGGCAGAACAACAAAAGTACCAAATCTGGTTACATAAGGAGATGTTATTAGTATTATTGTTGCTGTTATTACTATATATTGTTTATCTGATTAGATGTACAGATATAGTCAAAAGCTTATGTTGATGTTCAATGAGCTCATAATTATGACATCCCCAAAGACAATTGATTATGCTAATAGTAGGGATTACTATTATCATTATATTATTATGCTAACATTTCCACAGATGGTCCAGATTTGAAAGTGTAGAAAATATTAACATCCAGATTTGAAATCTGCTAGCTTGCCAAGGTTTTAGCTTCACAGATCCCTCGACCATGCCCTGTCGTTGCTTCAAAAATCTTTCAGCAGCTTAGGGCCCTAAAAGTTTATAACATACCAGTTGCTATAAAGCAGCTCTAATGGCAGAACAACAAAAGTACCAAATCTGGTTACATAAGGAGATGTTATTAGTATTATTGTTGCTGTTATTACTATTCTGTTATTATTTATCAATTGTATCTTTGTACTACCTTAACGGTGTTCAGTCACCAATACTATGCAATTGAATTCTCAGTCAAATAAGATAATGTGACAAAACAGGCGAACACCTGCTGTCCTAGTATATTTCGCATTGCTGATTATTTATTGATGTCTCAAATTAGAGCAGGGGGGGGGGGCTAAAAAATATGAGATATACAACTTTGCGGAAGCGTTGATTAGATCTATACGTTTTTTTTAAGGAGTTTTACATCGGCAGTTGTTGGTTTTATTTTTCTCTTTATGCTACCTAATGAAAATTGATTGATTAGTCTTACCGTATTGCAGTCCAATAGTTTTCTTGTAAGAATGTTCACCAAGGAATGAGCGTTTTTCTATATAACAACGTACAGCCGTTCCCATGTCCATGAAGGCAACGAATGCTATCCATCCACGGAAAGCATACAGTAACTTCTGATCCATTTTTATTTGTTTAATATAAGGAATCATGCGGACGTTTGCTAATCCATTAACGGTTATAGGTTATGTCGATAATTACTATATTCAAGTACATTTAGCAGAAAATTGACGCTTGCCGATGCTATTCGTCTATTTCCCCGCACATATCAAATAATGCTTTAGAAACTTTACATGGAATATATTACATAATTGAAGAAGAAATTCTTCACGAAATTATTTTTACTAGAACTATTTTGCATATTGACCTGCCATATTGCTTTAGTCGAACGCCATTTTCCGAGATAAAAACCAATACACACCATGTTTCAAAAGTAATGTTACTTGTGAACTATAAGCTGCGTCATAAATACTTCACTATAATGTGTTTTGTGTCTCCCCCAAGTTTAACGTCCTTTAACCTGATAGGTTATATCGGAAGATGAAAGCTCATATGAACCTGGGGACCATAGAGCTTAGTTATCTGACATTTGCCTTCTTAGAATAAGGTGCATGATCTTTGTTATTTGGTTATTGTCATTAGATCCACTTTGTAGTTACTTAAACCCTGATCTGTTATAAACTTTTTGGGTCCTAAGCCACACAGCATAACAGGGATATTTTTTATGAATATAAGAGTAGAGCAGTTTTCGGCCGCAGTGACGATAGAGCGTAATAAAGGTACCTGTGAAGCTAAGACCCTAATGCTCCCCTGCCTCCCCCCCCCCCAAAAAAAAATCAAAACATTGGCAGTCTAGTAGATTTCAAATCTGCCCATGTTAATATTTCAACATTTTAAAATCTGGATAGCCTATGGAAGTTTTACAAAAAAAAAAACCCTCATCTGGTTCTCACCCTAACCAAGATTTGAAGTTGGGATAATGCTTGGGAACTCTTTGAATGTGAAACATGCTACCACTATATAGAGGTGGGCCCAACTAAAGATAATTTCATTGTGTTATTTTTATTTATTTATGCTAAGCTATGAGCAAGTAGGAACATGACTGATGTTCAACCCCAACTCTTTACCAATCATACTCTTGTTTTACAATAACAACTTAATTCTAGTTTTTTGTCTCATTTGCATTTTGTTCTTTGCCTTTGTTTAATGTTCATATCCATTTATTTTTCACTTTATTTAAGCATTATTCTATTCTCTATCTTTATGGAAAATTTCAATTATAGCATTTATAGGCATAATTCTTTCTATCTTAAACCATTTCATAATGTACTCTTTTCTCTAAATTTCAATTACTTTACATTTGGATTTATATGTTTCAGATCTTAAGTTTTACCACATATAGGACATTAATTTTGTAGAATGCCCTTCCTTAAACCTTTTGGCCTCCATACACCTCCCATGCAATGGCTTCTCTTTGTTTATCGTGTCTATGTATTTTAACCTTCCCCATGAAGCTTTCATCAGTATATAGAACGCTAAGGACCTCTTTTTGGTTACCATATTATGCAATATTTTGTATTTGTATATCAAATCTCTCTCTAAAAATCATCACATTATTTTCTCTTCTTCTCTATATCTCTCCTAATCCATTGCGTACCACTCTGAAGACTTGTTAACAAATTTTTTTCTTCTAAGCTCAAGATTCTACACCAAAATTTCAATGCCTTTTCCATAATCTTTCCCTTACTTGCCACTCTGCCCAGATCTATTTGTGCTACCTGCTTAACAATTGCAATAATTAGTAACCCAAGCATTTCTCTACAGAAAATCATATGCCCCTCATCATGACTTCCCATCATCCTCCTCCTAATGCCCATACTTTTATCTCATATAATATTTTTACCTCAATCACCATATTAAATACTGCTTCTAATCATTTAATATTTATATTAAGTACCTACTCTATATTTGCAGCTCACTATGTTTTAAAGTGCTGTTATGCCTCAAAATAACTATCAATAATTGTTTTGTAATATTTTGTTGTATGCTTATGATGAAAAATTAATTAATTTCAATAAAAAATATGACAAAACTTATTGATGTCTTGTAAGATGTCTTCCTCTTAAAATAATAGAAACAGGGAGCAAATGACAGTAAATAATGTTGCCTGCTGTGTCTTTATACTACTATGTGCATGCATTTTCTTAGGTGCTCGGCTCAGTTTCGGAAGAAGAGTATGACAATCACATGGATGAAGCATGCTATATACTCTGAGTTGAGAGAGAGAGAGCAGCTGTTGCATTGTATGCACTGAAATAAGGTAATCTGAAGCTCAATGAACTTTTGTTCTCTCAAATTTAAACTTTTTGTTTTAGAAGGTTCTATTATAAAAATGTTAACTATTTCTCTTACCATTCAAAAAGAGTGATAAATAGTGGCTTCAATGCTAATGTTTCATTTTGCATGTGTGCTGTGTTTTGTTTAATAATTAGTTAGTTCGCAGTAAATTAGATAACCTATTCACCATAATGGCTGAGGTGCTAAGGGAAAAAAACTTTCTTTGGTTGACAACCCTGCAGAAAAAAGCTCTCTTTTCTTCTCCCAGCCTTCGCTTCCCTTAAAAACAGTGCTCAAGAAAAGGTGCATACTTTGGCACTGTATGGTACCAAAGGCAATAAATGTTTATAAATTACAAAGAGAGGTTTAATTTCATTGCTTATATTGTGTATTTACCTATTTCCAATTTCAGTTCAATGCTTCTTTGGCAGCAACTCGAGAGCAATTCACAAATATTTTATGTCCTACTTTCCTGAATAATCTTTTTCAAATTTAAGATGAATATGAATATTGAGATTAAAGTCTTTAAATCTTTCACCTATCATATTAAAAATGGTGTACTATCCTCACTTAGTATGGTAGCATTCCATTTATATCTTTAATCCAGCATTGAAATATGCAGGTGCAAACACTCACCATGTTTATTGCTCACATCATCACAATTTTGCAGTAAGAAATCTAAGTGTGATTTTAAAAAATGCATTTTTAGTGATATATTGCACTTCATCCGTTCATATGAGCCTATCAGATCACCCACAAATTTTTAACTTTGAAGTTTCTCAGAAAACTACCCAAAATATTCTTAAATGAGTATCATTCTGTGATATTCTTATCATTGAACACTAATCCAAACTGATTGTCTTTAAAAAGTCCTCTAATATTTGGAGCAATAAACATACCAGGTGTGAAAGATACTGCTTTAACTTTTTCAAAACTGAACCTGGAGAACTTTTGACATAAGTAAATGAATGTAGTAGAACCATTTGCATATAAAGCTTTAACAAAATTATTCATTAGTGCCAGTTTTATATGTAGTGCAGAGAGTAAAACTTTCTTGGCTCTATCTGTAATTCATAAAATACAATTTTTATTTCAATGACTAGCTCTTGTGCTAACTTTTCTCAGGATAGTGTTTGTCTCCAGCATGGTTATCCTACACACAAAGAAAACAATGCTTGGTGTAGTCTGACTGCATTGCTAATAAAATGCCAATAACTTTAAGGTCTGTATACACTTTCTATTTAAATTTCATGCAGTCTGTTCCTATCAGGACATTTCTCATGGCGGCATAATGGAATGCAATGAAAGGAACTCATTTCCTCTAATGTAAAAGCACTGCTTTAAGGCTTGTCTTCAAAGTGTAATGAACAGTCACCATTAATCAGTTATGTGCCTCAAATTCAGTGCTTTCATCATATCAAGTACAAAGTCTGCAAGAGGCCCTCAGTTTTAAAAAAAAACTGCTTAAATTCTTATTTCTAGTGCAAACTGCTGTCAATTTTATGGAGTTGTGATACTTCTACTATTGTTACTATGATCCCTAAGTTCTGCCTTATTTTTAGGAAGTTCTAGATACCTGATCAGGTAGAATTTATATAGTAGGTAGAGAAGGTATTGCATTCCACCCAAAAAAGTGATACTGAGATATCACTAGAAATACATGTTTTGAGACCCCTGCATTCTTTTAGAAAAATGGGTGTGTGCATGTGTGTAAGTGCATTGCAGCTCAAAAAAGACCATCACTTACCAAACTTGATATTTAAGTTGCCTAACAATTTTGATTAAAATACCTTATGTTTAAGATATTTTCATACAGATAAAATGTATATCTTGAATTTTCTGGCTATAGCTTCTAAAGACTTCTTTCTGAATAACTTTTGTATAACTGAACACTGTAAGAGATAAAACAAAAACTTACTATATACTGAATGTAGATCTCATTAAAACACACAATTTATGCCATGTATGTGTTTTTTGTAGACTTAACCATTTTAAAATACTTCAGAATCATGATTTGCTTCATCTCTCTTTTGTTTTACTCTCGACCATGCAATTGTATCACATAGCAAACCAGCTTTCAAAAGATTTGAATATCGCTTTAACCTAGTGTATTCCCTTACTTCTCTTCTACATACAAGGAAAAAGTAATAAGACCATTTCTGCTAATGTTAATCCTGATTAGCATGATGAAGATAAAATAAACTTTTGTAAGAACACTTTGCTTGCAGAACAGATAGTCATGTGCATGGAACACATCAGATTCTTTTATCCTAGTCCCGTAACTTAAAGCCAAAATATAAGAAATATGCTTTTTTTATAGGTGCAATTGAACATTTATAGAAGCAAATGTTTCTTTGCCCCAAATGTAGCAGAAGTTATCTGCACTATTTATGCACATGAGTATATGAGATAAATAAACATCACATTAATCTTATCTGGCAACAACACTACTGAATACATGATGAAGGGATGTACCCGATTAGCTGATGCTTAGGCAGTGCAACAACTGCTTATATATGGGACTTGTTATTTTGTGAAAAAAAGTGTCATTACAGGTAAAGGCTGCAATTCTAAAATTAGAGCTAACACATAAATTTTAAGTAGTTTTGAATTCAGTACCACTGAATTTACAAAGTTTAACACATCTCATTTCCATAATATTTTGTGTGAAAAACACTGAAATGAATATTTAATGCAACCTAAAAGTTTGAACTGTGAGTGATACTGCTGTAACGCATAAATCTCTATCTGTATATGCAGTGCCTGAAACATGAGCAATTGGAAGTAATTAGGTTACATCTGCACAGACATCTAGATTGGGAATATTGAAGTAAATATTAGCATCAACAAGGTATGATGTGAAGTGATTTATACAGTGAAACTTTTAATTTATTGCATTACTAATTTGAGTCAAATATGGACACTACAGTTTCACTTACTTAGTTTTTTCCCCCATGCATTTCAAAGATGTTCACCTTCATCACTGGCAGGTGTTTCACTGGCTTCAGAAGGGGAGATTCGATTTGCAATTTCCTCTGTGCTGCCATTTGGTTTTCTTGTCTGTCGGTGGTATTTCAAACATGAGCAATTGGAAGTAATTAGGTTACATCTGCACAGACATCTAGATTCGGAATATTGAAGTAAATATTAGCATCAACAAGGTATGATGTGAAGTGATTTATACAGTGAAACTTTTAATTTATTGCATTACTAATTTGAGTCAAATATGGACACTACAGTTTCACTTACTTAGTTTTTTCCCCCATGCATTTCAAAGATGTTCACCTTCATCACTGGCAGGTGTTTCACTGGCTTCAGAAGGGGAGATTCGATTTGCAATTTCCTCTGTGCTGCCATTTGGTTTTCTTGTCTGTCGGTGGTATTTCAAAATTCATGAAATGCATCCAGGGGAAAAAACTAAGTGAAACTATAGTCCATATTTAATTCAATTAGTTACGCAATAAATATTAGCATATTTGTCTAGAGTTTGTTAGCAAAAAGAATTCTCCCTTGTGTTATCTATATAAATGTTGGTATCACCTAAAATTGTTAGTTTATTTAAAAATTAATAATTTAATTAAAGCTAATTTGTCAAGAATACCATCTAGGTCCTCTAGAAATTCAGGAACTGGGAAGTATTTAGTGGCCTTATACACTCAAATGCATATAGCTTTATCTCTCACTATATACCTTAATTGCATCCACCTCACTTAAACTGAGTACCCATTCTAAAACATGACTTATACATTACGTTACTTTCAACATATATCTGCACATCTGCACCATTCTATTTTTGTGCACAAACTCCTAGCCAATTTAAAATTAGGGTAAAAGTGTGCACTCAACACACGCATGCTTGCATTTAGATCTTGGGCATTTTGATGAAATACTGCAAATATTTTAAGTCAGATCTTGTTTCCTCTAATGCTGTGAGGATAATAATGTATATTGCCCATTTAGTTAACAGAAAATGCCTTGTTGCAGTTATATATAATGTTAATTCCTTCTCAATTTTCACCATATATAGGGAATACAGAATATGAAAGATTACTAAAGAGCAGCTTTAAAATGTTTCCACCATTATAGGTAAGTTGCTAGAATCTTGATATTGGTTTTTAGATTCTAATAATAGCTGACAACTGCCCAGCAAATACAAAACTGTTAAATACATTGGAAAGGTTAGTTATAGTGTATCTGTTACATTGACACTCTGATTTATTGTTTGCAAGAATTTAAACATTGCAGGTCGACTATTTAGTTATCTACTAGCATATTGATTATATTAATTATACTGTTATACTGTGACATAATGGTAAAAGCTATATTAATTAGGTTATCATATGGGCATTTAATTATTTAACCATTATTAGGTTAATTTATTTAGTTATTATTAATAGCATTTACCTTTTCAGTTAAGTAGAATATTTTTTGCAATTTTTTGTATATGTTTATTTGGAAGAAGAGCTGCATAAAATAAACCCAAGAAGTGCAATGGTTGGTTTACATAATTATGCTGAAATCATTAAAAATGTAACTACACATTATTTATACTCATTATTTAAAAAAAATTATTCGTATGTTAACGATGCTATAGATTGCCAGGATATCAGCACTGCTGGTGTGCTGGAATTTCGTCCCACAGGAGTTGTTTTACATGCTAGTAAATCTACTGACATTTGAGCTATCACTTTTAAGTACACTTAAACCATCGGTCTGGACCAGGTTTGAACCTGCAACTTTGAGTTCAGAAGCCCAGCACCTAATCAACTCAGCTATGCAGATTTTCATATTAGTACAGTACAGTAACTTGAAATGTTTAATAACATACCCAGGTTGTATAAATTATGTACTCAGTGGTACTAGTTTAAGTCTCTATGCTGATGATATAACAATAGGTTTTAAGAATAATGATCTGATCACAATGGAAATACAAATGAATGAAGTTGTAAACTCAGTAACCCAACATTTTAATAACTCAAAATTATGTGTTAATGCACAAAAAAGTGAATTGATAGGTTTCAATTTTAAAAACACTTACTTTGAGCCCCACCTGAGATTAGATAATGATATAATCTTACCTGTTGCAATGGTCAACATACTGGGTCCAACTGTTGACAGTAAATTGACATGGAATGAGTATATTAGTAAGATTGAAACAAAAATTGTTTGGCACTTTTTGTTTTGCAAAATATACCAAAGTTCATATCAACTGACACTGCAAAGATAGTCTACTTTACATTAATATATTCAACAATCACATACGGTATAGATCTACGTGGGTCAACATCTAAAGTTAATTTCAATAGAATTTTCATATTGCAGAAACGAGCTGTCAGATATACTGCAAAATTGCCAATGAAGAGCTCATGTAGGGAAGCTTTCAAAATTTTATCTTTCCTTCCTCTCCCAGCATCTTTCTATTAAAATCAATTTTGTACATACGTAGCAGGTCACTCCCACAAAATTCATCAACCCATAATTACAACACAACACAAGACCTGATAACCAAAACACACAGATTAAGACTATGTGGGGGGGGGGGGGGGTAGACTGACTACATAGGTAGTAAATTATTCAACAAATTACCATTAAACTTTCGTAATATTACATCATTCTCCAAGTTTTATGACACATTAATCCAATTTCTTTTAAACAAAGTATATTACAGCATTGATGAGCTCCTAAATGACAAAATAGTATTTTAATTCACTTTTTTTTTTGGTATCTCCTCACCTGCACATATGTGGTTAGTATGTGCACAAGATCTTGCTGGTTGCTTATCTGTGTTGTACTTGTTTACTTACTTGTTATACTAACATTAAATTATAAATGTTGACAATGTCTTGCACAATGTTCAAATTTTTGCTCATTGTAACCTGTTATAAAGGAACAATAAAGATTTGATTTGATTGATGTCCATAGCCAGTTCACAGCTTAATTTAACATTTAAGATGCATCCAAGTTATTGGTAATTGATGAATTATGGTGGAGAAGGCAGTTGATGGCCAAACTCATTGCAATTAATATTTCAAATTTTAATATAATAATGGCCTGAAATATGTATGAGTGGCTCAAACTAGCAAGTAGAAATATGCCTCTTTTGTAGATAGGTTGTCAAGTGATTTCTCTGGTTATATATCTTAGTAATTCAAGGTAGAATGTTGGCAACCCTGCCATTTTATTTAATTTTTTTATTTTAGTAACCTCTCCTAAGCAGTGTCTTTTATACCTTTTGCCTCTGGCATTCAAATGAAGGCCATAGGCAGTGCGCATACCCCTACCTAAATTGCTTATATGTATGTAATGACAGAGTCATGCTTCAACCAAGAAAGTCAGTAGAGCGCGAAATAAATGACAGCATTCTAGTTCAAAAACTTTTCTTCTATACCATGGGCCATTATGTTTTCGGTTAATACTTATTATAGCTTAAGGGTTTGTGATAGAACTTGTGCCTGTGCATGCGCTGTATTACAGGTTGTTGCTTTGTGTAGTTTGTAGCTTTTATAAATTGCCTGATTTACACAAATGTATCATTAGTCATATCTGTTGGGTGACCTTTATAGTCTTTCCTCAATTTACTCCTAAGGTTAGCAACTGTTTTTAAATTTCAATACTGCTTCTATACTCATTGATTGCTCCAGCTATGAGGACTAAAATCTGGTTTGTTGTCAGAGTTTTCTCTGGTAATTTTAATCATATGACAAAATTTTACATTTGGTACTGTCCTGTCCACGGCTGCCTTCAACTCTTAACATCGGTTCTATTCTTCATTCGTGGATGTCTGCACAAATCTCAATTTTTCTTCCAATTTTATAACTCTCATTTTTGTTGTTGAAGTCTTCAACAATGTTCTATTCAGCCAGTATACTATTGGATTTTAATAACGTTATCATTGAGTTATTTATTTGCATATGTTTAGTAAACTTGTTCAGATATTGCCAGTCATTATGTTATGTTTCATCTTTATCTTTAAGGCTTATTTTTATTTTCTCTACATAGTACATGGTATGTAGGTAGAGAAGATACTGCATAACACCCAAAAATTTGATATCAAAATTTCACCAGAATTGCAGCATTTTTAGAAAAATCTGATGTGTACCATTCACATGACTTTCTTCATTTCCCTGCAACAAATAATTCTTAAAAAGCTTATACTTCTATTTACTTTATGCTAATCAGAAAAAATTAGCAGAAATAGTCTAATTACTCGCTTCCCTGTAAGTAGAAGCGAAATAAAGGATAACCGTAGGTTAAAGTGATAGTCATAAGCTGGTTGCTATGTTACTGAAGTTCCTTTGTTTATATGGATAGGAGTTGACAAGTTCCTGTATGAGAAAAGTATACGTTTTTCATAGCAGAAACAAAAAATAAGGAATGTCTCAAAAACGACAAACTCCACGAAAAAAATGTATATAACATAAATTGTGTTTTAATGTGCTCTACATTTTTTGTGCAGTAAGTTTTTGTCCATCTCTTACGGTTTAGCAGTTATTCAAAATTTAGTAAAATTCATTCTGAATAAACTACTCTTCAGAGGTTATTCCCAGAAAATTCAAGATATACATTTTATTTGTCAGGTAAATATGTTTAATATACGAAATTTTAATCAAAATCGTTAACCATTTTTGAGAAAATCAAAATTTTCGAAAAAAGTTCCATGTAAAGGGTAGTTGGGGGTGGGGAGATTTTTCTCAAAATCTTTGTGTCGCATCCCTGGAAGATACTAAACTTAAGTACCAAGTTTGGTATTTAACCGACCTTTCGTTTTTGAGTTATCGTGTTCACAGACACACACACACACACGGACCTTTTTTGTGAAAATGCTTTTTTTGGATATTGGGGACCCTAAAACATATATTTCCGGTGAAATCTCGGTATCAAATTTTTGGGTGGAGTGCAATACTTTCTCTATACACTATGTACATAGTGCGTATGGAGAAAGTAAAAAGGTCTGTGTTTGTGTATGAGAACACGATAACTCATCAAAAAAGAAGCCAATAAAATACCAAACTTGATATTTAAGAAAAATCCCCTCCCCCCCCACACATTATTTACATGGAAAATATTTAGAAAATTTTGATTTTCTCAAAAATAGCTACAATTATATAAAATTATTTTAGGTTATATTAAAGATATTTACATGCCAAATATATCTTGAGTTTTCTGGGAATAGCCTCTGAAGACCTTTATTTAGGGTGAATTTTGCATAACTGGTAAAATATAAGAGATAAAAACTTACAATGCAAAAAGTGTAGATCTCATTAAAATACACAATTTATGTCATATTTTTTCGTGGAGTTGGATCATTTCTTTTTATTTATTTAACTTTTTTAAAGACATTCCTTGTTATTGTTTCAGCTTGAAAATACCTAAACTTTTCTCATATGGGAAATTGTCAATTCCTGGCAATATAAAGAAATGCATTTCAACTACATGACATCCAGTTTTAAAAGATTTGGCTATTGCTTTAGCCCAGTATATTTCCTTATTTCCCTTCTATTTACAAGTAATAAGATGATTTCTGCTAATGTTTATCTTGATTGGCATGAAGTAGATAGAGGAATAAGCTATTTAACAATAATTTGTTAACAGAGATGTAGAGAAAGTCATGTGAATGAACACATCAGATTTTTATTTTTTGGTTTATTTTATTTTAATATTTCAATTTTGCGGTTAGCTACCTTTGATTCATTTTGCATGACCTCAATAATCTTCCATAAACAACTTAACTAGTTCTTTTTGCATATCATAATAATTGTTTGTGCCACATAGTGCATGTTTGTTATTCTTTAACATTTCACTGTAACCAAAAAGTTCTCCTTTTGTGACTTAATTCAAGCATCCAATTTCACTTATATCACATTTGACATTTATTTCACATTGGTTTCTTATGTTATCTTGTGTTTAATGATTTTTTCAGAGCCACTGCAGACCTGAAAATTTACAGGTCACCTTTTTTTGATAAAATCAATGTATTATGCGGCAACATTTTAGAATTTTTTACTGCAAACGTACAAACAATAATCCATTAACGTGTAAATCTGATTGACTGCTACTTTTGAAGTAAATTTTAATTGGGAAAACAATTTCTTTGTTGCCTGAACAAATCAGTAATCATGTACTTTCAGCACAACTCAAAAACTTTAATTGACTATCAAATATATGTGTTTGACGCCCTTTAATCATAAGTAACTTCTATGGCTTACTGATTTTGTGAACTAGTTTGTACATAGAGCAGACTTTTTTTGGGAGGGGGGGGTGTAGTCTGAGACACTGGTACAAGATTTAAGTTTTTAACTATTTTGTTATTTTGTGTCCTGAAGGTTTTCCTTTTCAAGCTGTTTGAACTTATAAAAGATCACAGAATCAAATAAAAGTATCTTAGTATTTACTTTTCGCTTTAATTAAACTATAGAAGTCCAGGTAAGTGCCTAGATATCCAAGACCCAGACCTCTATACTGGCAGTTTGACTTCAAGACTTCTTACCACTATAAAACAGATGGCTGTGTGTTACAAGTTGCTACAGTTTTATGTGGTATTTGAATGCACAAGGATTTTAAGAATATCAACAAAAACAGAAAAGAAAAAGTTGCTCTCTGAGTAAGAGTTGCATGTCTGCCTCACATTCAATAGGTTCTGAGTTTGAGCCTTAGTTGGGTGTGCGTTATCTGCATCACACATACACCATAACCGTAAGTAGACAGAAATGGGTTTTGGACAGGAATTAAAAGATATATTTCTCTGTATTTCATATATTTTGTTTTTAACAAAAAACTAACAAGAAAACTTAGTGTTCCAAATATTTCAACAATATGTACATATTTTTTTTTTGACAATTTGCAAATACTCCACTTTTATTCAGTTATCATTTACAATAAAGACAGCCACCACCACAAACATAGTAGTCATACAAAAATGCTGGACTGAAGTATAAAAATGTATCTTTAATATCCCCAATAAAAAAGAAAAGTATTCCCTATTTTCACTGGTCTAACCATAGAGAATCTATTTTATCTTGTGCATTTTCATTTTCCATGGTTTGCACTTGTTTAAATTCACTGTAGTCTATAAATCCATCATCATTTAAATCACTCTTTAGTAATATTTCGTCGATCATTGTCTCTAAATTTTCATCTGTGTACACAGTAGGAGTTGGGGTAGTTTCTTCTCCACTATCATTTTCATTCGTTTCTGCAGAAAAACAGAAAATAACAGTTATAGTACAATTTAACACAGCAAAATATTTATGTAACAAAAGCAAAGAAATGAGTCTTTAATATTAGCTGTATTCCCTGCTAAAGTTTGATGTATACTTGCCCACCAACAGAGGAATGGAACAGAAATGAAAAATTCCACAACAGTTGAATATATTGGATTCAAAGTGTATAAATATCCAGATTGATGTTTGGAGGATTTAAAATGTAAGTGACGCAGGGTAAAAAAAAAAACTACAACTCAACAAATTAATACCACATGTATAAATGTCATTCTTTATACTACAGATAGATTTGCATGAAAACAATGTGAACCTTTTTTACCCCATCTTTTGTTGATTTATAGAAAGATACTTTAAAATGTGATCAATTTAACCATAGCATGCTTTACTTTGCATGTAGGCAGGGAAAGTGACACTTGATGTGCAAGGAGGCCATTGTAGAGTAGAATGTTTTTATTTTTCAGATGTTGCTGCCTAGCTGTAGCTGCATTACTGAAATGGTATTCACTTTGCTATTATTACCCCAAAATTAGAAACAAATCATTAACTAGCCTACAACATATGTGAAAGTGCAATATTCTATAACATATAGTACCTTAAATGTACACAATTATCTGTGGATATTACAGAAATATGTTAATTAAACATGGTGCACAACTTTTGATTAATTTGAATGATTAAATGATATGAGCAATAAAACTAAAAAAAAGACTGTGTTTAATTCTGTTTGATGTCGCTCATCCCTCTTCTGCATTTATATGATATATTAGTCACTAGGATGATAACATGGCTGATTCTACAAGTGCTGTTAGTTTATGTGACAATAAAGGTGAAATAGTGATGTACTAAAAGGTAACATTAAATGTAGTGTGAAATTGTGCTAAATGCTTTTAACAAATTAGTGTACAAGAATCCAGCTGTAGTTGTGAACAGCATTGTTAACTGCAGATATCAGCATTTTTGTGTGGAGTGCTGCACGTGCATGCAAAGAATATTATTAACACCATGGAAGAAAAGAAAATCATTACCAAAAGTTATTTTCATTGGAATGTGCACAAGTTTTTCTTTAATAAAAAACAATTCTGTCAACAATGATTCTATCTTACCTTCTTTTAAATGAAGCACCTTTCATAAATTACTATAAACTGGATTTAGATTTGTGAAAAGAAATAAAAGTGAATACATCAATTTCCATCATACAATGGAGACTTAGATTTTATATCTCTCCTAATAATGATACAGTTACCGATTAGATTGAATTTTATTTTAATTACCCTATACTTAATTTCATCTCAGCTTTTATTTGATTATTATCATATGATTAATATAATTGTTTGAAGATTATACAGCTCTACTGCATAAGAACTGGGCATAGGTCCAAATGGTTTCGGTTTGTTCTTCAAAGCCAACAAGAATACAAGATTAATGTGGAGAATCACAAAAGGGTTTGTTTACATTAAGTCTGGATCAAGTAGTGACATTTAATTCTCAAGTCAGATGTTTTGTATATTTTTATTAAAATATTTAAGATGTAATCAAAAAAGAATTTTGAATCCCTGAGAAAAATTGGATTTTCACATTCAATTCTCCACCAGCAGGGATTCCTATACCAAAATTATCCAATGACAGCCGCTAACATTGAACTGATGATACGGAAAACAGTCTGTGAAACATTTATTCAACATTATTCAACATTTTGAATAAGTGAAGCAGTAATAGCATATCAAGACATTTCAGCCATTTTCTATTAATATTTGATTTTCATTTCAACATTCAATAAAAATGACAAAATATGACAATAATGTAACCCCATTATTAAATAAATTGAAATTCATATTTTTTATTAAGATTTGGATAGTTTCAAGTGCCATAAATTCTGACTGTAATGACGAATTGCTACAAATCTATGTTCAGAAAAATCACTTTTTAAAAATTTGAATACATAACATAGTGGAAGTTTCCCTTTTGTTCCATTGCACTCCTAACATGGTAATGAATGTCTATCTTTACTCAACAATACAAATGCGGTTCAAAATTACTGTTACAAAAAATTAATACTGAAACTTTATTCTGAATAATCACAAAATATAACTGCATACAAACACATATCAAGTTACATAAGATAAAGATAAATCTTACCTTTATCCCTTATACGGAAATGAAGTCCTTTAAACTCATACAATTTTACTCACCACAACATAAGAGTAATTAATTGACATTTAAGAAACTAGGGAACATTAAAGAACTGGATATATGGGCAGAAATTTTCACAAGTAGCACAAAGATTGTATGAATTGATTCACAGGAAAAATCTCATATATATAATTATTCATACTATCATCAAGTCTGAAACAGTCGGGTAATGTGTCTGCAAAATGCATTAATTTGGTGAGTAAAACCATTGGAGTGTTTAATCTACCCCATCTATATTTAATATAAACTGGTTTCATGGTATTTTTAATTTTTTATGATCTATGAAAATGTTGTTAGATAGTTTTTCCCTTCACTGTTTTGTAGTTCTGACCATGTAGAGTTTATGAAGCATTGAGTCATTATTGGGAGTTGTAAATATTAAAGCATATTTATGATTTTCCAAAAATGCCTTCCTAGAGTAAAAACTCAATGATAGGTTTTATAATTTTGAGAACTTAGTGACAGCATTTTAAAAGCTATAATAGAATTACCAACATATTAATTGTATAGTACAGTGGCAGGCAATTGCTACCAAGTGAGCAAAACTAGCCTGAATTAGTCATTTAAAATGAATTCATTCGCTTATACAATGGCAAAGTTTGCCTTTAGTGAAATCACATATATGGGTGACAATTCCTATCCCTTGGTATTGTGAAACAGTAATATTCAAACAAAAGAAAATCTTACCAATTTTGGAATCTTGTCATCTTAACACATGAATCAGCAATTTACTTTCTGCTTTTAAAATGACATGTTACTTCTGGGTGGCATTATGTAGCTTCAAATATACCAACAAAATTTTGTTATGCAATTTGTGGAATTGAGTATGCAAAATAAAAAGCTTACTTATTTTTAGAAGTAATTTCTATGCAATTACATCTAACAATAGCATATTAATAAGTCATAAAACTAATAGCATTGCTCATGAATTATGTAAAAAGGAAATTTATCAGATTTTCTATAAATCAAATACAGTTGAGTGCTTAATATAGGCAATAAATTATTATAGCATATGCATATATGATGAATGGAAATGGAACATTGCATAACATTTTTAGCTTCATGAGCTCCAAAGTTTTTCTTTTTTTTTTTTTAGAAGAGTTAAATACTGCATTTGTTGGATACACATTATTTCCCACCAACAAAAAGGCATTTTTAATCAAGTAGGTGCAAGTGTGAACAGCATAACTTGAAAATGAAAAGTTGGATAAACATCCAACTGATAAACTTTAGCATCTTCCAAAGATGCAATTACTCATTTTCAAGAAGGTACCCCGATGTTACCAAAATTATACTTTACATACATTTTTATTTAATTTTTTTTCAAGAAAAAGATTACGAACTAAGAAAATACATGTCTTAATTTTTTCGTGAGCAAGCTGTGAAGTCACTTTATTCTGAATAAAATAACTGGTAAATCATAGGCAATGAGACAAAAGCTTATATGTGGATCTCATTAAAACATACAATTTATATAAAATACATATATTTTTTACAGCATTAACCATTTTCAGAACAACTGTTATTCTTGGTTTAAATTTTTTGTACGAGGATCAGCCAATAAATAATGTCTCCTATTTTCCCTCTTTATTTTGGAAGAAAATTAAACTGTAATTAGCATAAAACCACAACATTGATGATTAATTTGACATTTTTCAATGTAAACCCCATCCTTTTCCACAGTTTTGGTCCACTTTTTAACAAGAGCATGTGTTTCAGTGTGGTAAAACATGTGGTCTTGCTTCCAAAGCCATTGACACAGGTGTTTTTACGGCCCCTGCATCTTCAAAGCGAATCCTACAATAGGCAATTTAGCAGCCCAAACAGATGGTAGTATGATGAAGCTAGGTCAGGGCTGTATATGGGGGATGTGGCAAGACTTCCCATCCAATTTTCACAACTGCTTCAGCAGTGTGACAACTGGCATGTGATTTTGTATTGTCATGCAAAAGAAGAATATCTGTCATGGATTTTATTGGACAAACTCGACAAAGATTTGCTTTAAGATTTTTAGAGGATGCTGACATATTGGACAGAATTTATTGTGCATCCCTGCTCCAAAACATCAACCAGAATTACACCCTATGCATCCCTAAACACTGTTGCCATAGTTTTCTATGCCAATGGCATAGTTTTGAATTTTTTCTTCTTTGGTAGGGTTGTGTGATACTATTCTGTTGTCATTGTCAATAAAATGAACCCACGTTTCATATTGTCACATTTTTTTCCAGAAACTCCTCTCCCTACGAATTGAAGCGCTCCAAGAGTTTGGAGGCTATGCTTTTTCTTGTCTTGTTATTCTGATCGGTTAACATTCTCTGTACCCACTGTGAACAAACTTTTGAGCATCCCAGTTGTTGAATAATTGTCACCACACTGCCTTTACTGAGGAATGTAATGCAACACAAATAATCCATTATTATAGGTGCATCATAAAGAAACTGGATGGGAAGACACTTTATCAGTCAGTAGGAACAAGAATAATTTGGTATTATTTTTATGGTTTTTGGTGTTATTTAAAGTGTGTTTTAGTGTAATAAAGTTGATTTTAGAAACACTTTGTAATGCATAATATTAAAAGTTTGGTTATAAGTGAAAATTACTCCAGTGATTTTAAATATAAACACTAAGTATAGAGTCATGAAAGCAAGAACATTATTTTTACATAAGTTACTATCAAGAATCATGATGCGGTTTTACTTGTATATTAATTGCATTCCTATCAGTCACTATAAAATAGTGAATCCTGAATCACACTTCAAATGATAACATGGTCATAAATTACAAATTTTCTTTGCTTTGATTGTATCTTCAGTCAGTCAGAATCTTACTGACTGTGAAAATAGTCATTCACTGTCCATGTTGGAACATGGAATCCATACTGCTTGCAGAGCTACAGCTGCAAATTCAGGGATATCTAACTTCATTGCCTGTAAAATTTATCAATAGTTTGTTGTTGTGGCATACACTGTCATTGTTAGAGATGCAAGTCCAAAACTATCTCACAAAAAGAACAATGAACAGAATTTGTAACTGCTACGTCTGCATGTGTGTGTAGTGAAATTTTTTTTTAAAACTCAGTAGAAGAATTGCAAATCATATTTTAGAAAAATTGTCACCATGACTATTTTTCAGGACTAGTTTTGGAATTAAGCATATCAGCTACATAAAAAGAAGACATGATAACTTTAATTTTAAATGAAATTTAAAGTTTTGCCATATATTTTGAACAAACTAAGGGGAGTCTGATGAAGATAAAGCACGTACAGGCTTTGAAATATGTCCAGGTAAACATGATCTATTAGTGATGTTACAGTATTACCATTATCCAACTCAAACTTTTAATCTAAAACTAAGGGAAACTTAAACTGAATAAGTATTTCCAGACAAAGGGAAGGTTGAGGTATCAAGAAACATTAATTTTCTGGGCAACTCGCACATACGACCTAGAAATGGGGAGACAAGGAAATATCAAATTTTCTGAACGATAACCTGCTTGTCGAAACCAACTCAAGTCACGTATTTCAAACTAAAATTCCTATCTCGCCTCTATGTCTGGTAGAGAATCACATGAATGGTGAATGTTTTAGCAGATGAAGCCAGTATTCAGAAATCAGACCTGGAACTTAGTGTTGAGATCTAAGCTAAAGAAGTCATTTTGTACTCTGAAATGAGTAGGGAAAGGATGGTCTGCTAGAGAAAACAAAAGAATTGTTGCTAAAGGATATTCTTGAAGATAGAAAGGGATTATCATGAAATGTTTACTCTAGTTGCTTAATTGGATTCTATTTGCCTGGGTATTGCATTCATTGGAAGCAATAGAATGAAGATTCGTCAATATGATACCACAACTGCCTATCATAATGGTATCCTGGATGAAAATGTGTTCATGGAATTACCTAATGAGAGAGAAGAAGTACTTAAACACATTATTTTAAAGAATCAAGATCCTGAGAAGAGAATCTGAGAAGCAAAAGCCATGTTGCAAATATATCGACAGAAAAAATTGGTTTGCCACATGAAAAAAGGGCTATATGGTTTGAAACAAGCAAGTGCTGCTTGGAATCAACATCTTGACAAGCATTTATGAAGTCAAGCAGCTATATTCTAGCAAACTAGGACCCATGCATCTACCTGAAGAATCAGGGTAAGCAACAAATGCTCACCAATGAATACATTGATGACATTCTGGTAATCTGTCAGGAGGATGCCATCTTTGGAAGTCATTTGAATGATGTTTTCAATGTGAAAGGTTATGGGTCTGTGAAATATTTGGGAGTGAATTTACATATTGATGATAAAATTTTGCTGAGTCAGGAGATATACTTTGAAGATATTCTGTGTTGATTCAACATAAATGAATGCAATTCTCTATCTACATCTGGGACTGTTGGCTCAAAGCTGATGCATGGACCAGTTCTGATGGGATTAAGCCACCTTATCGCGAGCTTACTGGATGTCTGCTGTATTTTTCAATAAATACATGACCAGACATGACCCACACAGTTAGTGCTCTTAACCAATTCCATTTTGGCAAATCACATTGGGCAGTAGCAAAAAAGATTCTACCTACATGAAAAGATCCATCAACTTTGACATCATTATAATTTTACTGAAGGTTCAATTGCAGGTTATATGGATGCTGATTATGGAAGTTCAATTGATGGCAGACTCATTCACTGAGTTTTCAATGTGGAGTTTTCATTGTTGGCAATGGTCCATTACTTGGGATTCCAAACAGTGACTGTATGAACTACTGAGGCACAATACATGACACTCAATGATGCTATAATGGGAGTTTTTGAAATTTTTTAATCAAGCTTGGAGTGGTAATCATGGAGCCAATACCTTATATAATAATTTCAGAGCATAACCAGCAGATACACTAATAAAACCTCTAACTAAATGGAAACATGAACATTGTGTGAAACTTCTGGAAACATTTAGAAGACCCAGAGACTGAATTGAGGGGGATGGTTGGAAATAGTTGCAGCACAGCGATTCAATCTTTGTGTTAAATGCTCTATGGTTGTTTTACTATGAAGTTTTGTTCTTTTGTTCTACACATAATTGTCTTGAAACCCTGCTACACATAATTGTCCAAATAATTATAATCTGAAAACCAAGCAACAATCAAGAGTTGTTTCTGGTGAATTTGCTTCAAAGAAAGCAAACACAGTACCATTGGCCAAATGGAAATGGCCTGTTATTTATGGATGCTCTTTAACTGCTTTGGTTCTCAGTGTCCCATTCTATATTGGGCGTGAAAGATAGCTTAATTTTGCTCAGAGGCCTCTCTTATCAGGCTTGAGGTTCTTTTTCGTGCCGTAAATCTACGACACGGGACCCACGACTTTACTTCCCTTCCGAAGGAAGCCATGCTAAGGATTTTTACGCCCGAAAAAATCCATCATCCTCCGCCGGGTTTGAACCCGCGACCTTGGGTATATGAAGTCAGCATGGTAACCATTACACCACGGAGGGAGACTGCCATTGGCCAGAAAAGTGATAACAATAAATTTTGAGATACAATGGTTCTCACACTCAATGACTTATGAAAAACAATTACTGAACAATATTACAGTGAATTATTGTCCCATTCAATTGGAGTTGTCATTGCCAAACTGCATGAATTGTATTGTGAATTGTTGCTACATCCTCCATATTTGCCTATGTGTCCCTGCAATTTCTTCTTGTTCCTAAGCATAAAGAAATGACCTATAGGAACAAAATTTAGAGACAAATGAGATCATTGTTGAGATAGAGGCTTATTTTGCAGAGCTTGACAGTTCCTACTTTTTGGAGTTAAAAAATTCAGGATCATTGGGAGAAGTGTATGATCCTGAAAGACGGATTATGTTGAGGAATAAATAATTTGTGATTGAAAAAAAATGGCATCTTCATTCCTAACATGGATATTCATTGAACCACCCTTGTGGAATATCACAAGGGATCATCTTACTTGATTTCAAAGGAAGTGCTCAAAAACCATTAAATCATTCTCATAACAAACTCAGACACTGGTAATAGAAGATGTTAACTTCCAAAATGCACTCAGGAAATGTAATAGGAAGTTTGTTCTAAGCTCTTTCAGAAGCCATTTATACAATTTGAATCATTTTTATGTTACATGGTTTTAATATCTAGAGAGTAAATCAATTTAAAAATATCTTATTTAAACAGAAAATTCAGTTTTCAAATAATATTTTAGACGCAAAACTGTCTACATCTCACCATGGCAATCTTCACAAAGTCTCAGAGTTGATAACTTTTTCTCTCCTCCTCCCTCCCTACCTCTCCCACTCCTGCCCTCTTTCTCTCCCTCCCTCTCTCTCTCTCCTGAAGGGAGTGATTTGGTTAAGCTGGTAACCATGAGAGTAGAAGTAACAAATGGCCTATTTTTGAAATGAAAAACTTTCCTGTATTCTTTCGCATGCGTCTCTGTGTGTGCATGTACGTGTGCGTGTGTGATTTTGATTTTCTCAAAATGGCTCTAACTTTGATTAAAATTACAGACAATGCAATATATATATACATGTCAAATAAAATTTATATCTTGAATTTTTTGGGAATAGTCTCTCAAATCCACTTCATTCTGGAGGACTTTTGTATAACCGGTACACTGTAAGAGACAGACAAAATCTACTATACAAAAATTGTAGATCTTATTAAAACAAGCAGTTCATGTCATATATTTTTTTTGTGGAGTTATCATTTCTGAGATAATCCTTGTTATTAATTTCAATTTTAAAATACTTATACTTTTCTCAAATAGCAACTCACCATTGTTTCATATATCTTTTGTTTAACTCCTGGCAAAGAGATCCAAATTTTAATTCATCATAGGGACAGCTTTCAAAAGATGACTATTACTTTAACCTAATGTATTTCTTACTTCATTTCTACTTACAAGGAACTAAGTAATAAGACTATCTTTGTTAACGTTTATTTTGATTAGTATGAACTAGAAAGAAAAATAAACTTTTGTAATAATACTTTGTTTGCAGATCAGTACAGAAGGTCATGTGAATGGAATACATACAATATTTTTCTTTGAAATAATTTTCATGGTATAACAGCAACATCCTTCAAAATTATAAGTAAAGAACTTCTCCTGTTAATATTAATTTCCTACATATTCATAATTATTTTAAACATTGTAAACTATCACATTACTTTTAAAAAGGGTACTCTATAATCATATATATATATATATATATATATATATATATATATATATAAACTCTTATCACATAGTGTTGCAGAATGTTATTCAGAATATAATTAAGTGATTTTGTGTTTTGTAAAATGCCTTAAAGACAAAACAGTTGTAGGTGTCTTGTTACTTCAATAGCAAGAGATACTGCATAAAATTGCAGAACCACGATTCAGAAACATTTAACTTTATATTCGTCCGTGTATATGAGGGCTGTAAATAAAGTAGTGGCGACATTGATAGAACACAATATTTATTGAACTCACAAGTACAATTGCATTACATTCCTTCAGTGTAGTCATTCGCAAAGTCCCAGACCTTTTGCCAAATGTAAGGCAGCCGTTGGGGACCGTTGGTAAGGCAATCTCTGTTGATGACTGCAATGGATCGCCCTCTGCGCGGACTACAGATGCCACGTCCGGAAATCGGCGGCTTCGGAGGGGTTCCTTCAACTTCAGAAACAGGTCGAAGTCACAAGGACTCATGTATAGTGAGTACGGAGGATGTTCCAAAATCTCTCAATGCCACTGTTGCAATAAGAGCTGGACATTGTTTGTGACATGACATCATGTGTTGTCATGCAACACTATGGGGTGATCGTCTTGCAATAAATGTGGATGTTTGCACAGCATAGCCGGACGAAGATGTCGCTCCAGAAATTGGCAATAATAGTCACTGTTGATGGTTTGTCCCTCAGACACAGCATGCATAAGAATAACCCCCTCACAGTCGTATGCCACAATCAGCATCAGTTTCACCCGACTGGATTCCTGTCGAACTTTCTGTGGACGTGGTGAACTTGGGTGAGGCCATTCATTAGACTGACACTTCAATTCCGGCTCATAAGCTCGTGCCCACGTCTCATTAATGGCGACAATATGCTGCATACCTGTGCCATTTCTGTACCTCAGTGAGTCAATGTGGAACCCAACGGCTGCAATTTTCCTCAGGTGAAGACATTTCGTCAGGATATGCCACACAGTTTGATGACTGAGACCAACCTCTACGGATAACTCCCGGACAATCCATTGATGGTCCATGACGAGACCACTCATGATGTAAATCTGATCTTGCAGAATGGACAGTCGACCTGTGTGGTGCAAATCCACAGTCAGTCCGACCAGCACAAAACGCCTTGACCCATCGTGCAACCGTCCTGTACGGCAATGCATTCCCGCCACAGGCTTACATAATCCTCAATAACATGCTGATGCATTTTTCCCATGGGCAACCTTGATTTTAATCCATGAACGCTGATCGCCTTTGGTAAACATGCTTTAGAGCGGTGCACTTGACACTGTTCACTTCAACGCTTCACAGCAACAACACACTCTAAACCAATGCACACCACACATCGACACTAGTCACCTGATCGCTCCTATATCCTATTGGCTCATACCCGCTCTCCTGTGGATGTGTGGACCATGTTGCCACTACTTTCTTTACAGCCCTCATATATGGAATATAGGATTATGCTGATACAAAGTAACATGGATAGGCATAAGCTAGTTTGTCAGAAAGGTAAGAAGAGCCAAAAAGACATAACATGTAACACCCCTCTGTTTTTTGTCAGTATCATGGATCACACATAGAAAAACAAAGCTCAATGCACTTATGTGGAGTCAACTTGAAAACTGTTAAATGTGTGAACTGAGATGATGCAAGCGCTAATTCTCAATACATGTAAGAAATATGTCAGAAGCATTTAAGAGTGTTCAATCCTTCTTTTTTAAAGTAATAAATTTGTTTTATACAGAGCTGAAAGTACAGATCAAAAATGTAAATGATGCATTTAAAACAAATGTAAATCTTCCACACTTTGGGCAAAATGTAAATTACAACAAATGCAGCATTCAATTATTTAATAAATTGTTCAAATTATAAAAGTTATGTACTATGTTATATACTTTTGATCTATATATGCTTTGATTTCTATGTAAAGTTTACTGCATGCAGTGATGACTAAATAACTGCAAATCATAGAACTTGTAAATGAAAAATGAAGTTGTTTTTTATAATCTCATGCTAAGTGAGCAGAAGCTAACATACATCTGAAAATTATTTCTCAAGTATGAACATTTAGACAATTTGGCTATATTTGCCTGTACTATTTCTCAGATACTAAATTGTTTTCCCACCATTAACTTCTGGTGCTCAAGTTCGGCGCCCGCCTGCTTTCTGCTGTGCCCGTACAAACTCTGGGTAATCGATGAAGCCATCATTATTTCCATCATCCATGTTGAGGATGGGATCTATTAGCTGCACCAGTTCTTCATCCTTGAAGATCTTCTCGCCAGTAGGCGTGGGGTTGTTTGGGTCTTGGTGACCCTGCTCTAAGGGTGCAATGCAAAGTCAAACACACAAAGCAAAAAACCAAACAATAATACTTCAAGCAGGGGAAACAAAAATGCAGTCTGCCATATACCAAAACCACAACATGATAATGTTAAGGGTGCAGATAAATGTACAGTGCTTACTGCATTATTATTACCTTGTAAAAACAAACCACATGCATACAAAAGTGAAAAAACAAAATTTGACTCTTAGGTTATGAATATAATATATTTACTCATTTAAAACCATGCCTATTCATAATTCTTGATGCAGATGCAATAAAATCAATGAGATGTCATATAGTAAATAACTAAGATTGTTACACCTCCAAATTTATCCAATTATGAAATGTTTCCAAAGTTAAGACATAAAATAACTGGGATTGCAGAATTGATCTGGGAGAAAATACTAATTGCAAAGGATGAGACATTTACATTCTATAAATAAATTTGGTTTACTTATAATAATTGATTATAATACAAAGTAAAACAATTGGTCACCTGGCAGCAATAGTTTTAATATGAAAGCCATAGAAAATAGGTGCTAAGACAGAACAGTAAAATATGTTCTCAATTTAAGTCATTACTACTATAAGTGAAGCATATTGTTAATAATTATATCAATTTCATAATGTGGAATTTTCATCACTGTTATTAGCTGTTCTACTGTTTACCATGTAGCCATTTTTAGAGACACTTTTACCCAGAAAAAGCCAAAATGTAGACTGGAACATACGATTTACAGGAAAACGATACACACAAAGATATACATACATGCAGGATTTCACCATCACCTGGCACAACAGCCATTACACCTATACCAAAGTGTGCTTTCCATTTTCCACCAGGGGAACATTTTCCACATTAACGAAAAAGTGCACTCACTCAAAATGTAATAATAAAAAAAGTTATAGGTTCAATGATTATAAAGTCATATGAACACGATTGCAAATAAAGATGAAATGAAAGAAATTGATTATTGAAAACTCATATGGAAATTCATAATCTATGTGCACACTAATAGTAATAAATTATAGAGATTTCACCAGAAATATGACATCAAAGGAACTTTCAAATTTTTGTAGAAAATCAAGAGTTTCTGAAATTCAAAAAGAAAGCTTCTGTTGTACACATTCAGTCTTTACATGTAGCATGGTGCAAAGAGATATGTAGGCAACTACCATGGCAAAACCAAACTTTTTTTTAAGTTGATTGGCTCATGATTTGTTTTAAAATCTGTATTCCAGATCATACTCATCATTTCACAAAACTAGTCTTACATGTGGATTATATTTTCACTGGTCAATAAAATTGTTGTTATTAAATGGTAATACCAAATTTTTGTATTAACAGGACCCATCAGCCTTCTCCAAATATCATATTTACTTGCCTAATTTGCATCCTTTTTGGCAACAATTAGAGATTCTAAAATAGAGATACTTAATAATGTGAGGAATGAAAATAGCAGTATACAGCTTCAGCACATAAATGAATTCCTTAGCTTTCACATTCTGACTACTACTGGCAATTCAGACATATTATTCATGTGGTCACCTGAGTTGATAAACAAATTCAACCGATGGCATTAGAATGTCTATCTTAAAATTTGTTTTCAGGATGTCTAATTAAGTAGTTCTCCATGAAGAAAGGATCCAGTTACAAAATGTGGGAAGCTCTAGCTTCTTGATTTTTCCCACATTGATGCTTGCTGTGAAGGAATATAATTATTTTATGCTTAGTTTGAAGTGAACCAAAACAAGCCTCAACTGTCAGGGTCAGTCTGTTGCGCATGTAAAAATAGTTTGCATAAATTAAATAAATAAATAATAATAATAATAATAATAATAATAATAATAATAATAAAAAAGGGGGGATTAGAATTGAAGAAAAGTGGCATTGGCAGAAAAGAGCAACTTTCTATGCATGCTTTTTTGTTTTCTACAGTATGACCTATGTTATACACTACCATCTGTTCATCAGAAGATGAACAAGGTCTATATGCATATGCATGAGCGAGGAATAAATTAGTTATGATTCGCAGGGTCACCCGTGTCTGCAAGTTTGTTGGGACAACAAGCATCATCTTCTGATCTGCCAAGGCCATTTTAGATTCCAGTCATCTTAAAACTGTTTTCCAAAATATATTGAATCTCAGTGAAAGAAGAATAGTTGCATGTCAGGCTTTCTCATTTTTTTTCTCCAGACATATGTTCATTTCAAGGCATAAAATGATTTAAAAAAAAAATAAATCCATTTTCCTCCAAAAAAATTATAAAATGGGGGTATGAAATATGTGGAGGCATAAAACACATGAATAAAATTGGTATTGAAATACAACAATATGAAGATAATTGGGTACAACAAAATCAAAAAATTTGGTGTTATGGAAACCACCTACTCAGAGAACTGTTGATGCCAACAGTTTCAACCTCAGAATATAATACCATAAACCAATGATTACTTAATATTTTGGAAAAAATGTATTAAAAGAATCTGAGATAAAATACATGTTGAAAAAGAAACTGAATTGTGAAAATACATATTTTTGGCAGACAAAATTAAATACAGATATCCAATTCAAATAAGTTTTCAGAAATAATACATGAAAACCACCAGATCAGCACAGGCAGAATATTTCCAAGATGGAAATTGTTAAATTAATAAATATATAAAAAAATCTAGAACCAGTCATGCGAGAAATAACCATATAAAGGTTTGAAGAACACCTGTTGAATTGACATTCTAATAGATGATAACTTCATCTTCAGGAACTCAAGCCACTATCAGAGATTTGTCAAATGTTGCATGTATTTATTGCTGGAAGTCAACGAAAAGCTGAAGATGAAAGCATTTCCCTGTACTATTTTCACCATCCGTGGTGTAATGGTTACCATGCTAATTTTATATAACCTGGCGGAGGACGATGGATTTTTTCGGGCATAAAAATCCTTAGCATGGCTTCCTTTGGAAGGGAAGTAAAGCTGTGGGTCCTATGTCGTAGATTTACGGCACGTAAAAGAACCTCAAGCCTGATAAGAGAGGCCTCTGAGCAAAATTAAGCGATCTTTCACGCAAAGTATAGAATGGGACGCTGAGAACCAAACCAGTTAAAGAGTGTCCATAAATAACAGGCCATTTCCATTACTTTACTATTAAAGCATGATAAGAGTAATGTGTTAAAATTCTTTTCAAATATTTAGATAAAAGTTTAAACTGTCTAAGAAATGACATTATGGTAACACTTGACACACAAATGTACATAAATGAAATGTTACTTGATTTTTATTTGTATCTGCATAAAATAAATTATTTAGTATACCTCTCTATGATATATCACTGAATGGATCATTACTGCAAAACCCTGTTCATAAGCACTTTCAGCTCAATGCTTCTTGCATAGTCTTTATTACTTTTTTTTCCAAAGTCATTTTTTTCGTTTTAATCTATTAATGTTAAAACATATGGTAAAACAGACAATAACACTCCAATCACAAAAAGTTGCACACTCACAATGTTAAAAAAATGTTCACTTCAGAATTGTTGTGCATGTTAGAAAACACCAGTTATGATTTTGGTACATGGGTGTCCAAATACTTTAAGTTTCTACAAATACCAAGGCAAACAAATGTTACATTACTTCATATCTACTCACTTAAAATTACATCATTTACATACCATGCCAATGTATTAATGATTTGATAAGTTCACAACCATCCAGTTTGTTGTTGTTGTCTGCATCATGCATTTTAAAGTAATGGAACTGCAGCTCTTGTTCCGACATTTTACTTGTATCTATTGGTACTTCCATATGCTCTTGGATATGCCTGTAAACATATACATATAAATATCTAATGGATGGTAATCACATGGCCATTGGTACCATTTACTACATGTTTCTGAGCTCTAAGATTGTTAAAATCAGTTTTCTAACCATGGAACAATTTGGGAGAAAAATATTCATTATCAAGAATGCTGGCTGATATCATTAACTTTGAAATCCTGCCAACTTGTATTTGTTAGAGCTTTGTTACCCTACCAACAGGCTCAATCCCAACCAGGAGAGGAGGAACAGAGAAGAAAGAGCATGCTTTAGTCACCAAACTGACAATGAGGGCAAATATCCTTGAAAACTTTCCAGTTTTACAAATTGGAGTGTAAGGTATGTGTAACGATAGAGTGACTCATTCTAAATTTAACAGGAACTCCTCACTGTATATAGTGCTTTTGTTTTTAATATTTAACGAGCATCCACATTGAAGTGGATGCTCATTAATACTGTTTACACAAAAAGTAATCATGAAGAGCTACCCATTTTAACCAAACTCATATTCAAGCCCTTTGTGCAAGTACTGGAAATTTACTCTTATGTAAGTGAATTGTTTTATATTTGCATGCATTTTTGTAATTTACTGTTAAGGATATTACTTATATATATTAAATGTAACTAGTTTAATTTATTATATTCAGTTTTAAGTTCCACTTAGGTTTATTATTAGTTACGAATAGAGCTTTAAGTCAAAATACCTTTTTTCTATAATAAGGATTTATGGAGCCTCATCTCTTTTTACTTTCACTACACAGACTATGTAGATTATTATATAGAGAAGGTACTGCATTCCAACAAAAAATTTGATACCAAGATTTCACCAGAAATACATGTTTTAGGGTCCCCTATAAAAAAAAAAGAAGGCATTTTTATAAAAAGGTCTGTGGTGTGTGTCCGTGAGCATGATAACTCAAGAATGAGTTATTTAAGGGTATTTAAGTTTAGTATCTTCCTGGAATGCGACACGAAGATTTTGAGAAAATTTCTCTGCCCCAAACTACCCTTTACATAGAAAAAATTTCAAAATTTTTGATTTTCTCATAAATGGCTAAAGATTTTGATTAAAATACTGTATATTAAAGATGTTTAAATTGCAAATAAACTGTATATTTTAAATTTTCTAGGAATAGCTTCTAAAGACCTGTTTATTTTGTATGAATTTTGCCAAATTATGCATAACTTGTACACCACAAGAGATAGACAAAAACTTGCTGCACAAAAAAGGTAGGTCACGTTAAAACACACAATTTATGTCACATGTTTTTTTTCGTAGAACTGACCATTTCTGAGATATTCCTTGATATTTTGTTTCTCACACAGAAAGCTGTTAACTCCTAACATTGCTTAGAAATGGATTTCAACCACATGGTGATCAGCTTTTAAAAGATTTGATCATCACTTTAGCCTAGCGTATTACCTTATTTCCCTTCTAATTACAAGGAAGCAAGTAATTAAGGCAATTCTGCTAATGTTTATCTGGATTATCATAAAGTAGATAGAAGAATATGCTTTTTAACAATAATTTGTTACAGCGATGTAAAGAAAATCATATGAATAGAACACATCAGATTCCCCCCCCCCCTTTTTGTTCCTTATGTATTAATTGTTTAGCGTGACTTGAATCGGCATGGTTATAGTAATTATCTCATTTTCATTTGTCGATGAGAGTATTATGTATCATGTTTGTCCCACCCTCTTCATTCACAGGAGCCATGGCAACATTCAGCACAGCTACCATATATTAGAAAACATAAAAACAATACTTATATCAAACAATAAGAATCATTTTAGACATGGAGCGCCATAATTTAAATGAGTTGAATCACCATTTTTTATACTTTTTGACCCATTTCGGCTTCATTTAGGAAGACCGGTTTCAGGTTACCTTAGCCCTATCTTCAATTCCGAGGTTGACTGATGTTACATACAACGGCAGCCTGGTGCTGTACTGCCCTCTACTCTTGTCAATAGGATGATATCATCCATGCCAGGGACCTCAAAATTCAAAAGGGAATCTTCTTCCTTGGTGATAAAAAATGTTTTCCCAAATTTGCAGTTCCAAAGCTTTCTTTACATATTTAATCAACTCTATTTCTTCCTTTGTTATGATTTTCAGACCAAAAGTGTTGTGCTATTGCAGACTTGTCTTTGTGCTTGAACCTAATGCTTCTCAAGCATTCTTGCATTCTAATTTCCAAGTTTTGTTTTGATTTCCAGAAATAAATCTTGTTGCACTCTCAGCAGCTCATTTTATAAATCCCTGTTATTTTAGTTTTTGGTGTGGTATCTTTCAAATGGTGATTTAATAAGTTCTGGATATGATATCTATTTTGAGGAGCCAGTTTTATATTAACATCTTTAGAAACCCTTTCAAATTTTTCCAGAGTGGTGATTTCTGTAGTAATTTATTTCTTTTGTGCGTAAATCAATCTGTCTATAAAGTTTGTACTGTAATTGATCAGTTTGGCAACCTGATGAATGTGTGTATTGTACTCTTGTTTTATTCAATGGGACATTGATTAGCCTATGAACTAGATTATGAAATATGGCAAGTTGATGTTGTACTGGGTTAAACTGGTGGCGGTTTATGCAACTATCAATGTATGTTGTTTTTCTGTATATGCCAAATTCCAAGTTTGTTTCTGTTTTCATGATTTTCAAATCTAAAAAGGGTAAACATGACTTGTTCTTCTTCAACAGTGAATACTATAGATATTTCTTGTAAATTCAGTAATTCAGCATCTTCCATTAGTTTTTTAGGGATGACTACAAACACATCATCCACATATCTATACCAAATTTGAAGACCTGTGGGAAGTGATTTGGATTTCAAGTTGCTCATATATAAATCAGCTAATATGTGAGAGAGGGTTGTCCATAGCCAAATCTGCAGTTTTGAAAACACTTGTTGGAAAATGTGTAACTATTTTATTTTATTCAAAGATCTGTCAATATAATGTATTCTTCAATTTGTTCTGGTGTCATGTTAATTTTCTTTAGCCATTGTTTTAATACAATTGATATTCTTTCAAAAAAGTGAAAGTGGAGCAAAAAGTGTAAAAAAAGGTGACTTAATTTATTTAAACACAATACTTATTTATTGTATAAATGAACAAAATAAAATTTTATCCATAAAACCAAAAAAGGCTAAAGGCTAAAAGTCATAAATACAGATCACTCAGAGGACATACTGTACAATTAAAACAATGAAGATGTTGAAGAGACTAAACGAACTAAGATTATACTACAAAAATAGCATTCTTATCTCTATCATTAGTTATGAAAATGTTAAAGAACTTGAGGTAATTTTAAGGCCACAATGCAAATTCTTCAAGATAGCAAAATAAGTCATGCAGGCAATCATACACTTACTCTTTCTCATGAGCAATGTTAGCAGCATTTAATATCTGCTGCTGTTGTGGAAGATGTCCATGATGAACCTGCTGGACTGGTACTTGTTGGACAGGTACCTGCTGGACTGGTACTTGCTGTACAGGCATTTGTTGTACTGGCACTTGTTGTACTGGAACATGCTGAACAGGCATCTGTGCACAATACCAGCATATTTTACATCATGCAACAAATTCCATTTTTTCTTTATTCTTTGGAGCTGAATATGTACTCAATGCCATTTCTTTCTTTCACAACAAAGGAGCTGTGCCTAAGCTAGTTAACAATTTCATCACAATATTGTATTTTTAATTTTATCTAAAACATCTCTTTCCTTTTTAGTTTATTTGGTAGCTATAATTTTGAATCATATAAATACACTTCTAAAGTGTTCCAAAGAAAAATGTCTATCATCTGTCAACTTATGCGCAGCTAACATGTAAGCCACTAATGTAGGAGTAATCTTAAAATGTCTGTCTTTTCTACTGCCATAAATGTTTCTAGTATCATTTGACTTTAAGTTCAAGGGAGATTAAACAAACCATGACAGGCGAGTGTCTCATTGGCTGGTGGGAAAATTACAATTGTTCCAGCTTAAGCTGTCATCTGTTCCTCTACATAAAACAGTTTGGTTCAGATTTTAAATTTTTGTAGTTATTCTTATGCAGAGAAATTAAGAAAAATACCTTTATTACAACAGTACAATTTATAAAATAAAATTATTTGTTCAGAACCACTAATAAGTAACTGAACCATTGGGGTTTATGATGCTGTGTGCAGTTTGGTTCAGATAGTAAATTTTTGCGGCTATTCTTCGCAGAGAAATTAAGAAACCTTTATTATAACATATAATTTATACAGTAAAACTATTTGTTCAGAATCACTAATAAGTAACTGAACCGTTGGGACAGAGGGTTTATGATGCTACGTGCAGGCGCTGTAGTTTGTTTCCATTTAAGCAGTCAGTTTATTCCTTGCCACTTGGTTAATGTGTTGTGAAAATATTGCTTGCAATAGTGTCATGGCTCAGAAAAATCCTGGCCACTGCGAAGAAGTGAAAAACCGTTAAAAAATAGAAAGAGAAGACAATTGTGCATATATGTTGAACATATTTTATGATGAGCACCTTCTCTCACAATACAAGATGTCAGAGTTCATAGGTGTTCCTGTGTCCACTGTATATAGTGTTAGAAAGGAAAGCATAATAAGTACTGGCAAACTTTGTACTCCCATTAAAAAAATTCTTGATTGCAAAATGTATCCACAAAATCATAACTTGTCGACACAAAATGGCAGAATTTTTCCCAGAAACTTTCTTTTAAGGAATGGGGTTCTTTTACATGCAAATAAACATTACATGGGACTACTGGCTTTACTTCCCTTTCAAAGGAAACCATGCTAAGGATTTTTGCAATGGAAATCAAAGATGGGATCAACCCTATTCCAACTTCCGACTGATGTGGTTATCAGCTCCTTAAGTTAAGTAATTAAGAAATAATCAGAACTGCATTAATTTCAATACTCAGTGCAACAAACATATTCATTTATTGCCTGATATGAACTCCCCTCTTCCAATGAAAGTGCTCTTTGTAATATGTATTTATTTGCTGCTACTACTGTGCATATTCACAAACTGTGTTTGTTGAAGTGCTTCACAGTTTACTGTGTTTATAATAACTGATAAATCAATTCATTGTTATGATACTAGCAATCTGTCAGCTTTATTATTATTAGGTGTAAATTGAACACAGTGAAAAAGCGAATTGGCACTACAATTGTCATGACCACCTAAAATCGACAATGAACATGGTTAGCTATTGTTTACCAATAATAATTTCATTATTACAGTAATGCAGAATTGTTGCTTAGATTATTGGCTCTGTGTTTCTTTTCTGCTGTACTTTCTAACTGATATTGCTCAACATTTTCTTTACTGATAAATATAGAAAAATTCAATGCTATTTGATCCATGGATCTTTCAGTCCCTAGCCGGTTGCTCCACCACTTAGCTACCATGGCAACATCCTGGCACAGCATTAAATTCCTCAACTGAATTGCACACTAAACCACAAGGTGATGTCAAATTATTTTGAGATGACATACCCCAAAGGTGGCTTACAATGCTGTAAGTACTTTAAATCCAGAGCTTCATAATTATGGTCAATTAGTGTTAATTTGAAGGAGTTAAGGAATTTAATGCTGTACCAGAATGTTGCCACTGTAGTTCAGAGGTGAAGCAATCTGTGGTTAAAATCCCAGCCATGGCATTGAATTTTTCAGCCGAACTCTACTTATCCAACTGCTGTCCTACACACAGCTTGAGTGAGAAACAAACAAAAAACTTTCATTACTTTCTGACTCATAAAAGTTTAAAGCAAAAATGAAACATGATATAGTCATTAAATTGTTAATTCCTGTAGCTCCTAAGTGGAGCATAGGGCATCATTGTGATGTTTCCAGGATCGGATTTGAATTTCTAGTTCATGAGTTCACTGCTATGTGCCATGGTGATGAAGGATCGCCCCATCCTCCATAGATGGCACTTGGGACAAAATCACAACTTGTGGACACAAAATGGCAGAATTTTGCCCAGAAACTTTCTTTTAAGGAATGGGCTTTTTTACATGCAAATAAAAATTACCTGGGACTATCGGCTTTACTTTGCTTTCAAAGGAAACCATGCTAAGGATTTTTGCAACCATCACCCTCCACCAGGTTTGAACCTGCAATCTTGAGTTTTAGAGGCTAGTATGGTAGCCACTATACCATGGAGGCAACATGGTTATTAAATGAATGAATTATATAATCTAATAATGCAGTTAAGCCTGCATTAATCTCATGCAGAATAGGTAGAGCTGCTAAACTATTCAGATATCGCTTTTATTTGTTTACTCTACCTATTATGTTTAGGATGTAAGGTAAAATGTAGGAATTAGACATAGAAAATGTTTAAAAGCCAATGATTCCCAAGCTGTGGAATGTGCATATATGCATACTATCCAAGGTAACTTATTCATGCATATATTGAGTTCCTGCCATATCTCCACATGGTGCTGCCATGAGCTTGGCAGAATGAATCATTAGGGTTTTTTACTTCTACTTTGAACTTAAGTGTAAAAAGATAATTAAAAAATTGTAATGAGCATATGCTCTGAAGACATAATGCAATTATGTGCTAAGACTTCTTATACAAGCTCCTATTAAAACTGATATGATAAGTGAAATAAGTTTAAAATTTCTCTCGTACATCTGTGTAATTAGGGTGATTCAATAAACGATGGCCACCTTATTCTTTGTTGTGAAATGAGAAGTTAGAACAATTACAAACCTTTCTTGAAAATAACCCACAAGTTATAATTGTCCTAGTTTTGTTGAAATATGAATGCACATGAAGTATGCAGTAAAAAGAGAATTGTGATTTAATTTCTTTTTGTGGAACAGGAGATCATTACAAAGATCACAGGCAATTAAAACATGCCCATAGACCATAATTAGGAGTACAGTCAGTCAGTACAGTACAGTCATTCATAATGAGACGAAGTGAGAATGCCACAACTTTAATGTTTGGGACAGATTAATTATAGGGAATGTAAACAACTGGAATTCAAGTATTTTACTCCATTATAGTGCTCTCTGGTTACTTTTGGTGACATTCTGTTTGTTCAGTCGACATCAATATCAGTAATTCCTTCTAAAATATACTCATAATAAGAATATAGCTGATGTCTGCAGTTAAATGGGCAGTATAGGCATTATCTTGCAACAAGTCAACTGTTGAGTTTAAAGCAAATAATTCTTGGTTGAATAGAGGTGGTTGTGTTCCATGTGGGTATATTTTGACTAGTTTTAGAGCTTACATAAGTGTTTCACACTTTTTAATTTTTGTTTTTATAACCTAAGTTCCTATTAAATACAATATGCTAAGATGTGCATCATCTTCGTCAGGGTAAATTGATGAATTGAAAGTTTGGAATAGCCTATAGTGCCAGAATGTAGCTAACATCTGATTGGTTTGCATGATATTTTTGGCTGTAAAGCAACTGATATTTAATATGCCTATGGCATGGGCATGGATCTGGTAGAAAACTATACATAGTAGTTATATACCTAATGTTTGGACTTGAGCACGGACCTGTTAGAAAACATTTTGTTAGCTCTTACTTTGCCATTAAATTGTTTACCATACAGTTGTGACACCAACAAAAGCTTGATGCACAGACAGATTTATTCAGGTTTTGGGAGGATAACAAACCAAACAACATGCTCAACTTGCCATCCTTGTGCATAACGTCCATAGAAGTATCCAACATCCAATGCTTGGGCTAAGTATGGGCATTCTTGACCCCACCATGTGTCAAGTGGCCTCCACCTCTGCCCTTTCTTGCTACTTGTTTACAACACACAATCAGCCGTCTAACCAATGGTGTATGCAATTATAAGATTCATTCCATAAGATTTGGTCACACATTTAGGGAACAATGGGTTCTTTAATATTTTGCAAACTGCAGCATACAAAAACTAAGTACTGTATATTGTTTGATCATTTTAATGCCCAGCTTCAGCAACAATGGATGAAACTGTTGTGAAAGCAGAGCACATGTAGCTCGAAGATGATAATGCACATATCAGATTCAAAAAGCACAGTCCGATATTCAAACACATGCAGACAGCATGGCTGAACTAGCATTATTGTTATTCCAGGAACCAATTTAGATGCATTATCCTATTTTTAGCTTATTCTGGTAAGCATCAAAGTTGAGTGTATGGAATATAATAGGGCCAAGATTTTTTTATGAATTCAGGAATATTTTGTCACCTCCTGGTTGTTTCTTGTTCTGCATGCTCCAATTTGCTTCTTCAAATTTTTCTCTCATGAATTCTCTTCTAAAAAAGTGCTCCAAAATAAGTTCTTTCTTTGAGTTTCTTTTCTTTATTTTTAGTTTACTTAATATTAATTTAGGTAAAATGTATTATATTTTTTGGTAATTATTCCTCATATATATGATGTTCAGTGGCGGCTGGTGACTTAAATGACAGGGGGTTCACCACTTTTACTGCTTAATGAAGTTTACCTTTCCAAATAATTTGACTTTCTAAATTATTTAAAATATATCTATAGTTCTAAAATTACCTTAAAATGATCCTGAAGACGTTGATAGGTTTGAATTTCCTGTAGCAGTATATTTATAGAGAAAATCCATCCTCCTTTACTTTTTTGTGGTGAATCTGTCTGTGACTCTATCGTTGAAATGTGGAAGCTTGTGGATCATTTCCTTTTCAATGGATAACATGGCAAGAGTAGACAACCTATTATCGTTGAAATGTGGAAGCTTGTGGATCATTTCCTTTTCAATGGATAACATGGCAAGAGCAGACAACCTATCTTCATCCATGGTGCTTCTAAGAAACATTTTGATCCGCTTCAAAGTGGAGAAACACCTCTCTGCTTCACACGTTGTCATTGGGACAGTAGCTACCAATTTCAGCAATTTCATAACGTCTCCAAAGGGTTCTTGAAGGCTATTTTCAATTAAAAACTTCAGAAGTGCTACTGAAATTTTCATTTCCTGAAAATCATTTCGACAATAAATGACCTGTAGTTCTTAGTGTAGGGAAGAAGTGCTGGTCAAGTAAATTAGAGGCCAATAATTGGCTGGAGAATTCAAACCTTTGTTTGCTCTGCTGAATTATTATGTCACATACTTCTTTAACTGCTACATTCCTTGTTATGTACACATCCTCGCATCTTCTTTTTGCTACATTTGATTCTTCCTTGATTATATTATCAACATTGTCTCTAATTTTCGAAATTTCATATTCGAATGCTGCTATTGCTTGCTTTATTGATACAGGATTAGTGGTGCGCTTTTGTAATTGGCTGTACATTATATCCACGTAGGGCATTATTTTATAAAATACCTCTAACCAAAAGGAACATTTTTGATGTTGCAGTTTCAACCTTAGACCATAGGTTTGATTCACAGTTGTCGTTTGGTTGCTGGTGTCTTCAATTTGTTGGAGACATTCCAGAACGTCCTCTTTATTTTCATGAATTGTAAGAACTGTTCTGGATTTAAAGTTCCATCTTGTGGTTGATCCCTGAGGGACTCTTTGCCTCATAATTGCATCTAGAACAGCCACTCTTTGAGGTGAATGAGAGAAGAATATTGGCACTTCTGCAATAGTATTGAAAAACAGTTTTACATGTTTATTTTGACTGGTAGCTTGGACAAGATTTAAGTTCAATTGGTGAGTATAACAATGCACATAATACGCGAAATGATACTCTTCTCTTACAATTGTTTGCACCCCTGCATGTTGGCCGAGCATGACGGCCATCATGCTAGCACCATCATAATTTTGAGATATTACTTTTTCTTTCTGTTCTTGTACAACATTGGCGAGGACATTTTTAATGCAAGCTGCTAAGGAGAAAGCGTCATTACCAGGTGGATTTAAAAATGTCCAAAATCTTACAATAGGCTATAACCAATTGAAATTTAGAAGATACATCAGATGTTTCATTTGCTATCACAGACACGAAATCTGCATTGGCTATTTCAGCATTAATTTCCTCATGACACACATGTAACATATATTCTAGTAAATCATTTTGTATATCCTTGGATGTGCCCTTAAAGACTATAACATAGCTCATGTGCTCTTTTACAACTGCATCTAAAGCTGAAGTAAAATTTATTAGCCCTCTGAATATTCCAGGATTGTTAGATTCTGCTGTTTCATCATGTCCACGTAAGGCAAGCTCAAACTCACCGCAGAATTTAATACAATCAATTATTTTGGAAAGAACATAACGATTTTTCATTGTGTCTTTCTATGTTCTGTCTAAAAGCCGAGCTACTCAGAATAGCGGGCCTAATTTCCGTTTTTCCAAGGACTGATAAATCTAAATAAGCATTCTTATGTGCAATAGATTCCTCGTGCTTTTTAATTTGCTGTGTTAGATGACTTAGATCTGATACGCCATGGCATGTCCAGTTTGTATCTTTGCCCTTAGCAAACAGTAAGCACGGAAAACAAAATAGCTTATTTGTAGTAATGCAACCGCAAATCCAACCATTTCTTTTGTATATATTTACATTGAAAGACCTGCAAAATGTCTTACCTCGGCTGGTTTGCGCTTGTTTTAATTGGAACTGAGGTATTGGCCTGCCAAGCTTCTTAACTTTACACTTCTCTTCCAAGCTTAAAGCTGTGAAGTTTGTTTTTAAAAGGTATTGAATGCTGTTCATTCTTCTTTGAAAACAAACTCGAACAGATGAATATGCATATGAACAGCAAAGCACAAGTATATAACCGAATGCACTGTTACACATGTATATTATTACAACGAAAACACACGTGCTATTTGTTGCAGTCCTGTAGCTTTTCATTTTGGATTAATTCGTGCGTTTCTGCCAGAGCCGACTCGAAGCAGAGCTGGTCATCACTCCAGCTCAAATCCAGTATTGTTAGCGACGTTTCCCCTTACCCCTCTCCACCAAAGAAGCATCGACAAACTTATTCTCAGAGGTTGAGAAGAGAGATTGAACCCGGGCAGCGCGTTGGAACGTATGCGGTTATTGCAAAGACTTGAAGGCTTTTCATACAGTAAAATAGTTTGAAAATGCAAATAAAATGAATAATACAAGAAAGAATAATTATGTAAATTATAAATTTATGTATTTTAAAATGAACTTTTTTTCCGGGGGTTCACTGAACCACTGAACATATAGGACATGCCGCCCCTGATGATGTTGCTATTGCTTTAACAGGACGACCATGTTTTGTGGATGGTTATTGTTTAATGATTCAAGAGCCTAAACACTTTGGGTCCATCATTTCCTATTGATTAATAGACTTAGACCATGTCTTTTTGGCTGACTTTTTCCTCTCAATATTGAACTTAATGACTATTTACAATATTCATAAATAGAATTTGTGATTTTGAAATTCTGTATTTAAATTTTCTTATGAATATATCACAAATTTCTCTTGCATTACTAACTGCAGTAAAACTAAATATTTAAACAACAAAGATGCTTACATCTGCTTAAAAATTAACTTTTTGTTCCATAGTGTAGGCATTCTGTACTTGTAACATTCATACCCCAAGTTATTCATCCCACCAAGCAAGATAGATTTGCAGTAATGTATGAGACTTGCATTCTGCAGATCTGTGGTTCCAATCCCACCAGGGTCTTCTCCCTGCCTGAAGTTTATTTATTCTCCTTAAACCTTATAATTGGCAAATGCCAGGAAGGAACACTAAACTTAGGTCTGGAACATTTCCTTTCCAAAATTCCTTTACTGACATTTCATGCATGCATCAGCAGTGTCTAATGCCTATGGTGCTATATGTAAAAGAACTGGCATTAAGCACTACTAATAAGAAAGAGTTATTCAACTTGGCAGTATTATTAGCTTCAGTTGCCACAAATAAGACAAACATGCTAATCAGCAATTTTGAACAGAAGTGCCTTAAAGTGAAATGAATTTATTTAAAACTGTCCCCCAAAAATGTCCAGTTTATGCTTTAGGCTTAATGGCAGTTGTGTTTTGACCTAGCTATGCAGAAACTGCAAAGGCCAAAGTTTGAGAGCACTGATCACTCAGGAGGATTTCAATAAGGTAAGATATTTTGACAAGACATTGATTTTAGACATGTGAATGAGTCAAATTTATACACACATACACACACTTTAATTTCATCTACATATATCATTTGCTAAAAAGCTGAAACTCTTTTGGAAATATTACTCTCCATCAGCATGGTGGCGATTAATGCTTATCACCTCTTTCCTCAACCTGAACATGCAGTTGCTGCTGTTGTGGTCTTGATGTGTACTGGCAGGATATCAAATGCTTGAATTCACTCATCAGTGGAAAAAGAACTTTTATACACTTTAACATGGTGTTAAAAGTCCCAATATTATGTTTACCACCAGATGAAAGCAGGTAGATGTTCAGGGAAAAGTCTTTAAAACATGTCAACATTTTAATAACTAACATAAGTAAAACTAAGTGTGTGCATTCTACCCATTAATACGTCTAAAATGAAAATACTTTTACAATTAATACTGCTTCCATTTTTAATATTGTAACACTGATTATTACTTTTTGATATATACATTAAAGGAAAGGGATTTTTGAAGGGAAAAAAATCTAAAGAAAATGCTAAAGATGAATTAAAATTGTGGTTCTATTCTGAATGCTTCTAGATTTAGACTGCTTAGGAACCGCAGATAGAAAGCATTTTATGTTAGAATTCACAACCCAGAGCATCCCATAAACATTAATGACTGCCAATTGATTTTTCTTTCTATTTTCTTTTAGTAGATATTCTTAAAGAGTATTCTGTTAGTAAACATCCCAATAGCAGTCTGAAAGATGCAGATGATGTGCTAAATATAAACTGAAGCACAAACATAAGAAAGCAATACTGTTATATTCAGCAGTCAACCAAGATTGCAACAGAAGAATCTAAGTTAGTAAAGAAGCTTCCATGATGTAATGAAGTAATGCCAGAGTATGCTGAATGTTTCCAAACAAACCACAATGCTGGTAACAGACTAACCTGTTGCTGCATAGGAACCTGTTGTTGCATTGGAACTTGTTGCTGTACAGGCACATGTTGCATCTGGGGTACCTGTTGCGGCTGAATGAATGCACAATGTTAAATAGTATTCTTCCATATATGTTAAAGTTTCAGAAAATTAGCATTAAAATAGGCCTATTGTAGAAAACACAGGATAGGTGTATACTGATTCCATAATAGTACATTTCCATCACCAATGTATGAACAGCAAACACGGAAACAAAACAAATAGTCACAATGATGCAACAGAAGTCAATCCAATTTCCTTTAAACAATATTGCTATAGCTGATTTTGTCATAAAATCTATATTTATTTACAGCAGTTGAAAATAACCTTTGAGATCTGTTTTAAGTTGGGGATTTTTCTTTAAGTTCAATAATCTTGATGGTCATATTGAAAGAATGAAATTGGTGAAATTATTTCAGGGTCTGTGGAGCTTAAAGTTACTGGACTTTTGTCTTTTCATGATAAGGGAAAACCCCAAGGGGAGAAAAAACTTATCCAGGTAACTCATCCTAAGCGAGATTCAAACTTTTGACATCTTGAATGTGAGGCAGACATGCTACCCTCACACTACAGAGGCAGGCTAATTTAATGTTGTGTCAGCATGTTGCTATGGTAGCTTATTGGGTAGAGCAACTGAGCAGAGACCAAGAAATTCATGGTTCAAATCCTGGCTATGACACTGAATTTTTCAGTCTGATTCTACCTATTCATATGAATGAATATTTTCCTATTTACTTCATTTTAATAGAAATCTTTGAAGAAATAGTTATATTACATATTTCATAATAAATACAGTGTGAATAGCAATAGTCAAATGTTTAAGAACTGGACACTATAGGTTGGCCTTAAAATTTCATTCTCTTTTTATGCCTTTGCAAGAAATAACTCAAATCAACAGGACCTTGAAATGAATGATTTATTATTAATAATTTTAACTTTTAATAACAGATATTTCCAAAATGGTTTATGTCACAAAAAGCAATAGAAACAATGAAAATAGCATTCTGTCTGATATGAAAGTTCAGGGTAGATTCAGCTATAGAATTTTGTAAGAATGTCATTAGATTTCAGTTTGTTGCTGACTATAATTTTACCAAACAAAAATTATTATATTCAGCGGAATTGCTAGACAATCTCTTTTCTCTTTGTTCTTGTGTGTACATTAATAAAAAAAAAAAAAATTGGCAAGCTCACATAAACACTGAATTTTGTTCATTTTATTTCTATATTCTTTTATAGATATATTTCAATTAATGGGTCTTGCAAGAATCTTATTAACAGCTAGCTGTAGTAGCAATTCTCTCCTCCACTCCACTTCCTCGCTAGTAAACAAGGAATAAGCATGGACCTACCCACCTGGGTAGTGTGTTGGTAGCATGTCTGCTCCACATTCAAAAGGTCTTGAGTTTGAATCTCGCTTAGGGTGACATGCCCAGATAAGGTTTTTTTTGCGGTTTTCTCTTATCCTGAGAAGACGAACGTTGAGTAGCTTTAAGCTCCATGGACCCCAAATTCATTTGAGCATCTTTTCATCAATTTCATTCATCGTCCAATATGACCAACCAGGTTAAAGGATGTTAAGCTACAAAAATAAAAAAGGACTAGTTATATTAGCTGAATACATAGCATATTCAACATGTTTCCAGTACTGCTTGAAAACAATTCTATTTAGCCAGTCAATATGCTTTGCAAGACTTAATGGCCAGTGGAAGCACTTGTTTATTGTCAAAATGTTGAGCTCATCATGGAAATCAACACATTTTGTTGACTGTTGAGGCACTTTCACAATTGCATTGAAACAGTACAGACTATTAGAGCCAGAATATAGTTCTCAGACATTGTACTATCACTAATCTGTATTATTTCTGCAAAGGTTTGATTTGATTAAAATGAATTAATAGAAAAATAATCTTTTGTTAGAGTAGTTTATATACCACTAAGAAATGACAGATGACAGAGAAAGTAGTGAATGCAACTTCCAATTTTTTTCATCTATGTGTGGAATGTGCACTGAAAAAGACGGGCATATTTTAGCTAGCAGACTGAATGATGTGATGTCAGATTATAGGAAACAACTCTGCTCTTATTGAATTAATTAAAGTGGTACTGTTAACTGTTAACTCTGATCTTATAAATTGACACTTGCTATTTGCTTATGGCACTTAAGGACACATTTTGGTTTCCTTATCTCCTCCCATAGGTGTCTAGCTTTTCCTTCTCAGCTTGTACATGCTGTAATGTCAGTTGAATGTTTTAATAAGAAATAATATCTTTGTTAGCTTTTTGTTTAATACACAGTACATTCATAGCAAACCAAGATTGTTCATATTTCACTTGATTATGAGATATGTAGAAGATATATCATTATTTGCACTTGAAGTAGCAACATTAGCCTTTTTTCTGTTCATTGGCCTTCTAGCGATAAGGTGCACCTTTGATATGCACATAATAGTTAAAAATGCAAATATATGCAGTTTTATTCCCAAGTAAGCTCATCATGCAATTTAAATGCCATCACTAACTTATGTGATTTTGAGAAAATGTATAGTTTAATTAGTTTTATATATATTTTGTAGTAAGTTCTAAAATAATTATATGGCATAAAGATTTGTTATGGTTTCCAAGTTATATGAATCAAGAGACTTCACAGTTACATACAGAAAATTAAAGCTATGTACGTTATTTGTCATGCTAATATCTCAAACATAGTATATTTAATCAATACTGTTTTAATGCATTTTTGAGAAAATAAAAAAACATTATTCTCCTAAATGTTCACATTAATACCAAACATTGTACTCTACTCATTATGCATCAAGATTTTATTAGAAACAGATATTTTGATATCCCCTGAACCCAAACATCTATGTTAAAAAATGGCATGAATGGATATGTGTGCGTATGTACGTGCATATCTCTCTCTCTCTCTTCCAAAAAGATGCTCTTGCCCGCAAAAAGTGCATATTGCTAATTATGACAAATTGCTAGGTGTTAATTTTTGTGATACTGTTATTACACCATTAGAGCATGGTTAAACCGTAAAGTGTTGTGTTGGTCATCCCTAGTTTTTAAAAGTTCTGCATAAGAAAAATTTTTATGAAAGATAAAACCGAAGTAAAATAAAAGGGTGATTCAAATAAACTGGGAATGGGAGCCTACATGAAAACAAAAGGCAAAAGAGACATGAGTTTGGTTCATAATGATTGGGAAAGGGAGCAAGTTGTTAATTGTTGGTAAGTGACCAATGATATTTTTCCACCCACTTGTAATTCAGCCAACAAAATGCAAAGAACCAACTCTGAAATTCAATCTGTAAACAATTTGTTTTTTAGAAAGTGGCTTTTTAAACTCAAAGCATTTAGTTAAAATCACTTTATTCCCCTCATTCTTTATGAAAGTTTGTATATTTATCTAGAATATGGGTCTCCAAAACATAGCCCTGTACAAAATGTACAAAAAAATCAAATAGTAGCGTGTAATTCTTCCCATTTCCTCCCTTAGAGAGAATGTTTGGAGCATTGCACCACTTAAATCAGATCAAAATCGTCTCCATCTGTTCATTAATAACAGAGATGCTAACAAGAGCGCAGAACATTCAGACCAATAAAATGAAAATACCCTAACTTGTCTTTTTCTATAACAAAATATTTCGCTGCTCACATTCTATTGAGGATCAATCACTATCCATTTTTCTCCACTTAATTTTTTAATGGACATGTTGCATACATATTCAAATGATAGAAAACTTGAAATAATAATACAGCCTGGAAGTCATAGTGATTTTCCATTTTAATCACTGATTCTTTTGGGGGTTTTAATTTTATTTTCAAATCTGTTTTGCTTTTCTTTTTCATCTTTTTTTTTTTTATTAATTTAATATTTTCATTTTTATTTCATGAACTTCTCAGCCATGTAATGTTTGATTCATTTTTACATAAATAGCAAAGTGTTTTTGTCTGGTGTTTAACTTTTAAAACATAAAATTGTATCAGCTAACTTAAAAAGTCCATCATAAACAACCTCATGTGCATTATACAAGTAGTAATAAAATAAAAGGCACGCATGTAACCTAAGTTACTGTGCATTCAGTACTTTTATTGTTGCAGTTTAAGATGCAATTCTTTTTCACAGCCAACACAATGATTTTGTTGTTGCTTTGCTTCTTTTTGGGAGCAGACATTCTTTTCTTTGCTGGAGCTAGAAGACAGAATATCCTGTTTTACCTTGAGAGAAACATTCTTATTCAGGTCTGAAAATTCAAATTCACTGTAACTTACCTCTAATACATCCTGAATTGCAGCTCTTATTTCATCTTCAATTCATAACCTTTTATTCAATTATGCCATTTTTCAATATATACAAATACAGGCTAGAGTACCTAAGTTTGGAGTTGTTTATTTGTTTTTTTTTTTGCTTTGGAATGTAACAAGGAGAAATTTTCTCTATAGCTGTGATGTAAGTACACAAGACTTTCTACTCACTCAAGATAGAAATTTAGTCAAGAAGCCAATATGCTGACCACATAGAGGCAGTCAGTCGTTGTCCAAACTAGAGACCAGAGAGCTCTAATGGAAGTTGAACATTATGGCCTCTTTTAATAATTTCTAACATGCAGAAAATAATACATAATCTGCAACTATAGGAAACAGTTGAAACTTCATCAATAAATTTCAATAAATCAAATAAACAAACAAATAAATTCATCAATTCTCCTAAATATTAGTTGTGAATCCTAATATTGTAATATGAGAGTCACAAGAAAAACCCTTAAGACAGCATATAGTGAATACTCGTATAAATGTTTTTTTTATCTCAGTTTCTCAAAGTAATCTCCTTGGCACTGTGTCAATTGTTTCTTCCTCTGGAACTACTTCTGGAAGCACCCATGCACTGCAGATGCAGATAACTCTTCTTCATATGCTGCAAAAACTTCTGTAGGGCTAGAAAATCTGTGTCCTCGAAGCTGATTCTTCGTCGTAGGGAATAAGAAGAAATCACAATAGTGCCAGATTGGGACTATAGGTTGGACGAGTCAATATTTTTCTTGAAGAAACTACATTATTACATTATGGATGGGAGTTGCATTGACATGATGCAACAGTATCTGAAACATGGTGAGACTTTCCACAGTTAAATATTTGCAGCATTTCTGGGCACCATTTCACCATATGGAGCTTCTGTGCTTCAGGTAAATTATGGGGTATCCATCTTAAATATATTTTTTTACATGTGCTCTTGAAGGATGGTTGAAACACTCGACAAACTAATAACTAATGCTACCTCCTTGTAGGTTGATCTTGGATCTTCCCTAACCATTGTTTCCACAATTGCAATGTCTTTCACATGTGTTGATCTGCCACTCTTCTCTTCATCTTTAAGAAATTGCTGCCCCCTCTTGAATTCTCCAAGCCAGCAGAACACAGTGACACATGACAGAGAATAATCCCCATAAGCCCGCCCCTCAAATGTTCAAGTTACTGTGTTTTACTTAAGTCACATTTAAAGTTGTATAAGATCATGCATAAAAATGTTCTCCCTGAATCTCCAATATACTTACAAAAACATTCACACTTTCCAAATTTCAAACATAAAATGAGGGGAAATGAATGATGTGACAATGCTCTTATCGCTAACATTGCATTGCCAATGAGCTATTTCCATTAGCAACAATGCTTTCCCCAAGGATCGCCAATATATTCTGTATTCCAAAACTTATCTAGTGAATAAGAGTAACTTCACTCTTGAAAGTACTTTATTTCTAGAGCGAAGTTTGAGTGTAAACAATTTTTTTACCCTTAACTGATTAGTTACTTCACTGTGCATTTCCATTAATGTTTTAATTTTATATAGTGACCTTTATATACACACTTCAATTGGCATTCCTGTTCTGATATCTGTTCCTAGTTGTTGTGAGATGCCTTAATCATCTGCAACTTCCATAGTCTTTTGTGCTATGTTGTGTACATACTATTTACTACCATGAACGACTGTAACAGTCATACTCCAAACTAGCACATATACATACTCATGCCACCCTTCCTCCCTCCTATCACAGCAACTCATATTTAAAAGAAGAATACAACAGAAGCTGTATATTTGGCAATAGTGCAACACTTATACCTGATACTGCTGTGGTGGAACCCCTGGTGCAACTCTCTGCTGGCCTGTTACTGTTGCCAAACCTAAAAGGACTGTAGTAAGAATAAGCCTAGGCCTTACACCCATTATGCTGGTGCAACCTGTAACAATGACATGAACCACTTGTAAGTCCCCATGCACTTACAATGATATGAAAAAGTTACTTCAGTAAATACATCTAGTGTGCTCATTGGTCTTTCTTTAAGCATTTAATACTAATTTGGGTAATTATAGAGAACTTGGGCCCCTCTAGAAAATAAACTAATTGTGGTTTGACTGATAGTTTGGTTTATTCTTGTTAGGTTTTAACTAATTTTTTTTATCGCAAAAGCTCCGTAATTAAGTTAAACGCTAATTTATTATGTGCGCGTAGCGATCCTTTTTGGTGAATATTTATGAAGTATACTGCCTAGAAGGAGTAGAATATAAATAAAGAGGTCTTGTAGTACTTTTGCAATGTAAATATATAATACTACACGCTAAACTGCCTAAAACCTGAGTTTCATTGTCGGCGGCAGGCGAAGTGTTGTGGAATGCAACACTGGCATATGTCGCTAGACGCTGTGCTGATGTATGACAAGATGTTTCATGCAGATACAGCTGTTCAGTGAATTTTATTATACAGAACTTCGGCCACTCTAAATTCGAATGAAACTAAGTGCGATTGATTGACTTTGTATTTATGATGACTATTTCAAAGCCTGTGGATTTCAAATTTAGCGCGAGGTTAGGTTCCAATCCGTTTAGGTTAGTGTGTGTATATACATTTATGTTTCTAATTTTATATCATAGTAGTACCGCATTATCGATATTTCCAACAACTCCTAACAGCGCAATGGATACAACATTAGTTTTTTAAACCATCTCCCCACCCATAATCCCTCTCTAACCACACCGGTCCCATCAGAGTGCAAAACTGGCATAAGTCGCAGCGGAGAGAGTTAGCGGCCCAACTTGTAAATAATTACCCTAATTTGTGAATCGTTTCTATTATGAGTGCAACACTGTGAAAATGTTGCTTGCAGAAAACTTGTCAACTGTTTATGAAGGATACAGAAGAGAAGTAATAAAGGTCTGAAATTCAAGATTTTCATAGTATATTATTTTAGGGACCTAGTCCTAGATTCCAACATAACAAAACATACACAAAAAATCAAAATCCTGCATTACATCTGCTCCAAAATAAATACAAATGGATTATTTGTTTTTAAAATTAGAAACACATTTTTACAAAAATTCATAAGTTAATTTTTTCTCCTTTTCTTCATAATTTTGCTGGCAATGAACCTATAAGCTGCTTATGCATCATATAATATTTTATTACATATAGTTACAGATAGTAATTATACCAAATATGAATTCTCTCTGAGTCAGAACAAGTCTTAAGCCTATCATGCCGAAGATGAATTGTACTAAATCCTGGAAGAATTAAAATATGGACATCAATTATTATTGATAGACAATATTACTTCAAACTTTAGTAAACAAAGGATTTAAAATATCGTAAAGAAAATGAAACAAAACAATATTCACTTAATATTTCCAATATGATAACTCTCTTTTAGGGCAAAGCATTTGTTTATATATCTGTTCATAAGCCTCATACTCTCCTGAGTGAGATTCATGTTATGCTGAGCTTCGAACCTTAATTAAGTAGCAAATATACAGTCCATAAGATTAATTTTCTCATGATGGTAGTCTATATTATATTGAACCTAAAAAAGGGTTAACATAGCTCCCACCCTCTAAAAAAGCTAACAATTGAGGACTTAATTCCAAATCATGTTAACTCCTATAGGAAAGAGGGAAAGCTTAACATCTGGTTCACAATACATTGCTTTCAGGTATAACATATGTTTTGTTTCAATTATTACTAGTATATACTATGAGGTTCATACCGAAACTCATGCAACCCATAGTTAAAATTCAAACTTCAACAATATAACATAACATTCTGCAGGATCATAATCTACAGAGTTTACATGATGTGTTACCATAGGCAGTATTTCCAAAAGGTTTCACTGTTTCTTTTCGACAGTGCTGTCTATGGATTCCTTGTTAAACAGGGAACATCTGCTGCTGAAATTCAGCTCAGGCTCCAACATGCCTATGGAAATATCTACATGGGTGATATCAGTGTTAGGAAATGGGTGAGGCATTTCAAAGATGGAAAAACGAGTAAACAAGATGAGTCTTGCAGTAGTCACTGTGGATGAAATTGCTGCAGAACTTGCAGTAGGACAAAGTACAGTGCAAGAAATGATATAAAGCTTAGGTTATTGAAAAGTTTGTGCCCATTGTGTCCTACATTTACTGACCGAAGACCACAAACTTCAGAGAAAAGCCATCAGCCAAAACCTTCTTCAGAGATTTCAAAATGAAGGTGGTGATTTTTGATGAGTATTGTGACAGGTGGTGATTTTTTTTACAAGTACCTTGCTTGACAAGCAATGAAAGCTGGTTCCATTATTAAGAGCCTGAAACAAAATGTCAGAGTATGGAATGGCACCATTTGGATTTGCCACTGAAGAAAGCAACAGACAGTGCGATCTGCTGGAAAGGTTATGAGTAGAATCTTCTGGGATGCATAGGGTTGCATTTTCTGGTTGATTTTGTTAAACCTGGATAAACCATAAATGCTGTATGCTGCATCCCAACTCTTTGGAAGTTCTGTTGTGTACTGCAATTTAAGCGCCTTGAAAAGATCATCCTGCAATAGGATAATGCACGTCCACACACTGCCTGTTTCACAATCAGAACATTTGGGTGGAAAACTCTTCCACGTTCTCCTTTCAGTCCTGACTTGGTAACTTCCAACTACCATCTTTTTGGTTCTGTTAAGGAACAGAAGCAAGGCTAACCTTCGAGATGGAGGATAATCAAAAAGCAGTGCGTCAGTGTCTTCATGCTGCTGGAATGGAGTTCTGTCATAAGGGTATTTTCGAACTTGCAGAATGATGGGAAAAATATATACAAAGAAATGTAGACTATGTTGAAAAGTGAGAGAAAAGTCTGTAGTTTATGATGTACTTAGTTTCTCTAAAAAATAAGTATTAAGAGGTTTAAAAATTGTTGATCCTACTTCCAGTATGAGCCTTGTACATAAAATAAAAAGGAATCAGTATACTTTAGCAGCAGATGCCTACAAATTGAAGTTAAAACTTACGCATTTAGTAAGTTATGTGATGGAAAATTTCATAAAATATATTGGAAAAAAAGGAATGTCCATAAGTTAGGCATGTTTTATTTAAATTTATTACAAGTATATTCAATAATATTAGCTTCTGCTTGTCATTAATGCAAACAAGTTAATTGGAACTTCATTAACTTCATAAAGTTTTCAAACTCTGTTCAAGAAGATTTGATTTGAGAGTTTAGTAGAAATGTTTGTCCTCTTCTGGTATGTACCTGACTAGCTTTTTTTAATGTCATTAACTTTTAGTGATTTGATATGCAGAATTACAATATACATGATTATGTCTGGAAAATGTATTCTATTATTGTTTGGTTTCTCGACTCATAAAGGAGATGAAGCTCATTCCAGACATAGTTGAAGGCACTTGAACTTCATTCTTTTGTCTTCTACTATAGATATATAGGTGAACTCAGCACGTCACCTTAGATAATGTGTTAATATAAGCCAAAACAAAACTTTACACATTGTTTAGGAAAAAATTGTTGATTTTTATGAATTATAAACATAGGATCATTAAATTATAAGGTAACCCCTCTCGCAGCCTCTCTCTGCTTTGCAAGAGATCTGAGAGTCGCTAGGAAAATGGTGCCGGCAAAGGCGCACTGGAGCCTTTACCTTAAATAAAATAATGCTGAAAATATTGTCCATCTGCTCCCAAACAGGCAGTAAAACAAGTTGAAGATGTTCTCGCTCAATCACATAAGCTCAGCAGCAGAAATCCTTGTGTAATCTACAGAAACTTAGTGCTAACATTGTGCAAGAAATCACTGGATTCCTGCTGCTAAGCTTAAGATGAGTGAGTGTGAATATTTTTGCAAATTGTGCTGCCCTTATGTGAGCAGAAGGTCAACATTACCATAATTTATCTCGAGATATGTATTTTAGTGAGCCTTTGCCAGCACTACTTTCCCGGTGACTCTTAGATCTCTCGTGCAGTGGAGAGAGGCCGCAACAGTGGTTACCTATATTTAATGATTCTACATAAGGTGTAAAAAGACTTAGAATTATTAATTACATTGATTTATTGCTTAAGAACATTTTTTGAAAAAAAAAGAAAAAAAAGTACATAATTTTGACTGCATTCTTTAAATAATATGCTCCAATTCCCAAGCTTAAAGCAAATAGTTTTTGTGGTTGATCATTTACCATATACAGTAGTCTGCTAAAACATATTTATTATTATAAAAAAACTGTATACAACTGCCGACATTAAAAAAGGAATCCTGGTATTAGTAACTTCCTCAGCTATGTGGCCATTGTGGTCCATTAGCTCAGAACACAATATTTTAATGTAATGCTAAGATTAATATTACATTAATAAAAGGTCAACCCATTTATTATTTAATTAGGTCTTGACAAACTAGGCAGTGCAGTTTACATCTTTGAAATGATTCTCTTCTTAATGATATGCTCACAAACTATTCAAGGCCAAAATGTTATATGCATACCCTAACTTAAAGAGAGGCAATATTTTCACTTACGTGATTAAATTTATTTTGCCTATTCCACACTTTAAAGCAGTATACTATGTTTACTTAATGAAATACAGTCTTATATTCTGGGGCAATTTGGTTGAAAGTAAGCAAGTATTTATATTACAAAAGACAGCATCACAACCATGTATGGCATCAATAATACAGCTCCATGTAAGGATGTTTGAAAGGCTGAACATTTTGACACTTCCTTGTAAAAACCTCCTCATGCTTGTGTGTTCCCATAACAATCAAGAATACTTCGCAAAAAATTTAAATGTACTTGATATAAATACTAGACAAAGAATGGATTTACACCAATCCAGTGGTAGCTTAAATTGTTACCAAAAAGAAGTATATTATGAATGTATCAAAATATTTAATGCCCTTCCAAATAAAAAAATTATCATCTTCAGGGAAAATAGAAAAATACAAGTCTGATCTTAAAAACTACCTATGCAGCAAGGCTATTATTCAATTCAAGAATTTATGGATAATCGGTAAAATGCGCTGATAAGGGAAATGTAATGTGTCATTGTATTGGTTCTACTGTATTGCATTCTCCATAAACATTGGTTTTCGATCGTGTATGTGACTCATGAATTAGGGGAATTGTATAATTGTAGTAATAAAATAATAAGCATGAATTTGTAGTAGTTGAATATTTAGTGATGGTGGTTAAAATGGTTATGTTACATGAATTTGTAACAGTTGGTTTTCTATATGATGTGTGTATGTGTGAAGCCTATGATTCTAAACAAGGAAATTAAATTGAAAAATACACAAATGTAGGACTCTATTTATGCAATTATCTGAAACCTTTTATGCTCGCTCCAAATCTGGATGCATTTTGAAAAAGATAAAAACTAAGTAAAATGTCTCCAGATATATTTAGTTGTCAATGAAGAAAACTGCTGAAAATCTTTGGTGCTGTTTGACGAGAGCTAGTTTACCAATTTTTATTCTTGGTTATGCCCTGGATACTTAGGGTTTTAGTTGTGCAGACCCCTCGGCTACTCTGTTGTCCCTCCAGAGTTGCAGCCTAACATCCCTTGACTCTACTTTGTGGTTTAGGGCCCTCAACACTGGGCTATGTTTTCCAGTTTTGTTGGCATCATCATGACAAAGTGGCATTTTATTCATATGTAGGTAATTCTGCATTATCAGAGCAAGCACATACTAAGTGGCTGTTCCACTTTGCATGTGAATATGTGCATATATACTGAGATAGATGCACAACAGATTAATTATTTTAGTAACCCTTCAATAGTAAGAAACTCTTGATATTACCCACAGTATATCTATGCACCAAAGCCAAATATGTTGCTGCTCACTTTATTTAAAAAGTTTTTTTTTTTTTTTTTAACCACTTATGACATCACAGGCAGTAAAAAGTTTAACAAAAGTGTAGCTTTATCTCCATTTACAAAAAGTGTGGGTAAATTTCCTTTTTCAAACCCTGAATTCTACTGTTTCATGAAATTTTACTCTTCCTAATACTTGACTGACAATTTTTTACAAGCTTTTTTGTAACTTTTTACCTGCAAAACACACACTGAAAGCTAGCCTTTTAACTGCAAAATTATCGGCATACTTTAAACATTTAACATTCTAAGCGATGTTTAGTGCGGCCCAAACAAAAAACAAATGGAAAAGTACAGAAGCATTGAATAGTTGTATACTTATTGTTGCTGAATAACCATTCTGATTCCATTATGTAATTTAACACAAAATTTATTTGCAACATCTATAATATATTGCAATATTTTCGGATTTAATTTCCTGGTGCTAAGTTAAGAGCCACTTGATTTAACTCCACATTGGTTATTTATATCTTTTAAACTGAAAAACTTTTTGCATAAACTTCTGAATCCATATTCAACATAACCTCCTGAAGTAATAATACTTCACAGCTCTGCAGTTACTGCTTATAAAATCATCTCCTGTTAGAGTTTTACCGCCTAAGATCTCAAGTTCTTTTGCATTTATAACACAATTTTAAACTATCTACAAATTTTGGCCGGATACGTTTTATGCATTGGTTACGTCAAATTGGTATTACTAATAGTATTCTTCCATAAGTCTTAAAACTCACATAAGTCAACGTTCCACTTCAAATTCATTATCCTAATCTAACTAAAACCGCGTTTGTTAAGCATATGCTCTCGTCTCTCCACAATTCTTTCCCAACAATTTAAATCCACGTGTCCATATCAGTTTAGTTCACCAACCCTGCTGATGAAGTTGAAAGATCGCAGTTGCTATCGCTTCAAAGGAACGTGTACCACTTTGGAGGTATGGACACTATTGCCATCTGGCGACTTGCATGCAGAAACCGGGTAGAATTTAAAAGGACAATTCAGGCATTAACTGAAATTCCATTCGGTTACTGAAGCCAATACCGTAAGATAGCAACAATGTTCCACCAGAACAGTTATATTCAACTTTTTTTTTTTCCGCTTACCCCTACTGACAATTTTCCATTCCAGCCTGTACCCCTAGGCTTAGCCTTAGAGTTTTCTATAATTTAAATTATACATAACCATATCTAAAATAGATTATAACACAATTTATTAAATATTACTGAAAGGAGGATTATGCTATAAGAGTATAAAATAAATACAGGACTATGTAAATACGTTGCAGATAGCACATGGACACAAAATTGGTCCCCTGAGCGACTGAACCCTCCTGCGGTTGCAGCGTAACTGGTGAGGGCCGGCGTGCTCTCCGCCGGAATTATGCCTAAAGGACCGGCAGATAACGTGTACGGAACTCTATCTACTACACTAATTTACAGTAGGCTTACCCGAAATCACAATAGATGTTGAAATTCATGACTATACACACAAATAAATTCCCTATATCTCCTAAAAAGTTCTGGTTCACACGAAGGAGTTCATCTTGACTGATTGCCTGTATTTCTCTTGTGATGCTTTCCTTCAATTCTTTTAAGTGTGCAGTTTGGATGCGTACACTTTATTCTTTAACATTCCCCATAAATAAAAATCACATGGAGATGGGTCAGGGGAACGAGATGGCCACAATCCTCGACCAATTATTCTGTCACCATAACCACTTCGCAATTCATGCATAAAATTCCCAGCAGTGTGCGCTGTAGTTGAATCCTGCTGAAACAATCCACACAATCCTTAATCTCTTGTTAGTTGTGGAAAAAATTATTTAAAATGGAATTTACATAAACGTGTGAATCAATGTCCACAAATATGGGACTAATAATTCTATATACACTTACTATACACCAAACCCCAAATTTTGCAGCGTGGTGAGGAATTTCATGAATAATATGGGGATTTTCCGTAACCCAGTTCTATTGTTTTGGGTAGAAACGTGACCTTGAAGATAAAACCGCGCTTCATCAGTGAAGAACGTTAAAAGTGGGTCCTGGCCACGATTACAAACAGACTTCAAAAACCAGTTGCAATAATTAATCCTAGGTATAGGATCTCATACCCCATCCATGACGTCTGTAGTGGACCGAGATGGGGGACGCAGCGGCCGGGCGGTAGGCCAAGGTTCCCCCTGAGCTGTCGTGCCATGGAGTTATAGGATCTCATAGTTGTAGAGCATGAAAACCAGTTACCTTGTACAGCTTAAGTTTAAGAAGTTTCGCTGCTCTAGGCGCTGACGACACGTCTCAATGCTGTATGCGGTAAGAGATTTAACCGATCCTTCATCAACCTTATCTTCTGGTAGCACACTGCGTTTTTATAATATTTCTTGTTCATAAACGATCCTGCGCAACGAAGTTGAAATTCTCTACGACACCTTTTTGCAGAAGAATATTTCACATGCGTATCGTACAGAAAAATCTGATGTGTTCCATTCACATGACTTTCTCTACATCTCTGCAACAAATTATTGTTAAAAAGCTAATGTTTCTAATCGAGAAACAAATAGCAGAAATAGTCTCATTACTTACTTCCTTTAAGTAGGAGCGAAATAAGGGAATACCATAGGTTAAGATGATAGTAAAAGCTGGTTGCTATGTGATTGAAGTTCCTTTGTTTGTATGGTTAGGAGCTCACAAAGTCCTGAGTGAGAAAAGTATAAGTTTATTAAAGCTGAAACCAAAAACAAGAAATATCTAAAAAACGATCAACTCCACCAAAAAAATGTATATAACTTGTGTGTTTTAAAGTTTTCTGCATTTTTCGTGTAATAACATTTTGTCCATCTCTTACGGTTTAACAGTTATTCAAAGATACATAGAATTCATCCTGAATAAAGTTCTCTTCGGAAGCTATTCCCAGAAAATTCAAGATATACATTTTATTTGTCAGGTAAATATCTTTAATATATGATACTTTAATCAAAATCGTTAGAGCCATTTTTAAGAAAATTTTCGAAAAAAGTTACATGTAAAGGGTAGTTTGGGTGGGGGGACATTTATCAAAATCTTCGTGTCGCATCCCTGGAAGATACTAAACTTAAATACCACGTTTGGTATTTTAACAACTTTTCGTTTTTGAGTTATCGTGTTCACAGACACCCCCCTACACACACGCGCGGACTTTTTTATAAAAATGCTTTTTTGGATACAGGTGACGCTAAAACATATATTTCCGGTGAAATCTCGGTATTGAATTTTTGGGTGGAGTGCAATGCCTTCTCTATACACTATGTACATAGTACGCGCAGAAAAAGTAAAAATTTGATGTGTTCCTTCACATGACTTTCTCTACATCTCTGCAACAAATTATTCTTAAAAAGCTTATACTTCTATTTACTTCATGCTAATCAGAAAAAAAAAAAAAAAATAGCAGAAATAGTCTTATTACTTGCTACCTTGTAAGTAGAAGCGAAATAAGGGAGTACCATAGATTAAAGAAATAGTCAAAAGCTGGTTGTTATTCGACTGAAGTTCCTTTGTTTGTATGGACAGCAGTTGACAAACTCCTGTATGAGAAAAGTATAGGTTTTTTAAAGCAGAAACCAAAAACAGGGAATGTCTAAAAAACGATCAGCTCCACGTAAAAAAGTATAAAACATAAATTGCGTGCTTTAACGTGCTCTACATTTTTTGTGTGGTAAGGTTTTGTCCATCTCTTACGGTTTAGCTGTATTTCAAAATTCCGTAAAATTTATCCAGAATAATGTACTTTGCAGAGGCTATTCCCAGAAAATTCAAGATATACATTTTATTTGTTAGGTAAACATCTTTAATATACGAAATTTTAATCAAAATCGTTACAGGCATTTTTGAGTAAATCAAAAATGTCGAAAAAAGTGTAGTGTAAAGGGTAGTTGGGGATGGGGAAATTTTTCTCAAAATCTTCGTGTCGCCTCCCTGGAAGATACTAAAATTAAATACCAAGTATGGTATTTTACCGACTTTTCGTTTTTGAGTTATCGTGTCCACAGACACACGGACGCATACACACACACACACGCGCGGACCTTTTTTCGAAAAATGCTTTTTTTAGATAAAGGGGATCCTAAAACATATATTTCCGGTGAAATCTCGGTATCGAATTTTTGGGTGGAGTGCAATACCTTCTCTATACACTATGTACATAATGCGTATAGAGAAAGTAAAAATACGTTGTTCTAAAGTGTACTGAGCCATTAGTGCCGGGCAAATTATCACCAAGAGACAACACAATGTCACTCCGAACACGCACACTGAACTTTTTCCCTCACCACAGATCCACTTCGACTGACACGGTAGTAGAGAGCTATTCTCTGGCGGCAGGCGCGCTACACGTCAGCCAGTCCTAGGCCGTCGTTAAGTGGCGCGGTCGCTCAGAGAACCACAGCTTCGGACCTGATAAAGAGAGAGTTGAGCTGGTTTTCTGGACAGAAGGCGTAACTTTGAGTGGGGATGCATCGCTATAACAAATACTGTATCGGAACTGAATTTTATTCTTGGTAGTGCTTTTACTACATACGGCAACGTAAGTGGTGACACTGATGCACGGAATGATCTCCTCTATTCGTGGCTAAATCTTCGTTACTGCAAATATCAATGCGGATTCTGGATTTGAGTTATTTGTTTCCCTTTGATTGCTGTCAATGATGAGAAACGCTGCCCACACAGACAAGTTGAGGGGAATGGAAGAAGCTGTGTAATGGCACAGTCACTAAGTTCAGTGTACACTTTGCGTGCGTAACACCAGAAATCACAAATTGACATTTTTCGGATTTTATTTTCAGTGAACTGTCAACGAATATTTCCAAAAGACTTTCTTGTAATTTTACGAGATGATCAGAGAAATTGATTGTAGTGGTGCAAAATAGATTTGTATTTCATTCTTGTATAATGTGTTTTTCTCAATTTCTGGGTAGTATTTTAAAAGCTGTAACCTGAGTTTTGTAGCTGGAATTTGATTATTACCAAAAGTCCGTCCACAATACGAACTTCATTTTGTCCACTATGTTCCAAAAGAGCTGAAGGAACTGCATATTCCATTTATTAACGCAATCAATTCAAAATAAAACTTTTTTTATAAAACCCCTTTATTTTCTCATGAGTAGATTCCGATTTTTTATGTAATATCAAGATGCAAAATATATACATATCTATGTAACAAAAACATCAAAATAAGTAATGAAGTATGTAATATCAACAAAATATGTAACATTAAGTAATATTCTAAATGCTAAGATCACCACCTCAGATCTAAATGCAGACTGCAAATTACCTAGAATTCTGTAATTTAATGGGTCTGAAAGTACGTAAATTAATTACAATTAGTTAAAAATTAAAGACTAAATATAGAATTAATTAAAGGGAAAATGTTTTGTTTTATGCAGAATTTACCTCAAATTTATTTTCAAGTAGGTAATTACTAAATAAGAAATATGAGTTTTGGATTATATTTATTAAAATTGCTCATTTCACATACTTATTTTACTTACATTTTAGACGGTAAAGCAATTTTGAAATACTGAACCTAATTATCAATGAGTGAAACAATCAATTCAAAATAATTAAATTTTAGTTTTCTATCTCCTGACATACAATAAACAACCAGGCATTTTAATTTTAGATCTTCTGCTTCTTTCAACGTACAATAGATAATCACCTACTTTTCCATATTTTCAGGGGTTAATGTTTGTCTCCTATCCGATAAAACATTCTTATAGGCAGAGATTTTTCTCTCCACATCACACGAAGTAACAGGAGTATATTTTATAATATCTGATTTGCAGAGTAAATGAACACCATCATTTTAGCACTTACGCTTCGTCATCTGAATACATATTTAAAACCTTTTCCTCACACACACCCTCTGGCCACAGAATCTTCATCCCATCATTTACGTATCTTGCAATTGTAGAATGATTTGTTTGTTCTAACACCTTGCAACAAATTAGAAATTGTTTTGCTGGACTTTCGGAATCTAGTTTTCCTACTATTAAATTTGCTATGTAGCGATCCATGTCATCTGTAGTTTCATCGACGGCAAACCAAATACAGGAGTCTCCAATCCAACTGCTTCTTCATAATACACATGAAGATACTTTTTCCACAGTGTAGATTCGTCAGGAATAATTTTCTTGCAATATATTTCTAGAAAGGAGCGAAATTGAGGAATTTGAAATTTATGCTATGGAGTATTGGCTGCAACCATTGCACTGCACAAATTATAGTATTGCATTCCCTATTATTATTTCATATCTTACAGAAGCTTTAAAAATGCATTACCATATACTGTTATTCTGAAAGTTTGTCCTTTAATTACTTTCTTTTAAACGTACCATGTACAAAGTGTACAGAGAAGGTATTGTATTCCATCTAAAACTTCGATACCGAGCTTTTACCGGAAATTAACGTTTTAGGGCCCCCTGATTAAAATTCTATTTTAGAAAAAGTTCCGTGTGTGTCCGTGCGTCTGTGAACTCATACTCAAAGACAAAATGTCGGTAAAATATCAAACTTGGTATTCAAGGAATACGACGCGAAGATTTTGAGCAATATCCCCCCATAACAAATTACCCTTTACGTGGAAAACATTTCGAAAATTTTGATTTTCTCAAAAAACTGGCAAAACAAACTGTATATTAAAACTATTTTCATGACTAATCAAATGTATATCTTGAATTCTCTGGGAATATCCTCTGAACACTACTTTATTCTGGATAATTTTAGTTGAATGTTGCATCATTGGTAAACAGTAAGAGATTGTATTACAGAAAAAAATCTGATGAGCTAAATTCACACGACTTTCTCTATATCACTGCAACAAATTATTCTATTTACTTCATCTAATGGAGCAAAAATTAGCAGAAATAGTCTTATTACTTGCTTCCTTGTTAGTAGAAGGGAAATAAGGGGGTACCATAGGTTAAAGTGATAGTCAAAATTTGGTTCATCTGCGACTGAAGTTCCTTTGTTTGTATGGACACGAGTTCATAAGGTCCTGTATGAGAAAAGTATAACTTTTTATAGCTGAAACCAATAAATTTAATGAAGGAGGAGCTGCTATATTACAAGAAGATAATAAAAATCATCATAATGCTATTCTAGGCATCAAATTTAATAAACCTTTATTAATTAATAATCTCCGTCTAAAAACAATCAACTGCACGCAAAAATGTATCTAACATAAATTGTGTGTTTTAAGGGGCTCTACATTTGTTATGTGGTAAGTTTTTGTCAATTTAGCAGTTATTCAAAATTCTGTAAAATTGACTCAGAATAAAGTAGCCTTTAGAGGCTATTCCCAGAAAACTCAAAATATAAATTTTATTTGTCAGCTATATATCGTTAATATACGATATTTTAATTAAAATACGTTAAAGCTATTTTTGAGAAAATCAAAATTTTCGAAAACAGTTCCATGTAAAGGGTAGTTGGTGGTGGGGGATTTTTCTGAAAATCTTCGTGTCGCATCCCTGGAAGATACTAAACTTAAAAACCAAGTTTGGTATTTTACCGACTTTTCGTTTTTGAATTATCATGTTCACAGACACACAGACACGCACACACACGGACCTGTTTCTAAAAATATTTTTTGGACACAGGGGACCCTAAAACATATATTTCCGGGGAAATCTCGGTATCGAATTTTTGGGTGGAGTGCAATACCGTCTCTATACACTATGTGCATAGCACGTATAGAGAAAGTAAAGATGTAGTTCTCGTTAAAACACACAATTTATATCATATATATTTTTACTTTATCTATACGTACTATGTGCACAGTATATAGAGAAGGTATTGTAATGCACCCAAAAATTCGATACCGAAATTTCACCGAGAATATATGTTTTGTGAAAAACGTCCATGTGTGTGTGTATGTGTGTGTCTGTGGGCAGCATAGCTAAAAAACGAACAATCCGTCAAAAACCAAACTTAGTATGTAGGTTTGGTATCTTCCAGGGATGCGACACGAAGATTTTCAAGAAAATCCCCCCAATCCCAACTACTCTTTACATGGAACTTTTTTCGAAAATTTTGATTTTCTTAAAAATGGCTCTAACGATTAAGATTAAAATATCGTGTATTAAAGATATTTACCTTACAAATAATATATATAAATCTTGAATTTTCTGGGAATAGCCTCTGAAGACTACTTTATTCTGGATGAATTTTGCATAACTGCTAAACCGTAAGAGATGGACAAAAACTTAACACAAAACAAAAAAAAAAAAAAATGTAGAGCACGTTAAAACACAATTTATTTTATATACATTTTTTTCCGTGGAGTTGATCGTTTTTGAGATACTTCAAATTTTTGGTTTCAGCTTTGAAAAACTTATACTTTTCTCATACAAGAATTTGCCAACTCGTATCTATACAAACAAACGAACTTCAGTCACACAGCAAACAGCTTTTTGCTTTCACTTTAACCTATGGTACTCCCTTATTTCACTTCTACTTACAACAAAGCAAGAAATAAGACTATTTCTATTATTTTTTCTCGATCAGCATGAAATAAATAAACGAATAAGCTTAATAACAATAATTTGTTACAGAGATATAGCAAAAGTCATGTGAATGGAACACATCATATTTTTTCATGGAGTTGACCAATTTTGAGATATTCCTTATTTTTGGTTTCAGTTTTAAAAGACTTAAACTTTTCTGATATGTGAATTTGCAAACTTTAGGCAATGCATAGAAACGGATTTCAACTACACGACAGCCAACTTTTAAAAGATTGTACTATCGCTTTTCGTCCCTTATGTCCCTTCTATTTACGAGGAAGCAAGTGATAAACACAATTTCTCTTAATATTTATCTTGATTAGTATGAAGTAGATAGAATAATAAGCTTTTAAACAATACTTTCTTACCGAGATGCAGAGAAAGTCATAGGAAGGAAACTTATCATATTTTTTTATTATGTTGATGCTTCAGACTTATAAACTAATGTCATTGATGCAGTGATTATCATCATAATATTAATCATAAGAATCAATTAATCTGGTTAATATCCTACGCTTAGCTTATGTTACAATTTTTATGTTTTTAAGATACCCTTTGTGCATGTGACTTCGATGTTCTTGCTTCTTAATCGCACATCATGTATTATCCACGTATGGCATACAATATCGTTCGGATTGAAAACTGGGAAGTACCACGAGAACAAAGTTGTTTGTTTCTATCGCACAAAAGCTAAACCATATTTGCTCGGTCAGTTCATGCTCATGTCCGTTTACATAAGCCTAACGTTGTGCTACATACACATAGTACAATTGCGACAAAGACTGAATACTGCAAAGAGAATCGGTGAAGTTAGAACACCAGCTTGACATAGTGTCACCTGTGTTATTGGCGAGAGTTTAACTTATATTTATAGTAATATTTTATTAATTTTGAATGAATGAATTAATTGATTAATATGAATTTATTGGAATTTGATTCTTACATATTCTTGAAAAAACACAAGCTTTGTTATAAGTTGATTAAGTAACAGCATGGAAGTGACCAGTCTCTTCCGATGGCACTTCTGCTGGACTTTTCGATGATACCAACTTCCGTTGGGCTACGTGCACATTCGCACTTTGACGTCACACCGGATTTTCTAAAACCTTTACACATTCGATGCTGATTGACTAAGACTACCCACTATCAGGACATTGGTTCTCCATATTAGGAGTATGGCCACCATGCCCTTCCGGGATGTCGCTAAAGCTATTTTAGAGACTCTAGAACCACCAACAGGTCTTGGCAGTCGGGGAACCTCTGCTTCGTTCGTGCGTCGTGGGTCGTCGCTCCGGGCTTAACCGCTCAACCACTTTATCTCTCACCTCGCCTAGACACCCATGACATACAATTCTTAAGCTAAGGATTTATGTTACTAACCAGACATTCAGAATGACATTGGCCTGGATTAATGGAATAATTTGTAATCTCCCACCTTTGTAAACCAAACATTCGCTACCAACAAACGATTTAATCTTACTTAATATATTAGCTTAATTAAAGCCCCGTTGTTATCATTGTTCTACCATCTGCCTTCCTTTCACCCTCCTTAAATAGCTATCCCCCACGTCGCAAAACCTTGTTCGCGACAATACCACGATATAGCTTGTGCACACATACTAAAGTCAGTTGCTTCAAAGAGTACCACAATACAGGGACAGAAAATGAAATTTATATAATAATCATACTGATGCAATCAAACAGTTTTTATTTTATTTAAATTAATTTTATATATGCTACCTTTCATGCCAGTTTCCAGAAAATAGCTGATTAAAAATGTTAGGTAAATACTCAGGCGAAGATGCAAGCTCTAAGTAACTTTATTTAATTATATTGAAAATATATCACTAAACTCTTGGGAAATAAATACATTGTTTTGTGGTTTTCAGCTTATTCAGTTTCAGAATAGTGCGTAGGTGTTTTATTGCGTTTAACGCCCGCTTTTACTACAAATGGCACCGCAGGCAATGACACTGATGATACATGATGAAGAAGGAGCGCCGGTGGAATTCCATGGCGGGGGAAACCGGAGAACCCTGAGATAAACCGGTCTTTTGACGCTTTGTTCACCACAAAATCCACATGTGGTACAATTGCGCGCGCGCGCGTGTATGCGTTACCCAAATGCAACTTTTGACAACTTGGTGCAAATAATATAGAAATAATTTTACTGTTGAAGCTATAACATATCTGAAACGAAAAAACATATTAAACTGTTTATCAGGAACTGTAAACGGTATGTTCCTTAAAGAACTATGTATAGCACTGATAGTGATTCGAAAATGGCGTTTTTAGCCAAGTATACGATCTATACTATGCACTCTCTTGGTATAGGTTAGTGTGAACATAAACTGATTTTAGTGTAATTTATTTTTAATGAATTCATTCAGCGTTAGTAAAGATATAGTGGCATGCTACTTAAAGCAATATACAGCTAGTTATTATTATAATATGAAGGTTGGGGCAAAAGTTATGGAAACTATTTATTTTCTTGAAGATACCAGTCGGGTTGGAAAATGTGACATATACAGACGAAAGGACAAGGTGTTAACTATATGGGTGGACAATGAATAACACTGAATATAGTAATATCATTTATTATGGTAGTATACAAGGTAATATGGGCTTCACGGTGCAAAAGAATGACAAAATAGCACACATACAGTTGATATGACAAACCTGGGCTTAAAGACCGTCAAAGTATTCCCCTGCTACGGTCGCCACACGCTGCCAACGATGTGGGAGGTGCTGAATACTAATTGCTGCAGCATTTGCCGCACCATGTGTGAATCGGGTCATCTGTTCGCGCACAGCATTAGTAATGTCCTCTCATGTTGCAAACCGTATACCACGTTGTGGTGCCTTAATCATTCGAAAGAGATCAAAATCATAAAGCAAAATGTCGGGAGAGTACGGTGGGTGCTCCAATTCTTCCTATCTTCAACGTCGCAGTGGCTGCCCTACACACTCTGCTTTATGTGGTTTTGCATTGTCGTGCAGGATTATTGCACTGTCCACAAGATCCGGACGTTTCTCCCGAACGCCACGTCGTACCTGTCGCACCAGGAAGTCCCTGTAGTACTGTGCGGTCACTGTTCTGTCATGTGGTATAAAGTGGCAAACAATAACACCCTTAACGTCATACGCGACGATCACCATCAATTTGACTGGGGAAGAATTCAGACGGAACTTCTGCCTCCTTGGTGATCCAGCATGTCGCCACTCCCCGACTGACGTTTCAGTCCTGGTTGGTATGCCCTGGCCCAAAATTCATCGATGGCGATTATTCGTGACAAGAATTGATCGCCGTCCTGTTGCCAGGGTGCAAGGTGGTCGGAGCATATTGAATAGCGCACCCACATTTGAACTTCCTTCAGTGCATGCTGTACCCACCGCGATGCGATTTTGCGTAGTTCAGCTCATTACGCAATATCCTGTGGATGGTGCGTTTCTCGATTCCACTTGCCCTCTCTAACCTCAGGAGCGTCTATGGTCTGTCTTCATTCAGGAGTTGCTCGATGACGGAGATGCCACATCAGTCCGCACACTGTCAGATTGTCCCGAACGTTGTTCATCACTGGTTGACACATGTCCTTATTGAAACATTCCTATCCACCGTGCTACTGTACGGTACGGTAGGGCATTATTCTAAGGGCTTGCACCAATTCACTGTAACATTCCATCGCATTTCTCCCTCGGAGAACGGCTATTTTAATGTGAGCGAACTGCTCAACACGGGTTACTTCCATCTCGCACAACACTTACCAACTGACAGATTTCACAACCCTCGCTACGTTACTACCAGCTATCACAGAGCCATCTGTTGTTCTGCATACATACTATGCCTGCAGAACTTCCACACGACGCAAATACGTTTGTGATCCGTTCACATATCTACAGGGGAAAAAATAGTTGTCATGACATTTGCCCCAACACTCGTATTATTTACGAATTCTTGCCAATTTCAATTTCAAACACATACCTAATGAAAATCAATGGAACTTAAACCTAAGATGAAAAGTCTTGTTATTTCTGTCAGCAGATAATTTATTCTATCGTCCACAGAAAACACATACCACAAAAAAGCCTGCAAAGGTTTATTATTATTATTATTATTATTATTATTATTATTATTATTATTATTATTATTATTATTATTATTATTATTATTATTATTATTATTATTCCTTTTATTTACTTTTTTATTTTGGCGATCTAACATGGGTACTTTATATTTGTAGTCTTTCCAGTTTACTTCTATGGTATTGAAAAGATGATGATGCCTTCGCGTATCAAATGTCTAAGGTTCTCTAGGTACACTTCCCCACCCTGACCATTGCTCACAAACTCCGTATATGCTGGAAACCACTATTTCGTAGTGTACCACAAGATTACCTGCAGGCGGATGTTATTGTTGTTCTTGGTAATATTCACTCCCAGATTTGTCTATAGTTACAAGCCGGAGCGTACAGTCGCGACGCTGCACAGAGGGGTATTTTGCCCTAAAAGTTGGCTAAAAGTCTATTTTTAAAAAGGTGAGTAATTCTCGGAATTTATACTTTCCTGCGATAGTTAATTGGATGGGGCATAGTTGAGGCAACAGCTTGTTTGTGTATCTTGCATTGTTAAGCGGTGGAGCGCTATTGTATTTACATCGCGCATGTGATGCAGGTTTAAGCTTTTTCACTGGCCAGATATCGCCCTGTGTTTTTGTATGTTTTAAAGTGTGACTACGTCACGTTTGTCGAAAATCAATATGGATTCTGAAAATCCTGGAATGTATTGTTACTTGCCATTATTTTCATTAATAGTATTTTCTATTATTAATTATTCTTTAAATTGACTTGAGAAGCAAAGAAAATATTCGGTTAGTGCAATGCAGTGCATTGGCAAAGGGAGATCAAACTTAATTAATATTAGGTTTGGTGTACCACAAGGGTCTGTGTTAGGGCCCCTGCTATTTATATTAATGGTGAATGATTTGCCATCTTTTGTAAATTCTCCAACACTATTGTACGCTGATGACACCATTTTTCTAAATGAAAGTTCAGATTTAAACTCGCTTCAAACCTTAGTACAAAATACATTTTCTCAAGCTTCCTTATGGTTAAGAGCAAATGGTTTTCTACTAAATGAAAGTAAAACTCAGGAAATGTATTTTGGTTTAAGAAATATACCGAATCATCATGAAATAGAGACTGTTAAATGTCTAGGTATTCTTGTTGATAGTAAATTGTCTTGGGAACCGCATATAAAATATACCAGTAAGGCTTTCTAGAGTTCTTTAGTTAATCAGGAATCTAAATAATCATATTTCAGATAACTATGTGAGATCAGCATATTTTGCTTTTTTTCCAAAGTATTATATCTTATGGAATTTTATTATGGGGAAATAATGGACATGTACATGCCATTTTACTGTTACAGAAAACACTTGTTAGGGTAATCACTGACTCAGGTAAATTAGACCATTATAAACCATTATTTATTAGGCTGCAGTGTTTGACAGTAGTTGACCTATATATTTATCATGTATTATTGTATGCTAGAAATAATGTTTCAACAGTAGCAGTTATGGGAGATGTGCACAACTATAATACTAGGAGTGGCACTTGTATAGAAATACCTTATCAAAGATTAACCAAGTCACATAACTCTCATGTAGTTCTGGAAATAAAGATGTACAACAAGCTGGGTTTGGGTAAATAAGAATTACCTATAAATATATTTAAAGCAAGATTATATAAGCTGCTAGTGAATAATCCTGTTTATACTATTAATGAATTTCTTGAAACTGAATATACTGTATTATAATTTGACGTTTATTGATGTACAATTTGAACAACAATAAACTTTATTATTTATTTACATTTTATTCTCTTGGGATCGAACCCAAACCTCTAGGTTAAGAGGCGAGTGGTCTAACCGCACCACGACGCGGCCCGAAGGAATAGATCTTGAGCATAATTTCTCCGCATAATTTAAAAATTTTAAACACTAATCTTTCTGTAATCTGTATCCGCATAAAGTAGTTCTAACCCATTTTGTAGACTTGAGGTTTTCTTAAATATATCTGGGTAACACTAAATCAAACTGTTAGCTTGTACAAATCTTGAAATCTAGGATTTATTTCCGATACATATTGTCAATTACGTCATAAAATTATGTAGGGGGATGGTATTGTTCACTTTTGCATCGCGAAATATATTTTTCCTTTATCAAATTACAAGTTATTTTGCACCAATAATTTATGTTTAGACTTCATTATTTAAAAAAAAAAATTAAATTAAAAACCATTAATTTATTTCAGGAATCTGTTTCGTTCTTGGATAGATGTAACATGGGGTTCAGGATTGTTTATTATTTTCTTAGAAATCTCTTTCAATCCCTTCCAATTTCCTACTGCTGATTATAAGAATTTATAGTTTGATCTCTTTGATGTTGTTTCCACAGCTCTAGGAATTCGCCTTCTATTATTATTTGAAGACATACATGAATTTTGAATGTTTAATCGTTCAAACAGTGCAATATGATCGGGACTCGTGCCATAAAATTCTGATAAAAACGGTCCACTATTTTCTCATCTGAAGTTACAAGCTTCACAACAATAGAGCATGACAGTTTTGAAATGCATCAGTTATATCGCCAACTTACAAGGAGAGTGAAAAGAAAGTCTTATATCCGTTTGATTAACTCACAATAATTCTTAATTTCATCAGAACACACAGAGAGCGGCGTGTTAAATTATTCTAATTATTTGATAAAATTAAATTACGTTTTATTGATGGACGCTCTTTAATTGCTGGGTTCGCAGCATCCTATTCTCTATTGGTTGTGAAACATCGTTTCAATTTGCTCAGAGATCTCTTTATCAGGCATGGTGTTGTTATACGTGCCGTAAATTTACGTCACGGGGCTAACTGCTTTATTTCCGTTTCGAAGGCAACTGTGCTGAGGATATTTACGACACAGCAATTTACTTTCTTTCCAAAGTAAACCATGTTAAGTATTTTACGCCTGAAAAAAATCCATAGCCGGGTTTAAACCAACGACCTTGAGAACCGGAGGCTGACATGTTACGCCTAGATAGAGGTACTAGGCATTTTTTTTTTTTTTTTTTTTTTTTTTTTTTGAGGAAACACTCTCATCAAGCTCTTAAAATGCTAAATCTTGTTTTCCTTAAAATAGTAGTAGCCTTATAATAAGCGAAATAAAGATCTTATTTACACGGACATTTTGATTAAATATTTTAATGCTTAGCACAACTAATTCCTGTAACACGCCGTGGATTAAATTTATATTCCTTCGGAATGTTTCAGTTGTAATTCACGTTTTAAATATTTTTTCTCGCATCTGCATGTTTATCATAATTTTGTGTTGAGTTCATAATATCTCCAAATCCTATACCGTTCCTGACGTTTTACTTTCCTCCTAATAAAAGACAATCCCAACAGAAAAGTTTTTGTATAAAAATGGTAACACAAAACCATATACTTTTAAAACGTACCTAATACCACCGCTCCTGATTTTCGTTATTTGTAACAGACACTGATAAATAGGGAATTATTTGATTAAATATTAATAGGCATCTTCCGATCATCCTAAGAATAGTATTTCTAACACACTGTATACCACGAGGTTTTCTGGATTCATTATTAAAAGTTACTAAACACTTTGCTTTTAAAAATTGAGATTAATTTAACTACGTATTAGATTTTCTCAGAAAAAGATTAACAAAGTTGAGTTCAGTCCACACAAGTTAACATGACAAGTATTGACGGTATAGTTGTTCCCTGCAAAGGAAGTTCCATATTAGGTGTAGAGAATAGCAACCCAATGTCATCTTAAACGGGAATTGAAAACACTGCGTTACCATGGCAACAGGGTGCAACATGCTTATACAAAGTGTTTGAACTAAGCTGTTAAATACGAAAATTTCAAGTTTTTTTGTTTTTTGTTTATTGTTTGTGGTTTTGTTCTCTATTTTTGCTTGGACGTCGTTTGAGAGAATGAGAAAAAGACAAGAAGAAAAAAAGGCGATTGCCACTTGTCAGCGGAATGAACTAGAGCACGTTCCTTCCACCACGAGAGATTTTGAATAGGGTGTTGTGTGAATAGTAGTATAAGTTGGAAATATTGAAGTTTTAATTTCGATTAAATATTTAGGTGACGAGCAATCTCAGTCACTTGACCTGGCGAGCCGCCCATGCACTATATGGTACTAACTTTTCACTTTTGGAACACAGCTATAAGTTTTACAATTACAGAGATATAATGATATTTATGCATAACTTTTATGCTCTGCACAGAATTCGTTAGCAATATTTATAAGCTATTTAATCCTTGAAGTATGTCACTTAAATGTTGCATCATAGCACAGAGAACTTAAGAAATAATTTTGCGATAACAGGATTAGCAATTGTAGAAGATACAAACATAGTTTTAGGTTTCATAATGTAGTTATAATTTGTAATTAATTGGTCAGTTTGACCATTTTGTAATATAAAACAATGAAAGCTCTGCTAACTCTGGGCTACACATGAGTGTTTTTATTGGCAATTTGTGTAAATAGTTTTAGGGATTCGATGAGTAACCAGTGTATGCCAACTAAACATATTTAGTGGTAAGTAGTTAAACAAACGGAGCATGAGGTCGACCTGGCCACAACAACTACAACAGCAGCTCAATTATTCTGACAGATAATCACATATGTTGGTGAGGATATTATGTGATAAATGATGTGTAATTGTTGTACAACTTTTTGTCAATTTGTTTAATAGGTACTGCTGATAACAATACATATATAGATGGCAAAAATTGAAGGGAAATTGATAATGGGATGGAGGTACCTCCTTCGTTTTCACACTAGGCAGAGGAATTATAGCAATGAATCCGAAGGAATAAAATGCTTCGGCTTTACTTATTATCCTAGGTTGGTTATTAATAAACTTTAATGGACATAACTTAAACTTTTAATAATCTTAGATAACACAGAGTGGCTGTTTTTTGTTTTCCAGGTTCCCCAATGAAAAGGATCCGCCGTATGAGCCTTCAAAGCTATTTATGGTTCAACGAATAAAACCATTGCCAGGTGTAATACACTGGCAGAAGCATATCTTGAAACAGCTGGGCCTGGATTCAAAGGTAAGTGTATGAAACAAGGGTAAGGCAATACTCGAAATCGCAATATGCTAGCATACGCATTTGCAAGTTCAGTTGTGCACAACATGGTTTAATTCATGTATTTCACCTTTGCCCTCTCTGTTCCACATACACAACACATCATACGCATGCCACCCGGGTGGAAACATTGTTTTTGTTGCGCTTTTGTTAATATCGGCGGTACCTAAGCCGTACATCTTAGCCGAAGGATTGCGGGCCCTAAGCTACAAAACGAAAATGATAGATGTTTTTAGGCGAAGAGAAGGGGAGCAACTGTAGCCTAGGAATATGTGAAGAGGAAATCCCATGGCGTTAAGCGACATTTACATTAGCGATTTTTGTTGTTATTAACTTTGTTGTTTGCAGTTCAATATAGAAGTGAGCTCATCAAAGAATATGGGTTGGTAGATAATATTACTATATTTGAGCAACATCTTGTGCTTAATGCCTTCTTTATGATTTCAGGATTACATTAGCTATACTATTTACTGGGTTCCATAAGTGATTAACAAGTAAAGCCTACAGGGAATTTTTTTGACATCTCAGTTTTCATTAAGCTCTGGTTCTGAGTTTTGTTCCTAATTGGGATAAGATAGAAGTAGGGTGGCAGTTTTGTACTATCCAGAACCTGTCACTTCACCATTTTTAATGGTAGGGTTATAGGCAGAGCAGAAAATGTTGGAACCATTGCAATTCACAATAATGTAGTTATTTTTCTTTCATATTTCTCAGATTAAGCATTCCTATACTGTTAGGTGAGGAAATATCAGACATGGGTAGATTTGGATGGGAACAGTATATTTTTTTTCTTACATTGGTATCACTGAATGCTAGCTTGTTATACTGGGCATACGTTTTGCTGCTTATACCTTGCACATTGTCAGGCAGATTCATACATTCATGTTGCACTGAAAACAATCGCTAGTTATCTTTACATGAATACTTTCATCATTGTACTAGAAGAGAAAAAAGAATTAAGTATAAATAACTTATTTGAATACTAAGAAGGAAAGGTGAAAGTAGTTTTTTATGCATATCTCACTTGTACTAATGTCTAGTATACTATTTACATATGTTGGGGGAATATTGGACAATGCCACAGACCTATAAAAAGAGGTTTGGTGCTCTTCTGAGGTGCAATTATGATCCTCAAAATCTTGTAAAAATGTATGTTGCTATAAGATCAAGAAAACCATCATACACAAAGGCTCAAGGAAATTTAACATTTCACGTTCAACATTAGAAAATAAAGTTAATAATAAAATCCCTGGAATGATTGGAAGACTTTCTGTCTTAAGCACCACTGAAGAGAATACACTTGTCCATGGTATGCTAAGGGCTGCACATTAGGGTTTCCTTTTGCCTCTGAAGATTTAAGATACATAGTGAAAGAATTTTTAGATAAATGTGGATCTACTTACATTTGAAACTTACATTTGAAGACTGGTTTATTACTGTTGTGCTGCCTTACATGAAGTCAATGGAGAGGGGAGAATGTTATGATAGGAGACAACTTTGAGTGATACAGAAGCAGCAATTCTTGTCTTCATGAAGTCGACCTCAGTGGTGTAGTGGTTACCTTGCTAACTTCATATACCCAAGGTTGCAGGTTCAAACGCGGCGGAGGACGATGGATGGGTGTAAAAATCCTTGGCTTACTTCGGAAGAGAAGGAAAGCCGTTGGTTCCGTGTCATAGATTTACGGCATGTGAAAGAACCTCAAGCCTGATAGATAGGCTTCTGAGCAAAATTAATCGGTATTTCACACCCAATTTAGAGTGGGACTCTTGAGAATCACAGTAGTTAAAGAGCACCCATAAATAACACGCCATTTTATTGTCTTCACAAAAGCCATAACTTTAGCTATAGTCAAATCCACAGCTCTAACCAGACCTCAGCAACAAAGAAAACCCTATCATGAAACTTTGCCCTCTAGCATCAGATGTCTCTTGAAGAAAAACTCAAAATGTGCCGGCTTTGGCAGAAGTACAGTGAAACCTAACAACTTCATTGTTTGAACCAACTCACAAGAAAAGTAAAAACAAACAAAAAACAAATGGGTGAATACTGGTATTCTTCTTATCAGTGGCACCTATCCAGAATTTCACCAGAAGATTCATCCTTGTGGAAAGAAACCAAAAGAGTATTAAAAGAACCGACATTATATGCACCCTTAATACAAGATAGAAAACACTATATAGCAAATTTTGAGAACACGGAACTATTCGCAAATATCTTACAAAGTATCTTCAGCCCAAATCCAGTGATTAACGAAGAATTCAACAACGAAATTGAACGTTTTTCTGATTCTTATACCACTGTTCCACTCCCCATTGGCTTCACCTCAAAAGAAATCCTGTCTATAATCCAGCAACTACCAGCAAGGAAATCTCCTGGTCATGACCTAATTCCAAATTTTGTATTAAAACATCTGACTCACAAAGCACTAGCTATTCTAGCCACTTTTTTCAATAAATTTATACATATGGGTTACTTTCCCAGAATCTGGAAAAATGCAATAATTATTGTTATTCATAAGCCTGGAAAAAGCCCCTCAGACCCAAGCAATTATCATCTTGTAAGTCTACTACCAACTCTGTCCAAAGTCTGTGAACATATACTGTTCATCAACTGCATCCCAGACTACCTCTATAAAATAATTTCCTCTTTTCTGTCACATAGGTAGTTGTCACTCTTTTACTGAACCTATAACAGTAGGAGTTCAAGGATCTATCCTGGGGCCAGTTCTGTTCAGCCTGTACACCTCTGATATGCCTACAATGCCTACAGCTCAAATTGCTATGTATGCGGACGATACTGCAATCTTCGCAACACATCGCCATATCCACACTGCCAAAAATCACCTTCAAGAGGCCTTAAACTCAGTTATAACCTGGTTTGACAACTGACATATTTTGCTTAACCAGCAAAAGTGAGAAGCAATGATCTTTACACTATGCAGATACAACTATTCCACCACCCCGCCTGTGGTGCCATAAGTAGTTAAAGCAGGCGTTAAACACCACCAGTAACGCTCCCGGCAAAACATATACTCTGGGAAACTGAGACCGAAGCAGTGAAATATCTCGATGTACTCCTGGATGGACAACTCACATGTGAACCACATATAAGTAATAAACTCAAACTACCCGAGCAAGACTGAAGCTCTACCCTCTTCTCAACAAAAGATCTTTACTCAATCTAAAAAACAGCACACTACTTTACATGATTCTATTAATTCTACTATTACTATATGCCTGACCAGTATGGGGAGGAACCAGTCCTTCTAAAATAAAACGTATCCAGACATTTCAAAATAAAATATTGCGAATCTCAACGAATACACCATAGTTTGTCAGAAATAGTCAACTACATAGAGAAACTGGAATCATCATCATTCAACAGTCAATGTCTTCATTTGCCGAACAGTTCTACAGAAAGCTAAAAGACATCTCAGGAGCTATTCACTATTCTCTTGGCAGAAATCTAGCTATCCTACTCACATCAAGAGTTGCCTATTACTGGATCAGCTCTCACAACAAGATCTTCTGTTAAATAAAAACAAAAATGCACTTATGAGGGGCTCAATGGGGCTTACCTCATTTTAATGTTATTCAGTACCATGCATATAAATGTCTAAAATCAACGATCTGAAGAGCGCACATATGCTGATCGATGAATAAATCATTGAAAAAAAATTAATATTCAACAAATATTGCAAAATTCAGGTATTCTTTAGAACGTGTAAATTCAGGTGACAAGAAATGTTTATAAGTTTGATGATTCAGCAATGCCTACGCACAAGCAGTCAGAACCAACTGAAGACTGTGAGACTTATTGTGTCTCACATAGTATACCATTTCTATCATAGCCAATGTCTGCAAATAATCCCCAGACATATTCACAACAAAGTTTTTAGCACCATCTGGAAGCGATTAACAACTGGTCATTTTTGAGAAGTCCTGACCATACATTCTTCAGATTTTATTGCTTTACAACACAGGAATGTAATCGAGCATCATTTATTACAGTGCGAGAAGGAAAGGTTGTATATTACTTGCAACATTCTTGCAGATTCTAATAGTCTTAGAAATGGCTCACTCGATTAATAAGACAGATATGTCTGCTTACCACAACGATTCAGAGGCCTGTCTGCAATTATTATTTGATGAGAGTCTGTTGAGAACAAGAATTGTGTTCTAAATGCAATGTAGTCTTGCACCCCATTAAGTGATGAGACCTGCATATCCTAACTCTTGTGACTTTTGTTATTAATAATCTCTAGAAAGTAACTTTATCATTATATGTATAATTTTTATTTTAGAAGGCAAAACTATTACCCAGATTCTTTACCTCATACCTGTTTTGCATACAAGCATTCGAGATGGTAATAATGGAGTGTTCAGTTGGAGACCAATGTGTGAGTTCGCAGACTGTATCTGATTGGTTCCATTACTGCTACAAAGTTGCATGGTCTCTAATGATATCAAATGCACTTCAAGAGGGAAAATTGAGGTCCCGGCCACGTTCAAATCATCAAATGCAAAATGGGTCTGAAAATACAGACACCAATAATCATTTAGCAGACTCTTTTCAGGAATTTATGGAAGACATTAGGCAAATTTACCCTGTGGTGTAGAGATTAGGTTTAAACTAGGCTTAGTTAACGAGTGAGTTAATGTTTAGTGTACATCGCTAGTAATTTAGGGTAACATGGTTATATAGTGCAGTAACGAGGACAAACTCTATAATTAATGTAATTTTTTGATGATAAAAGACTTGTATGCTGCATTAAGTGATTCAAAATGGACAATTTGGCTGCACTGCATTTTTTATTATGGCTACATGCGTTGTAAGTAAATAAATAAAGAATTATAAACCTTAAATTATGTTAAGAAAATGTTTTCCAGCATGAAATTACAGTGAAAAGTGATTTTAAATTCATATTAGATAGTAAAATGTAAAATCCTACTTAAAAAAAAATATTCCGCTCACAGACTTAAAAAAATCTTGCTTCACATACTGGAAAGAAGAGCCCAACATTTTATCATAGAGGTATAGATGCAATGTACCAACCCCAAAAAATTATTACTGCATACTTTCACACAATTCTGTAATATTAAAATAACCTGAATGTTTTATAATATATTTATTTAGCAAATAACACTAAGTTCTATGATAGACTTATAAGTGGCAATATGCCTGACATATGGTATACTTTCATAATGCAATATTATTGACATTAAATTCTGCAAAATTCTTGGGATCATAATATGATTTTAAATGTATATGAAGTAAAACTGAATAAGTAAAATTCAATGTTTATTTCCATTTGCTCATTAATAATAATCACTTTCTCTTCCTACATAAAATTGTTTTGTTTTAATATTTGTGCCAGTTTTGAAATTACACTCCCAGATATATTTCTCTTCCGTTCCCTTATAACACTAAACTCATTTGCCATTTACCAGCCTACTCACGATATACTGATTTCCTACTTCCTATAATTGGAATGATTTAATGAGCTTAAAAAAAAAAAAAAAAAGCTTTCAGTAAATTTTCATATTTTTGAAATAGAATTTCAGATTTACATTTGTTATTGTGTTAGAAAATTAGAAAATTTCAGAATTAAGCTTGTCCTTAAAATACTTTTTGTTCTATTATCAGTTGTTCCCTTTCCCCCCTCACAAAAAAAAAAGGCTTACAAAACATTGATGAGCTTGCTGATCAACTTACTGAAGCACCTAGCTTGCTGCATAGCAGGTTTTAGTCAGCACATATTGTAGAAAAACTTATTTCAAAGTTTCACTCCAATAACTTCAAAGTTTCATTATAAGCACCATTTTAAATGTTGAAGAATTCCAAAATATTGCAACTGAGAAAAAATAAATCGATAGTTTGCACATATTAGCTGAAGTGAAATTTTCCTCTTCAGTTGTATAAAATAGTTACATTTTTATTTAAGGTGCATAATTTAGAAAGTGATTAAAATGTATGTACAAAGCTTTGAAGCAATACTTTTGATACTTTTGAACGATAATGGGGAAGGTTCTAGAAAGTACATTCATTTCAATAGCAAACATAGGAGGAGAAAAAATCTCTCTCTAAAAAATAGACTTTTGTTATAATGATATTTGATTTTGCACCATTTTTTTTTTCTTTCTTTTTTTTTCTTCCAATTTTCACTTGTTTCATCTTATCCACAAACAATACAGTGGAAGGTGATTCAGGCTTTAAACACCACTATGGCAGGCACAAGCCGTAGAGGCTATTAGGCAAGATCCCTTCTTTGGAGGCTAAGGCTGGGGCCATTCAGGTCTTTGGAGGGGAAGCTGAAAATGGCTGTAAAGGTGACAAGATCCAGATAGTACACTTTTGCCAGTGGGTCATTAATGCTGGGATTACAATGAACTTTACCTAAAGTTACTAGTCAAGAAAGTGAACTACTTTACTATTGGAAAATATGGGCAACAGCAAGAATGTTGATATTCACACAAAGAAGAGAGAATAATTTGCAGATGTAGTTGTAGCAATTACATTGTAATGGTGGCAGTGGATTATTCATCACCGGGTATAAGAGATGATATACGTCATAATATAAGAGTTTTGCAATTGACAGGACTAAAAGAATTGCTAATGATTTAAATGAAAATTGAATCATCTTTTTTACTCTTTTTGCTACAACTTTGCCTTCATTTGGGAAGACCGGTTTCAGGGTACTTTAACCCTATCGTCACTTCCACAGTTGACCAAAGATAAGTTAAAGTACCCTGAAACCAGTCTTTCCAAACAAAGGCAAAGTTGGAGCAAATATTGTAAAACAGGTGACTCAATTTTCATTTAAATTATGGTGCTTCTCTGTCTAAAATACATCTTTTTATTTGACATGTTGATGATTATTTAGAAAAGGATGGATTGCTGGAACAGGAAGTTGGGAGGTTGATAATATCTATAGAAATATATAGCGATGATAAGTTAACTGTGAAGTATCTTTCAGTGGTAATTCAGCAAACATTGCTAATGGAATTGTTGATACACTTTCACCATTGAATAAATAGTCTCTAGAAATTATTCCAGATGTACAGATTGATCTCATGTTAGAAAATTGGTTGTTAATATGATATATTACCTACAGAAGCTGTTACTCAATAAAAAAATGCAGCGACCAATAATTAAGTTTGATTTCATTATCTCTGTTTACTTTCTCTACCACAGAGATGGTAGGTAGAGAAGATATTGGATTCCTCCAAAAAATGTATCATGAGGATTTCCCAGAAATAGCCTCTGAATTATTAAATTATTTAAAAAAAGTCTGTATATATGCATGCACCCATGTGTGTGTGAACAGCATAACTCAAAATTTGGATAAACACTTAGTTGGATAGGTAGAGTCAGACTGAAAAATTCAATGCCAAAGCCAGGATTTGAACCACAGAGCTCTTGGTCTCCATCTAGTTGCTCCAACCACTGAGCTAGTATGGCAAAATGCTTAAAAAACATTTTCCCCAACTGAATTGAATATTTTCCTATATACCAGTAGGTTATCTCAAATTATTTTGGGTTGACATACTCCAATGACGACTTACAATGGCTTAAGTACTTTTAAGTCCTGAGCTTCATAGTTTAACCAACTATTAGGTTAATCAATGTTAATTGCTTTTTAAGTTGTGTGAAGGATAGAATCAGAATGAAAAATTCAGTGCCTTCCAGTTATTTTCACTAAAGGTATAGTCAATAGAGGAAAAGACAATGATGTTATTTTGTTGTGGTATATCATTTTATTGTAGGATTCTGCCTATCCACTTTTGTTAATGGGAGCAATGTTTTCATTTGTTCTTAAAAGTTTGAATTTTGGGCAGAAAACTCTTTTTTTTTTTTTTTTTGGGTGGAAGGGTCTTTGTTTAATTTTACTTAATTCATACCTCATCAATCAATCCAATTCATCCCGCAGCAATCATTGTTATCCCATTTTTGTCAAACTATTGGACTTAATTACAGGGGGCCTGCTGTGAAGCTTGGAATAGTACCATCTAACATTACTGCAAGCTCAGATCATGATTGCACAACTAGTCTAGCATAGCTTTTTGTGGCAGTGACATCACTGTCAACCTCTGTGGTCTTGGGTAACATGCTAGCCTCTGGTTCCATTTGCGGCAGATGACTATTAGTTTTTTCAGGCATGGCTTCCTTTGAAAGGGAAGTAAAGCTGTTAGTTCTGTGTCATAGATTTATGGCACATAAAAGAACCTCAAGCCTGATAAAGAGGCCTCTGAGGAAAATTACTGGCCTTTCATGCCCAATATAGAATGGGATGCTGAGTACCAGAGTAGTTACAGAGCATCCATAAATAACATTCAATTCTTCAGTGACATCACTGTTAACAAAAGGTGATAATTTCATTCTTATCAAAACCAATTGAAGTTTGGCATTATTGTTTTGCTGCTTCTGTCAATTTTATATTGTTTATGGAATATAAAAGGTTTTGTTCTGTGTTCTTTTAAAGTTCTATCCTGTAAACATTTTTCTACAGACAATTCCAGTTCATTTTAGATGTTGCAGGTTTCATTCCTTATGTTTCAGTTAATTGTGGATTACATTGTTAATGACATTAGTTTACAAGGGTGGTCTGAAAAGCTCTCGGCCTCACACATCGTGGCACTATTTGCATGATATTTTTTCCTTACGTTGGTACACATGTTAATAGATCCTATGTAAAATTACAAGTCATTCCAGGCAATACTTGACTGTTCACAGTTTGAAGCAGTGGAAGTGGGCATTGCTTTGAAAATGGAGAAATTCGAGTACCATGCTGTGATAAAATTCTTCATTAAAGAAGGTTTAACACATACAGAAATTCATTTGAGGATTGTAAATGTGCATGGTGACTCTTCACCTTCAGTTTCCATTGTGAAGAAATGAGCGGCCGATTTTAAAAGTGGCAGTGAAAGCGTCCAAGATGATCCATGCAAAGGACATCCAAAAACTGTAACCACACCGGAAACCATTGAAAAAGTGCATGACATGATTTTGGAAGATTGGCATACAAAGGTGCATGAGTTGCTAATGCTCTTGGAATTACAAAGGAATGAATTGATCACATCTTGCATCAGGAATTAAACATGAAAAAGCTTTGCGCAAGATGGGTGCCACATATCCTCACTATGGATAACAAATGCATTTGCACAACACTTTCTTCAGAAGAACAGAACTAACTTTTTGCACTGATACATCACTGGATGAATCATGGATTCACCACTATACACCCGAATCCAAACAGCAGTTGAGGCAGTAGACAGAAGCTGGTTCTTTAGCTCCAAAGAAGGCGAGGATGGTGCCATCGGTGGGAAAGATCATGGCATCAATGTTTTGGGATGCCAAAGAAATTTTGTTGATTGACTATATTGAAAAAGGTAAAACTATTACTGGAGAATACTACTCTTAACTTCATTTGTGAGAACGGACCTGGGTTAAAAAAAAAGTTGTTTTCCATCAGGACAATGCACCTGCACACAAAAGTGTCTTGGCAATGGAGAAATTGAGAGACCTGCACTATGAAGTGCTGGAACATCTACCCTATTCGCCAGATTTGGCTCCCTCAGACTTCCATCTGTTTCTAAAACTGAAGAAACTCCACGCTGTTAGGCGCTTTTCATCCAATAAAGAAGCAATTATGGCTATAAATGGGTACTTTGCAGCACTTCCAGAGGAATACTACAGAGAGGAGATAATAGCATTGGACAAAATGTGTTAATATTGAGGAGAATATGTTAAAAAATAAAACTACTTTGAAAGCATGAATTGTTGTTTTTGAATATCAGGCCAAGAACTTTTCAGACCACCCTCGTATTTAGTTTGCTATTATGAACTCCTGCTTTGTGGTTTAATGTTCATGCCTTAAATAATATAAAAATATATTAAAATGTCTGATATTCTATAAATTTAAAAGAGCTGATGCCAATACTTATCAAACCAGCATTTAGACATTACTATTGTACTAATGAAATTGGCTATGTGTAAGAGAACATCCTGTGCCTTGCAATTTTTTTGTCATTATTGTTATATTAGGGGCACTATTTATATTTTGAGCCTAATAATAAAAAACCATAATTTGTAATTGAAAATTGTTTTATTGTTTCTCTATTGTTTTTGTCATAGCATTTTTTCCAATCTGCTTGAGACACCTCCAAAACATGGTTTTTGAACACATCAACAGCTTCTTCTGCCAGGAACAAAAAGAAGTCATTAGGTGCCAAATCAGAAGTATATGGCAAATGAGTCATCAGTTCAATTTTTTTAGTGTAGATAGAAATTTGTTAGACAAGATGTGAGAGTGCTTGTATTGTCTTGATGAAGAACGATCCGACAGCACTTGTTTGTTTTCCTTATTTTACCAAATTTCTAGCAAACAAATGTTGGTGTACCATTCAGAATTGACCGTTTTATGTTCCTCTAAAGGCACTATTGCCACATGACAGTTTTTCTGAAACAACTGGTGACCATTTGTTTCGAAGTGCTTTGAATGTGAACAACTTTTGTTGAATTTGGTTCAACTCAAAGCAGCTATACAGTCGACTGTTAATGTTCCAGTTCTTATGCATAGATCCATGATTTGTCACCTTTTACGATACAATCTTATATATGTCTTTTGAAGCATTGCATTTCTTGAACATTTGTGTGTACCAATCGACACAAGCATCCTTTTGAGATTGTGTCAAATATGAGAGCAGACCTTTTTCATGGCTAAATGATCATGGAATATTTTATGTATGCCAAGGGTTGCCCCTATCTTAAAGTATGCAGCGTGACAATCTTGTGCTATCAGTTTTTGCACAGCATCAATGTTATCTGACACAACTAATTTTGGACAACTTTCACGAATTTCGTCAGTAAGTGACCATGACTCGTTATACCAGTGTTTCACAGTGGCAAAAGATGGAGCTTCATTGCTAAATGTAAAGTTGATTAATGCACTCTTGTCTTGATAATCCATATTGAAAATCATAATAAATCATCGCACTAACATTTTAACGAGTTAATTCCATCTTTTTGCTGAGACACAATTTTAAAATCACCTTAAAGAACACAAATAATGCTCCATTGACAAAATATCTGAAGTATGTTAGGTCAACAATGCCAAACTTTTTGGTGGAAACACCAGATGGCACCTACAGCAATCAGTGTTGCCAAGGCTCTAAATATAAAAAAAGTGGCCCTTGTAATATGAAGTTAACTAATGTTGCTTAACTAAAGGTCCAGTTAGAATGTACATAACAATGGTAATGACTCTGTTTGTCAGTTTTTTTTATTATTTCTTGTTACTGCTTTATATTGCTAGTTCTATCATAAGATCAAATTTAACATAATGGGAAGGGAAATATTGACATTGCCAAACTCTTAAAGTCACTCTACGAAGTCATTCTAAATATATCACAGTATTAAGTCATGGTACATTAGTTCTTCATAATCCTGGCTTTAATAACTTATTTTTTTATTTTGTTAGAAGATTATGGTAGTCCAAGTTATCATATTTTTTTATTTTGTTAGAAGATTATGGTAGTCCAAGTTATCATTCGGTTTAATTTATTACTCTGGCAGTAGTATTTTCTAGATCATATAACTCACCTAAGAATTAAAAGTGAGATCTGTTGGATTTAGTCTGCAATATGCTGAGCAATGCAGATATAGCCATTGAAAGTCTGATCATACAAGAGTGCCTGTTAAAATAGTAGTACTATATTAATATTGTTCTTAAGTAATGACTTTAAGGATTTATTTTTTGGGTTTACGGATTTATTTTTTATCCTTTCAGAGTAGTGATATTGCAATTGTGAAAAACATCCCTGAAAACAATGCCCGTCTGTGGCATGTGAAGCACTTGGTGAAGATCACTCCCATTACATTTCCCAATGGCCTTCCAGAGGATGGTGATTATAATGGAACATATTTAACAGAATATGGTGAGCTTTTAGTCTCGCCTAGGCTAAAAGTAGATGAGAAACGGATTGCTGCAGCAGAGGAATACAAGAATGATAGGAGAAAATTAGACAGAACTACAATAGCAAAAGTACTCAGGCAGAGGTGGTTGACTGGCTGGGATGCATGATGCAAAGTCAATTCAGGAATTGTTTTCACTTAGACATGTAATGTTGTAGACAGCTCTGTTTTGTTTTGTCAATAAAATACAACACATAAAACCAGTATTTAATATTTTTAGATTTTTGCTTTTCTTGGTGCCTGTATTAATCATCATTCTGTCAATGATCATGTGTTTCTGTGAAGTCATGACCACTGTATGGAGAAGGCTGAAAGTTTTAGAAAATCTTCTCTTGACTTTTGTGTTCTGATACTGATCCACATGCCCCATAAATTATCTAATAAAATGTATGTTAAATGTAATAAATCTTTCAGTAAATATGTATAAATAAATCAACAATGGAGGTTTTGCAATGCTATGCGAGACCAGATATATTCTGCCTGAAGCTCTTCCTAGCAGATCAGCTCTGCTGAGTTCTGCAGTCACCCCACCGGAAGTTTGGCATCTGCAAGTTGAAAACAAACTGTGTGTAACATGCCTGCTATTGAGAGAGTGGAGAGTGTAAATTATAGCCTTACTCTGGTGTTAGCTGAACGTTTATAAATATTAGGCAGTCACAAGCCTATCACTGTGAGATGAAGTTGCAAGAATGTGAAAGTATCTGAAAGTTTGTGAATATAAACATATTTCTCTACTTTTCAACCGTGAGTGTTAGCAGTCAGAAAGATTGTTAATAATAATATAAGATGAATGGTGTATGCACATATGAGTCCAATGGCAGAATGGTGAGTGATGCACATCCAATTACGTAGTGATTATGAAAAGCAACAATAAAGCAGAAGAAACATGACAATGTGTTCTTATTTATCAAATTATCACTGACCTACCCAACCCCTGATCACAGAGAGAATATTGATTTTTGGTTCATTGTGCTTAGAAGGATAATGATCTGGAATCAGAACTATACCAGACCCAGATTCTATTCTCCTCCATTCCTCCAGTTTTTGCAACCTGCAGCCAGCCCCAGTTCTCATGGACCTTGTGAGCAACTCTGGTGAAAGAAATTATATGCAAGGGGTTTTGAGTGTTCTAAAACTGAATCAAACATCCTTAAAATGTCCTCTGGTACAAGGTCTCAGGTGATAGTACTCCATTCTTAACACTTATGTTTTTTTTTTTTTTTTTTTTTAAATATAGTATGCATAGATCTTATGTATGCTTAATCAAATGGGATGATGTAAGGTATCTGAAGTTGTTTACATATAGATCCAATGTTTCTCTTGATAAGGCTTAAGAGTAACTTGCAAGTGTGAAATTCAGGTACACTTAAAATTGTAATATAAAATAAAATTGTAAAAAACAAAAATCTCTGTGTAAAGATAAATGCTGTACCAATATTTTAAAATGCTCAGATTAAGTTAATTTAACTTATAATGTTTTTATGATTGTGCATAATTAAATTTCAATTTTAATTGTATTTTAAATATTTTAGGTATTCTTTGAACTTCATAAATGAAAAATGTGTTTGCTTTGCCTAATCATACATTTACCAGTAAGTTGCTCAGATTTTTGAAATTGATTTGATTTCTGTCTTCCTCTTTTAAAAAATGTGTGTACCCCAAAAAATCACATTTTGAGCCTAGCTTCGCAATACCTGTTTCTTTGCATCACCTCGAAGTTCTTCAAGTTCATTACTTAGAGTCAACGGAAGAAATCAAAACTGTTCTATTCCTGCTTAAAGTAACAATTATTTTCTGATCTGAAGTATTGTAACTCGAGAATAAACATAAGGCCTGCTTGCACACCATAAACATGTCATAGCTTTTGTTCTGCACATTATCCCACTTACTGGGCTAAATGGCTGTTGGTTCTCATCCTTAAGAAAAGAAATTCTCCATGTTTGTTTAACTTAATTCCTATAGAACTATCTAGGCTAGTGTGCCATTTGAAATTTCAAAATAAGAGTGAAGAGGGTAAACTTAAAATGCAATTAAGATCAGTCAATATCTAAGTTGACATGGTTTTTGTTTAAAATAAAGTAAAATACATTATTTAGACTGGAAAGTTTTCAAATGAAAGCCTGTATATAGTAATAAAAAAGTTCCTTGTTAAGGCTAATTTTGGGTGCTGTATAGTAGAGAAATAATAGAGAAGATAAAAGAAGTTGATCATCACTCTTAGCAGCAGAGATATCTCACCAGATGAGATTCATGTTCCACCCAGAAGTTAACAAAATAAATAAACTGTTTCTAGAATATGGCATGAAAATGGCTCCATAAGAGCACATTAATTGGTGCATCAGAACCTTAGTCATCTGCTAAAGCAGATTCCCAAACTGTGGGTTGCAGAGTTCTGTCTGGGGGGGTTGATATTTGGAATTATTATTAGTATATTACTGTTTTTATAACAATGGGAAAAGTAGATTTCATTCACTTAGTACATATTACATTTAAACAGAATCATGTTTTATATTCTATGAAAAAATACTAATTCTTCAATTTCACAGTAAATGTACACGTACACATTTTATGTAAACTATTAACTACTATGCTGCATACAGAATGATTAGCCTGTTTGCTATTAACCATTCAATATCTGCCTATATGTTAGTTGCACACATTATTAAGTCACTTTCTAACTGCAGTCGATTCCTAGATTTAGTCTTGATTACCATCGACAAAATCCAACTTCGCAGAGATATTAGGTGCAGAACGGAATAAGCATTTTTAGTGCAGCAACACCAGATCAGGGTATTCTGTTCTTGCTAGCCAGAATTTATCCACATCTTCCTTCTGAAAAGTCAGCTTTAAACTATGATCTCCTGTAACTTTGCACTCAAGTCTGAAGATTCAACAGCTGTTTCATTAAATGGATCAACTATCCATTGCGGCTATATCATTAGTTAAGAGAATGTAGTTTGGTAGTTGATTCATAAGTTCTTGCAAGTGCATTACAATTAAGTCTGATAATTTTAAATTGACTGTTTCATCACCAAATTCTGACATTACACTAGTAAACTCGGATAGAGGTGGAAAATTAACAAATTCTCAATTTTCAGTGTGTTTAATCCATATTTGAATTTTTCTAATGAAGGCATTGACTTTGTCTTCTACATATAAGAATGCTTTTGTTCGTTGCAAATAATTTAGGCTAGTTGCGACAACCAAGATGGATTTTTGAAAAGCTCAGCACACTCAGAATTGGCTGATTGAAAAACAAAAGAACTTCATATCTCAGCTCAAACAATCTTGTCAATACTTTACTGTGCAAAAACCAATTAACTTTGGATGCAAGAGGAGTGATTTGGGTAATGTTCCCATTTCTTCACAAAGTGAAGTAAATAGTTGGGTTTGTAGTGACCAACTTGTAATGAAATTAAACATTGTAATAGCACTGTTGAAAACTTCTTGTAATTTTTGTGGCATTTTCTTTACGGCCAAAGCATGTCGATAGAGGAAACAATGTATCCATTTAGCATGTGGCATAATGTCAGATTGAAGTAGTTTAACAAGACCACTGCATTTACCAGTTAAGAATTTTGCCATATCACTACATGTAGAAATATATTTTTTTCCAGTCAATTCAGATTTTTGTCTTGCATCAATAAGAGTGTCACATAAACACTTTACAGTAGTGTGACAGCTAAAGGTTTGCAAAACAATATCCTCTTTTATTGACCCTTCTGATTCTATCTTACAAAACTTAAAGCTGTGCACCACATTAGATTTGTCAAATTGAAGTGATTTTTTATTTTTTTTAACCTGGTTGGTCATATCGGACGATGAATGAAATTGGTGAAAGGATGCTCAAATGGTTTCGGGGTCCATAGAGCTTAAAGTTATTTACATTTGTCTTCTCAGGACAAGAGAAAACTCCGAAAAAAACCTTATCTGGGTATCTCACCCTAAGCGAGATTCGAACTCGTAACCTTTGAAATGTGAGGCAGACATGCTGCCACTACACTACCCAGGCTATTTCTTATTTTTCTTTAACTGTTCATGTACATTTCCAGCCCTTTCTTTGATCCTTCTGGAGACTGTATTATATATTTTGATAATGGTAGTGATTTTAATTTACTTGCATTCAATACTGTTGACACCATATTGATTGCAGAGGGAAGAGGTAATGTTTCAGCAATAGCTATTCTTAATGAAAAGATAAGAAGAATGGAGGGATTTCTGGTTAACATTACTGGCTTGTGTAATTGTAGTCTTCTGACTGTTGAGAATGTCCTGCTTCCTCCAAAAGAAGTGTATAGGTTTGTCCTTCAGAGATGGATGTTTTGTAGCAAGCTCTCTGCTGATAATACTTCACAACATATAAACCATTGTGGTCAATCACCCAACACAGAAACCAAATTGTAAATAGGTTTTAAAATATTTATGAGATTTTGCTTTCTTTGCATCTTGAGAGGAACTGCTGCAGGCAGCACCAGCACTTTTCTTTAAGAACTTATCTCTGTTCTTGTTAAGAATGCATAACTAACTGAGCATTATAATTATTTTGACAAGTTATCCAGCAATACAGCAATGGGTAATGTGACTGACTAAATGCATTATTGTATAAAATGTCACATTATTGAACTGTGCACACAAACTGTGCAAATAAATTATCATTAAGCAATGAATTGAATGGAGGGGGTTGCCAATAATTTAATTATCGAAAAGGAGGTCGTGTGTGCAAAAAGTTTGGGAACTGCAGGATATACCAAGCATTATTAAATCAGGAATTTACAATGCTAATAAAGCAGCAAGAATGACTGGTTATATGAATGAGATATCATGGAAAAATAAGAATTTAAACAAAGATACTAAAACAAAAGTATATAAAGCAGTGTAAAAGCCAATATTGAAATAAGAGTAGATACCACTAAAACAAAACAAAATGATTATTCTAAGGAAAATTAAGTATTTATCAAGGAAACTTAAAATTATAAGTGATGAATAAGAAGGCAGCAAAATATCCAAGTAATGGGCAATTGGTTAAGATAAAAAGAGACTCAAAAGTAACCTGCATGTATCTTGCACATCAGATAGGATCATATATATAGCAAGAGACAGTTGCCAGCAGATAGTAGTTCACCTGGGAGACCGAGAAAGAGATGAAGGGACTCTTGATTCTGGATGGAACAGAACAAGCTAATAAAAGGAGGAGAAGAAGATGAAGAATAAAATTTACCAAATTGATTGTGTGATTTCTGTATGAACCCTGAATAAGATAAAATAGATCACTTCTAATAGAAAGATAAATCACATTTTGTGATTATCCACAAATCTTTACATCCTAAATGTATGGGAATAGCATCTTATTTTATTATGAATGGTGTTGAAATCCTTTGTAAGTAATTTGAAAATTTTCAAATAGATTCCTGCTTTGCCATTTGACACACACACAAACTGGTCATCCACACCGCTTGACGCCCAACGGCTTGGCTGTGTGTAGTACTCTACCAGGTGTTCTAGCTGGTCACACTCCCAGCACATACCACTACAACGTTCTTCTGTTGATTCTCTGTCCCGGCGGCATCAAATAATATTCCTGAGTTCCTTGGTGGGAGCAGCTGTTACCTATTCTTTCGGAGTCGTCTTCCGTGTTCTATTTTTGGGCGTAAAAATCCTTAGCATGGCTTTCTTTGGAACAGAAGTACACCCAGCCGTCCCTTGCCATAGGTTTACAGTACTAAAATAACCTCAAACTGATAAGAGACTAATAAGCAAAATTAAGTGGTCTTTCAAAGTAGATTGGGTCGCCGTGAACTATACAAGTAAAGAGCGTCCATAAATAAAGCTCGATTAAATTTTTTCGGCTCCCTACGGCTCCCTTTTCCGGCCCGTGTTATCTTATCTATGTGCAGACACCGTAGTTCATGAATTGGTGTGAATTCCTTATTAGATGTCCTGGTTGACCACACCCATAACACCGAAAGAGTTTTTTGGTTCCTGGGTTGATCTCTGACCCCGCCGATCGAATATTCCTGATGTTTCGCATGGAAACTGCTGCATTATTGGCTGTCTCCATCCTCAACGCGGCTATTAGTGCCTAGGGCCTTCATTGATTATGTAGTCGCCGAGCATCACACTCTGTGGTATCTTGGCGTCGTGCATCCCGCAGCTTTTTGGGAGACATAATTGGGCAGAGCGTTCACATGGAGCTTTGTTGACTAACTCTACAATGGCCAATGCAAACTTCTGTAGCGCCTCATCTGGTTTTTGCAGCCTTGGCTTGAGCTTACTACGATAGGCTTTGGCAAACTGGGTTCCGGAACAGATTTTCGAAGGCCTTCCATATATTTCCTAAGGACGCCGATCGCACTCAAAACTTCTGCTACCCATCCCTGGAGACACGCTATCAGCTGTGTGTCTTTCTCCTCTGCTAACCAATTCTTCTGGGAGGAGACGACAAACTCTTGGTGGAAGACTTCGAAGTCGACGTTCCGTCGTATTTGGGTAATTTGACGAGCATATCTTGTGTCGATGGCCGCGCTGTGGCCGAGTGGTTAGACCACTTGCCTCTCACCTAGACGGCCGGGGTTCGATCCCAAGCGACCGCATGTGAGATTTGTGGAGGACAAAGCGGAGCTGAGGCGGGCGTTCTCCGGGTACTCCGGTTTCCCCCGCCATCGCATTCCACCGGTGCTCCATCATCATCATTCATGTATCATCAGTGTCACCGCCTGCGGTGCCATAAGTAGTTAAAGCGGGCGTTAAACACTACAAAAAAAAATATATCTTGTGTCGTGCCAGACGTTTCTAACTTTATGCCTCTGTCTTCCGTAAGCATTTCTTCTGTCATGGCTTTCACTTCTTTGGCGCTGTCATTTGCACATCCTTCTCTGAAGTACTCTAGGGCGTCAGCACGTTGGCTGAGATCTTTCTTCCTTCCGCGGAGCCATTCAAGGAATTTTTCGCCAATTTTGATCGATAGCTCAAATTTCACCTCGGATCCCGAGGTCGCGGAACAGGGCGGTGGATTTTTTCGGGCGTAAAAATACTTAGTATGGCTTCCTTCGAAAGGGAAGTATAGCCGGTGACGCCGACACCTCAAAGAACCTCAAGCCTAATGAAAAGGCTTCTGAGCTAAATTAAGCTGTTTTTCACGACCGATATAGAATGAGATCCTGAAAACCACAGCAGTTAAAGTACATCCATAAATAAAACAGTTTAATTTATTTTTGTCTTGGAAATTTCTGTCTTTATTTATTCCTTTACACCATTCAGTTCTGTCTGAACCTCTAGAATATTCACAGTCGTTACTTCACTTATCTTCTCCAATGCGCAATTCACTGTCACTATTTCACTTCCCATCTTAAACATCTTTTCCAATAATCTTTTAGGCATATCCGCCATCTTTACTTTTTGATCCCAGGTACTATGACATCAGTGTAACAAATGATAAACATCTGCTTAGCACACTGTCATTAAAGCACTCAACATAACACAATACGTTACACTTGAATGACTAGCGTCACACACTTGCTACACAATACATCTGTAAAGGTCGTGAGTTCCAATCTCGCTTAGGGTGAGTTACCCGGATAAGGGTTATTCTCGGAGTTTTCCCCTATTCTGAATGAGGAGATGAATGTGGATTAACTTTAAGCTCAATGGACTCCGGGATCATTTGAGCATCATATCATCAATTTCATATATATATATATATATATATATATATATATATATATATATATATATATATGACCAAACCAGGTTAAAGGACGTTAAAAACTAAGAAAAAAAATACATTTGTTCCGCCGAATCGAATCATAACTGAGTCCCAACTTACAATTAAACTGCTCTCTGCACTACACACCACTGCCTTAACTGTACACTCTTTACTTCCTGACTGCTTCGATTTAGCGGGGTGGCAGGAATAAAGGTTTAAAGAATAACCGGCATATAAGCAGTTTTTTGGAAGGAACAAGGCGTGAGAGGGAGAAGATTGTACTGTGGTGTCAGTTTGTTGGGTTAGCTGTCGAGAACCTATGTCCAGTACTGCCGAAACAAACCAAATATTCCACTAGCATTGCGTTTGAACAATATCCGACACATGCGAGATATAAATAATGCCCATATGTAACCATAGTGTTGTTTTAATGTTTCTCGGTATTGTAATATGTGGTGCGTGTTAGCTGTAGGCGGAGGCTGTTGGAATGTCGGGTCCAGTTCTTCGAGAAGGAAGCGTATGTTGTTGAAGAAGGCGTTGATGATGTTAATCTTTGCATCACTGGTGATTACTGTGTTACCTTAGTATGGTCGATGATTGAGGTGAAGGCTTTCTGCTGTGTAGTGTTGTTGCTGTCGGAAATTTAGAGTTGAAGGGTTCTTCCAGTGCAGTATATAGGCTTGTCAAGTTTAGGAGCTCGAGTTACACCCAGGGTGGCAGTTCGGTCGTGAAACTTTGCATAGTCTCCTACAGCTGTTCAATCTGCGATGTGAGGCTTAGGGTTGTCGGCGTAGGTTCCTTGGACCGATTGCCTGGCCCGTGAAATGGCATTGTGCTCTTACAGGTAGCACCGTACATCTGTTTACCAGCACCACAGTTAGCAGTCCAGATGGTGGCAGAGTGGCCATAATGGCAATTGCGGCAACATAGGGAAGGACGGGTACATGGCTGTGCTCGATCGCAGGTTCCTACCCGAGAGCAGGCAGCCCGACAGCTAAGTCAACACGATAGTCGGCGGTCTCTGACGATGTGGATCAACACTATCCAGAATTGTTTATTTTTAAATAGCTTCTGTTAATCATGTTCTACTTTCTCTTTTCCACTCTTCCTACTTTTATCTACATCTCTCCTTTCCTTCTTTTCTCTTCTAGTTATCTTTATAGTCTTACACCTCCATTACTTACATGCCAATTCCTTGGGTCAGTAGGTAGCTGTCGAGGAGCAAACAACCTTTGGATCATAACATGTTCAGGAAAATATTATTATTATTACGATGATGATGATAATAATAATAATAATAATAATAATAATAATAATAATAATAATAATAATAATAATAATACGAGGATACCAATTGCCAGTTCATATAACAGAGGGAGTGAATGCGCGTTGCCTTCATAAGTGGGGGCCAACGATGCCAGACGGCACTGTAGAGTAGGCCATTTGGAAACTGCCGGTGTACTGCGCACCCTAAAGCCCTGAAGTTCGGCAGCTTTGTGCGGTCCAGATGGATGGGCGGGGGTGACGGTTGGGGCTACAATGACGTGACGTCGTGATGTGCCGATTAGATAGTTGTGGATTCAGTGGTTGGTGATAGAGGCAACATATAAATACATAAATAAATAGGAGTATTTGTTTGTTAACGGTACTGTTAATTATCAGGATCATAACAGCGCCACTGGTGCACCGAAATTTCGTCTCACAGGAGTTCTTTCACATGCCAATAACTCTACTGAGATGGGTCGTCTATTTTAAGCAGACTTAAACACCATCGGTCTGGATCGAGTTGAACCCGCGGTCTTTAGATCAGGACAGTGCCTAACAAATTGAGCCACCCAGACCGACTCTTTTTCATTGGATGGTGTCTGAGAAGCAGGAACGGCGTTAACGTTTCCAGTGTACGACGGCTCTAGGCTGACTCTCAAATGCTATGTTGGATTTTCTTCTCTTTTATGGCATATTTGACTCTGGGGTGGCTGTGAACGAGGTTCGTGAACTGTTCTGCGCCTTATATACATTCCGTAGGTCAGAATGAATGATTGTCGAAGGTACCTACGAGATATTGCGATGTGGAGGATTCCAGGCTGGATTACTCAAACTGCAAAGAAATAACACAAGGGACTCTATGCAACTATTGTATTTGTTACGCACTATTGTTAAAATTACCGATCGGAACAATAGCTACAGCTAGCTAGCCAAGTCCGAAGGAAGCTATGCTAAGGAGGCCTAAATCTACGACACAGAACCAACGGCTTTACTTCCCTTCCGAAGGAATCAATGCTAAGGATTTTTACGCCCGAAAAAATCCATCGTCTTCCGCTGGATTTGAATCCAGCTATGAGGCTACCATGGTAACCACTACATCACGGAGGGCGACAATTTTCTAAATGACTGCAATGCATTGAATTGTTGACTTTGCGCTAGCAACCTTAAACATCCACTTTTTACTTTCTCTACCAGGTATAATATAAATAATAGGTAGAGAAGTCATTGCATACCACACATAACATTTTTTTCTTTGTTCTCTTCTGAAACTATATCCCACAAATTGAGCTTTTCAAGCACAAGATAAAATCTGAACATCCAGTTTGTAAAATCAACACCAGCAAATGGGATTATACCTAACTTTAAGGGGCGTTCCCACTTTAGCTGGAAAATACGAGTATTTTGTAACGCCTAGAGGATTATGTTCACCTTTATGTGATATTTTGCTAATTTCTTAGACGATTCCGAGTATATCCAGGTGCGGGAAGCTTTCTCTTACCGGGCGACTGCGTAAACTTAACTAAATTAAGTAATACTAACTGCGGAATTTCAGCACTGCAGCGGTTGATAGACACTTGTATGCACTTTCTAGAGGGCAAAAAGGAGTTGAGAGGTAGGTTTAAAACAGTTGAAATAGCCCATGTGACTGCGGGCATTTGCAGATCGGATAACATACCCTGTGTCACCTTTCGGCTGAATCTCCAATGATTACAATGCTACTGCGAATGGATTCTTTACTAAATGGCAAAACCAAACTATTTGTTCAGGATACGGAAATGCTATATAATTGTGGAATACAATCGATTTACGCTAGCAGACTTCTTTACGCTAGAATGTCTTCTATTTACTAAAGATGACTGCACTAACAGAATGCTTATAATGTAGCATGGCTAGAGAACTATTCTTCCAGATTTAGACAATTTATAATTAAGTGACTATCAATAATTAGCTCAGTTTCATTATTTACAGGAAATAAATGTTCACAGGCATAGTTCATTTTTGTTACTACTGAATGGCGGAAAATGTAACAGTGCTCACTAAAAGGTGGATTCTAAGTATTTTAAACATACTTTTGAAATAATGACAAATTGTGCTCTTCCTTTCAACTGCTATTAGAATAAACTCAGATCCAAAGAAAAGGGTAACCACGCTCACAGACGTTAATGAACTGCGTATAAATTACTAAGTGAAGCTACTGTACGTATACTGAATTTATTTTTCTGCTACACTTAATAATGGCCATTTTAAAGCATTTTTTGGCAGTTCAATGTCCTTTAATTGGTCATATCCGACGTTGAATGAAGTCTGTGCAATCATGCTCAAATGAGCTCAGGGTCCATGGAGATATAAAGTTCTTGACATTCGTTTTCTCAGGGTAAGGGAAATCCTGAAAAAAGAAGAACCGTATCCGTATAGCTCGTCCTAACCGAGATTACAACTCGGAACCTCATGAATGTGAGCAAAATTTAAAGCAAAATTGGGATATAACCAACTCCACCGGAGCAATCTCCATAAATTTAGGAGCCGCCACTGCAAGGTGATTTAATGAATTTGCTGAACCTACCAATTCATAACTGAAAAATATTTGCCGCAGTTTTATAAATATATGAGCCCATAACATGATAAATTAATTAATCTAATTGGTGTACACTAACTTGGTTTGGAAGCTCTTGATTTTTATCTTAAAACAGCTTCAACATTTTCTTTTATTTTAGAAATATCTTATTAACCCTTTTTTTTTACTACTTCTTTAGTTTTTCTAATTTTTGTTGCTATGCTCATAAGTTTCTTAACAGTTGCTTCTATTAACCTTATGATTTATGACATCTCCTGAGGACATTGAAACTATAAATTGTATTCCCCGCCGATGTTGTATATGTCGCGCCTTTTGATAATGGAGCATTTGTTTTTAGGCGATTCTTATCCACAGGTGGCAGCATATTCGTTGCACAGTTTTGTTGCTGTAGGCTGTGTTTTATACAAAATGTCCAGTACTCTGGAAAGTAAAATATTGGATCTTCAGAAAAGACTGCAAGCAGAAAATGAAGCGAGGGATAGGGTTAAAATTCCTAAAGTGTTGGGAACCCCAAGTCCTGCTCATGGGTCGAGTAGGAGGCCAAATCAATGTAAGTTAAAGTGAAGTGGTATGCAGTATTGTTCGTAGGGATCGTCCCATTAAAGTTTTCTGTATATTATACGAAATGAAGAATAAACCTGTATGTTTTGTCACGCACAAATTTTATTTCATCTGAATTCAGCAGGCAAGTGGGAGTTTCGTATACGACTTCATTAATGTGGATGAACAATGAAAATTAGAGGTTAGAGTAAGTATTGGAGTCTGCTGAATACTCGAGTAAGAACTGACGTTATTTTAGGTTAGCAGTATTTGTATATATGAGGAATTCTTTTGTACGCCTTTCATTATTATTGGTATGAACTTGTCTAATACAGATACTTCAGCTTCTACTTAGGATAAATTAATGAGTGCATATAGTGTATATTTGTGAAGAAAAACTTTACAAAAATTAACACTAAAGTGAACATTGAAAACATATTCTTTGGCAAATCGAATTTAACATTTTTGATATGTGAAAGACTCGCTGACAAACTAGTAAACATAAATGTAGTGTGACACGCTGTGAAATGGGTTAAATCACACCTAAAAGAAAAAAATACATCTGGCAGAAACCTTGCATAAAGAAAGGAAGGATATAAATCTCAGTTTTTAAATTATAAGTTGATGAATGTAATATGAAAACCAGCATTTATATTTTACTGAAATACAAATAACCTAAACATCAGCACATTTTTAATCATCACTTAAGATTTTATGTTGAAAATTATTTTAAGAAATCAAAGTAATAATTTTATTTGGTGGTGTTTGTGTTGAGTATTCTACATAAATTTGCACTAATTGTAATGTTCGGGCAGAATTAATGAGTAATGTGACAGAAATAAAAATTGACAGGTAGGTAAATAAATGAATGTAAAATCCTTTTATCTTCAAATTCTTATTTCAATCAATATCATGAGTAGAATTGTGTATCACACATCACCAAACTGCAACATAAAGGTTTTTCATTTTAATAGTTTGTTTTTGTCTGTCTTCTCGCTGTCAGTACTTGATATTGGTAGCCAAAGACATTGGAGGGACTTTTCACAGAATATGTAGTAAAGACTCACTGTTACATTTAAATACCAAGAGTTACTATGCTGTTGAATTAAATGCTATGGTTTTACTATACTTAAGTTGTTACTATTTCCATCATAGATTAGCTTTTCAAAAATGGCACAAAGTTCTTTGTAACAAAGAAGCAAATCAGAATTAGTACAACTAGTTTTAAATGTATTTAGATTTCAAAACTGCTATTGTATTATTGAAATTACCGATATTTTTACTTGGTAACTAGCCTTGAACTCTCAAACAAATGAAAAGCTTTTGATTATTATATCATTAGTTTCTTTTGCCACAATGGAGTCAGTTTTAAAGTCATACAACAGCAAACTTCTACATATCTCTAACATTGGGTTTCATGCATCTTGCAATTGCAGTTACTCTGTTTCCAGACAGATCACTCTCTAATGTTTCACATTTGGTTCTCAACAAGTTATTCAGGATAAAACAAGGTGAGCTATAGGTTTATTCTTCAGATTGGAGTTTTAATATTGGTCTGTTACGTACCAACTTCCAATTTTCAGAAACAAGATTTTTTCTTGCTTGTTACCTTATTTTAGTATTTTGTAAGTATTGTTACTACTAACACCTTTTCGTAAATTCTTAACATTATTTTACAACTTCTAGCTCTGTGACTTGAAGATGCAAAGGTTAAATTTATAGTTTTATTTTTGTAATTTGAAATAAATGTGAATTTTTCTGTGCAAAATGAAAAAAAATTAATGTTTCTCATTTAATGCTAAAAACATCATTCTCGAAAACATGAAAAATTATCAAAAATTGCAAAAAAAGAAGAAGAAAGAGAATGAAAAGAAAAGCCTTTACATCATTTCAAAATTATGTCAAATGCATACAAATCATTTTGTGTTTTAATTCAACAATTTTCTCATGTAAAACAAAAACTCTTGCCTTTATTGTAGTGCTGTCATGTATCTCCGGCTCTGATATTTTGCGTGGTCAAAAAAGGCACTGTTGCCTTATCTTGTCACCACTGTATATACAAGTGCTCTTCATAAAATGAATAATAAAAACTGTAACATTAACTATAACTGTAAGAATAACTATAACAAGGATAATACAGTAAATTGCACAAGCACAAAAACAACTTCAGCTGAACTAAATCAAACAACTATTATGACACATGATCCACTTATAAGAGAATTGGCAGCGTAGTTAAACATCCATTGCTTGTGCATAGGGAAGAAGCATTCAATGGGTCCTAGCACAGCTTTTACCCTTGGCTGTGCACGTCAACTCAATGCTGCAATCCTTGCCTGATGTTTATTAAAAAAGTTATGGAAATACAAATTAAGTGGTGGTGTATCTTTTGAAATGCATCAGAACTTCCTTATTGTAGAAATTAATACCTGTATGCTAAAGATAGCCCTTCTTTTTTATATATATGTATATCTATATCTATATATATATATCTCTCATTCTTTACCCTCATAAAATGTCAGGGCCAGATATTACAATCTTGCAACACAATAGAAGTTAGAAATGTAAAAAATAATTGATAATCATTGTTTTAGACTTAATAAGAAAAAAAATCTTACAGTGCATTTTTCAGACACAAAACTACATCACAACCAACAATGGCTTATAAAAAAACAGTTGTATATACAAGTAATATAATATCATAAGAAAATGCAGCAGAAGAGAGGAGAAGTTCAAGAAAATACATTTTTACAGGAACCTTTGTTAATATATTTCTTAAAATAAGAACTGAAGCTTTCCTGGCGATATATTAATTCAAAATCTTCTCGGGCTTCTAACCAGCTAAAAACTTGGTTTGATACCAACGTTTCGAAGAAGTGCATTTTCCTCGTCTTCAGGGTGAACTGATTGATTGAGCTTGCGGAGACTGGTATTTATAAGAGCTGGAATGAAGCTAACATCTGATTAGTTCACGTGATATTGTGGTCATGTTGTAACTGGTATTTAAGATGACTGAGACATGGGCACAGACTTCGTAGAAAACTATTTATAGCAGTTATACGGTTAATGTTTTGTATTTGAGCATGGACCTGCTAGAAAACAAGCCTTGGAAGACCTCAGGTAGAGGATTAGGTGTTAAGGCTCTTTAACATCGGTGTCCATGCTGAACTTAGTTGTAGGCCAGAATCGCGATTTAGATTATTTGTTTCAGATGAGATGACTAAAGCTTCTTTTACTCTCCTTTCCCAGTAGTTCGAACACTTTGCCACTATCTTGGTGTTGGTAAAGTTAGCTCTGTGGCTTTGTTCTATAAAATGTTCAGCCAGTCCAGATTTTTCAGGTTGCATAAGCCTTATTGATCTTTGATGTTCAGAAACATGTGTGGCAATAGTGCCTCCTGTTTGGCGAATGTACACTGTGCTGCATTTGCAAGGAATGTGGAAACACCAGGTACTCTTAAAGCTAAATTATGTTTAACTGGCCTGACCAAATTTTTGATTTTAGGTGGTAGCTAATGGATGGTTTTGACATATTTGTAGAGTAGTCTTACTAATCTTTCCTGAAAAATTACCGGTAAATGGTATATAGGCTATGGCAACTGGCTTGTCTTTTTGTTGAGTGTTCTTGCTGGGGTTTCTTTTTCATCCGGCTCTTTTCAACATAGATGTGATGTCCTTGGCTGAATATCCATTTTGTTGGAGTGTGAATTTTTGATGTTGAAATTCAGTTTGCAGGTTATCTGAATCTGATACAGAAACTGCTCTATGTGCCAATGCGTTGAGAGTGCCCATTTGTTGTGACTTATGGTGGAAACTGTTTGCGTTGAGATAAAGATCCGTGTGTGTAGGTTTTCGGTAGATGGCATGACCAAGAGTTCCATCTGCTTTTCTGGTAACCAGAATGTCCAGAAAGGGGAGGGAAGCATTTTTCTCAACTTCCATTGTGAACTGTATTTGTGATCAGAGGCTATTTAAGTGTGCAGGAAAATCTGGAAGGGTGTGCAGTCCATGCAACCAAATTACAAATGGATCATCTACATACCTGAAAAAATGTGTAGGCTGTGTCAGCATTTCATGCTCCAGAAACTCCATATAGAAGTTGGCAATAGCTGGTGACAGAGGAGAGCCCATGGCAACACCGTCTGTCTGCTCGTAGTAGGTGTTGTCATACAGAAAATAAGTGGAAGTAAGTGTGTGATTAAACAGTGCAGTGTCAGTTCACCCTGAAGACGAGGAAGATGCACTTCTTCGAAACGTTGGTATCAAGCCAAGTTTTTACCTGGTTAGAAGCCCGAGAAGACTTTGCATTAATATATTTCTTCTTCGAGTCATTGCTAATAAATTGGGAACAATTCATTTAGGATAATGTTGCACTAGGGTTGGCCTGAAGCAACCCATTTTGTAATGCCATTAAGGGAAATTATAGTCAGAATGAAAAAAGTAAGCCCTAAAGCCAGTAAATGCCAATATCAACAATAGAAATCTCTCAGAACATACCTAACACACAAAAATAGTGTACAGTATAACAGTACAGTGAACAGAGAATGTTAATGTCTTGATAACTGCCTTCTCTATTTGAACAATGCTTTTAAAAACTTATGAAGCATGTTATGAAAGTCGAGTTAATTTACTGATAAACTCTTTTCGGTTACACATTCACGTATCTTAATACACAAGTTATTTAAAGGAGCAAACACATTGCAACCGTATCAATTTATTTTAATATTTATAATTTAGACTTTTGAGGGCAAAGCGTATATAACAAGCAAAATTACAAAATTTAAAAAAAAAATCTGATGCTCTATGACTTTCTCTACATCTTGCCAACAAATTATTGTTAAAAAGTTTATGCTTCTATTTACTTCTTGCTAATTGAGTAGAAATTAGCAGGAATAGTCTTATTACTTGCTTCCATGTAAGTAGCAGGGAAATAAGAGAGTACCATAGGTTCAAAAGCTGTTTGCTATGTGACTGAAGTTCCTTTGTTTGTTTGGACAGGAGTTGACAAATTCCTGGAGGAGAAAAGTATAACTATTTTAAACCTGAAACAATAAGGAATATCTCAAAAACGATCAACTCCACGAAAAAAATGTATATAACATAAATTTTGTGTTTTAACGAGCTCTATACTTTCTGTTAAGTTAGCTTTTGTGTATCTCGTACAGTTTAACAGTTGTACAAAATTCTGTAAAATACATCCAGAAAATTCAAGATATACATTTTATTTGTCAGGTTGATATGTTTAATATGCAATATTTTATTCAACATCGTTAGAGCCATTTTTGAGAAAATCAAAAATTTAAAAAAAAGTTCCATGCAAAGGGTAGTTCGTGGTGGGGGGATTTTTTTGAAAATCTTCGTGTCGCATCATTGGAATATACTAAACCTAAATACTAAGTTTGGAATTTAACAGTATTTTTGTTTTTGACATGTGTGCACGCATGTGTGCGTGAACACACACATACACACACACACACACACATCTGTTTTTAAAAATGCTTTTGTCAGACTCTGGGGACCCCAGCAGGCTAGAGAAAGTAAAATAATGGGAATAATTAATATTATGACAATATTTATACTTTCTCTACACATACTATGTACATAGTGTATGGAGAAGCTATTGCATTCCACCCAAAAATTAATACCGAGATTTCACTGGAAATTCGCGTTTTACTGTCCCCTGTATCCAAAAAAAGCATTTTCAGAAAAAAGCCTTTGTGCCTGTGAGTCCAATAACTCAAAAATGAAGTCGGTAAAATACAAAACTTGATATATAAGTTCAGGATTTTCCAAGGATGCCCTTCCCTCCTCCAAACTACCCTTTACATGGAAAATGTGAAAAAATTTTGATTTTCTCAAAGATGCTTCTAACAATTTTGATTAAAATAGTATATACATTTACATTAAAATAGCATTTACATGGCAAATAAAAATGTATATCTGAATTTTTGGGGAATAGCCTCTGAAGACCTCTTTATTTTGTGGATTTTGCGTAACTAGTAAACTGTAAGAGGTAGACAAACACTTACTGCACAAAAAATGTAAATCTCATTAAAACACTCAATTTATGTCTTATACATTTTTTTCTTAGGGTTGGCCTTTTTCGAGATATTCCTTGTTTTTGGTTTCAGGTTTAAAATAAAAGTTTTCACATACGGAGATTTGTCAGCTACGGGCAACGAATTGAAATGGATTTCATCCACATGGGACTAGCTTTTAAAATATTTGACTACTGTTTTAGCCGAGTGTATTCCCTTATTTCTTGTATGTTTACAATAAAGCATTTCTGCTAATGATTAGTAGGTAGAAGCGCAAGCTTTTCAACAATAATTATTAATGAGATGTAGAAAAAGTCATGTGAATGAACACACAAGATTTTTAGTAAAAATAACACAAGACTATGCCTATATAAGATTCTTGCAAGACCAGTATTATGTTATGGTAGTGAAGCAGACATTATGAAGAAGAGATGAATGTAGGATTACAGCTAATGAGATATGATTTATGTGCAGCACAGCAGACTACACAAAGTGGAACCACAAAAGAAATGAAGTCACGGAAGAGCTAGTTCTAGATCCCATTCTCCATCATAAACAGAACTACCAGAACAAGTGGATGAAAAGTCTGTTAAATATCAAACTTGGTATTTAAGTTTAGTATCTCCCAAGGATCAACATTAATATTTTCAAGAAAATGCTCCACCCCAAACTACCCCTTTACATGAAAAAATGTTCAAAAATTTTTTATTTCTTAAAAATAGCTCCCAATGATTTAATTAAAATATGTTATATTAAAGATAATTACATGACAAATAAAATGTATATCTTGAATTTTCTGGGAATAACATCTGAAGACCTCTTTATTCTGTATGAATTTTGCATAACTGGTAAATTGTAAAGAACACAAAAAATGTTGATCTCATTAAAGCAAACAATTTGTCATACATATTTTGGTAGAGTTAACCGTCTCCAAGTTATTCCTTGTTATTGGTTTTAATTTTAATCTACTTAAACTTTTCTCAAGCTGGAATGCAACAGAGAATTGAATTTCAATTGTTTCACAATAGCTTTTAAAAGATTTGACTATCGCTTTAGCCTGATTTACTCCTTCATTTCCCTTCTACTTACAAGGAAATAGTATTAAGACCATTTCTGCTAATGTTTATCTGGATTAGCATGATATAGAAAAAAGAATACTTTTTTTAAGGAAAGTTTGTTTTTGGAACATCTAGAGAAAGTCATGTGAATGGAACAAATCAGATTATTAAAACTTACTATGCCCATTATTACTGGCACAATATTGCGGTACATTTCAACATTGCGTTACATGGAAACTCTTTGTCATAAAATCTGCCTAAAAATGTAAAACATATTTTATCATCTAGGTAATAAAAACTATTATTCATTTTCACTTTCTCTACTTAATACATAGTTCATAGGTAGAAAAAGTATTACACTCCATCCAAAAATTTGATACAGAGATTCCACTGGAAATACAGTGAATCCACTGAATCCAAGAAAAGCATTTTTAGAAAAAGGTATGTGTGTGTCCTTGTGACTGTGAACATTATAAATCAAAAACAAAAAGTAGTTAAATACCAAGCTTGATATTTTAGTTCAACTCTACCAAGGAAAAAGAGACAAAGATTTTCTAGAAAATCCCCCACCCCAAACCACATGGAAAAATATTCGAAAATTTTGATTTTCTCAAAAATGGCTCTTAACAATTTCGATTAAAGTATCACATATTTAAGATATTTGTATGACAAACAAAATGTATATCTTTAATTTTTTGAGAATAACCTCTGAAGATGTCATCATTCGGGATACCTTTTACCCAACTGATAAAGAGTAAGAGATGGGCCAAAAATGACTATATAAAAAATGAAAATCTCATTAAAATACACAGTTTATATCATATACACGTTTTTGTGGAGTTCATCTCTCTTTTGTTTTACTCCTGGCATGCAAAGAGAATAGAATTTAAGTTATTTCACATAATGAGCATTGCTTTAACCTAAGGTATTCCCCTATTCCCTCCTCTTACAAGGAAGCAAGTGGTAAGACAATTTCTGCTAATGTTTATCTCGATTAGCATGTGTAGATAAAAGAATAATATTTTGTAACAGTAATTAGAGGAGAAAACTATGTAATAGAATGCTTCAGATTTTTATATTTAACATTGAGCTGAAATGAACACTTAAAGCTTAACTTTTATTTACATGTAGTGCATATGTTTGGCAAATGCTTACATCATCAGACCTTCGCATTTTACTTTCTCTACTATATGCTTAACAGTAAGTAGACAAAGTATTATTTTTTGCCCAAACATTTATGCCGAGATTTTAACAATAGATTTGTTTTTAGGCCAAACTTTGGTAAATTCTGTATTTTTCAAAAATGCAATATAAATATTTTCAAGAAAATCGTCTCACCCCAAACTACTCTTTACATGGAAAATTAATGATTTAGTTTAAAATGCTATATGTTTAAGATCTTTACATGACAAATAAAATGTATATATTGCATTTTCTAGGAATGGCCTCTGAAGTCCTCTTCATTCTAAATGATGTTTGCATTACTAGCAAATAGTAGGAGATAGACTAAATCTTATCACTCAAAAGAAAGTAGATCTTGTTAAAACATACCCATTATGTCATATATGCTTTTTATCTTAATCATATCTGAGATACAGCCTAGATGGCCCGGGTTCGATACCAAGTGGTTGAATGTGAGATTTGTGGTGGACAAAGTGGCACAAGGGCAGATTTTCTCTGGGTTCCTCTGCCATCATATTCCACCAGGTTCGCATCTTCATTCCATGCACCATCAGTGTCATTGCCTGCAGTGCCATAGCAGTAAAAGCAGGCATTAAACACAAAAAAAAAAATGGCCAAGATAATCCTTAATATTTTTATTGTTCCATTTATACCTGGCCTTGCAGTGGTCTTATCGGCAGCCATTTCTTTTATTTATTTGAGCTTCTGTACATTAGACCACTCACACAATCACACTCTTTCATATTTTCAGACTAGAGAGAATAGGGAATAATCCTGACAACAGAAAAATTCCTACTCTGCAACAGGAATCCAACCTGTGCCTTGTCATTGATTTGAATTTTCAAAATACTTATGTTTTTTGAATTGGAGGTATTTTACTTTCTCTACTATGTGGAAATACAAGTTTTGATGACTCCTAAATTCAAAGAAAGCATTTTTAGCAAAAGATCTGTCTGGCATTCTCTCTGTGAACAGAAACAAAAACAAAATGGTGTTATGTTTAGTATCTTACAAAGATGTGACACAAAGATTTAAAATAAAGTACCCCACCCTAATAATCTTTACATAGAAAATTTTTTGGGATTTTTTACATTTTTCTAAATGCTCTAAAATTTTAATTGAAGTACTGTATATTAAAGACGTTTACATTACAAATGAAATGTACAATTAAATAGCTGTTGAACTATGCGACTGATAAACACTAAAGTCTGTGTATGGAGGTAGTATGTACATTGAAGTAAAAAATTATATTAACCATTTTTTGATACTTCCGGTTTAACCAAAAGTGACCTTAAATGTATTAGCTTTGATGGTATATCTTGTATTTTTTTTGTACATCTTTAATTTGTTTTTAATCTTTAATGTAATTTAACAGGTGTACACTAAGCAATAGACAAAAATGCACTATACAAAAAAATAGAACTCTTTAATTCACACAATTTACTTAAAATACACTTTCCGACAAAATGGCTATTCTGAATGATGTTACTGTGGCACTCACCAAAGCCAAAAAAGCGAAGCCCACTACACAGCCAGCTCCAGAGAAACCCTCTGCCACAGCCTGCATTCCATACACTGACAACACCTCCGGAAAAATCACCAGAATCCTGGCCAAACACAAATCAAAACTATACACAAACCTCCTCCAAAGATAAAAAACCTAATTAGGTCAGTGAAAGACCAGCTAGGCCTCCAAGTACCAGGAGTCTATCACATTCCTTGTGATTGTGGTGCCCCATACATAGGTGAAACAGGCAGGACTATAACTACTAGGGTCAAAGAGCATGAGAGGTTAATCCGCCTAATGCAACCAGAAAAATCCAGGCTCTCAGAACATTGCTTCGAGATGGACCACAGAGCCAACTTCAGCGAGACCTCCCATTGTTGCCACATGTGATGGCCACTGGGAGCGCGGGGTCAAGGAATCGCTGGCCATTACTTCGGAAAAGGGCACACTCAACCAGCATGCTCAGTTACTCTTGGAAACCGGCCACTAATATTGTAATATTAGTGGCCGGTACAACGATACATTAGTTGCCCTCTGTGAAACATGTTTTCTTTGAGGTCTGCCATTTTCACTACAGCGGAGGCCTCTTCGCGTTTTCTACGCAGTCCGTGCCCACTGCCATGACAGATGTGTATATGTGTATATATATATATACATGCCCAATTCAGATCCAATCATTCAGCATCCTGAAGAGGGAGAGATGTACGCTCCCAAAACGTCGATGTCTCCACATCACCTCACCTGGCTTGAAGCCCGAGAATGTCTAGAGCATGTAGCCATTCATTAGTAGGATATTTTAAATCATTATTTCTAAGGTTGTTTGGTAATTGTGACTCACATTTTAGTAATTTGGGGGAAAACGAAGATAAAGTTGACTTTTCTACAGAAAAACAAGTACACTTGTTTTTAATTTATTTTATTTTGTTATTCTTGTCCAGTATAATAAAAATAGCCTAAAGAGTTTATAAAAAGAGTTAAATTTTAGTTAAGATATATGGTGCTTACAAACTTCTTGTCGAACTATAATGATTTTGCCAAGCAATACACCATTTATTATTACTCTTTAGTAGTTCATAATTTAGATAAGAAAAAAGAATAAACAGTAATTATAATGCAAAACAGATATTCTAATATAACTTTGACATAGATAAGGAAACAATGTCCATTTGACTTGTTGGATTAACACTATTTTTGGCTTGTTTCTTGCATGTTTATCATCACTTGTACGAAATAACTCCAATTACACAAACATTGCAAGCAATATTATAGAACACAAATTAATAGGTTACATATACAATATTAGAGAAATACTCAAACAAAATTGTATTCTTTTAAATTTGATAGGGCTTACAAATCTAACATTAATGCTCTCGAGCACTAGATTATACATGACACAAATTGTTCCATCTTTATAATGAAAACAAATAATTATAGTTTTAATTGATATTCATAACCTGATATTCAAGTACTTTGCTTAATTATTAATGCTCCATTTCACTTAGCTTAATTTTCACCATCACTGATTTAAAGTAAATGGTTCCAGAGCAACAACTCTGCCTGAAGAAGTAATGGTATTCTACAGACACATCTCTGCTCTGAAACAAAACTTTGAGATCTTTCTTTTTCTCAGTTTGGGTAATGGCGAAGTGTACAATTTTAGAGGTTATAGAAGGATGTCTATAGCCTAGGGAATTAACTTTCTCATAAGTTCCAAGAAGAGGTGTGGGGAAGAGGGGTGACAGGAATGCAATCAAGCATTTACCCTCTCCACTAACTCCACCACCAAATGCAGACCACCTCTCTTTTTCAGTTCTGTTTGCTTATATATGTGGCAATATTAAGGCTACAAACCATAACATATAAGGTTTTTATTTTATAGTTTTATTATTGTTAACTTGGCTATTCATTTGGCTAAATAACTTAAAGCGTACATTTAACTGTTAATTTTTGTGTAAGTTGTTATTGCTGGAGTTTTTTTATTTGTGTTATTAATATATTTGCAAGACGTGTGTTCATTCCAATGCAAAAAGCTTTAAATAAAGGAGTTCATAATGTGTTGGCTGGAGGTGTGATCAACAATTGCAACAATGATAGAGAGGGAAAGACTTATATGTATGTGCATTGCTAAAACAGACGTTACACGGCCTTGGAATGAACGCATGGCAATATAGATATTTTTTTATTGATAATAGCTGTAAAGAAAAGGAAGTTTGTTTTTGCTTAACAACAAAACAAGAAGGGAGTAAAAGATGTATTCTTGTCAAAAAGAAGCGTTATAACTTGATTCTGTGTATGTTTATGTATCAGCAAGATTTACAATAAATTCAGAAAGAATAACAATATTTATTGATGGTAGATGAAACCAAAATCCAGAATACATGAGAAGAGTCTACATGGTGAAAGTATAAAAAAAATTAAGAAAATTAAATACACATGAACCAACTTTTTTTTATTCACACATGTAGGTATATGTACACATCTTTACAAGGTGAGCCTCAAGGTGTGCAGTGATGGAACTGAATAGATACATGATTTATTGGTAAACTTAAATGATTGTTGGGAGGGGGGAATATATACAATAAAACAAATATACAAGTTTATTGCATTTGTATAAAAAAATGAGATTTTAGTGGGTTAAACCCATGGAATAAACCAGAAAAAACAAATATGAGGCAATAATTTTCTTATATTAAATAAATCAAAAACACATTTCCAAAAGAAACTGTAACAACCAACATTGCAACATGTTTTAGACAGGGCTTTTTTTTTTGTAGTGTTTAACGCCTGCTTTAACTACTAATGGCACCGCAGGCGGTGACACTGATGATACATGAATGACGATGGAGCACCAGTGGAATGCAATGGTGGGGGAAACTGGAGTACCTGGAGAAAACCCGCCCCAGCGCTGTTTTGTCCACCACAAATCTCACATGTGGCCGGTTGGGGTCGAACCCCGGCCGTCTAGGTGAGAGTCGAGTGATCTAACCACTCGGCCATGGCGCAGCCTTAGACAGGGCTGCCCATAACAGTAGTCAACCCCAACAAATGTCAAGGATCTGGGCGGTCATATACTTGGTCAATCAGAGAATAACAAAATAGGCTCTGCGGCTTGGATATTGTAGGTCTTTTATTGCAATAAAAGAAGTTTTAACAGTGCATGTAATAAATTAGAACAAGGCTAATAATTTTCTTACATCAAATAGATGAAAAACAAATTTACAATAAAAACATAAATAAGGGCGTCAACTCGTGACAACTGTCAGGGATCTGGGGTCGAATTATATTTTAAAAGTTTTCTTCATTGAAATATGAGTTTTTCAAGCTTGATTTTCCCACCGAACTACCTAAGGTCATATGCTTGGTCAATTGCAGAATAACAAAATATGCTCTACTGCTAGGATATTGCACTCGGTTTATTTCAATAAAGAAAGTCATAACAGTGCTAAGTGCCATTGGAACTGGATTGGAATGACTTTTGTCTACATGTTTTACATGTGGTGAGTATTCGGTACTAAATTTTGAAAGTAATCAATTCAGCATTCAAATTCAAGATTGACAGTAGAGTAAAAATTCTGTTTTTCATGCAGATTGGGCCCACAATGCTTCTTTCTTGTTCAGATATACATAAAACGTGTGAGTCAAAAAAAGTACAAACTGGCTGCACAATGTTTTGCCTGTCTGTGTCCTTGAAACTAATCATTTGCCACTATCATAGACAGTTGCGAGTGAAACCATACATTTTGAAAACTATTTTAAAGGCTTTACTTACCAACTTTATGAAAGGAAATGCCAAAATTGGCCACTGTCTTCCATGCATTTTTGGCACCTCTTTAATAAACTATCACTCACCGCCATAGTTCACCTTGAGAAATGTGGGCAATTTCCTGGTGGATATTTTGTTATGATTCTTCCAGAGCATGTGGGTTTGTCTTGCACACTTTATGTTTTAATTTACTTCAGAGAATTTACCATACATTGTTTCTCTTATTTTTTATTATTTATAAGTGTATATGTAGAACTTCTGTTGTCTTGATTACATTATTACTTTCTCTACACGTACTATGTACATAGTGTATAGAGAAGGTATTGTATTGCACCCAAAAATTTGATACCGAGATTTCACCAGAAATACATGTTTTGTGTCCCCTGAATACAAAAAAAGCATTTTTAGAAACATTTCCATTTCTGTGTCTGTCTGCGTGTATGTATGTGTGTCTATGGGCAGCATAGCTCAAAAACAAAAAGTCTGTTAAATACCAAACTTGATATTTAAGTTCAATATCTTTCAAGGATGCACACAAAGATTTTCATGAAAAATCGCCCCCCTCCCTTTACATGGAAAATATTTCAAACATTTTGATTTTCTCAAAAATGGCTGCAATGATTTTGATTAAAATCTCTTACATTTAAGATATTTACATGACAAATAAAATATATATCTTGAATTTTCTGGGAATAGCCACTGAAGATATCTTTATTCTGGATGATTTTTATTGAACTTTACATTACTGGTAAACTGTAAGAGAGAGACAAAAACTTACAACACAAAACATGTAGATCTCGATAAAACACAAGTTAGTCATAAACATTTTTTTCATGGAGTTGGCCATTTTCAAGATATTCCTTATTATTGATTTCAGTTTAAAAATACTTAAACGGGAACATGTTAACACTTGACAATGCAAAGAAACAGATTTCAGTTCCATAGCAACCACATTTTGAACCATTGGACTGTCAGTTTAGCCTAGTTTTCCTTCTACTTATAGAGAACTAAATAATAAGGTGTTTCTACTAATGTTTTAGCATGAAATAGAAGAATAAGCTTATTAACAATAATTTATTACAGAGATGTAGAGAAATCATGTGAGTGTAACATCAGATTTTATTTTAATGTATCATTGAGTTTTATGAAATTATCTATGCATATAAAAGGCATAATTTCAGACTAATGTATTCTTTACAATTAAAAAAAGTTTATTATTATTATTATTATTGTGACATCATTAGCTTTTATTATGTGAGCAGGTAGTATTTCCAAATATTGATGTTTTGTTTCAATGGTATATTGTTTGAACTTCTTGTTAATGAGAGAAAATCTGCTGTTGAAATTCACCTCAGAATTCAACATGCCTGTGGAGATGTCTGCATGGGCACTAGTTTTAAGAGAGGATGAAGCATTTCCCATTGGGAAAACGAGTATCTAAGATGAGGCTCGTAGCGGTCACCCTTGAACTGACTTCACAGAACACAGTAAAGAGTAGATGAAATCATTAGAGTAGATAGGCTTGTCACTGTGGATGAAAATTTAAATTAAATTGATTTTATTTTTGAACACTCTTTATCTGCTGCGGTTTTCAGTGTCCCATTCTAAACTGGGCAAGAAAGACCACTTAATTTTGCTCAAAGGTCTCCTTAACAGGTTTGAGGTTTTTTATTTACATGCTGTAAATCTACGGCATGGGATAAGCAGCTTTACTTCCCTTCTGAAGGAAGCCATGCTATGATTTTTATGCCCCAAAAAAAAATCCATCATTATTGTGGAGGAAATCCCTGCACAACTTGCAGTAGGACATAGTGCAGTGCAAGAAATGATATAAAGTTTAGGTTATTGAAAATTTTTGTTCCTGTTGGTCTCATGTTTATTGACTGAAAACTTCAGAGAAGAACCATCAGCCAAAATCCTCAGAGATTTCAAAATGAAGGCGATCTTTATATATGGCAAGTAGTGTGACAGTTGATGAAATCTGGTTCCATTGTTATTAGCCTGAAACAAACAACAGAATATGGAATGGCACCATTTGGATTTGCCATCAAAGAAGAAAGCAAAGATAGTGCAATCTGCTGGAAAGGTTATGGGTAGCATCTTCTGGGATGCACAGGGTTGCATTCTGGTTGATTTTCTTGAACCTGGATATACCATAAATGCTGCCTGCTATATCCAGACATTCTGGAAGCTCTGTCATGCATTGTACAATAAGTGCCCTGTAAAGAAGATCATCCTGCAACAGGATAATGCATGTCCTCACTGCCCATGTCACATTGGAGAAGATCAGAACATTTAGGTTCTTCCACATCCTCCCTACAGTCCTGACTTGGCACCCTCCGACTACATCTTTTTTGTCCTGTTAAAAAACAAATGCAAGGCTAACGCTAGGAGATGGTGGAAAGCAATGTACCGGAGTCTTTTTATAGCTGGAACGGAGTACTAATGTAAGGATTTTTTCATACTTTCAGAATGATCAGAAAAATGTATGCAAAGAAATAGAGACTATGAAAAGAGAGAGAAAAATTACTATAATTATCTACTTTGTTGCTCTAAAGGATAACTATTTAAGAGGTTTAAAAATTACTTATCATAACTTTCAGTATGATCCTTGCATTGTACTAATCAATTCTACCCAGAATACATTGATGATAAAATAGTCGTTTGCCTAAAACTGTTTGCAATTAAATAATAAGCAGTTGCTTACATAAACATACATGTTTACTTTCTTTACTATGTGCAAAGTAGGGGAAATATTTTATTCCACTCAAAAATTTGATACCAAAATTTCACTGGAAATCATGTTTTGATGTTCACTGAAAAAAAATAGAAGCAGGTTTGTATGCGTGTGTGTGCATTTGTTTTTTGTTTATTTGTTTTCTTCAGCATTAAGAGCTCCAAAGCTGCAACATAAAGAACTTCAAGAAAATATTCTACACCAAATTACCCTTTACATGGAAAAATTTTCAAACATTTTGATTTTCCCAAAATTTGTTAAAAATACCCAAATATTTGAGACATTTTCATGACATATGCATGTATTGAAATTTCTGGAAATTGTCTCTGAAGTGATTTTTGTTTTGAATAACTTTTGCATAACTGCTAAACCATATGAGCGATATTAACTAGACAAAATCTTATTTCACAAAAAATGTAGGTCTTGTTAAAGCACACAATTTCTGCCAAATAATTTTTGTTTGTGGCGCTAACCATTTTTGAGATATTCCTTGTTACTTTTTCCACTTTAAAGCCATCACATATTGACCAGCTCATAAAAGATTTGACACTTCACATGATCCTACCACATTACCTATTCCTATTGTAGCTAGGAATATCATTTCTACAAACATTTGTCTCAATTAACATAAGTAGATAGAGGAATAAGCTTTTTTAAAGAACAGTTTGTTGAATGAGTTGGAGCTTCTATGTGAATGTGACACATAACATTTTTCAAATAAAGCTGAGTTGTTTATACCGCAGCAAGGTATTTTTTGCAATTGAAACACTACTGAAAAAAGAAAAATTGCACATTTTAAAGCAAGTTCTGTTAAATGATGCCCAAACATCAGCTTAGCCTTGGAAAAATAAACAGGTATAAATGTTTCAGAAATGTCTAATGCTAGAAAAAAGTTATGTCATAAAATGTACAATTCGATATGCTTCACTTCTTTCTTATAGTAAGTTTTTGTGTTTAACTTATAATTTCAGAGTTTCACAAAATTCAGTAAGAATACAGACTTTAATATCTGAAAATACAAAACATATATTTTGTTCCCTTTAGATAGTAGCATCTCAAACGTATGATACAAGATAATAACAAACATCTTTCCATATAAAGCGCTCTTTGAGGTAGGGAGATTTTCTAAAAATCATTGCCTCTCATCCTTAAAGGGTGTTTAACTAAAGCACAATAGCTGCTACCCATCCATGTATCTCCTTGGCATTCTCACATAACTCATTTTCTTGAAAAAGAATCGGGGGGGAGGGTTGGAAAATTTATGGAAATTTCAATCCTGAATTTTTAGATTAAATTCATTGTTCCCTCTGCTTTAGGTGAGGCCAAGAATGCTAAAATTCTACTTTAATTCAAAGAAAAAAATGTATCAGAAGAAACTTTAGAAGTGTTGATATCAAACACTGTAGTTCTCTAGGTTCTGTCTTGACTAATTTGATAGGAGAATTATGGCCTTCCATCTCCTCATAAGTGCTTGATTATTGTGTTTAATCACAAAATGCATTTATATATATATATATAATATATATATTATGATGTTTTTGTAATTTTTTTGTTTAGTGGGTGACATAAATAAACCTGTTGGTATGAAAATCAGTCGACCTACACATTTGCCAGACCTGCCACTGGTCCAGAGAAGAAATCAGGAAAGTGGTGAAATAGAAAGTAAATTACAGGAAATAATGAACTTGAATGGTATTCTAAATATAAATGGAAAGGTAAGCTACATAAAACTATAAAATTACACAGTTTTACAAAATTTTGGTTTTTGTATTCATGCCAGTTTGTGGAGGTATAAACTAATTGTAGTGAAGAAAAATAAGATAAATCATTATTATTTATATTGTGATTAAAGAAATTGTAATTTGAAATATCTTCGAGAAATACAGTAGATACCAAATTTAGAGGAGTTTTTATGGATGGTCTGGTTGAAATAGAGATGGAAAAGCAAGGAACTTAGAATAATTTTAGATGACAAAGTGAATGTCTGTAAAATCTATGTAAAATTTGGCTTTATGGATACTAAATCTTGATAGCGTGGCCAACTAACTAGGGTTAAGGTTAGACCGTAACTAAGGTGTCCGTAGTAGGGTGTGTTGTAATTTTAAGAACATTATAAATTGTATATACAAATTGAATTGGGTATACTGGATATGACTGGCTAAGAGTCTGGGCTGGATGTGTAGTCATTATATTTTTAATTGAAAATTTGATTTTTGTATTATTGAAGAATAGAGATAAAAAACTGAAAATTGCATGAGATAAAAGTCCAGGGGGTGATATCTGTAACTATACCATATATAAAAACACCTGATTTATGTAGTTGTTACTAACAATTTAAAACTGAAGGGAGAAGGATAAAGCAACAGATAAAAGAAACACTAGCAGTTTTTATTCAAATTTATAGAAATCTTCAAAATCTAGTATTCATTACTTTTCTTTTTCATCCATCAGTTTATTTTGATACAGAATATTTGTTTCCATGCATGGCTGTAATATCCAGAATTCCTAAATTCTATTTCTCAAATGATATAAACTTTTAAAATTAAAATCCTACAAGATAACTCACTCAGCAATTATGCAATAATGTTAGTTAATTTCTGGAATAGACGTTCAATAATTTTAATAATTACTTTATTGACCCATGTATACAAAGCATGGGTTTATATAGGTACATAAGCATGGCTATGAAGGACTAATGGGTGTTAATGCAAATTTTCTTAAAAAGTCTGGCACAAGGATACCATTTCCAACATCTATGACCAAATTATGTATATTTTAAAAATTGTTTTAATGTCCTTTAAGTAGATATGGCATTTAGGACAATGAATGAAATGATGATGAAATGAGCCCAGGGACCCTAGAGGTTAGAATTGCCTGACGTTCATCTTTGCAAGATAAAAGAGAAAAGCCTTGGAAAAAGAAAATGAGTACCTTGCCCTAACCAAGATTTGAATGAGTGGCAGGCATGCTAACACCACACCAAAGAGGTGGGGTAATATAATATTTATTATTGCTTATATTATTTAAGAGACTGTGAGTATGCTACCCCAGTGCCTTGCTTTGGTGCCTAGAAAATTCCTGTTAGGCTGGCCTCACATCCCCACCTAGGCTCATATGTGTCTAATGAAGTTGGGAAATGAATAGAAAAAAATGGGGGTTAGAAAAATGAGAATTAAAAATAAAGTTCAACTTTTCTTTTGTATATTCTGCTTGTCTTTGCAGCGATACGAAACAGAGATTAAGGACTTAGAACATCAAGGTGAACTGGGTAATGGTACCTGTGGACATGTTGTTAAAATGTTACATAAACCAAGTCAGACTGTAATAGCAGTTAAAGTAAGTAAATGCAAATCATAGAATAGAAATCATAGACTTATGATTTACACCTAGATGTTAGGCAAGATACTTTAAAGCATAAAATTAGATAAAGCTAAAGACTTGATAAGAATATACTTACACACAGCATTACTATGCAGTTTAGTTTTACATGTAATGTTCCTGCTGTTATGCATGTCGTTTCTTATCTACACTACACTCTAACCTTATAGAAGATTTTAGAATTGTTCTCCCTGTGCAATAAAGGCATTTTATTCAGGACAGGATACACACTGACAGATTTAAGTTTGGCCATGGTGATGCTGTTAATTTCATTTCCAATGCCTTTTTATTGCTCTTGGAGTTATGAGTTGTTTGCCCTACATTTCGCCTTTAGAGTACACTACACACTGTTAGATGATGGAACAAAAGGGGCCGATAGCCAGCATTAATCACTATATCTTAAAATTTAAATGCCTCTAGCTAGAATTTTTAGTGTTTGCTTGACCAGCATGTAAAGAAAATCACAAAGCCATATTTTGCCTGAAAAGTACACAAATCATTGGTATTAAACCTTCATCCATCAACAAAAAAACCTGCTAACAATAAAATATTCAAGCATTTAAATAATCCAATGATTTTTTTCTTATGAATATGTAAATGTTCATTGAATTTAAAAATTGGGAACAAGCAACACAATGTAATTATGCTCATGTATGAGCACTGTTGAAAGGAAAGTTCACATAAAATCCGAAAATTATATCAGAAACCAAAAATAACTGTGAGCATAATTTAATTATAGTTTAAGCTGCAAAGAGGTCATATGAAAAAATAACACATAATCATTGCTCTGATTTTGTTACAATAAATGTGGATGCAGGGTATTTATTTTCCTTTTATTTTACTTTTATTTTACTTTTATTTTAGTGTACATTACAGTTAAATGCAGTATTTAAGAGCATATGTAGCAAAATGTTTTAATTTTGTGCTCAGCATGAATTCTGAACAGATGTTAAAATGGAAATTTACTAATTGAGAAGCGTTTTTTCAAAAGTTGATTAATGCCCAATTTGTCAAAATTCAGATGTTTGCAGTTATAAATCAAGCTTGTTGCCATGCATGACTTGTTGAAGCTGTTTGGTCAAGTTCCCAATTTTTGCTGTGGTTATAGGGTGCTGAAAACGTCGAGTTTTTGCAAAACTCGATATTTGCTCTCGTTCAGTTAAAACAAAAGTTGATAAATGCAAACTCTGCTTTGTTTCTGAGAGACCTGAAGGTAGAATAACAGTGTAGGGTGTCATTGTCAATATAATCTGAGAGTTTTCTGCAAGGAAATGCTGCCAGAACCAACAATAGAGATTAGTGTTTCACACAGCAACATTAGCTGCTGATTATTGCTCAGTTCAAGCCAGCTTTGTTGGGAAGAAGTTTAAGTATAAGAGTTGGCTGTATAACTATAAAATGGAGGTTAATACAAGTGATTCAGAAACTGATTCAGTGTAACTGAGTGTTTGGGATGTAGGAAGTCCAGGTCAAGAATGAAAGCATCCAAGAAGTCCAACAAGATCAGAGAAAATGCCAAATATTGCCTGTTCGTACAGACTACCATACATACCAATAAACCCAAAAGCTTCAGGAAGAAAGGATTGCAGAGCAGCTGACCTCACTTACGAGAATATCACAACTTTTCATCATGTAAACAATTTAAACAAAGCAGTTCAGGATAAATTCTTACTAAAATACATGGTAAAAGAAATAATATTGTTTCGATAAAGTACAGCACAAGGGAAAAAAAATGGCCAGGCAGTATCAGCATGTGGTGCTACATTTCGAGCAATATGAGGGATGTCCAAAGACAGACTCTCAAATTTGGCTAGCAAATATCATGTAACAGGGAAGTTACCAGCTGATAATCGAGGGAGAGACTGCAGCACTGATAAGGATAAGGAAGTTACAGAAGCTACAAAGAAAGATATCAAATCATACAGGTGTAGAGATAGCCACTATTCAAGGAAAAAGTCAAAAAGAGGATATTTACCTCCCGAGCTGAATATAATCAAAATGTGGAAACATTTCTGTAAAAAAAAGGAAGCATCAGGCCTTCCTGCTTGTTCTTTATCAAAGTACAAACATATTTTCTATCACTACTTTAATTTGTAATTTAAAACTGCCCATACAGATACATGCTCAACATGCAAGATTGATCTCCTGCATTTAAAAAATGAGCAAGATCTGGAGAAAAAAATCAATTAAGAACAAACCATACAGTGCACAAAGGCAAAAAAGTTTTATGCAATAATGAAGGACGAAATTCCAAATGTGATTAAAGTAAGTTTCGATATACAACATAATCAGCCAATACCCAAGATCTCTGTGGGAGAAGTATTCTATTCTAGACAGGTTTGGCTGTACAATTTGTGCATTATGATTCATTCCCGAACACAGATAAAGGAAAAGATTGCTTTTTATACTTGGCTTGAAACAGAAGGACCAAAAGGTAGCCTCTGCTCTATTGGATTTTTTTCAGAAACCTTGAGGGCTCCCAGCCAAAAAACGGCCCAACTGAAATTCATTTATTTTCTGACTCCTGTACTGCCCAAAATAAAAATATAGTAATGATATGCACACTAATGGCCTTCATGGAAGAAAGCAGTAAATTTTATAAGCTGGTACATTACTTCCCTATTCTTGGCCATAGCTACATGCCTCCTGACAGAATGTTTGACAGAGTGGAAAAAGATTACCGAAAAAAAAGAAAATATTCTTTCATCAACTGAATACTATAAAGTGCTGGAACAACATGGTATTGTCAAGATACTAAATAAAGATTGGGAAGCAAAGAACCTCAAGTCCAGTGCACTAAAAGCCCTACGATCTAAAATGCCTTTCAAAATAATTGCTCAGCGAACGATGACTTCTGAAAAGTCTAAGAAGAAAGTATTGTTGTCAGTATTGGACATTGTAATAGAAGTCCTGTAGAGGTTGAAGTACAGAAAGCCAGAAACTGCAGCATGGAAGAAAACAAAGCAGCCACCTTGGAAAAGAAGAACATGGTCAGTAAGGAAAAGAAAAAGGATGTCTTAAAACTTATGAGACATTTTAATGTGCCAGAAGGAGCAGAAGAGTTTTATAAGGACATTGTTGAAAGTGATCAACAGGCTTCCAGTTTAGTATTTTTGTAGCTAGTATTTTGTTTAATATTTGAATAATATTTTTGCTATTTTGTACTTCAGTTTTTCGAACGTTTATTAAAAATTATGTTATTAAAGTGTTGTATTGCAGTATAATATTATATTTCTATGCAAAGTGAACAATAAAGCAACCTTCTTTGTAATTAACGTTACAAAGATAAAAAAAGAAATAGAAAAAGGTCACTTTGAATGTGTATATTAACAAAACTTATAACTCTTATCTTTACATTTATCGACTTCTGAAAAAACCTGGAAACTTTGATCCTCAACTTTGATATAAAAAAAATAAATTGTTGAAAAGTCATACACACTGTTGAAATCATACCTACAAAAGCAGTGTAAATGTTAAATTATCATGTTTATATAATTAGGGTTTCAATATGCAATTTAAAAAAGGCATTTCCTGAAAAATTTACTTTTTAGCGTTTGTCGACTTTTGAAAAAATGCTCCTCAATTGTGCATTGCTCCTGTATGCACCAATACATTGCATACATCCAACACATTTTTTTGTGTGTGCCAAAAAAATGTGAAATCGAGAAGAAAAGATTTTGCCATGGGAAAATAAAGTCAATGATATATTGGAGAAATCTACAATGTATTGTAAAGTAATTGTTTTTTTCCAAATACTGAGTGTAGGACTGGAATCAGATCGACAAATTCAATGTCTTAGCCAAGATCTGAACCACAGATCTCCTGATTTCCATCTAATTGCTCTAACCACTAAGCTATCATGGCAACATGTGGACCTTCCACTAAATTCCCAAACTATCTCATGTTTTTACCAGTTAAATACAAGGAGATCTTAAATAAATTTTGAGATGATGTACCTAATGGTGACTTACAATATTGTAAGTATTGTTTCTCATTCCATGTAGCATTCTATTTTTCTTCAATATAAAGTAATAGGCAAAACAACTAGCACTAATGAAAAACAATTTTATGCCAGATATTTGACTTAAACTTAACTTGCTGTGAATGAGAAATCCATTGTCATGGTTCACTGTTATCTTCTGAAAATTAATGAGTAATGTTCTTGAGTTTTGTTTTTTACAACATAAGCATTATGTTTGTTCCAACTTAGCAAACCTCAACAATCAAGATATAATAGGAGGGATACTACATAATTTGATCTACAAATTCCAGCAGACTCAAAACAGTCATTATTTTTTAAACTCTATGCTACTATTAATGCATCCATGCATGCCAGTTTATGATTTGTGATTTTTTTAAAACTCTCATCCGCAGCTTGTAACTAACATTATAATCCTCCATCAAAGCAAACAATATAGTGCAACTACAGTTCATGCTAGGCATTGATGTCACTTGGTCACTTACATCAGAGCACTTTCAAGAGTCTTGCAAAATGGGACTTGAAAATATTTTTGTTCTTGCTTTCAAAAGCACAAGCATCACAAGAGATATCACTGTGTTATTTTGAGGATGACATTTTCACTAAAAATATACAGTGGAATCTCACATATATTTTTCAAAGGAGACTATTAAAATACTGTATAAGTGAGAAAACGTGTAACTGATTTTCCCTTCTGATGTGGACCCCATCCAGAATTTTTAATTTTTCACCAAGAGTTGAGGATTTTCTTGTCTTCTTCCTTGCTGGTTGATATTCACACATCTTTCTTCTCCTGTTTGTTACTTGAAACTCCACATAAAATAGATAAGTGACTGTTGGAACGATGTGATGACAATGAAAGGATAAATGACAATGAAAACAGCACACTAGCAGTACTTGACTAAAAGCAGAGAAGTGAAAGTTGGAACCAAGGTTAATAGATTGTTGGAACGATATGACGACAATGAAACGAAAGCGTCAATGAAAACCGCAAACCACGCAGTTCCAAGGCTATACATAGTAAGCATACCACCCTATGTTTTTTTAAAAACATATAAATGGGTACATTTTGTATATGAGGATCAGAAAAAGTGATGCATTACTGGGAAAACATATAACCAAAACGTATAATTGAGCAAAGTTTTAATGGAGAGCGACTGGTCCCTAAAATTTTAGCATATATGTGCGAAAAATGTTGAAGTGAATAATGTATGAGCGAGTTTCAACTGTATTTAGCATTGGTGCATGTTCCCAATTGATAGAATTGCTTCAGAATGAGAAGAACATTGCTCAATTACAATGATATCCCAAAATGTAAAATTTATTTTTGTATATGTTTATTGGCATAATCTTTGTGTGCATGCATTTCCTTCTCTTTGCTCTTATATCAATATATTCAGGTTTCTGTGGACCAGCCTTCACCTACTAGTGAAACACTTAAATGTAGAATCTCAGTATTTGTTACTTTAATTGCTAATAGCAGTTTGTATTTACAGCAAATGCGGAGGTCGGGAAACAGCGAAGAAAACAAAAGGATAATAATGGACCTAGATGTTGTGTTGAAGTCACACGACTGCCCTTTCATTGTTCAGTGTTTAGGTTGTTTCATCACAGAATCTGATGTTTGGATCTGCATGGAACTGATGGCCACATGTTTCGATAAACTGCTCAAAAGGCTTCGTAAAGCCATCCCTGAAAATATTTTAGGAAAAGTCACATATGCGGTAAGCAAATAATGTCTAAACTGGTACGGTTTAAACAACTTTGGTTAAGGATTCAGTGTCAAAACTATCAAATTTTGTATGTACTAAGGGTTTCATGGCCAGCGTCCATTTGAAGTAAAATTTCTTCCAGACTTGTAGGCCATGGTCAATAAATAGAATTTACTTCTGATATTTCGCTCAGAACCAGTGATAGGGGAGGAAAAACAGTGTAGCTGGAACACAGGCAATTGGGCATCGAGCAGCCAATCAATGATGAAGAGGCGATACTTCTCTTGCATATATAAGGGAGGCAGGTAGTCTGCCTTTCACTTTTCATTGGAATTCTCTGAAGATGTTCAACACAGTTTTGAGTGGAACATCAGGAGTAAATCCTACTTATCGTCTATGGCCTACAAGCCCGGAAGAAATCATATTTCAAATATCAATTTTTTGCTTTTGAAATTAAAGCATAGAAACATTTGAAACTTTAAAATAGTATACAGCAATTATACACACAAATTGAACTTGTGTTGTGAAACTTTAATCATCTGTCACTTGGTTAAACATCATAATTTTAATTCATTTATTCTTCTGGGATGAAAATTCCCTGTAGACGACAAAATTATCTTGTTTTGAAAATGAATGCAGCCAGTCACTGTTCAACTTGAGCTGTAATTGTTATGTGTGTAAACTTGTATTTCCAGCAAAAATCTTGCAGTAAAATTTTTGGCTGTAATACAATACTTCTACTTATATGTTTTAAGGAAAGTCAAAATTTGAAAACTGGATCTTGAATTTGATATACCAAAAACATACAGTCTCATCTTTAGGTTCATCCAAAGCCTCCAGAGGATTTCCCCAGCCTATAAATGAATATACCCAGAAATTGTTCTGCCAGTCAACAGGCAGCTGATGATGTGAGTGCATGGTCGTGATGAATGTTCTGCATAAAAGTATAATTGAGTGAAGCAATATTATGAGTGTTCATGTTGACTCCACATAAGTGTATTAAGTATGTGACATGTTGATAGTGATTGTTCTTAGCACCTTTCAATGGGTTACAAATACATTTGTGGAGTCAGTTTTAACGCTGTCACTTAGATTTATGAGGGGCTAGTTTCAGAAGCACCGGCTTCCGAAATTAGTCCCTCATCAATCTAAAGTGTAAGTGACATAGTATTAAAAATCAACGCTACAAATATAAAGTAATATTGTAAAAGCTTATTGACAGTGAAGCACCATTGAATTAAGTTTATGAGTTGAGGTGTAGACACTTATTGCTTCACTTATTGTTTTTTTTAACAGGACATAAGCTGTTGCTTATATCCTCAGGTGCATTTTCTTGATTGGCATGTGTGGCGTTTTCTCCATATCTATGGCTTGTAGAGAGCGAAATGTACTTGTCGAATATGCCTGGTGGTGGTATTTCAAAATTTATGACCCGGTGATAAATATTTTTCCCAAACATATAGGTCTTTGGAAGTGATTCACATACATTATTAACTCTTTGTTTTTGTTTATTTAATGGTTGGAACTCCAAAAATATGCTGAAACTGCTGATTTAACTGTTTGTTTGTTTTTTTATGTTGAACATATGTTTTTTGGTGCTGATGCTGGTATTTCTTTTGGTTTTTCCAATGTATACTTTATTGCAGTTATTGCACTTGATCTGATAGATTTCTGGTTTTTTTGGGGGGGAAGATTGAATCCTTTGGAGGTGTTATTAATGAATTTAGGAGGTTATATCTGTACTGGGTTTTGAATGACGTTAAATTTTGAAAATAATTTCTGAAATTTTTTGTAGAAAAATGGGTGGTATGAAAATTTCTTAAATATCTTTTTCTTTCCTACTACTGTCGTCAGAGTGATGGTTTCCTTTATTTTCTTTCTGCTATTGTGTTTTTGAATCATTTTGTCTATTTTTGGTTTGAAATCATTGTTGATTGCTGTTTGTACTATGTGCTTGTATTCTTGATTATATTCTTCTCTGTTCAATGGAAAAATTGATCATGTGATGTACTAGGCTCTTGATGTAGTTGTCAGTTTGTGTTGGTTTTCTATGGATGCCAAAGGAGAGTTTGTTATTTTTTCTTTTTATTTTGAGGTCCAGGAATGGAAGGGACACATTCTTTTCTGTCTCCAGTGTGAATTTGATTGCCTGGTGTTGCAAGTTTAACAGTTTTAAAGCATCTTGTTCCAATTTTGTGGCTATTTTTTCCAAACAAGGTAGCAGTACCATGTTTTGAAGATGGAGGGGAAGGATGAGGTTACGTGCATTTCAAAGGATGCCATGAACAGATCTGTAGGGAAGATATTCCCCCTTGTGTAGTTGCAACCATGTAATAAACAAAAACACAGAGTTAATAATGCATGTGAATCACCCCCATAGACCTCGCCATCCATGCCAGTCAAGAAAATGCAGCTGAGGATAAAAACAATGGCTTTTGAAACTTGTTCTGTTTAAAAAAAATCTAAGTGAAGCAATAAGTGTCTACACCACAAATTTAATTCTACAAATATACTTTGATTTGAATGTCATTTTACTAAATTCCTCTAAACTCAATTTACAATGGAGTGTTTAAAATTGCTTTTTTACTTTGTGATACATGTTTGTGTTTTATTGCACATTTCCAATTCCTGTACTTTTACTTTATCACATTGGCATTGCGAACGGTAATCCTGACTTTTAAGGGCACCACAATACACGAGACCCTGTATTGTGGATATGAACGCGTGGGCATTTAAGTTATAGAAGATATTGCATTCTCTTAGAAGTGTATTTCTTGTGAAACCACAGTGGTTAGATTATAATACTTCCTGTAACTACAATAGATAAGCATTATGAAATAAAAATTAGGTAAAGTTAAAATATGAAAGTTTGAGGTTTGAAAGGATATCCTTAGTGAAAACCAGTAGAAATGTAGCAAGAAAATAACTTCAAGGCTTTAACAAGCACCAGCAAATGTATCTTTCATTTTAAGTATGCTTTTTCATTTTGCAGACTGTAAAAGCATTGCATTATTTAAAAGAAACACATGGAGTTATACATCGAGATGTGAAACCTAGCAATATCCTTTTGGATGAAAAAGGAAATGTAAAATTATGTGATTTTGGGATATCGGGTCGACTGGTGGACTCAAAGGCAAAAACCAGAAGTGCTGGATGTGCAGCATATATGGCGGTGAGTATGTAATCAGAATGATAGCTTTTTTTTAATCTGTCAATGCAATGGATTTTGTGCAAAAAATAAATTACCTTTAGATCTGGCATGCTTCCATTAATTATAAATTGTATAAAAGTAATAACAATGTTCATTTTAAAACATTAAATTAAGGATATGGTTAAAGGAGTATCCTTTCATAATTTAAACCATATTTTGAGACCGTTAATTAGCCTCATAATAATAATAATAACAATCATTTTTATTAATTATCTAAATGTATGTAAAAAAAGTTAATATTTAATAAGTTGTAGGCATAGGAACCAAGAAGCCAGTTGTTTACTTAAAAGTTTCTCAGAATCATGACGCCAGACTGGATAGAGGGGTGAGAAGTTGCTTCTTTTGTGAAAGTCATGTTCGAGTTTAGTATAAGGGGAAGCCACAGTTTAAAGCACACAAGGGGACTTCTTCTTTATATTCATGGTATCACGTGATTATTATGATGCATTCTGGTAGATTTGTAATGGTTTTTGGGTAACGATGGTGTCATTTTGGCAGACCTTCCAACCAATCTGAAGGAAGCCACCATGACACCGTTTTTTGTATATAAGAAGTAAGGTTTGGCACATCGAGGTCGTTTTGTTAAGAATTCGCCCATAAGAGAGGCAACGCCGTTTTGCTAAGAATTCACCCGTGAGAGAGGCAACATCGTCGTATGTTAAGAATTTGCCCGTGTGTGAGGCAAGGTCGTTAGTTAAGAAGCTCCCAAAGTAAGTTTATTATAATAAGAAACTGTATGAGAAGTAAAGTAACGTCTCTCAACTATTTAACAGTCAGCTCGTGATTAGGTGAAAGTGAATTGTGCCATGTACTCAACTAAAAAGTACTTGTGAGTAAGTGTTAAGAACATCAGTCAGCAGTATAAAAGTGTATAACCAGATGCTTGTCTTCAAAACTCCTTTAAAATAAACAGCAGTAAAAGGTTACAAGTGTTTTCTTAACAATTACAAGATCACTTCTACAATTCCTCCCACTAGCCAAATCCACGCCTGGGAGAGTCAATGTTCAGGCAAGACTGAGCAAAACCATGGTAACCCATCCCAGAAGAGCTTCAGTACCAGGTATGTGAGTGTAGTGGAGTTGACTGGAAGTGACACTTAGTTACGCTGCACATAAGCACCCAAAGGGAGGCGTAAAATCAACAAACTAAAATGCTCCTGCATATGGCACATAACATGCACCACTAACAAACATCGAAATCTCCGCTGCAATTTAAAATGAGTTTTTCTGTGGTGAATGAGAAAAATTGTACAATTTCATATGATTATGTATATGTTCTTTGTTCTACTCCTCTGGGCACTTCATTTTGAATTCTCTGGTCCTGTAATTGTCATTATCTCTGTGTATGTCTTTTCTATCAGTCCAGAAACTTATTTTATTTTGATTTTTTATTGTTTATTCTGAGAAAGGGAAATATTTTATTGGATTATGTTTCCATTGTAAATTTCACTGATGTATCATATACATTTTTAGCAGTTGATTTAACTATTAAGTTAATAAAATTAGTCTTAATTGTTTTTTCCAGACAAGCTGTTTGTAGGACAGGAGTTGGATAGGTATAGTCAGACTGAAAAATTCAATGCCATAGTGTTAGGGTCAGTCTGACTACCTATCCAACTCCTGAAAACTGATTAAATTAATACTAATTGACCTAATAGCTAAACTATGAAGCCTGGAAGTGCTTACAACATTGTAAGTTACCATTGGAAAATATCATCTCAAAATGATTTAAGATCACCTTGTGGTTTACTGGTAAATAGGCGAGTCAGTTGAGAAATTTAGCTCTGTGCTGGGATATGCCATGGTAACTTAGTGGCTAGAGCAACTAGCTAGAGACCTAGAGATGTATAGTTCAAATCCTGGCTATGGCGCTGAAATTTTCAGTCTGACTCTCCTATCCAATCAACAAGTAGTTTAAGTAAACTAAAATAATCATTGGAGATACAGTAAATGTTTTTCAATCAAGATTTTCTTTTTAAACACTAACTGTAATTCAGGTAAACCAAATGTATAGATTTGTAGTTTTTTTTTTTTTTTCATATGTATTTCATAGCTGATATATACATAATTAAGAAAGTGGATCCAGCAACTGTTGCCAATCCATAGCCACCATAAACAAGTTCAACTTCCTATCCATTATCTTTGTGCTATTTAGCTGGGATAATAAATGCTCATTAAATGAATAGAATTTTTGTCTTTTGTGATTTCAGCCTGAACGAATAGATCCTCCTGACCCCACAAAGCCAGATTATGATATTAGGGCAGATGTTTGGAGCCTTGGTATCACATTGGTAGAATTAGCTACGGGTACATTTCCATACAAGGACTGTAAAACTGATTTTGAAGTGCTAACAAAAGTTTTACAGGATGACCCACCTTCATTACCCCAGGATGAGTCTTTCACTCCAGAATTCCACAGTTTTGTGAATTGTTGGTAAGTAATTTAGAATTAATCGGGCCATTAACTATAAATATTATCATCATAATTATTATTATAGTGATTTTCCCTTGTACTGTAGCCACTGCTTGGTAACTTGGCCATTCATCTTGGCTTGGTTTATGGTAAAAGAGATATAATATCCCCCACAACTAATTCACAGTCTCATGGTTATGGTTAGAATCATAAGAGACATAGGAAATGTCCTTTACCCGCATATTTCTGGCATCTTCTCAGGAAATCTACATTCACACTTTAAAGCTCAATATCCAAATTCTCATTTTCCAATTTATCAGGATTTGATACATGCAGTTTATTTTTCAAGTTTTCCCATAGATAAAAATCTAATGTATTCCATTCACATGACTTTCTCTACATCTCAGAAACAAATTATTCTTAAAAACCTTATTCTTCTATCTACTTCATGATGATTGAGAAAAATATTAGCAGAAATGGTCTTATTCTTGCTTCCTTGTAAGTAGAAGGAAAATAAGAGAATACACTAGGCAAAAGCGATAGTCAAATCTTTTAAAAGCTGGTTGCCATGTGGATGAAATCCGGGTAATGTTGCCATTTTAAGGTTCAGTTGGCCGTACAATGCCGCAAAACCATACCAACTTTAGAAATTGAAAACCTGCTGTAGAACTGAGCACACAGTGCCAAAGGAATGCAACCGGTTAACAGCCGCAAGATGGCAGTAGCAGCACAGTATTATGTTGTTAAATGGTGCATATATTGACGTTGCCGAAAGGCGTGGCAATGCTAGCAGATGATGGCATCTTTCATACACCATTACCCCTACTTATTGCAGGTGTTAGTCATTTGAGGTTATGTGGTACATGAGCTAGCTAAAGGTGATTTTATCAAAACGTAAAGATAACCCCATCTATGTCACACTGCAATTGTGGTGCTCTTAATACGTTTGATCAAGTAATATTTTGGGTTAAATGGAGAAATTTAATACACAAAGCTACTGTTAAATAGAAGTTATTGATTGCTTTGTTTATTTTTAACGAAAACTGGAGCATTAGTAGTAAATAAAATTATTATTGTTATTAATATGATTAGTTATATTAATATTGTTGTTATTAATATTGTTATTGTCATTATTATAATCATTATTATTATTTATTATTATTATTATTATTATTATTATTATTATTGCTGGTGTTTATAGTATGATGATTATGATGAGTACTATTATAATTATTAGTTGTAAGAATAACTGTCAGCCCAACCAGATCTACTTGCTCTTTAGTTATGTCATTGGTACCCTTAAAAAAGGATGTTTTGACATTGAAGAAAATATGAAAGGTGGAGAACAGTAGGAGATATTCGGAAGAAGCATAAATGTTATTTTGTGAGGGAAGAAGGATGCAGGTTGTTATGAAGGAAAATAGGATAATTTAAACTGGAGGATAGTTTTCAGAGAGTCATGAGAAACCTCTGGAACACACTCTGATTTGGGCATCCGCATCTGTACATAAATTCATGCAGATATGCACAATTCTGACCTTACCTCTATTCGTCATTGTAAATTCGTGTGTGACTATGACGTTTCCCTCCTTCCTATGGGTGAGGAAAATGACGATTCATTACTGCCAACGGTATATGTGCCCCCTGACTCATATAATTGTATATTTCAGCGTTTCCCCCACCTTCCTATGAATGCGCTGCCTCATTGTATAACGCTTCCTAAGCCATATACTGTTAATTGCAAATTTCATGCTTTCCACGCTACCCTATAACTGCGCTGCCTTCCCTCCTTTTTGCAATACCAACTATATATGCTCCATTACGCTGCGCTGAACATTGCACCTTTCAGATGCAAAGGTTAGCTGCCTGACATTACGTGGCCAACTGACCCTTCAAGGGCAACGTTACCGAAATCCATTTCTCGGCATTGCGAGGAGTTGACAAATTCCTGTATGTGAAAAGTTTCAAGTATTTTATAACTGGAACTACTAACAAGGAATATCTCAAAAATGGTTAACTACACAAAATATATATATATATATATGTAGAGGATAAATTATGTGTTTTAATGAGATCTTCATTTTTTGTGAAGTAAGCTTTTGTCTATATCTTACGGTTTACCAATTATGCAAAATTCATCCAGAATAAAGAGGTCTTCAGAGGCTCCAGAAAATTCAATATATACAATTTATTTATCATGTAATTACCTTTTTTACACAATATTTTGATCAAAATCGTAAGAGCCATTTTTGAGAAAACCAAAATTTTTGAAATTTTTTTTCCATGTAAAGAGTAGTTTGTATGGAGGAATTTTTCTCATCTTCATGTCACATCCTTGGAATATCCTAAACTTAAATACTAAATTAAAACATTAATGGGCATGCACAGTGAAGTAACTAATCAATTAGGAGTAAAAACATAGATTACACTCAAACTTCACTCTTAAAATAAAGTAACTTACTTCGGACATGTTTCGGTGGCTGTTGCCACCATTTTCAACAGAGATTCACTGATGAACTCGTGGTAGCGGCCTGTGGAGGTCTCTCTTCTGGATAGATGAATTTTGAGATGAGTCCTCATACTAAGTTTGGTATTTTACAGACTTTTCGATTTTGAGTGATCGTGTTTACAAACAAATATACACACGACTCCTTTTTCTAGAAATGCTTAATGCATACAGGTGACCCTAAAACATGTTTTTTCGTTGAAAACTCGGTAGCAGATTTTTGAGTGGAATGCAATACCTTCTCTATACACTATGTACATGGTATGTCTAGAGAAAGTTAAAATTGCATTAAATTAAATTGGACTTATTGCAAGGACCACAATCATTTACTGTTGCCCTACCTTAAAAAATCCCCTGAATTAAATACATGGAATGTTTAATATAGTCTGGCATTAATTTATTGTAAAAATTATACAGATTTTTGCCCCCCTCAAATTACCCAATGCAATGCACTTTGCCATTCCTGGAAGACACGCAGGAAGTCATACCTTGACATCCTCTTCAGGGTTGCCTCTAAAGCTTTCACTGCCTTAGTCTCATTTTCAGGCTGATTTCCTTTAAGTTTCTTTTCGGTTGTTGGGTTAAGAAAAAATTGACATGGCCAGGTCAGGACTATTAGGAGATGAGGTACCATAGAGATACATTTTTGTGCCAGGAATTCAATTAGGAACTTGTGGTCTGGCATTGTCATGATGAAGCTTCCATCGTCCAATGAGGTTCCTTTGTTTTTTGGGGATATGATTCTTTACCAATTGCTTCAAGATATTCTTATAGTAATCTGCAGTGACTTAGTGTATCTGTGTGAGTGTACAATATCACTTGGTAATAAAAAAAAAGTGATGATCATGGCCTTATTACCTGACTTGTGTGCTCATGCCTTTTATGGTGGGAGGTGACCATATTGCACAATGCTCTTTAAAATTGTGTATGTACTCCAAACTGATACCCCAAGCATGTGTTCAAGGTGTACCATAGTGAGACATGAGTTATCACAAATATGGCACCTGCTGTGTTGATTGTTTCTATTATGTTCTGTTCTACAAAATATTGTAGGAACTCCATTAGCTCTCTTCAGATCACCATAGGTTTGGTTAGTGTTTTTCTTTAAGAGAATAGAAAACTTTATTGCATAACACTTAGTGAAAATCAGCCATTATAATGTTTAGAGTGGATTATGAAATGTGTTCACCCTCACAGGCTGCTAATTCATTTGTACGAGGTTTTCATATTCTAATGCAGGTTGCCTATTAAAAATGTTCTTCTTACTAGTTCTTATTTTTTCAGTTAGGAAACAATTCAGTTTTAGTCAGTATAATGAGCATATAAAATCAATATAAGTCAGAGGACCAAATTTCATTGAATTAATTTTTTTCTACCAAAGCAAAGAGTAGATTTTGCTTAGGGTATGCCAGTGTTCAAGTATTAACAAGAGGTAGATAGAATAAGCTTTTGAAAAATTGTTTTTGGAAGAGAGAGTCAAGAAACTGCAAATGAAACACATCAAAACTTTTCCGCCTCTCTGGTGAGTGAAGCATACTTGAGGGCAATTTCTAAGGGTTTGATGAAGTTTTTACAAAAGTGCATTTTTTATTTTTACAGCCTTACAAAAAACTACAAACAGAGGCCAAAATATAAAAAATTACTTGAACATCCTTTCATGAAAAAGTATGAAACAGAAAATGTAAATGTGGCGGAATGGTTTGCACGGGCAAAGGCACAGTACGAGGCAAATGCATGTAATTCACCAATTCGAAGGTAAGTGCCATCTTTTCATGATGAACATTTAGTAGTTCTGTCGTCCTTTCACTTCCCAACTACAGAAACAATCCAAATAAAATTCCTCTGTCCAACCAAGGTTTGAACCTGGTGTCTGTTACAGAATTTATGGAAAAAGGTTAGTTAGTGATGAGAACTTTGTTTCTTATCACTCAGAAGTGAAGTTCACCAGCTAAAGAAAGTTGAAGAAATTTGCACAAACTTACATTCTCATTTTATTTTTGCATTAGGTTCATTTATTTCTTACTTAGCTTAAGTTAATATAATTTGTATATTAGAACTTAATTATTAAAATACATATGGCTCTCAGTTATGCAGACTCATGTTTTATGTACAGAATTGTGCATTAGCATTACCAGTATTTACTTCTGAAGTAACTGCATTCATAGAAATAAATTGTGAAATATTGTGCTGACATAATATTATATTGTACTATGTAATGTAGTTCTTGCTTCTCCATTAATCATGTTTATATAGATTTTTATCTTCTGGTGTGTTAGCTGGTGATAATGCTAGAATTGTATTCTGTGATAGATGACTAAATGTTCTTGATTATAAGCAAATCTTTTGTCATGCTCAATTAGCTTGGTTAGTCATACATATTTACACCAGTTATTCCAATCTAATGTATGTGTATATGATTCATCGTCATTAAGCTGACTAGCCATTGGCTATCATATTCCAGCTGGTCCTAAAAGATTGCTTACAATGTATATATGTGCTGCTATCTGTGAGAGAAAAGTTCCAGCTCCAGCTTTTGCTAATTTATATTTATTTTAACATAGAAATAAAACATTTACACCATCTTCGCATCATTCAATGATACAGTAGAACTCTAATTATCCTAACTTCAACTCTTCGGATTGTAGGTCATCCAGATTGTTTTGTGGGAAAAAATTTGTATGACTCAAATCATTTTATTAAACAAACTTGTTTTTAATTCAATTGTTTAATTGCTTTAAACTTGTTTTTGTTCAACAATTCTAGTTCACATGTAATTGTATAATTCTTTCAAAATCAATTTGCAGCAATGTATTAACACTTTATAGGGCAATGGTCTTTATACTTGCCACCTTATATTAAGGTTCGAAGTCCAACATATCATAGATCATCATCATATCTGTTTAAAGTCCAAGGTTCAGCATAACATAAATTGCTCCCAAAAGAGATTGATATAAGAAGTAGGAGAACTTAACATGTAAAGTTAAAAATGTGTACAAAGAAGCTAGGACACAATTTGGAAAAAAGGAACCAAAATGGCTAAGAAAAATATAACTAGATATTAGGAGAGAAATGATAGTAACAAACTAAACAAAATAAATGATGAATTTTAAAGAGTTGTTATTGTGTCTTTGATTACATACTCCTATGATAAATACAACCTTGTTATTAAATATACTGTAGAATGAAAGAAATGCAAAATTTGTGTTATAATTTTTTATTTATTTTATATATAAACAAGAAAGTTAAACTAGTCATAGTCTTAATAAAACATAAAACATATCATGGGAAACATATAAGTTACAAGTTTTCTTCACAGATGTACACCACCTCCTCCATCTCCATCAGCTCGACGGCATGCACCTTCATTTCACAGTCATCATAGGTCGATGTCAGAAACAGTAAAACAGTCAAATGGAGGTGATGCTTCTGGACGCTTTTCCCCATTCCAGAGGTTAGGCAGTGTAGATCCCAATGGCCAGCCACCTTCAATACAACCCCAGGATTTCTGGAAAACTCAACCGCAGCGTGGTACCACAGATGCAGAGTGGGATGCTAATAGAGTTGTCGGGTAGGAAAAACAAACCTCACTCTTCACATCAAAGGGACTGAAGCCATTTTAGCCTTTTGTTAAAACAATTCGACACTTGGCCTGAAGTATTTATTACTATAAATGTAAAAATAAGCTAGTAACAGTGGAGTAATAACACAAATATTAATATAAAAATAATAGTTGCAACAAATCTTCACTTATCTTTTGGAATCCTCCTTGCTTTGGACTAGTTTCGCAATAAATTCATTGCATTATCATCATAAATTTCCTTTTGATCTGGTTTTTGATGTTGTTTATTTACACTGTTATGGTTACTGTTACACAATCCACCTAGTAGCAGTAACCATAACAGTGTAAATAAACATCAAAAACCAGACCAAAACTGAGTCCAAAAGGAAATTTATGTTGATAATGCAATGAATTTATTGTGAAACTAGTCCAAAGCAAGGAGGATTCCAAAAGATAAGTGAAGATTTGTTGCAACTATTATTTTTATATTAATATTTATTTATTACTAGTTAATTACAAATTCAGGGCTTTTAAAAAACTACAGTATAGCAATGGAGCATTTCATTGAATGCAGTTTTTATGGCTCCAGTTCCATGCATTACTACAGTTTTATTCCATTGGGCTTGGGTTATTATTCTACTTCAGAAACATAAGTTTAGATGGATACTGTCATAATTCAGGTTATACATTTAGCATTCACTTAAAATTGTACCATTGATATTCCATTGACCTTGAATTTTAAGGTTATGGGAGATATGTGACACAAAATTAATTCCTCAATTTTCAGGGACAGTATCGCCAACACGTTGTACAGACTACTGAAAAGTGCAACACTGAAAAGTCCAATAAACTTCTAAACCAATTGTGACACTAGAAATGCCAAGGATATCAGCAGTTTTTGTTTGAGGGTGTTGTAATACACATGATTATAAATACAGAGTTTAAGTTAGACTGAAAAATTACTCTCTTCTCTCTTTCCATTTTTTCTCTCTTTAACCTTCCTTGCATCTGAGACAAATAAAGAAACCATTAATGAAAGGACATGTAACAGAAAATACTATTAATGACTTTACAGTAGTAAGACAGAAGTTAAATAGTGATGTTCTAAAAGTTATTGTTGATGTTAAAGAAGTGTAATGTAAATTAAAAGTGATAATTATAGCTGCAGGAGTCATTTTGCTTTGAACTACAGTTAATGTTTGTCACTTTTCTTCCATTATGGAGAGTTGTAAGATACCCTGAGCTTTCTTCTTTTGATGGTTTATATGGCTGAGAGGCCAGTTAAATTTTGAAGATGATCCAGCAAAGCAAGCACAGTGCATGTAGTGCAATGGTAAAGTTGGTGAAAATAAATAGCAAACATTGGTAAAATATAAACTCCAGACAGTACAAACAACATTCATTGGGGATTACAGTTACATGACTCATTTGCTGAGTGCACATTTAGTAAACCCAGGTTTCCCTCCCACAGCTTGCCATGGATTATTCTACCTGTTTGACAAAATTGTAGTCTATGCAATCTGAGAATGGGTTCTAAGCTAAACAATGAACATAATAAACTATGCACTTGACATCTCATGATAACATGAAGGAGCTTTCTCTCTTCCCCCAATTGTTTGGTTTCAGGAGTTCTCAAGAAATTACCATCATTACCTTCCAGTTTTATATTAACCACGTTCCAACTTTCAGTGCACTAGTATTAAATGATAAAAAAATAAATATCCTATACTTGATAAAGAATTAAATGCACCAATGTAGTTATTCAAGAATGGATTAAGAAATTTTAGACACACATTTTACTACTGTTGCTGTAGAGAGCTCTTATTTAGATAGGGGACACATTGTTTAAAAAAAAAGTACAATTTGAAGTGTATTGCACTTCTCTCAAAATTGTCCACTTTATCTAAATCAATATTGATTCCTTTTGTTTTTTTAATTTTTATGTTTCCGGCTCTTTCTCCTCCTTGGTTGCATTGGAAACAGTATTCACAGACACAACAGTTGTCTTCTGTGTTGATAACAACCTTAACAATATACTCAAGCAAAAACTTTAATGCATTCAAAATTATTGTTTTTTCACCTCTTTAAAAGCTTGGTCACTTTGTTTAATGACACTGCTCTTACCTGCTGCTACACACTCAGTCATAATCTGACTGATTTAGCATATTGTTGCTCTTTCAGTAAGGAACACAGGTTGCATGGCCATGCTCTTAGAAGCTTATTTAAATTAAGTTTAAATGAAACAGTTATTAAAATACTATACTTATTCAAATTATTTATTATTTGAAGTATAGAAAGCTTGACAATACATCTGGTAACAAACTATTTTTATTACCAAAGTATGCTGAGAAGGCATATGAATTTGTTTACATCAGGACTCTTTCTTGAGTTGGATTGAGTATTGCACCGTTTGGTACAGTGAGAACATCTGTCGCTGTAGTTTTTAACAAATTAAAAGAAAAGAGGTAAAGGCTTAGTATTATAAACATGTTAGGTATAAATGCTACTTATAAATGCTATAGATTTATTAACCAGTCGATGACAAAGTTGTAATAGTGTCAAAAATAAACAAACTTCAGGCAATAGAGTTAGTTACTTGTTAATTCTGAAACAAACAATTGCAACAAAAATATTGCAGAGAAAATGAAAACAATATGGTAAATACAGAGTTTGAAAGTACCAACTTTTCCTGAAGACAATTCTCCTTTGTTCCAAACCGGATTTTAATGTATTATTAAAAAAAAGACACAATAACTTCATTTTTATTAAAAAAACATTTAAAATGCTTATTTTTTTTTTTTTTTTCTAAATTGTGGAATTGAAATAGTAGTGCACACAGCAGTTAAAGTGCTTTAAATTTGGCAGTAGTTAGGGTATACAATGATAATTATAACATCCATTAGAATTCTTCAGAAACTAACAATGCACATATAACATAAAAAGCATTGTTGTTAAGAATTTGTGAAGTGGATGCATAGAGCAGAATAGGGAGGGAAGGGAGTGTACTGACAAATGGTTGAGGTCCATGGACTCGTGAATGGAAGGTCTGTGATTCAGATCCCACCATGATCATCCACTCTGACTTAGGTTTTTTCCAAGTCCTAACTGGCAAATGCCAGAGAGGCACTCTAAACTTAGGCTAAGAATATTTCCTTTCAAAATTATTTAATTACATGTATCATCATTGTCATGGAGTGGGATGGCTAAAGCAAAATTCTATGATCTGCATCTGGGAGGTCCTGGTTTCAAACCCCTTAGACATGCTTGGATCAGGTGCATTTTAAAAACTCTATAAAATATTCAGAGCTTTAGCATGTATTTGAAGTCGTGCAATGTTTCTGTTTTATAAACCTGAACTGCTGGTTTCTAAAAATAGTTGAAAATATCAGAAAGATATTTGAATTTACCTAAAACTACACCTTATATCTAAGTTCACGAAAAAGTTCCAATGTGAGTTGTGCCTGTTGAATGTTGTTTATACTGTATTTCAGAATCATTTTTGATTTCTGAGCCAAAGTTTTGTTGATGACTCTAGCTACAGAAATAATGTAGCATGTAAAGTTGAATCTCACTGTAACTCGGACTTCAATAAACTCTATCTTTCATAAACATTTTTTACATTTCTGTCTAATAATGTACTTTTTTTATACTCTTCATTTTCCAAGTGATTTTCTGCTTGTCCTTTTAACTGAAACATATTCTTATAGAACTAATTCTGGTTTATTCCTTCTCTGTAAGTTCCTATTTTCATTCTTTGTTTTTTGTTTATTGGAAGAAAATTGAAAAAAAAAACAAAAAACAAACAAATAAATAGAGCCAAAGAAACAAACAAGCTATGGGGAAAAAGGTGCTCTTTCTTTAATTTTTGAAGTATAATATTTGAGGTTTTGAATACCAGATGAAAAGGGTATATATGTCATACACTTAAGCACAGAGACAAATGAAAAATAATGCTGTTTTATTCTTGAACACTTGTTACAGCAGAAGAAAGCGATATTGCTTACTTTTCATGATGTCATAAATGAAATATGGAAGAATTAAAACAAGTGTTATTGAAGTTAATGATAAATCAGTAGCTCTGATCTACATCTTTCTTACTTGCTCACATGCTTTCTTATTTGCCTCATTTTGTCAAAATGTTAGTCTTTTGTATTCTGTATATGTAATTTAAGACAATGCAATAACAGTATGAAAGCACATGCTGCTTGACCATATATGTAGTCCTGAGAATTATTACCTTATTCAATGGACAATTAACTTGCCAGATTTTAAACAATTTTTACTGCTCTAATGAAAATTAATGATAAAATTTTCATTTATTATATTTTGTGGTATCACTTTAAATTATAACAAGATTGCTTTATAATACTTTCATTGTTTGCTAAAGAAACATGTGATTTTTTTAACATGACAGTTAAAACCCTGACTTTAAATACAGGTTAGGAGGTGAATAAGTGCAAGATTTATTTGATGTGATGTGATGATCCAGTATTTGCAGGTTTTTTTTTTTTTTTTACCTTTTTTTAAAGTTATGTTAATGAGGAAAATTTCATGATGTTTTGAGGATGGCTATTATTTCCTATCTCAGATGCTTGATGATTGTTTACATAACAGGTCACTTAGTGATTAGAATTCATTATTCAACTTAAAAATATTAGAATGCAATGACTTATTAGGCGTGTTATTGAACAAATATATAACTCAAACCAACATGTAAATAAGCATTTGCACTTCTGCTTTTTTAAATGACAAAATCACCTTCATTACTCCTACAAAGGTGAAAATTAAAATTAAACCTCAGCACTTAAAAAACACCCTTCAAATTCAGAATTAAGAAAATGATATGTCACAGATCCTTTGATACACTGCAGTTAATGTTCATCTTTTGGGAAGCTGATGATTTAGAAATTGCTGATGATACAGTTCCTCACAGCATTGAAGCTTCTCCAGTTGTGTAAATTAAATGAAAATCTGTTAATTGAGCATGTGTAAAAAACATTCATTTTCTAAAGTAAAGTTTAGCTGAATTGGTCCCTTGATCCCTCAGTGTGAATCACATGAATGCAGTTGGGGCACTTATTCACCTCCTACTCTGTATACATGTGATGTCTAAAGCCATGCACTCAGCCAGATTTTGGAGTTCCCTTTGAAACAATCAGAAGACAGCATTGTTATTCATTTTCAATTTGTGCTCTTTTGGCAGATCATAATACAGTGCATAATAGGATGATGTGGGTATTAGTTTGTTGGTCATAATGGAGCATTCGTTGAATGAATGAAAGAGGAGACACCGGAGCACCCTTTTTAAGCTTATCCAAGTATGTTGTCCACCAAATATCTCTCCTGAACTCCTTAGAATTGAATCTGGGCTGCCTTGATAAGAAACAAGCCTACTTGGCCATCATGAACCTGCAGAATGCAATCTAATCTAATCAAATAGCCTAACCACTCTGCCCAGGTACCATCATAGAATGTGTATGCTAATGTCCTAAGTTAAAACATTTTTTATGTTCAAAATTAAAACAAGTGTGCTTTGATTTTTGATGCTTGCATGACATGTTAATAAAGTTTATTGCAAATTTCAAAAAGGAAGTTCATAATAATTAAATGGACTAGTTCATGAATAAATAGAGATAGAAAATATGTATTGAGACTTTAAGCCACAGATATACACAAAGTTTCAATTGTAATTTGATATTGTTGACAAAATCTTATATTTTTGGAATACTTTAAGTCATGAAACATTGCAATTAAAATTAACTTAATTTTTTGAAGTTTGATGCTCTTTCTTAGTAGGTACACACATCACAAATGCTAACAATATAAATGTAAATGCACAAGATAATTTTGTAAAGCACTTTTGCAACTAGTATGTAAAAGTTAAAGATGATATTAAGTACAATTAAAAACCGTATTTATTATCATTAAAGGGGGTTATTAAAATGAAACAGTAAAAAGAAAAGAAAGAATATTTGCAGCCTACATTGGAGTTTCACTGTGTTTTCTATTGAATAGCAGCGGTCAGCTTGCCCCCCCCCCCCCCCTCAAATCAATCATGGAAGAAAAGTGGTTTAATAACTTTCTGATTGTACTTTGTGTGCTTTTTTAAGTGATGACATATATTTCCTTATTCATCAGGTAGAGATCATTATTTTGTTCAAAGCTAGTGATGACATTTTTTATTAGTGGAAGTTGATGCCTGTAATAGATAATTGTGATTAGAAAGTGGCGAGCAGTATTAGCTAGAAATGCATTGATCCCTTGCATGCTTTTTTATCAACAAAAGTGATAGAAGTGCTTATTTACAGGCTGTAGGTAGAGAACATCTGGAATATAAGCAGTAATGGGCATATAAATGCTAGTTTCTCTTTGTATTATATGTGAATGCAAAACTTTTCCCGGCAATGTCATTTCCTACCCTGGTCTCCTCCACCTTTTCTATTAGAGTAGAAGAAAAGGGAACTTTTAAATTTATATCAATATGAGAAAATAACCAAAGTCCAATGGAGTAATACATAATGTAGAAAGTTTCCATCTCACACAGACTTAACAGGAATGATGTAAACTGGTTGTATGTTGGTGCACTGTAGTTCTGTAATTGTTCTGCATGACAATGCAACTTTTTGTTCCTTCATCAAGTAAGTTGCTGAAGCACTTAATAATAACTGATATTAATGCTGGCAGTTTTTTTAATACTCCTAATGAAATTACTGTTATTTGAATGTTATGGGTTACAATTCAAATAATACTGTTCATATGTTGAGCTTTCTGTAGTAAAATCTAAATCACAGAATAGCAAATCACTTTGTCCTCTGTGTAGTATTTTTTTTAGATATCATTATATATGTTTCCTTGCATTTATTTTACTTTTCATGACTGTTTAGATAGCTTTACAAATACAGATTATAACTAATCATTGTTTTAATGTAGCATATGTTAACTCACCCCAATTATTCTGAGTGCATGTCATTCCTCTTTGTTTTTTGAACTACATTTGATTAAACCTACCCCTAATGTTAAACCAATTGATTAGAGAGTAGCAGCATTGTACCAGTTTTAAGTATGCCATAAGTTCTTATAGAAGTTGCATCATAGTAATGAATCAGCAGATGGAAAAACATGGTAATTGGCAAAGTGATCAGTTATATCTAAGTTCTTTTCTTGGCTATATTTTAGAATTTCTAAAAATGTTGTTTGTTTCATTTGTCTTGCATTTGAATTTTTGATCATCCATACAGCAACATTTAAAGTATTTTTATTCTCTCAAAATTGGCAATCTTGACTTTATAATTATATAATTAATGCACGTATCCCAACAGTTGTTTCCCCTCCCCTTTCTCCTCAGCTTGCTTTCTGTATGCTCATTTTCCCAAGGTTTCCCTAGATTTCATATGACACACTGGAATAAAATTGGACAAGTGCAGATCATAATTATGACATGTCACTGCTGCATTGATTTAAAAGTGTTGTAAGAATCAAGGCACATATAAAATTGGGCAAAATTCCTGATAAAAATTTAAAATTGAATTTGATCGTTTAATATTTTGCACCCTATATTTTTATTTACCATGTTTAATTGATACACTTTTGCAATATTTACAGCTTTGTGAAGTCTTTTAAATACTTCTGAGGATAATACTTTAACGCCCCTTTCAATTTTAAATGTCTTTCTCAAATGTTTTGCTCTGAATTTTCAGTATTTTAATACTCCAAATTTCCTAATATTTTTATGCCTTAACTTGCAATTTTCAATAAAACTTGAGATTATTATTTAAAACAGTCATGTGGCCATTTTTAAATGTTAAATGCCTAACGTTTTTACTTTATAAAAATTGTCATGGTTAACACACTTAAAATGGAAGATTATATATAAGTAGAAAGGGTTTTCCTTATTTTGCTTGCATAACTTCACAGGCATTTTAAGAAAGGTCAATTTGGTTTTACCTACAGGAGCCTGTTAAAGCAACCAATTTTAATGCAAAGCACTTTTAATTAACAAATAAAATTGATTAATTATTCCTAAAGTAGTAAACCATAAAATCCAGAAACTAAGAGCACTTGTATCTTACCATGTTAGCTCAGTGATCAAACCATTTACACAGGGAGATGAGTAAATGTAAATGGTATGTTATTTATGGAGGCTCTTTAACTACTGTGGTTCTCAGTGTCCCATTCTAAATTGGGGGTGAAAGACCGCTTAATTTTGCACTGTCAGGCTTGAGGTTCTTTTACGTGCCATAAATCTACGACACAGGACCAATGGCTTTACTTCCCTTCCGAATGAAGCCATGCCAAGGATTTTTACACCCGAAAAAATCCATCGACCTCCGCCGGGTTTGAACCCGTGACCTAGGGTATATGAAGTTAGCATGGTAACCATTACACCATGAGGGCGACAGTGAGATGAGTATCTATGGTTCAAGTCCTGATGATAGAATTACATTTTTCAAGTCTTATTCAACTTTCCAAATTAATATCTCTTAAACAAATGTACTTAATTGATTAAAATTATGGACATTGCCTTTAAATTATATCATACTATGATTAAAATATATCCAGTTGCTCAAATGAAAACCTTGAGTTTGAACATTTTTCAAAATACATTACCTAACTTTTGTCAATTAAACTTATGGAGTTTTTAAGTTTTTCCTTGGGGGAGGGGAGAGATCGTTTGAAATTTTGATTTTGCACCTTTATTTTCAGGAAAAGTAGAAAGCTATGATGTGAAAAACATATATTTCAAATGTTCTGTATTGAGCTAAAGATATGAATGAAAATTATGTTCTTTAAAAATTGATGTTACTGATATGTGTTAACTGAGAGAACACTAATCTCAAACCCACAACTTACTTTCGTAATCTTAATGTACTGGTACAAAAACAAGAAAGCATTAAAAATTAGCTATAGGCGTATTTGAACCTTGAATTTGACTGCTGTGCAGCATCGCCAGGTGGTAATGTCCTAAGGGCTATAACCATATTTTTTGTGCCTCATTATAAACTTCCATTGTGTTGCATTACATTAATCTGTATCCTATAAAAATGTTAATTTATTTTGGCAAGAAATAATTAGATTGGAGAATATCAGTCAATGCAAGGATTTGAATCTCAGAAAGATAAACATCCAGACTTCAAATTGCAATCATAACTCACATTTTTCAAGTCTTGTTAAAAGGTCGGTCAATAGTAAATTGGGAATAGAAACCAAAATTCACAACAATGAATTGTCATTGAGGACTTTTGATAATGTAGAATTTCAATTTAGTATGCTAGGATTCCTTTTTGCAGGCAATGAATTGATGTTCAATAGCCTAATTTGATTTTTTTTTCTATTGTACATATAGGCGTTGATTTATATTTTGTATGTGGATACTGAAGACTAATACTGCTGTTTGCAATGATTCTCAAACGTATGAATTTCTTATTCACCTTGAGTTATTCTGTAGAAATATGTTTTTCTTCTGCTTTTGTCTTCCCACCTTTCCTTAAAATAACTTCAAAAGTTCATCCTCAATTAACTATGTCATTTTCATTGATTTATTCTTGAGAATTCTTTTTTGGAGACCTAGTTTTACTGCTATTATTTCATATTATCCTTGTCAGATCTATAATGTGAACATTTTTTTTTCCTCTTGGTTGGTTCAGTGCATCATACAGTTGTTCTATTAAATGGGTGATTGTTTGCAGCATGCTTCTTTTCTGCCAATTTTAGAAGTATGTAGTTCACCATTTTAGTCACATTTTAAATGTTAAATGTTACTCTAGCACCATGCTTCTAAGAAAAGCACAATTAACAATAACCAGCACTCAAGAAATATCACCTCACATCAGAAAACTGAAATGTAAGTTCTGTAGATAGTTCACACGTTTATTGTTTTGCATGGTTGGGTATTTGAATTGCTTTTTGGGTGATAAAACTTCATTTATTAAAATATTAATGCAAATCTTTAGTAAGGCATAGGTTTGTTCTTCACTCATTGTATAATACTTGTTAGAAGTCAAAGTGATTCATGATTCTATTTTTTAAATTATGATTCACCTGAATTTAGTAGTAATATTGGCAAATGATTAGTAATTAATTACATGCATTTTTATGCATAAATAATAAAAATCTTGATGTCAAAACTGCCAGTGCTAATATATAACCCTTTTTAACCTAAGTAAATAGAAAAAATTGAACCCTTTTTTGCCAAAATAGATGGATTCAATTGCGCTTTCTCTGGTGTTTTTATATGTTAAGTAAAGCAAGTCATAGTAATTAGAAAGTTTGTTGTCCAAATGGAAAGCTCATTTTCTTAATGTCCAAGTTTAATACTACTATATATAGAGACTGTTTATATTTTAAGTTTAAACAAATGTGATGAAATTTTGCATCAAGGTAATCAAAAAGGAAAGAATACAAATTTTCTTATGTATTTTCTTTTACTTTATTCATGATAAATGCAAAAACATTCTTCACAATCATCTTAAGGTTAAAAGTCAATAAACTCACTCAACCTTTGTCATTTTACCACAAGATAAATGCAAACTTGTTAACAACTTTATTTGCAAGAGTGATTGCCATATAGTGAGAAGGTTGTGGTATTCTTTTCAGATGTTAAGCGTGCATATATAGGAAATATTATAATATGATTTTTCACCCATGTTCAGTAAAAATAATTACTTGAACCTCAGAAAATTAACAATTTATGAATTAAAAATAGACACAAAACAATTTGAAGGACAATATTAGTTTTAGTTAGTGATTGGCAATCCATGGATCACTCTGTTTTTGGAACTTTGTCCTTGCTCATATGTTGCCCATGACTTTCTGTATACAAGGACTATCCATGTTGTTGATAAATATGTGTATTATTACAAACAGTGAGGAAATATTGTCAAGATTCAACTCATTAGTTTCTCTCTTTTTAGTGTGTGTGCGTGTGTTATTTTCCTATACACATTGTTTAGGACAGAAGTAAAAATACTATGCGAGAGGTATTAAAAACCACCCCAAAGGAAGGGAGGGGGTGGAAAGTATTTGACAGGAGGCAAATTTGAATATTCTCAGCTAGAGAATATTTGCTAAATAAAAATTAAATCTTGTTCTCTTCATTATTTTACAGGTCGTAATGCCAAAAGGCATCCCTAAATGGAAATGGGATGAAAATTGAGGAGTATTTTCTTTATGAATGGAAATTAGATACATATTCTTTTAGTGCAAAAGTCAGAACACTGTGACTATCTTGCAGCTATAATCTCCAAACATATGTGTAGGACTTGCTTCGTAAGTCACAGCTGGTTTTGTCATATGTTGTTCAACAAGCGTTAGTGGATATGTGTACTGGTGGCAAGTTCTTTTGACATTGCAGCTTTGATTGTTACACCTGTGTGAGTGGAGACATGTGTTGCTGGAAGGTTCTTTCATCATTCTGCCAAACTCTATCAAGACATCCATGCATTGTTCGATATGTCGAGCTCTTCTACATCCTTTTTAATGCTGGCCAGTTGCTCATCAATTCTGTTTGATATTTCCTTGTTCAAGTTCTCCATGCCAAATTTGATTTTCTCTTCCAACATATCTATGCTGATTTCCACATTTTCTCTCCATCTTCTCCATTCCTGCTTCGATCTTCTCCATTCAGGACTCCATCTTCATGTACATCGTCTCCATTCCTAGTTGCATTTTTTCCATTTCTTCTGTTCTAGATTTAATTTCCATTTTCATTTCGTCCATTTCTAGTTGAATTTTTTCCATTCTGGTTTTCATGTTTCTTAGAGTAAAGTTCTCCATCATGGCATTAATTCCTGCTCCTAACACCAGTGTAATAAAAACTCTTTTTTTTTTTTCTGTCTTCAACAAACACTCTTTATTCCTTCCACAAACTGACTATAGTCAGAATCTGCTTCAAATAGCTTTTCTCAATGCTTTTATAACAATTCTGCTGAATAGTTCCTTTTTTGACATATGCTGCAGCAACGATTCCTGATAACTACAAATTTCCTGTTGAAACTTACACAACAGTTGCATTCGATGCATTCCTAGTGAAAACTGAACTTTGGGTACTTTTTGTTCTCCTTTTTATACCTCTTGGTCACAAAAGGCAGTCACATGTGCCAACTACTGCAGGCACAACTACATAACTTACTCAGGTGTAACAATGTAAGGACTCGACGTCAAAGAACCTTCCAACAACACATGTGTCCGCTAATGTATGTGTATCAATAGATTCCAACAATCAACTATGACTTATGAAGCAAGCCAGTCACACATGTTAAGCAATTACAGCTGCAGAATGTAGTCACAATACTGTAGAGTGCTATTACAAAATTATACCTAATGGAAGAGAGGGTGTAAAGTGGTGAGAAAGCAATTTTGATATTTTTCAGCACAAGTGGGGCTGTTTCCTTAGTATTGTTGTGAAATAAAAGTATAAATCATGTTCTTCCAATTCTTTAATGGTGATACCACAGAATCCCCTGTATTGGGTGAGCAAATAAAAATGTTTGGTGGGGGCAGTTTTGCGAATATTCAGTATGTAGAGGCCTATTTTCTCAACAATAAATAGATAGTTGTTGCTTTCTTCATTCTTTTATAGTTGGGAATATAAAATCTCACTGCTAGTGGAGGATGGAGTTGAAAAATACTTAAGGGAGGCAATTTGAATTTTCAATATGAATAGGAAATTTGGTATAATAAAGGGAGGTGATCAAATTATAAGAATGAAAACTAACATTACTATTATCAGCAACAGCACAGTTTAGGCCATGTGGCCTGTTTCATCTCCGTAAGAGTTATTTAAACTGGTCATGCCTGTCTGTCAACAACACTCTTCTAGGCGAAGAGGACTCCCAAAATCAAACTCTGGGTTATTAAGGTCAGAGTAATTCATATGTATAAAAACAATACCAATCCAAATTTCCACCAATAATAATGTAAATCCTTTAATTCATTTTTAAGTGTATTAAACAAATATTTAAAATTTTAGAGTTTCACAAATATCATCAAAAGTCCCAGGCAGTCAGGGCTATTCTGTAATATTTTGTTAAGGCTTAACAAATTTTTAAAGCAAACTTACCAATTGTTAATTGCATTCTGTAATTTTCTAACAAAACATTGCGTTAAAAGTTAAAATTTGTTTGTTGAATGCAATACTTCCCAAGAATCTCTCACTAGTGTATTCATTACATTGCAAAGAAAGATTTGGACAGTATTTTGATGCTGCTATAAGAGTTAACATTAAGAATAAAATGTTTCTCATATTATAACGTGAAATACAAATGTTGTGGATTAATTTAACTGACTGGGTGAGCAATGTTCTGCGAGATTGCATTGGTAAATGACATAGCTTTCAAGAGACAAATTTCAATAGCAGAATAAAGGTGTAATATATGTAATAAAAAGTAGCAATCATTAATCTAAGCATTTTAGGTTCAAATAATAATTTATGTTTTGCTCATTTATTGCTTCACAAATATATTTGCTTCATTTTTAGGTTAAGATTAGAAACTGGTGCTTTTGATGGCTGTAAGGTATTAATAGTAATTTTTCCTTCCAGAAAAATAGCAGAAAGCTATTTATCAGCATTTCCTAAACCATAGAAAATCAGCAGAAATAAAATAGTTGATGGGCATCATTTATCAAGATAACAGAACTAATGAACCTAACCTTTCTTTTCACTATGTTCTTTCATTCAGCAAACACCAAAAATAATATGCCTCTTACTAGATCATTCTAATAATCATTAAAAAGTGTTAAGATGCAAACATATTTCTATAGATCTGAACTAAAGTTAAACTATGTCAAATTATGAATAGAAAATAAACATACTTTTTCTGTATGGTACACATTAACATTTCAGAGGGAAAAAAAATTTAGCAGTAAATTGGGAATTGATACAGATGAGTGAAACTTAGTCAATCAATATGAAATTCCAATTCTGTGCTGTTAGTTCTTTTGTCTGCCTTTCCTAACCAAAATTTAAACTTACATATCATAGTCAGCCTCACAGCTGTTCAACTGGTTGCATTTTCCCCATAATACACTAATTTTATGGTTTCACAAGAAGGTTCAGGTCTTTCTGTTGTAAGCAATGGGCATATGAGAGGACCAGATATTTAAAATCATTTTATTGATACTGAATGTTATTAATTTTGATCTAACAGACATTCAAAATGTATTTATTAGTATACCAGTCCGCATTAAATATTGGAACACCCGCATTAATCCATACCAATTTAAAAATCCTAATGATTTATATTGTTTGTGTAAAGTTTTCACTGTAGACTTATTCCCCATCTCTGCAAGGCAAACCAGCAAAAGCATTTGGTAGCTGGTATTTTTTAACTGATATAATGTGGAAACGAATGCTATCACAGAGCACACAAATTTTCGACTACTCACTTCACTTGGCCAATAATCTTCAAGGAAATAAATACTATGTAACAATCAAGATACAGAATGGCAAATGGTCTCATACTTGTTAAGAGTGGATCTTTTAACTTCAACAAATAATTGTAACTACATTTTTAATGATGAAGTTACAGAATAGACCTGAATCCTATAGTCTACTAGTAAAACATAATAATAAAAAAATTATTTGTTAACAATGCTGCTAATTGCCAGGATCATATCAGTGCCACCGGTGTGATGAAATTTTGTCCTGAGAATTTCTTTAACATGCCAGTAAATCTACTGACATGAGGCTGTCACTTTTAAAGTCTACTAGTAGACTATGAATTCACATTGTTATAGGATATTCAGTTACTTTTAAGAAAAACCTGAATACTGGTAATTTAAAAAATCTGATGTATTGCATTCACATAACTTTCTCTAGTTCTAAATACAAACTATTCTTATAAAAAATTATTCTTTTATCTACATCATGCTAATTGAGATAAACATTAGCAGAATTGATCTTATTACTTGCTTCATTGTAAGTAGAAGGGAAATAAGGGAATATATTATACTAAAGCAATAGTTAAATTTTTAAGAGCTGGTTTGCTATGTGAAATATTGAGGTTTGGTTCGCTTTAATTAAACTTGACTGTGCATCTCTATCAAGTTTCTTTGCTCCTTTTAAGTCCTATATTTTTTTTTTTCTTTTACTCATTAGAGAATGAAAATAGCAGGCTTTTTTTTTTTTCCAGATCCTGCCCATTTAAAGCTCGCAAATATCTTATTTTAGTGTGGACAGAACCTGTTGATATTTGAAAAAAAAAAAAAAGTACATAAACTTTATTAAAAAATGTTTTGTTCAAAATATTTATTAAACTTGTTTATTTACATTGTTTATTAATCTTGGTGTGGACTGACTAAATAAAAAAAATAAAATATATAAAGTAAAAAATTATAAAATATAAATTTTCTTCCTTCATAATGATTGTTTAAAACCTATTATAGACCAGTGTTTCATATAGAAAATTTGATGTGTTCCATTCACATTATTTTCTCTACAACTCTGAAACAAATTATTGTTAAAAAAATTCTTCCATCTAATTCATGTTAATGGAGATAAAATTAGCAGAAATGGTCTTATTACTTGCTTCATTGTAAGTAAAAAGGAAATAAGGGATTACACTAGGTTCAAATATTTTAAAAGTTGGTTGCAATGTGATTGAAATTCCTTTGTTTGTGTGACCAGGATAGATTGTTGACAGATTCCTATATGAGGAAAGTATAAATATTTTAAAGCTGAAACCAGTAACAAGGAATATCTCAGAAATAGTCAGCTCTACAAAAAAAAAAAAACAAACAAAATGTATATGACATAAATTATGCGTTTTGAGATCTACTTTTGGAAGTTTTTCTCTATCTTTTTATGGTTTACTAGTTATTCAAAATTAATCCAGAATATAAAGCTTTTCAGAGGCTATTCCCATAAAATTCAATATGTACACTTTATTTGTCAGGTAAATATGTATAATATAATGTTTTAATCAAAATTGTTAGAGCTATTTATGAAAAAATAACAAAAATTATAATTTTTTTTCCATGTAGTTTGGGGATTTTCTTGAAAATCTTTGTGTCACATCCTTGGGAGATATTAAACTTAAATACCAAGTTTGGTACTTAACAAACTTTTCATTTTTGAGTTATGCTGTCCACAGACACACACTTACACAAATATACACACTGACCTTTTTCTAAAAAGGCTTTTTTTATTCAGGGGTTCTCAAAACATATTTCCTGTGAAATCTTTATAAAATTTTGGGTGGTATACAATACCTTCTCTATACACTATGTACATAGTACATCTAGAGAAAGTGAAAACCTGAGCATGAAGCTTGAAAGAAATGTAAATTTTAGGTTTACATTAAGTGAGTGTGGTGGGGAGGTTTTTCCTCAGTGAAAAATCACTTATCAACCACAAATGAAAGTTCTTGCTGGCCACACCCAATGCAGAGGATCAGTTGTACAATAAATGCTAATGCTTTCAACAGATATTACTGTTAGTACTCTACAGTCTCTATAAAACTATCTAAGATATATGTTGGTTAAATTAAGGTGTTCCCTGGAATAACAACTTTACATCCATTAAATTGTTTTTCCATTTACTGCAAATATTGCATCCATAAGATGACAAAGCCCTCTAGAAACATTTGACTGCTGTGCTGTGCAGTGCCAAGTTGTTCCCGAGACAGCTGTAGACAATATACAACTTCTTCGCTGTTTGAACCTGTTTCTCTGCACTGTGCTGAGACTTAATTATTAGTGACAGGGTATCTTTAATGTGAAATTTACTTTTGTTAACATCACATCGGAAACTGATGGAAACTATAAAAAAAGGGAAGTGCTTGTGATAGTGCATCCAGTATGTGAATAAGAGAACCACCCTATTGGAAGGAAATATAAAATTCAGAAAGGGAGGTGGAAGAAAGAGGTTGCAAAGAAGAAGAGAAATTTTGGGCAGTGTTATGTTTCACTTAAACTGGTATGAAAGTCAGTTCTAAGAAATTTAAAGTCAGTAAGGAATGTTGTGCAAAGAAATGTTTTGTAAAAATAATCCCAAAAGATTAAGAAGAAATGTATGAAAAATGTTGGACTATTGGTAAAAAGAACATTCAAGATACGTTGATTTTAAGTTTAATGGAAAAGAGAAACATCTAGAACCTCTCAGTGAAACTAAATCTGGTCAGAACCCTAATTCTTCATATATTTATCGCCTAAAATGTAGTAATGCAGTACTTTTAAATACCTATTTCAGAGTGCTTTTTTAAGTTACTGAGAGCTGTTTAAAAACACTTTTAAAGGCTTTGAGTGCTGGTGCTCTTACAGTAGAAGATAAGAGAGGGAAACACATCATTAGACTGCATAAAATAGCAACAGAAATATGGCAGATGGTTCAATTTCACTGGGACCAGTTTCCTTCCAAACCATCACATTATTGGTTAGGTAATGCTCAAAGGAAAATTAAGTGTTACAAAATTATTTTCTCAGAAGACTAATATGGTACTTCAAATGAAGTATAAAAACTTAAAAAGTTCTTTGGAGAGAATAGTCAATATTCATTTTGAAAATCAAGAACTGATACCAGTGATTTCTACAAGGAATCTGAAATAATGAATCCCTGCAAAGAATCTCATAAAGAAATGTATGAAGAATACAAAATAAGTTACACAGTACAATAAACTAAAAGGAAAGTATCTGAGGTCAGCCAAACTCGAAAACACAGATAGCTTAGTGCTCGAGTTTGATTAAGCGCAGAACTTGCCTCTGCCTAAACTGAGCATTACTGTGCAATTCTACAAGAGGCTACTGTGGTTCTATGTATTTAATGTTCACTGTCACAATCAATCAAGTAAATTTTATTGGTTTCTAAAAGGTGCAGCAAAAAAGATTTTAATTCTGTTTGTTTCTTTTATTCAATTTTATAAGTGATAAACTTCAGGATAAATGCTTTTTTCGGATTCATGCAAAAAAAATATAACTGTTAAAATTCTGTATTTGATTTTCAGAATCAAATAAAGTAATCATACAACATGTGTTTCCAGTTAAGAAACACTCATAAAGTGTAACTTTGGCTGTAACTTCGGTCTAAATGGAAAAATCCCCAAAGGTATTGAAAACATTGAGAATGTGCGCCAATATATAACAGTGTTTCAGAGCTGCAGAAAGAATCTGGTACCCTTTGGAATTGTAGGAGGAGTGGACATTATTGATAAGGGACATCAGCTTTGTCACCATACTTTAACAAGAAACCGAAAGGAAAGTTACCATTTGGTATAGAAAAGTATGTAATATTGTATTACAACAAAAATTTATTTTCAGTCTCATCTTCTTATGAAGGAACATTCATTCCTTATCAAATAAAAAAAAAAGGGGATGTACGTTGCCAATGCTGAAGACTGAAATGATAATGTCGAAAACATCACATCCTGGGAGTACAGATGCAAAGAAGAAAGACATTTTTGCACTACTCAAGTTCCCAAAAGAAGAAAATGCAGAAATACAGAAGACAATTGTAGAAGACTATGCAAAGAAAATTAATGCTCAGAAAGTGAAACAGAAAAATTATTGTTAATAACATTGCAAAGACTATTGAAGATAATTTGAGAGAGTGTACTATTTGTTTATTTAACTGAAAAATTGCATATATTTTACATGTAATATTAACACTATTGTGAATGATATTGTTGTTGAAGGATTTTAAAGAGGAATATTATGCCTTTTGTTTACTACTATGGCAAATGACTTATATCTTTAAGATACCCTATTATTTACAAAGCAAATATGTTTATTTAATATAAATATCAGTTTTGGTGCATTAAGATCTGAGAACTCTATTTTTAGTTTTAATGAATAGTAAAATAAGGAAAATTTTATTTTATTTTCTGATGTTATGCGGGAATCTATGGAGAAACAACTTTAAGTTTTGTACTATATTACCACTTCAAACCAGTCTACAAATCGTACATATTACAGTACCATGTCATATATTCTGAAAACACAATATTTAATTTATATTTGTTTGAAATGTTGTATGTATAGTGGTTTGAAATTAATAAAAAAGAAATTAAAATGTTTGATGCTCTGTATCTTAATGTCAATATAATTTACCTAAGTCATTCCAGAAAAAGCATTAATTATATGATGGGTGATACAGCTGTTAAGTCTTTTATTATGCAGATTAACTTATCAGTTCCATTATCTAGATATGAGGCACATTGTGTTTTTCGTCAACTATTAACCTATCTAAGTGAGAAAAGACTGTGACATAAAACGTAATTCTGGTTGTTAACTAATATGGTTTAAATAATAAGGTGATTATACAAATAAACATAGAACTAAATAAAATGTGAATTAGTCATTATCTGCACACATTGCTTGTAAATAAATAAATAGCTATAGTATTAAGCAAAATAAGTTATTTAAATTTAAATAAACTTTGTAAAGGGGCACAAGAAGTTATAATATAGGTTATTTTGTCCCAGGAATAAAAATCTGATGTATTCCATTCATGTGATTTTCTCTACCCATTCTGCAAACTTACAGTTCTTACAAAAGAGAATCTTTTATCTACATCATACTACTTGGGATAAGCAATAGCAGAAATGGTCTTATTGTTTGATTGAAGCAGAAGGGAAATATGGCTAAAGTGATAAGTCAAATTAGAAGTTCTTTTGAGTTGGATCATAGTAACACAATAACATCACTAACAGATAATTTTTACCTGGACATGTTTCAAAGCTCACATGCACTTTGAAACGTATTCAGGTAAGAATTATCTGTTAGTGGTGTTTTAGTGTTGTTATAATCCAACTCAAAAGAACTTCTAATACATCACAGTTACTGCCTTCTGTACAGAAATTACACGATAGTCATATCTTTTAAAAGCTGTTCGCTATGTGAACAATTGAAGTTCAGTTTGCTTTGTCAGGCCAGTAGTAAACAAAAGTGAGAGGAACCTCATTTGAGAAGAGTTACGTAGTTTAAACTTGAAACCAATAACAATCAATATCTTGAAAGTGGACCACCCTACTACAAAAATGCATACATTGTGTGCTGTAATGAGATCTACATCTTTTGTGCAGTAAGTTTTTGTCTATTTCTTATGGATTACTAGTTATGCAAAATTCAGAAAATTCATCTAGAATGAACACGTCTTCAGCAGTTTCTCAGAAAATTCAAGATATACCTTTATTTTGTGATTTAAATATATATAAATCAAAATAATTAGAGCCATTTTTGGGAAAAACAAACTTTTAAAAAATGTGTCCATTTAAAGGGTGGTTTGGGATGGGGGAAATCTGATTTTCTTGAAAATCTTTGTGTCACTTCCTTGGAAAATACCAAACTTAGGTACCAAGTTTGCAATTTAACAGTCTTTTAGTTTTTGAACTCTGCTATCCACAGAAACACACACATATACCTTTTTCTAAAAATGATTTTTTTTGGACTCGGGGGACCTTAAAACATATTTCCTGTGAAATTTCAGTGTCACATTTTTGTGTGGAATACAATACCTTCTCTGTAAATAGTATGTGTAAGAAAAATAAAAATATATTTGCACTTTTTCACAAGAAATGTTCCTTTTGAAGCATTTTGTCACTCTTTACTACTAAGAATTGAGGTTCCATGTAATTGTGTTGTGTTACTGCTGTCTGTTACTGACCAGAACTGGTCATGACAAGTGGCATCACTTATTAGGTGTGGTAGATGATGGAAGTACTGTCTGGCACAGGTAATAGACAACCGAGGTTGTTGAAGGTATGGATTCATGAACAGATGGTCTCCGGTTCCAAGTTTTGTCAGTCCTCATAACTTGTACTGTTAACCAGTGAAAAACTTGCAAGATAATTTTCCATCCAGAACAGTAACAAGCCAAAGCAAATCGGTGCGGCCCCTAGTGGAATCTTCTTGAAACTTAAGTGATTTGCTGGAGCATTGCCACACATCTCCCAAAACACGTGAGAACCCACACAGTCAGCTTATATTGAGGGAAACTGGGATGCTTAGGGAGAGAATAGGGGAAAAGGAATGGGTAACGTTACCGAAAGAAATCCATGCTATAAAGTTAATGAATATAAAATTTAAGAGAAACTTAAAATTGGAAACTTTTTTGGGTAGAGTAACAGCCAAATGGATAAGGAAAATTAGTAAGCAGGGCAAAGAAGAAAAAAATGAAACACTAAGAGGTAGTATGTATATAGTAGGACCGAATAGCTCGGCAACCACAGTATTTCAGCCTATTGGGTAAACAGTAACTCAGTGGAGAGATAAAAATGTAAGGAAATATATAATAATATGTAAAATTTGTGAAAATAAATATTCATATATTGAGGGAGAAAAATATAATTAATATTGCTGCAGATGGAACAGTCTCACCCTGCAGGACCATTCTCAAGCCAGTTAACAGTATTCTAAACTTAGTTCTTTTACCAAATTTAGTTTCCTAAATATAATTTTATTTCATGCATCACCATTATCATCACCTAAAGTACCATATGAATTATGAATGTATTTATTTTCACTTAATTTTATTTTACAATCTCTTGATCATATAAAGAAAATGCAGCAATACTAAAAACTAGTGACTCCATCCAAGTTGCTGTTTAATGAAGTGGCTTGAATAGTTACAACCTTGCAGTTATTTAAATATCAGGCCAACTTACATCTATAGGTAACCTCTTATCTCTATGCCATGTGAAATAAGAATAGCATTAAACACTATTTTAAAAAAAATCATGCCATATTGTCTGAAATAGTTTGATGAACTTGAGCTCAAGCCCTTTTTCTCAGGGTATGAGTTTGCTTTTTGTGCAAGCATTGCGTGGGACCTGTGGCATACTTTGCCTCTAAAGGAAGCCATGCTAAGGATGTTTATATGAAGCATCTTAAATTAAGGCATGTTTACTGTTGTCTGCTACAATAATTATTCTTACCTACAGAAATATTACATATTTTCATGATATTACGTGTGGTAATGGATCAATGTTAAATAAATAAATAGAAATTTAAAAACATTCAGAAATAGAGAAGTAGAGACCAATCAGCATTAAAACTTTTATAATGTAATTAAATTAACTCTATACTCAGTGAGGAGCACCATAGTAACATAATGTGCAACTAGCATTTGGGAGACTGCAGGTCCTGACTAACCTGTCCAAAGTGGTTTTCCACAGTCGTTAGGCAAATACTGGATTGTATCGTTTGATCCAGTATTTTTTTTATATCATCCTTTTCATCACTACATTTCATTTCCTTCTTCACATTAATAACAATAATAAAATAATAATAATAATAATAATAATAATAATAATAATAATAATAATAATAATAATAGACGACTTGCTTACAAATGTCCTGAATTATCCAAATTAAAGTTTAAAAACATATATTTTTTACTTTCTCTGCAAGGGAGGGGGATGTGTCTGAATGTGGACTTGTTTTTTTAAGACTTAGCAAACATGCTTGATTTATTTGGATCGCTTCATTTTGTATGGGTGTTTGTCTATCTCATCTCCTGACACAATCTGTTAAAATAGAATGTAATATCAGCTAGGGCTTCTGTATTGTGTAACTGGCAGTGAGTGTGCAGGTTCTTTCATGTGTTAAATTTAGGGTTTTTATACTTCATTCTGTAGTCCCAATGAAAATTTCACCTCACTTATGGGATTTTGTGAACCCCTTAAGGTACATAGGTATGGATAGTAATATTATGATGGGATATACATTGATCATTTTTTACCATATAAAGTACTTTCAGTAAAACATTTGTGGTTTCAGCATTATGTCTAAATTATCATAACATAAAAAATTATTTTGGTTATGGTGAAGTTTCACTTCTCCATGGTGTGAAATCAAGCACAACTCACTAATGGTGTCGTGGCATGTGACCAGACCCACAAGTCAAGGGTGAAATTTTTCACTTTTAGTAGGAGGCATATTTTTTTTTTACTTTCTCTACACATACTATGTATTGTAATGCACCCAAAAATTCAATACCAAGATTTCACCAGAAATACATGTTTTGGGACCCTGAATCAAAAGAAGGCATTTTTAGAAATAATGTGTGTGTCTGTTAACAGCATAGCTTAAAAGTAAAAACTTGACTTTTAAGTTTGGTATCTTCCAAGCATGAGAGACAGGGATTTTCAAGAACATCCCTCCATCCCCAAACTACGCTTTACATGAACATTTTTAGAAAATTTTGATTTTCTCAAAAATGGCTCTAATGATTTTGATTAAAATACCTTGTGTATAAGACATTTTTATGAGAAAAAAAAATCTTAACATTTTCCAGGAATAGCCTCTGAAGACCTCTTCATTCTGATGAGTTTTATATAACTAGCAAACCATAAGAGATATACAAAAACTTACTACACAAAATATGTAGATCTTGTTAAAACAGGCAATTTATGTCACATATATTTTTTTTTGTAGAGTTAACCATTTTCAAGATATTCTGGATTATTAGTTTCAATTTTAAGTCAAACTTTTCTCAATTGGGAAGACATCTTTTTTCTCATTTCTCGTTTGGTTACTCCTAGCAGGTAAATAGATTGGAATTTCAGTTGTTTCACATAGCAACCAGCTTTTAAATGACAAGACTATTGCTTTAGCCTGAGCATTTTATTTCCCTTCTACTTATAAGAAGCTAGTAATAATACTAATTCTGCTTATGTTTATCTTGATTAGCATGATGTAGATAACATATTAATGTTTTGAATAAAAGATTAGTTTACCAAACAGTCAAGAGGACATCATGTGAATGGAACACATTAAATTTCTTCCCTTTTACTTACAAGGAACCGAGTAATAAGGACAATTTCTGCTAATTTTTATCTCAATTATCATGAAGTAGATACAAGAATAAGCTTTTTAACAATAATTTGTCACAAAGATGTAGAGAAAGTCATATGAATGGAACTCATCAGATTTGTTTTTCTTTTTGTTTTCTTTCTTTTCTTTTTGTACAATGACCTCATATTTTTGCTATTAATACTCTCAATTTTCACTGGTGTCAGTTTAATAAGTTTTAATTATTGAAAGTTTTTTGAAAAACAAAAAAAAATACTGGATTTTTCCACATATCTAATCCCATTAAATATAAATTAAAGATCTGAAAAGAAAATTAATTCAGTGGGTTCCAAAGAAGAATTTTAGTGCTTAGACGGCATTTTTTGTTTCTGAAAATATTTAGTATGCTCAAAGAGGGCTATAAATTATGTTCAACCATAACTTTTAGAACATTCACAAACATTACTAGTGCTATCATGAACATAATTTTAATACCCGATATAATTTTAAATATAGAAGTGAAAAAGTCCAGAAAACTTACTTTAAAAATTACTCTTTAAGAGCTATTTAATTGTGAGATAAGTAAGGGTATTTCTGAGCATCAGTGGCTACAATTTTGAAATATACAGATCAAAGTTTTTAATTCTCCCCCCCCCCTTGAATTGAAAATTAAATTTATTCACAAAGCAATACACAAATCTCCAAAGTTTGCATCTTCTTGTCCACGTCATAGGCACTAGTTGTCTTGGATATGTGGGATAAAAAAAAAAAAAAAAAAAAAAAAGAAACAGTATTGTATTCTTTATTTAAGTTGAGTTGAACGTATTACTTATATTGAATGCATGGAGTATTGCTAAATACGTGAGAAGCTCTTAGAGAGGCAGCTGATTACTGAATTCAACACAATTAACTTCCAAATGTAGCATTAAAGTTCTTTAGCAAGAAAATACATTATCTCTAGTTGATGGTGCTTTTAGAATTTCTTCCTAGAAAAGTAGACTTATTTTTTGAAACACCTTTTTGAGTTCATTATGGATCAAAACATTGCTTTTGATTGAAGACAAACTACAGTGCTTGAAATCACTGCTTCTTTGATTCAGTGGAATTAATGGCTCTAATGAATATCACAACCATGCTCTAAACATCTGGCAATCAGTAATCTTAATAATTGGCATACCCCACTACATACATACTTTGTGTGTATGTGTGTGTATGATTTTTTTTTTTTTTTTCTCTTTCTTTGCATTAAATGTAATCATTATTCATTTTCTGAATCTAAACAGTTTATTCATTGTATATATAGTCCAATCATCATCATCATCATGTAAAAAACAACAAAATGTGCACATTTTCATTTTTTGATTAATATTTATTTACCTATTTATGCTTTTGAACAGATAGTATAAATGAACCAGGCTTATGTACATTTAGTTCCTAAAAGACAACGGAATGGAGAAATTGAATTTGGAGGCATAATGGGCAAGAAAATCTTGAAAGAAGAATATTCTATAGAGATGGAAAAAATAGTTGTTTTTCAATAAACATTCCAACTGTTCTAGTTCCAAAAATAAGTTAAGTTATAAATAAATTAATTGCTCAAAATAAGTGTATCCTCAATCATTTTACATAATCATAACAAGATACTCTTCTTCCACTGTTGAGTGATCATAAAAATAACACTATCATAGCTATTATCCAAACATAAATGTTTGCAGTCCTAAGAATTTATATATTCTAGAGAAGTTAACTAATTATGTCAATGCATACAAACCACCATTCACATTCTTGTGATTCTTTGTTTCACAGTAAATATTGCCAACCCTCCTTTCCTTTCTCTTCCCATCCCTCCCATTTTACAATTAGCTATGCATGCATAATGCGTCAAAAATATATATACTATGCAGCAACTAAATAGGTCCTCATTATTAATTCTTTAATCATCACATTCATGGGCCGTGCATGGCCCAGTGGTTAGACCACTCACCTCTCACCAAGGCAACCCAGGTTCAATCCCAGGTGACCGCATATAGGGTTTGTGGCGGACAAAGCAGTGGGTTTTTTCTGGGTTCTCTGGTTTCCCCTGCCATCACATTCCACTGGTGCTCCATCTTCATTCCACGTATCATCAGTGTCATCAGTCTATAGTAAAAGCTAGCGTTAAACACTCAAAAAAAAAATTACATATATAACCATTGTAGTCACTGTCTTGTGCCAGTTCCCATGATGCTAATGATTATATGTTCGAAAATATAATCGATATAATAATGTTGGGTAATTGCAGTTTGCACATGTATCGCAAGAGCTCAATAATTAAATCTGTTGTCTGGGAGATTTCTAGTGGGAATTGCCCTCAATTGCAACTTTGTATCAGGGCTGTTTCAAAGATGTTGCATCTTATACATCCTTGTAATAATTTTGTAATACAACATACCTTCAACAATCATTATCTTTAGAACTGTTATAAAAATACTCAAATGATCCCGTTAGTTGGATTTATTTTGGAACTGTTTAAATAGATGGCTATTTTTTCCTGTCTCTATATTTTCAATATTATCGATGCAAATCTTGCTTTTAGGTAGCAGCTTATATTTTACTTTCTCCATTAGGTATGGGTATTCAGCTGATTTGTGGTCAATTTCTTCATCCTCTAAATTTTCATTGGAGCAATTCCTGCAGCTAGCCATTTATGCCTTCAAACACTGCATTCATGTCTCTCTTCAGTTCAGTTGCTATGTTTTATTTACTGTGTAGTAATTTAGCACAGAAAACCTTTTTGCATTTTCTGTATTTCATATTGTGTTTTGTAATCTGTATAAAAGAACTCAAATAATTAGTGCACTTATGATGCCTCTAATATGATTATTAGTGTTTCTGTTTACTAGGATGAAGAAAATTATATTTTTTTTTTTCTGTTTATCAGTGATTCATTTTTTTCTTAATTCCAACAGCTGCAGTACCCATATAAAATAAATACACAGTCAAATTAGCAATAGAATCATGATTACCATACTAATTGTACTTGACGTTGCAAGGTGCAACTTGTTGCACATTGTTATTAGTGTGTTGTGAACAGTAGTGTGGTCAAGTGTGCTATAGCCATTACTCAAATGGTAAACAAATTATAGTTACATTAATATACCAGTGTTTGGACTTGTAAGAATGAATTGTGATGTAACATTTAGTTATATTTTTTCTGTCTTTCTTCATTCCACTTTTGACTTAGGCTACTATACCTATAGAAGCAATCCATGCACCTTTAATTGCATAATGAGAAATGAGGAATACAACTTTTCATAACTGATTTATTAAATTATTTCTGCTTCTATAAGATGTTTCTGCTATCACTACCAGCTTACTGATAGCTGTCACTGTGTGTGTATCTCTCTTCTTCTCAGAACCAAGATTTGAACAGAGATTTTTTGAGAACAATTGCTAGTACAGCTTCCTTGCAGTTCCAGATATTTCTGGACCTCCAGCCACAAAAATCAGTGCACATTACCATGAAATCTAAAGAGTCCTATTGCCAACCAAATTTTGATGCAAAAAAGAAGGAAAAAATATTACTAGTGTAACATGACAATATGCACATTGTGCATTGCTTTTGCAAAATGATTATTTTTTGTGCTTCCTTAATGTGTTGTATAGAAGGTAACTAATGAAAACACCAGAGTTAATCACGTAGGGAAAATTCCATCTGTAGCTTTTATGCAATTGTTGAAAAATCCATCTTAAAGTCATTCTGTATTCTGTTGTTTTAAGTTGAGTTGCTGAATATTATTTTACAGCATGATAAAGTTTGCTTTTAAGTATTGTATATTTTGGAATTGAATTATAATTCTTTAGCTTTTTTCAGTTGTGACATATTATTTTGAAATCCTTTGCTTAACCTTTTACTTTTCCTTTATGATCCATTTTAGTAAAGGTTTGAACTGCATGTGAATGCATTTAGATTTCTTCTAGTTTGTATTAATTTTGTATCTGTATGCAGATACTAATACTTACTAGTATTGATACTGCACTTGTAAAATATAACGTACTAACGTGAGGTGTTAGGTATAATCAAGAATAATTCTTATAACATAATTATGGAACAACATTAACCAATGTGCCATCTGAAAATGAAAAAATAATTTTTTAATTGCAAACACTTAGTATGTTGGTTTTGTTTCTTTTATGTGTACTCATTTAAAATTACCTAATTTTATGTAAAGTGTTGATGCAGTATTTCAGGAGATTTATATACTGTTCATTCTCATAAAACTGAGAGAATATTCAGATTAGAAATTTAACTGGTACATTCAGATTTATGTGAATTGAAAAAGGAGCTATGAGTTTTATGCAGGAAAGTTTTCTATTTGATGCTTCTCACAGGGCATGCACTGAAGTATTAGAGCTGGGATGTCATTAAAATGGATTTCTGGACTGATTACAAGTTAATAAAGGTTGGTCCCCTTAGCTCAGTTTATAGAGCACAGGGTTGCTAGGTTTGACTCCCAGCTGGTGGTGGGAATTTTTCGCTAGCCAAGATTATTTCCTATCCTCAGAGTTTGGAAGTATAAATGAGATTATGTGTTACCTAATGTATAAAATTAAAAGAAAAGGGGGAGAGAGAGAACTCCAGTGACAACTGTTTGTTGTTAATGCCACTGTGATAGGCAATATTCCAAATGTGAAAGGACGTTGATATAATCATTAAAGGTGGGGTATAAATGGAACGGAAAGAAAAGTTAAAGATGCACTTGATAGTCTCATGTTTGTATTTGCTGTTGCACCTTTCCAAAAATCATTGCAATATAACTCTTTCACATAAATATCATATATATGTAGATTGAGTTACTTATTTATGTGGCCAAAGTAACAAGAAAGCATTCAAGTTTTTTGCTCCTTTTGAGAAGTTATCTCTTAAATAACATTATCAGGTAAATAAGATAAAAATGTTTTCAGTTGTTGTTGAATCATTAACCTTAAGTAATTTAGCCTGACTGGAGATGAAGGCCTCTCTGATAGTTTTAAGGATGTAAGCAGTAAAATTAGAAAAAATGAGATCTTGTCATGTAATTGTTTCAGAATATTCTCCATTACTCTCTATACATCTCATCTATTCAAATCATTTTATAAATTTGCTTCATGAATAAGGTGCAAATACATACTTCATATTCTGCCAATGCTGCTTATCTTGGTAGAGTGAGACCAGACTGTGAAGGACCAGACAAGTATTTGACTCCAGAATCCTGCAGAATCGAGTTGTTGTATTATGAACAGAGGAATCTTTATGGATTCCATACATACAATCTTTGCACATACTGTCCTAAATGTAGAAAACATCTTTTTGTAGATTACCGTTTGACAGTGACTATATGCTCTCAGTGGGGGGAATTATCACAGCTTGACCAATAACCAAGATGAAAGAACAGATTGTTTTCTTGCTAACATTTCCCAATTTTTAGTTGGAAACTCTTTTCTTGGGAAGATTTCTGGATTATACTGAAATGTTCTGCTTTCTTCATTATAATTTTTTTTTTCTGGCATCAATCCACATAAACTCTTTATTATTTGTCAATGAGTTACTGAGTTATCCAACAACCGCAGAGCTTCCTGAATCAATTTTTAAAAACTTTTTTTAGGTACAGGGTATATTTAAATGAATATCGGGTTATAACTCTTTATAATATTTATTACATTCAACTTACAGTTATGAATGATATGTCAAATGAAAAAGCAACTCAAACAGTTTTACCAAGAAGCTTATAAATGTTCAATGTGACTACACTTTGTCACATGGCACACATCAAATCTATAGCCGAGTTCTTCCCAAATGTTGATAAGTGTGTATTCAGTAATTGTAGCAACAGCTGCTTCAATCTGGTTTCTTAATTCAGGGAGGTCAGCTGGTAGCGGAGGCACGTACACACGATCCTTGATGAAGCCCCAAAGGTAAAAATCGCATGGCGTTAGGTCAGGAGAACTTGGAGGCCATGCATAGCAAGCCCTGTCATTGGGGCCCTTGCGGCCTATCCAGCGCTCGGGTACAGTGACGTTCAGCCAATCGTGTACTTCGTTATGCCAGTGAGGTGGCGCACCATCCTACTGGAAAATGAAGTTCTCTGGCTCATTTTCTTCCAACTGAGAGAAGAGCCATTGCTCTAGTGTATCAAGGTAACGTGCCAGTGACAGTAGGTTCACCAAAAACGAAAGGCCCATAAACTTTTCGCTGGGATATGGCACAAAAACATTCACTTTAGGGGAATCTCGTTGCATTTGTACCATCTCGTGAGGATTTTCTGAGCCCCAGATGTATACATTATGAGTGTTAACATGTCCACTAAGGTGAAAGGTCGATTCATCACTGAAGACAACACGATCTACAAAATCGTCATGAAACAACATGTTGTTTGCGAATTTGGCACATAATCTGTGGTCTGTCGGCTTTAGAGCCTGTAATAACTGTAAACAGTAAGGACATAGCTGTAAGCATTTTCTTACAACTTTCCAAACAGTCGACACAGGAACTTGTAATTCACGACTAGCCTTCCGGACTGATTTCTTTGGGCTACGAGTGAACAACTCGCTCAACAGTCTCTTCACTTAATCCTGGTCGTCTTGTGCTCTTCCCTTTACAAAGGCAGCCAGTATCTTCAAACTGATTATACCATCTACGAATGTTTTTATCACTAGGAGGATCACAACCGAACTTACTAAGTAACGCACATTGCACAATAACTACAGATTCGGTCTTTTTGCAAACTGCAAAACTCAAAAAGCTTTCTGTTTACTAGTCGCCATCTTTGCTACTACCGCTGTCTAGTTGATTGCAGCAGAAACATTGCACGCACATGCGCACTTGTGCCAACAAACAAAACTGTTTGAGTTGCTTTTTCATTTGACATATCATTTATAACTGTAAGTTGAATGTAATAAATATTATAGAGAGTTAAAACCCCGATATTCATTTATATACACACTGTATATTAAAGGCCATCTTATGTTTACTGTAATGATTTTTCAATAGCATATGTTCTGCTTTCAGTGCATTTTTATCTCTTGCAAACTATCCTACAAAATGTTTGTCCCAAAAGAAGTACCACTCTCTCTTAAATTCTACGAAGTATAAATGGCAGGCTATGAAGGACAAGGTAAAATCTTTTAAGCATGTACCTTCTCTCTCTCTCTCTCCCTCTTAAACTGACTTTAAAGTCATAGTAAATCATTTCAAAGAATGAGTCTAGCATCTGACCAGCAATAGCTGCATATATGCACATATCTTGACACTGCACACATAATTGGAGTACAATAGTAGTTGCACATCTGGGTACCTGAACTGTGTTAAAGATACAAGTTCTTGTGTTGAATCATGAAAGCTTACTCTTCAATTTCAGAATTTTCAGAAAAACCCCTATATATTTGTTACTCATTAATGGGCTACTCTAATTTACTAACAGAACAGGTATGTTCCTCTTATTTTTCATGCATTTAATTCATCAAATGTTCACATTCAGCCAATCTCTGTGCATGGAGGTAACATGTTCGTCTCACATTCAAGAGGTCCCAAGTTTAAATCTGAGTCAGGGTAATGTGCCTGGGTAAGGTTTATTTTTCTGGGGCCTTTATCCTGAGAAGAAGAACGTAAAGTAACTTTAAGCTCTGTGGACCCCAGGCTCATTTGAATATCATTTCATTCACTATCTGATTTAACCTACTTGGTCAAAGAAATGTTAAACTCAGGAAGAAAAGAAAAAAAAAAGTTCAGTTCACTCTTCAAAATATTTGCTTTTATGCTTTTATTTTTACTGATGTTTATATTTTTTATGCTAGCCCTGTATTATGTAAAATGTTGAGCACATTTATGTGATTAATAGCACTTATTTTATACCACAGTGCAAACAAACTAGGTTATTAAATCTGGCATAGGGTCATTACTGCCTAGGTGTGAACTAATACCGTGAGATGTAGCAATTTATATTTTTCTAAACTCTGTGACATGTCATATGTACATATAATATACTGTCTATACTAACTACTGATGAGATTTAATATGCATATAATTTGAGCTCCATGGACCCCGAGATCATTTGAGCATCATTTCACCAATTTCATTCGATAATGTATGAGTTGTCTTCAATGCTTTGACACTGAGCTCTTACAATGCAAGACTGGCTATATAATAGTGTTCTCCCAAATACAGGGCAGTCAAAGCAAACAGTAGCAGAACAAATTAATGTCTCTATGAATCAGTGACAAGAAATCAGTCCAGAAATCACTTTTCTTGACATTTCACACATAGCAGCAGAACAAATTACTGTATTGAATCAATGACAAGAAATCAGTCCAGAAATCACTTTTCTTGACATTTCCGTTTATGATTTGAAGTATTTTTTTTTGTCAGTATTCTTCCAGAACTATAAAGTGATTGCATAGCTGCTGTTGATATAAACTTCATTTTAATATATTCCATTGTCAACATGGCAAATATGCTCATTTTCAGAATATTCTTTCCCTTAATAATTGCTTTGGAAGGTGGTACTTTTTTAGGGAATGACAAAAACAAGTTGATATTTTATTGCACAGGAGCGGGTTCGTTGGGTCACCTATACCAGGCAGGAAACGCTTTCCTTCTGAACCACCCCATCATCACGGCAACACCAGTCCTCTAGTCCTTCAGCGATTTTATCACCAACAGAATCAGCTTTTACAACATCAAAATAACCACCATCCACATTTTTACCATCATCATCATTTAAACAGCTACCCTCTCCAACAATCAGCAGTCCCTATGTATCAGGCACCTGCAGTGGTACAACCTCCAAGCAAGGAGGACTCTGCCCCTGGAGTTGTGAAGAAACGCTTTGCATCCTATATTAAGTTCCATTTGGGTGGTGGAGGGGAATCGAGAAGTAGCAGGAGTAACCTTCCACCTCCTCGTCCCCTTCGACATGCCTCACCGGGTCCGCCTTATCCTCCACCGAGTCAAAGTCCAGATCCTCCTCCAAGGCTTAACAGAGGTTCCTCTGTCCCTGCTGATACAAGCACTTCTCCTGCAGCTGGATCACCTCTCTTGATGAGGCGAAGTTTTCTCGATGTTTCTCCTGTCAGAAGAGGATTTGTTGAAGGATCCCCTTCTCTTTCTAGGAGGTAAGTTATCCATTTATTTTGCATAGCTTAACAGTATGAAGCAAATATTGACAGCCAGAGACTTATTTTTCTGTAATAGCAATTTAATGCATTGATACACTTTGCTTAAATCAAACATGGATTTATGGTATTCATAGTCATTTATTAATTTATACTTTATTTAAACTTAAGGACCAGTAGGACTAAATTTCTTCATTTCTATAATTTTAAAACTATGAAGTTTAAAAATATGTACACAATTTCTGGTAACATGGATAACCAGCAAGCAAATTTCAAGTTTTATGAAAATTGCTTTCCAAGATATTAAACATTGTGTAAAATTGTATAGAATACTGCTACATTATAATCTTTCTTATGTTTCTAAGTTTAAAAGAATAGGTTTAGTTATTTTTACTCCATTTATCAATGTGTTTACTTTTTTAGATAGCCCTGCAGGTGTAATTGTCAAACATGTGTGTATGCCTTGCTTGTCATAACCCTGACAATAATACTGATTGTTGGCATCCATTGTTATGTGCATGTGTTAGTGAACACCTGTGCTGCAGTAAGTTCATTGTTAACACAAGTTCTTTTGGAAAGTTCCTTGACGTTGAAGCCATGCATTGTTAAGCTTAAGTGAATTTTGTAACAGCTGTGATGCTGCACATGCAACAGCTTCAGGAAATTTCCAGTTATGGGACTAACAGATATAAAAAATGGAAAAGGCCCCGTCTGGCATGCAGCTTTCACTGAGAATGCATGCTAGAGTAGAGTGTGTTTGATGGGAATTTTGTAGTGAACTATATTGTTGCCACAGTGTATGTTGAAAAGAAACTATATGGTAAAAATGCAACTCAGAATGGATGGAATGAAAATGGAAATGAACTTGGAATTGGAAAAGATGGACATGAAGGTGGAATCCCGAATGGAGAAGATCCAATCTGGAACAGAGAAGATGGAGGAAAAAGTGGGATCCAGCGGACAAGATAGAAGAGAAAATGAAATAAGGAATGGAGAACCTGAAGAAGGAGATATCAAACAAAATTGATGAATGATAGTTGATGTGCAGAAAGGATGTAAAAGAACTTGGCGGAAGGATAAGGAACCTTGACCAACATGTTAATGGCCTGGACAGCATGCATTGACACCCTGGAAGACCTCAGGGAACAACTGAATGCTCTGGAGTGAAGAGCAAGAGGATTTGCTGCTAACAGGTGCTCGCTAATGCATGTGTGTAACAATGCATGCTAGCAGTCAGCTATAACCTACAAAACAAGCCATACACACATTCTCGACTTATGTGTGAGGACATAGCCCTAAAATTAATATTTTATCATGTTTTTAGTTTTTCAATCAGGAAGTATAATAGTGTTTATGTAATTAAGCAGTCCTCCATGGTCTAGGGGTATCATGCCAACCTCTAGTTCCCAAGATCTCTGGTTCAAACCTGTTGGAGGGCAGTGGATTTTTTCAGGTGTAAAAATTCTTAATATGACTTTCTTCAGAATTGAAGTAGGTCCTGCACCATACATTTATGGCACATAAAAGAACCTTATGCCTGATAAAGAGGCCTCTGAAAAAAATTAAGCAGTTTTTGATACCCAGGATAGAATGGGACAAAAGAACCACAGCAGTTAAAGAAAATCCATAAATAAGACTCAATTAATTTACAATTAAACAATCCATTATTTTTATGGCCAAATGAGTAGATTAGTGAAAATACAATGGCTATTTTGGGGGGAGGGGGTGTTAGTTCAAACTTGCAACCTGAATGTGAGGCAAACACACTATGCACACACTATCCAGACGAGCTATGGTTAATTTGTGAGCAAACTTGTTTAAGAGGCCTTTTAAATTTCTTATTTTACCAAACACATAAGTAGAGTTTAACAACTGAGGATTATAAGAAGTTCAACTTAATAAAATCAGACTTTTTAAAGGTAATGACTGAATTTGTACTGAAATGAAGTAGAGATCAGAGTTTCACTTGAAAGCATTACTTAATGCAACAATGAATATCAGTTTTCCTATCTTGGTGCCATTTGCTGAAATCTCATTTAAATTCTTTTACCCAGACCAGCATTACTCTTTTGTCATTAAGATGCACAAAAAATGATAATTTATTTTTTAATATGGAGAAGTTTTGAGGGCTATGAAACTCAAACTGGCAGCAATGGGAAGAGCATGTCAGCAGTTAAAGGTAAAGTTAGTAGTGAAAGAAAATACAGTGTGTTAGCAGATTTGAGCATTGATTGTTTTTGTGATTATAAAATTATTTCAACAGAAACATATTCACTAGAGAGTTTATTGGGAGCACTTTCTACTCTGCTTCATTGCAAACATAGGGGTACTGCAAACTTCAGAAGATTCCTGAAAGATGTAGCAGGACTGATTGACTGTTCAATGCAGTAACCATTGTGAAAGTATGACAGCTATTGAGGACCTAACCCATGCAGATCCATTCTATTTCACATCGGTACTCCAAGTGATTAAAGTCTATCACATTGTGCGACATTTGCTACCAATATATTATTACAGTAAACTATTCTAGTATAATGCCACTGTCACTGTGTTATACAAAAATAAGAAAATAGATCTTCAAAATTTATAGCAGATATAAAAGGTAATGGAAGCTAGATTTAATGTAGGTTCCCAATAACCCAAGAACAGAAACCAGAACAAGAAATACTTCTAAATAATGTGAGCATTAAAAGTTAACAGAAAGTTTCCCTGCAATTGGAAAAGAAGACTTTGGTTAAGTTTTAACTTTCTCATTTCTGTTCCCAGGGACATCATATTAGATTAATTTTGTGCATATTAGACTCTCATTGGAAATAATTTGACATGTAACAGCTGCTAGAACACACTTTTTGGAAAATGAAACCAAAAGAAATTCCAGCAAAGGTGCATCTTAACGTGATCAAGGTTCACTGAGCATCACCTGCAAGTCTTATGTATATGCAGTTCAAATTGCCAATCATGGGTGGTCGGTCACTAAAGCATTTGGCTTTGATGCTCCTTTGCATAGAGCATTGCAGTTTTGAGTTGTACTTTGATCATGGGTGTTTTTGTTCTTGTAAACGAGTGAAAGTAAAAACAAAAAAGAAACAAGAAAACAAACCTGCCCAAAATGAAAGAGAAACAAACAGACTAAAAACTACAAAAAAAAAAAAAAAAATTAAGTATAAATTAACACAGAAGAGTAAAGATCAACAAATAACTTAAAAAGGTATGTTATTGGTAAAGAAATGACAATTGGTTTTGATTAGAGGGATCTGAATTAATAATGTATTTGCATTTAAAATGTTTATTCTACTAAATTTTTATGTTCATTATATTGGCTGAATTGGAAGCAGTTGAATAAATATCATTAGTTCAAGTATAATAGTTGAAAATGAGTTGGAATAGTGACACTCGCCTCACTTAAAGTGAAGTTTTAAATCGGACCTCAACTGAAGAAGAGGGCAAACGCCCTTGAAACATATGCCTTGAAAACTTCATTTTAGTGAGATGTCACTATTCTGACTCGTTTTCAATTATTATACTTGAACTACCTCACTTGTCTCAAACTTCTAAGTTATTTAATTAATCATTGGTTCAATTGGAAACAAATGGCTTACTGACTTTTCACTTTATGATTGAGATGCATTCTCATTTTTGTTCCTGGGTTATTTTATACCAAAAGTTTGTTTGCTGTTTGCTTCCCCCCCCCATTATTGTAAACCAGATTGTGCTGCTGGTGATTTCCCAAACTTGGATTTTTCTGGATGAAGAATATCCTGTGCTCATCCAATATAAACTACCAGGCTAAAACATGTTAAAGTAAAAAAAAAAAAAAAATACAAACAAACACTGTTCTCTGAAATGAAACATTCCTGCAGCACCAGCCATTGATTAGGACCACCGTTCCTATGTAGAATGAGCATTTTAATCCAGGATCTAAGGAGTATGGAACAAATTACAAAATGTCCTACATTTAAAGATTTTTTAAAAATATTTCTTGCACATATATGTATATTTTTAGCTGACTTTGCTAACCACTGTAGTATCTGTAGTTTGATGAGGATCTGAAGTAGTGTGGGTAAGCCCAAAACATCTTAATATAGGGGACTTTACAAGAAGTTTCTGCAAATCATTAATAGCAAATCAAAATCTTGTACCATACTGAGACAATGTGATCTTCAGTTTCAGCTGCAGGTTTAAACAGATGTTACAAAAGAAACTGAGCAAAGTTAAATTCATTGGATGGGTGTAGCATTTTCCTTACAATATAACATCCAAAATTGGTCCATCTAATTAGCCAAGTGGTAGTGTACCTGTATCTGGTGCAGGGGACAAGGGTTCAATTCTTAGTACCAGCATGGGGATTGTCTCCTCCTCTGGGAGTATTGGGTGTGTGTCCTCTTATCACCACCTTCTTGCAGAAAGGAAAGGGCAACATCACAGTGATGTCATCCTTGTGGTCTGGTTGTGGTCTCTCCCACAATCCCATGCTGACTATGGTTGAATATTTGACACCATTATCTCAGATTGGTGCATAAAACTATAAATAACTAATTAAAATTGCTATCTATAAATTTCGATGAATGATGCATTAAGATTGGCAACCAAACATTTTACTAAGTCTTGGCTTGGAGCAATGTATAGTATAGCTCAGGGATAAATTAAGGATAAGGTAAGGCATTTTATTATGATACATAACTTAACTGTTTTGGTTGACAAAATATCTTACTATTTGCAAAGTCCAACAGTTCACATTTAGAGTCCTATTTTTGAATTGTAATCATCTGATCATCCAATTGCTGTGGTAGAAAGAAAAGCAATTACTGCTGTTTGGTATGCCAGAGACATACATACAGAGGATTTCCTGGGGAATCCCTGAGGATTTCCTGAGGAATCCGTGAGGATTTCTATCCATCATTACAATGCTCTAGAACACATAAGGGGAAAATTAGAATTTCTAAAAATATAACCTATATTAATTGGATACTTGACTCTCCCAGTCAGAAATTTACCAATTAGTACTTTTTATTCCTGGAAGATAAACTTAGAAAGTTGGTGTGGCCCTGTTACTCTGTTGATTAGAGCACTTGGTTATTGTGCATGGGGTGGGTTTGATCCCTGGCTGGAGTGTAGGTATTTTTTTCTAGCCCAAAATATTTCCTATTGTCCCAGAGTTTTGAAGTATGAAAGCAAGTTTGAAAATGCTTGATATCTAACGATTAAAATAAAAAATATATAGAAAATGAAAATCCAATGACATCAGTAAACTAGTTAATACCATTCTAATAGGTAATATGAATAGGAACGTTTAGTTAAAGGCAGCATATAAATGGATTAATAAAAAGAGTAAATGAATAAAAAGTTGCAATTATACCTAAAATGTGCAGCAGATAGTTTTGAGTAAATACAGAGGTTGTAGAGCTGCATAAACTCTGAGGAAAATATTTTAGAGATTTTTGAAATATTCATAGTATAGCTTAAAAGAAGAAGTGTGAAGCAAAGGGAGTGGTGGTTGATTGAAGTAATGGCAATATATTCGCTTGTGTAATGGCAGGTATGCTGATTTAGCCATTATTAGTGTATTAATTGCTTGTTAATGCACAACCAAGTAAATGCTTATGTTTATAACAACTACCAGCTCATTGTCCTCAGATTATATTTCCGTTACTTTAATCTAGTGCAGGTTGTGTTATAAGCAAAACATATGCTTAAACACTTTTATTGTGAATACAGTGAATAATAACAAGATATCCACATATTTTGCACTTGGCTGCCTCATTATGATCACTTTTCCACCAACTGTTTAATAAAAGTTGATGTCTGTGTGTAAGTAGAGAAACAGTAATATCAAGACAAAGATGTAAAATAAATCCAGATGCAGTTTCACATATATTATTCCTTAATTTGCCCAAGTATGTTTCAAAGGAATTAAAAGGCACAAGACTCCTGTGAAAAGACAAGCATTGCTGGTGGAGAAAATTCGGATAACAATATTCCCTCTATAAATCTAGTCAACAATACAAATAAGTTTACTTGTAGCAGATGATCAAACTTGAGAACTGAAAAAGATGCCATGGAGATGATCGCTGACTTGAATAAATAAGAAATCAGAAAATAAATTTGATTAGAGCACAATATCAATTTAAAATTACCAAAGCTAAAAATAGAGGTAACACTGCAGATGAAATATCAAACATTGATTTAACACATTTAAGATGGGTTTAGTTTGTAACATAAATAAAAATAGGAAAGAAAAGAAGAAAAAGTTGCAGATACAATGTTAAGGAGGTCGATATTAAAAATGAAAAAGGGATGAGTGTATGAATTTCTCCTGGGTTATATACTTCTGAAAATAAAATCTAAATTGCTTAAGCCATGATTTGCTTTTGTAACCCTTTAGGAGTTCACTTAAAAAAATTAGTAAAGAATCTGAAATGTTCTTATGAAAAAACTATCATAATACAAATATGACACTATCATGATACAAAAAGAACAGAATGAACATTTTGAATTGCTATTGTTTGAAGAATTTACAACTAAAGAAACTATATTACATATCTGTAACTAATATCATCTGTACAATGTTGATTTTCTGCATTTGCTCAATAGCTCATTCTATGTAGATACCTGCAAAGCTCGCTTTATTTAAAGATGGACATTTTGAATTCAAATCTGAAATCCTCTCACTTCTTTTGTAAACAAAATGCATTCTCTTGCAAAATTAAAAATTGTACAATAAGGACACAAATGGAAGATAAAATTAAGAATTTTGGCAGCTAAATTCTTGTAGAGGTAGAGTCAGACTGAAAGAAATTCAATGTCATAGCTTCATATATGTCATATTAAAGGGGAATTCAAATGGTTTTGTTTGGATTTTACCACCAATGCCTATAGTTTCTGCATTTAACCCAGTTACTATTTGGTAAATACTAGCAAGATGGTGTGTTTTGTGTGCTGGTATTTTACAAAAATAGCAGTGCTACATTACAGTGCAAGTTACTATAATAAAGAAGCATCAAGCAGGAAGTCTATTTATGCCTGGCATGACAATTTTGTAAGTACTGGTTGCTTATGTTCTAAGAAGTGATGAGAAAGACATTCATAAGAAGCTTGTGGGACTATCCCATAAGCTGCAGGTAGACATTGTAAGAGACTGCGTATGAAGCTATATAAATTGCAGCACTTGCAACAGTTGAAACAAAATGACAACATTAGCACTTATCAGTTTTGTGTCCAGTGCAATGGTTGACACCCAGAAATCGTAAAATATTAGTGCAACTCACCTAAAGTGAATGTTGTCTGTGCAATGTTGTCCCAGAAAATTTACAGACCATTGTTCTTTGCCAAAAACACTGTAACTGGACAGACATACCTGGGCATGATACAGCAATGGTTGTGTGCATAAATGCAAGAAGATTCTTACAATTTTCTCTTCCAGCAGAATGGGGCTTCATGCAATTACCATAACATTCACGATTTTCTACCTCAGCGTTGGATCGGAAGAGCAGGGAATATTGATAACTGTTTTGAAAACTGGCCTCTTCATCACTGGATCTTAACTCCTTGTAATTTATTCCTATGAGGTTCCATCAAAGATGGTATGTATGTGTCACCTTTACCACAAAATCTAGAAGAATTCAAGCATAGTACTGAAGTTACCACTGTATCTCCAAATAAAATGGCAAGAGTTTGAATATCATGTAGACATATGCCAAGTTTTAGGTTCTTCCCATATCAAGCATACTTGTTAACATTTCATTAACAATCAATAGTGAGAAAGCTTCAAATTGATTTTAAAAAATCTGATGTGTTATTCACTTGACTTTCTCCACCTATTCTGCAACAAAGTATTCTTTTAAAAATGTATTCTCCTATCTACTTCTTTCTTGCTAATTGAGATAAACCTTAACAAAATGATTAGTTATGTATTTACTTGTAGGTACAAGGGAATATAGTAGGCTAAAGTGATAGCAAACCTTTTAAGAGCTAGCCAGTGATCACATTCAAATTCTGATCTTTTTGGATGACAAGGATGAACAAATAAAAACAAATTATGATGATCATTTTAGAAAAGTAAATTGATGGAAAATTTAAACCTATAGTTATCAGAAATGGTTAACTCCACAAAAAATGAAAGAAAGAAAAAATATATCTTATATAAATTGTGTACTTTAACAAGACTACTTTTTTTTTTGTAGTAAGATTTTGACTACCAGTAATGCAGAAGTAATCAGAATGAAGAGGACTTCAGAGGCTATTCTCAGAAAATTCAAGATATATATTTCATTTGTCATGAAAATATCTGAAACAAACGTTATTATAGATAGAATAAAAATGTTTATTCATTTTTGAGAAAATCAAAGGTTTTGAAAAATGTTCCATGTGAAGGATAATTTGAAGTGTCGGATTTTGTGTGGAACATTTTTTGTTGCATCTGTGGAAGATGCTGAACTTAAGGTATCAACTTTGGTATTTAACAGACTTTTCATTTTTTAATTATGCTGTTCACAAACTTATAATTGGACGTTTACTAAGAATGCCTTTTTTAATTCATTTATTTAGGTGTCTTCAAAAGAACAGTGCAGCATGCATTTGTAAAATATTGAAGTAGGCATAATTATGTAGCACTTTGATAGGTTAAGATACTTGTGCGCTCCCATAGAACTAGTAGAACATCTCTCCAGCCCTCTATATGCCCTTTCTTCATTGCACCAGACTTCTTTCAGAAAGATACCATGAGGCTAAGATGTACACTCCATGATCCTAAAATTAATCGTTTTTTTAACAAATTAATGTGATAAATAATATCTTATGTTAGCTCTCTGCTTTTTTACTATTTATATTTGCAATACAATAAAAAAAAAAAAGTAACTAGACTAGGAATTTGAATTCCTTGGCCTTGGTAAGTGCCAGAACTCCCCTTCCTAAGTTGTTTCAATTTGAGACACTAAAGATATTATTTTGTTGTAAATGCAAGGGAGATGCAGTAACCGTAGTCATATGTTTAAAAAGGTTGCTACATGCTGCTCTTGAAATGGCATGCTCTTCCCAAGACATCAACGATGTTAATGGTAATAGCACGTAAAAACATGAAAATTATTTCAAATTTTTTACTATTACAAGGGTAATTCAAATATTAATCAGAATTTTAAATTAGTGCCTCTGGTAGTGAATGGAAATAATTGGGGCTTTGGGAAAATGTTGGTGGGGATGTCTGGAATTGTAGCATTTTGCATCTCACACTGCAGAGCAGCCGTTCGCGTCAGTATGCCATGAACAAGCAAGAGGTACATGTGTCTGTTGTGCTATGCATCATTATCAAGTTGTTGGCAAAAGAAGGCACCAAAGCTTCAGAAATTTTGAGAAGGCTTCAAGCACAGTTTGGGGAAGAAACCCTTTCAAAGACCCAGGTGTATGAGTGGCATAAAAGATTTTTGGCAGGAAGGGAAGCAGTGGCAGGAGTTAAATGCAGTTGTGACAGTGAAGGCCAAAACATGTCCTTTTGCTGGAAAGATACTTACAACTGTCTTTTGGGACTTGAAGGCATTTTGGTGGTGGATTTTCTTTGTGAATGAAGGACTGTGAATGCAGATTATTACTACTGTCTTTTGGTCGAGACAAAAGCTACTTACTGCAACAAATGACAGTGGCAACCAATCCGAGATGTGACTGTGCTGTAAAGCCACACACTGGTGTGTTAACACAGGGAAAAATGGAGGAAATGCATTAGAAACTTCTGGAACATCCACCTTACAGTCTAGATTTGTCACCCAGTGACTATCATTTGTTTGAGCCACTGAAAGAAGAACTGGGAAGTAATTTGATGATGATGCAGCAGTAGAGGAGTATGTGTGCAACGTTCCTCTTCTTTCTTCGAGGATGGCATCAAAAAGCTGCCAATTCGATGGCAAAATGTTTGTCAAATTTAGGAGATTATATAGAAAAATTAGGTATATGTTGTATTTTTATTAGTGGATTATATACATTTGTAAAAAATAATTCCGGTTTATATTTGATTCAACTTAGTAATAACAGATACCCCATAAATGGCTGATGTCTCAAAAGATTATTTGAAATAAAGGGTGTGTTTTAAAGGATCTGCATCTTTTCATCTCTTTTCTTTTGGGCTATCTCTTGTGGTTTACCAGTTATACAAAGCTCATTTCAGATGAAGAGGAACCCGCAGGCTTTTCCCAAAAAATTAAGATTTACATTTTGTTTCTCATATAAATATCATACTTAGAGAGAACTGCTACCATATGCTCAGCCGGCAACTAAACAAAATATGCAAAGAGATGAACAGAATTTACACTTTTATTCGTAGAAAGTAGTTACATTGAAGTGACTATGTCCTCTAGATTTACAAAAATAGAGACATGGTGCTTAAAAGGGAGTATAATTGCCATGGACAGCAGTGCATGCTCTGCATCATGCTCCCATGCTGGCCACAAGGTTGGTAAGGAGTACTTGTGGTAAGGCTGTTGACAATGGTTGGTTGTCATTCGTGCATGTGGACGTGCTACAATGCATCTCCTGAAAGTATCCCACCTGTATCCAATGGGATTTAAATTGGGGGAAGAGACAGGCCAATCCATTTGCTGAATATCCTCTCACCTGTGCTGTTCGATGCGTTCACACATTATGATTCATAAAAATGAAAAGACTTGGGGAAGGAGTATGGTATCACAGTAGTGTTGACCAGCATTGAAAGATTTAGATTGGTACATCCAAGCAGTATTATGCCTCTCCACCAAAAGGATCATGTTCAAGGATGTTCCTGAGTGTATTACTTGTTCCCACCTCCCGCCAGATGATGGTATGTTGAGAATCACTGCTCAGACTGAATTTGTTCTCATCCGCGAAGAGCACATGACTCCATTCCTTGTTGGTCCAATTTCTAATACAAATGGTGCTGCCAATGTGTGAGTGTCAATAATCATAACATACTGACTGTTGGGCAAAGAGACCACAGTCTTTGTGTATGATTGCAGGCCTAGCAGTTCTGTTAGATATGATTGCAATTGCACCTGCCGTTTGATGTGGGTGCCTTTTTGCCTGTTGACAATGTAGCAAGCATCTACTGCTGGAGCCGCTGTAGTTAACCACCTCCTCTCCTTGAGGTTTAGAAGGCTCTCCTGTGAGCAGTACCAAACTCCTGGTCAACGCTCATTACACTTTGTATTTCCATTTTCATGATGATTCTTCTTTGTATGAAATCATCCAAATGTTGTCTATGGGCTATATTGTAAAGCAGCACACCACTTCAGTGCACCATAACTGCTCGCTGACTGCCACACATGTCTTGTCCTGTTTCTTCAACTGGCCCGTTTTGCGGGATCAGGTTCATTTGGTGTTATAGTCTGCTACACTCACGCCATGTAATGCCCAGCTTTTTGTATATGTGAAAGACCTCTGGTAACATGTTCTCGCAGTTTCATTCATATTCACCAAGTAGTTCATAAGTTATTTAATTTATCCAACTCATCCTTAGGTTTTGCACACCAATGTATATAAAAATAATTAGAATCATTTTAGAGGGGAGAGAATTTACATGTAAAGGATAGATTGGAAAGAGGGGATGCTTTTGAAAATCTTTGTATATAAGGTCAATTCAATAAGTACTTGTGTTTTAAAACAGATGGTGTTGCTAAGGCAAGCTGGTGTTATCATTGTGTAGCATCATTTGTTACACATAAAATATTTTCTATAGATCTTCAGGTTAGTTTGAATTTAGCAGGTTTTTCAGTTCGTTGTTCAATGTGTTATCACTAAAATGAAAAAGGTGCAGTATCATTCAATGGTTTGGATTTTAATTTTCAATGGGAAAACTTGCAAGGAGGTAAAAGCAAGTTGGTTGCTGTTTATGGGGACCTTTTGCCATCTAACACAGATATTGGTTCAACAATTTAAACATGTTCGAACATATATTTTTGGTGAGGAGTGCCCAGGATCCCCAATAGATGTGGCTGCTAAGAAAATCATTGAAAAAATCAATAATAATTCTTGCTGATCATCAAATGAAAGTTTTGAACTGGTCAGCACTGGTGTGCTGACAGGAATGGAAATTCATATTGTGTATGATAAGTTGAAATTGAAAAAATTGTCAGTTTGAAGGGTACCATGATTGCTCACAATAAGCAGGTGTGGCTTTCAGCTTCAAAGCTGTATTTAAGGGAAGTTTGAAGGACCTTTTGCATTGAGTTTTGCACACTCCAGAACTCAAGCAACAATAAATACGATGCCTACTCAAGTTGATTGATGTTTGGAGGAATTTAGTAACAGTAACGGTCAAATTATATGTTTTATTAATTTGTTGAGTTGGTCGAAACTAGTCCCTCATAATAACAATATAAGTGACATAGTGTTAAAAAACCAACTCAACAAATGTTGAGGTAGTGTGTCTGTCTCAGATTCTGAGTTAGTGAGTTTGAACTTTGGTGGGATGAGTTATCCAGATAAGGTTTTTTTCAGTTTTCCTCTATTCTGAGAAAACATATGTTGAGAAACTCTGAACTTTATTCTCACATGAGCACCATTTTACACATTTCATTCATCCATCATAAAATAGACCTACCAGGTTAAAACATGTTAAAACTACCCCCACCCCCAAACAACTAAACAATGGGTTGCATCTGGTAAATCTGCAAAGATGGTCCCACTAGCCAGAAAAATGATGGCAACTATGTTTTGGGATGCAAAGGGTGTGATACTTATTAACTTCTTAGACACAGGAAAAATTATTACTAATCCGTTATAACAAGAAATTGAAAGAGTATGCTTATTTGGTAAGGAAAGATGGAAGCACTGTTTCACCATGACAATGCATCAGCAAATTCATCCAGAGCTGTTGCCACCAAACTGAATTAATTATAAATTGCTGCCACACCCCTTATTTGCCCAACCTGGCCCCTTGCGATTTCTTCCTGTTACCAAAAATGAAAACAAATGGCTCACAGGATCAAAATTTATATCAAATGTAGAGGCCATCATCGAGACAGAGATTTATTTTACAAAACTTAACAATTCCTGTTTTTGGAGGGATTAAAAAAATGGCAGGAACATCGGGAAAAGTATGTACCTTCAAAATGGGACTATGTTGAGTAAATAATTTGTTTTTTTTTTAAATAAAATGCTGTCTTCATTCCTAATACAAGTACTTATCGGACTGTATGTTTGAAAATCACCTATTTTAAATGCACTCTCACACTTACTCACTCTCTCTGTTTCTTTTTGCTAAAAATGCTTTTTATTTTTTTTGTATTCAAGGTGCCTCAAAACAATGCTTTCTCAGTGAAATATTGATATGAGATTATTGGATGGAATATAATATTTCCTTTACCTACCATATGCATGGTATAGAAAATAAAATTTCAGTTTGCTGACAGCCTGGAGTAGATAACATGAAAGGTGCATGCATTCAATAATTTTTTTCTTGTGGATCCTGCTATATCATACCTTCCTAGACATTTACATCATTTAAAATGCTGGAATATGTAAATACAGTAAAACCTCTTTAATCCGGAACCAATTGGGGCTTAATGTTGTCCGGATTATCAAAAGTCTGGATTAAGTGAGATAAACACCACAGAGAAAAATGATGAATGAAATTAGAGTACTGTATAATTTTATTAGGATGTAAGATACAATAGGCCCACCTAATTTTAATTACACATTCTTTATTTGTTTGGTTTGAAGAAACTATCAATTTTCTTTCGTGGCCTATCACGCATCTTTTTTCACAATGAGATCATGAAGACTCCTCATATGATGGTAGCATGCAAAAATCTGTTTATCAGTTTTCTCGACAAAGTCTATTACGCAATTCAGATACTGTTTAACCTCACTTAATTTCACTTTCGACTTTCCGAAATCCACATCCTTAGACTCAGATTTGCTACTAGTGTCCCTTGCATTACTAACGCTTTTCATAATTTTGTCATCAGTCATAATGTGATAGCCTGGATTATCTTCCTCTCTGTCAAGCCAGTCTTCAATCTTGTCTACTGTGACAGCTTTCTTGCCACCCACAACCAGTGTTTGGTGAAAGTCATTTAATTCAATTGCATTGGTGTCTAATTCAACACTGTCATCATACAAAAGTTTCTTCCACTTATTTGTCAATGCTGTTTACTGCAAAATTGAAATTCATGGATCTGAAATCATTTTATATTCTGGAGTGCTATTTTTGCCCATTAATCTTCATCGTCCAGAGGCTTCTTACCTTCAAAAACTTCAGACAGGAATTTCTTTCTGAACAACTGCTTTGTAGTGCAACTACGCTCCTGCTGTATCAGGGAAGTTGTGTTAGGTCGCAAGAACACACATTTGAACTTATCATTGGCAGTACACAGTTTCTTTGCTTCTGGATGCACAGATGCATTATCGAATAGGATTATGGCTTTCACATAATTTTGGTTTTTATTTCCTTGATGCCTTCTTATTGCAGGTACAGCATGGTTGTGAAACAATCATAGGTGGTGTCTCCTGCAGGCCATGCATTTTTTAATTGTAGTAATGCACAGGCAATGTGGATATTACATTCTTAATAGCCCTTGGTTGTTTACTTTTACTTATGACAACTGGCTTTAAAATATGGCTACCATTTGCATTAGCACTTAATAACGTGTTCTTTGCACATTTTTCATCCAGGCTTGCGTGTTCTCAGGCAATGCATGCCAAAATAAACCTGTCTCTTCGGCATTATAAACTTGAGACAAATCTAACTTTTCTTCTTGGATGATAGATTTTAGTTTTTTTCTAAATGAGTCAACAGCTGATGTATCAGCACTCGAGCTCTCTCCACACATTTTTTTGTTCACTATGTGATGATGCTTGCGGAATCTGTACAACCACCCCAAACTAGCCGAAAATCCATTGATATCAAGTTGTTTCGTAAGTTGTTCGGCAGCAGCTTGAATTCAATACCTCTCACTGCAATTTTGCTTGTACGAAATTGTTCGTATCACTTGTATGTCGCGTCTTCAAACTTTTGTTCAGCCAGCTACTGCATTCGTTTGACCTGACAGTTTTCCTCATTTACATCACAGTTTATCAAAAATGATAAGAGTTCACCCTTTTTCTTTTTTATGTCTGAAACTATTTGTTTTGCAATTCCACATTCTGCATATACACATGCAACAGTGGCACCATTTTGATAATTTTCTCGTGTATTGTAAGTGATTAATGCTTACGTTTCCCCAATGATATTGTAGGTTTACTAAATGACATTATGCACTCAATTTGTTTCTTTAACTTAAGGACTAAGAAAGGCAAGTGTTAAACTAATTCTTCTGACAAGAGTTTGCAAGCCCTATAGCAGGTACAGCAAGGATGTGTGAAGGAGTACAGCCTAATGTACCTTCTGGTATTCCTAAGAGATTCCTATTGTACAGTCTATGCAAAAATAAATTGGACAATTTCCTTAAATTTGTTTTAGTGCAGTACTATAATTTAAGTTAGCAATTCACAGATTTTTTTTAAGGATGTGATTAAGCAAAATCTGGTTTATAAGGCTCCAGATTAATGAGGTTTAACTGTACTTTACTTTTGACAACTCAAATCTTTCTCTCATTCTATCCATTCTTCTATAATCTTATTAAATATACAGAAATAACATCAATATAAAAAATTAAACCCCATATAATTCCAACATACACACACACGCACACACACACATATATATATGAAAAAAAATGTAAATGGCATGTTATTTATGGACGCTCTTTAACTCCTGTGGTTCTCAGTGTCCCATTCTAAATTGGGCATGAAAGACCGCTTAATTTTGCTCAGAGGCCTCTCTATCAGGCTTGAGGTTCTTTTACGTGCCGTAAATCTATGAGACGGGACCAACGGCATTACTTCCCTTTCGAAGGAAGCCATGCTAAGGATTTTTACGCCCGAAAAAATCACACACCTATAATCCCTTTGTTGCTATTATGATTTCTATATTGTTGTTTTCCATGTTATATGTTGTGCCCCAAATCAATTCCTTTAAGTAGGCAACAATTTTATGAAAGGTTTTGGAACAGTGATACGTATGAACAGAATATTTTTGAGTTGGATTTGTAACACTCCCTAGTGACTAATTGATGAACTTCCAGTTCCCTGTCAAAGACCGCAGAGTCAAGATATTCAAAAGCTTGATTTCTCTGATTCCAATCTAACTTGATTGCTATCCCGTGAAGTCATCTGTAATAATCAACACTGAGAAAGCTTCAAATCTTTAATTCCACAATGTGTTTTGTGATGGCAATTCAAAGTTGAAAGAATGGCATTGGTTTTTATTGATGTAGATTTTCTCCCAAACATCAGGCTCTGCTGTATATCTGGAGGGTCTTATAAGGTAGAAATTCAGTTGGAAACCATCGACAATGAAGCTCACATGACTTCGAAGCCGGTCTGGCAAAACAATACATAAGTGATACTTGAAAGTGTTACAAATCCAACTAAAAAAAATCTGATGTGTTCCATTCACATGACTTTCTCTATATCTCTGCAACAAATTATTGTTAAAAAGCTTGTGCTTCTATTTACTTCATGCTAATCGAGAAAAAATTAGCAGTGATAGTCAAAAGCTGGTTGCTATGTGACTGAAGTTCCTTTCTTTGTATGGACAGGAGTTGATAAATTCCTGCATGAGAAAAGAATAAGTTGTTCCTGGCTGAAACAAAAAACAAGGAATATCTAAAAAATAATCAACTCCACAAAAAAAAAAAAAAAAAAAAAAAAAAAAAATGCATATAACATAAATTGTGTGTTTTAACGTGCTCTAGAGTTTTTGTGTGGTAAGTTTTTGTCCATCTTTTTATGGTTCAGCAGTTATGCAAAATGCCATAAAATTCATCCAGAATAAAGTAGTCTTCAGAGGCTATTCTCAGAAAATTCAAGATATATATTTTATTTGTTAGGTAAATATCTTAAATTATAATATTATAATCAAAATCATTAGAGCCATTTTTGAAAAAAATCAAAATTTTCAAAAAAATTTCCATCTAAAGGGTAGTGGGGGGGGGATTTTCTTGAAAATCTTTGTGCCGCATCCTTGGAAGATACCAAACTTAAATACCAAGTTTGGTATTTTACAGTCTTTTCATTTTTGAGGTATGCTGTCCACAGACACACACACACATGCGCACAGACCTTTTTCCAAAATTGGAAAATTTGGATTCAGGGGGACCCAAAACATGTATTTCCAGTGAAATCTTGGTATCAAATTTTTGGGTGCATTATAATACCTTCTCTATACACTATGTACATAGCATGTATAGAGAAAGTAATATTCTCTTCTTTAAGTTGCCTGCTTCTTTTCTGCTTCCTCACATATAACATTTGCTGTATTCTTCTTATTAGTTTATTCTCATGCCTGTCATTTTTACTTACTGCTACCGAAGTATCATGAGCATGCCCAGCTAAAAATATTGGGGGGGTCCTGTGATTTTTAAAAATCAAGTGTGGGGAAACATTTTTCCTTACTTGACATTTAATTATTGCTAAAGATAAATCTATATGTTATACTTCTTAAATAGGAGAGAGAGGTGCAAAAATTACAAATAATGTCACCATGAAAAAGAGAAGAAAGGCTGACTCTCAAAAAAATCATTGTCACATTGCTGTAGTAGATTGAGCTGGAATTGTTTTAGTTCTAAAATAGATAGAAAGTAAAAATACCAGTATCTTCCCTTTCTCTCTCATAGGCTGCATAGTTTAAGGTTAAATATTAATTTTGAGATTTAATGATAAGAATTTCTTTCCTTTGAAGTTTTAAAAGTAAGAAAACTTAATTTGGTTCACAAGACCAATGTTTTATTTTTAAACTATTAAAACATTTAATGTTAATGTTTTATATTATTTGTCCCCCCCAAAAAAAAAATTAAATTTAGAATGATTCACTTGAATATCTAGTTTCTTTTATATGCTGATGTATAATAATTACAATAACTTAAATAAATGTGCAATTTTTCTCTCGTCAATGTCTTGCTTAGAGGCAAAAACGTAACTGTAGCCAATTTTGTCTTTGCAACATAAAATCTTGATTATAAGTTATTTTTGGACAGTCTTGTGAACAGATGCTTACAACCTTGGTGTGGGTGAAGTTCATTATTAGCACCTTGCTTACTAAAAGGCAGCTGATAGTTGAGTGGATGACAGACCTAAAATCAACCAATTAAGTTTAAAACTTTATTATTTTTATGCTGGTTAGGGAGAGAAAATGGAAACAGGTGTTTTTGTTTTCAACGTGTTTTCAGTATAAAAAATCACAACTTAGTCTGGGACATCATTGTGATTATGGCCCCTTGTCAATATAGCCAACAATTTTCTCCTTTCCAAGAAAGACTCAGAATTAAAAATGTAGGTGGCAAAACCTTTGAGCTAAGAAATGGGGGATCCAAACCCTCAACCAGGCATACCTTATCAGGGTTGCTTTCAAAAGTTTTGAGAGTGGGCGAGTTATGACAGGCCAATGCAGATTTTCCTAACTTAGATTGAAATTTAGATAGTAGTATGTACAAGCATGGGCACTCTGCAACAATGTATTTGCATACATAACTGGATGGATATTAAACAAGAGCATTTCCATGTTATTTTCTATAGTTTAAGGGAGGGAGAATGCCAAGAACCACTATTATGCATTTGAGAATCTTTCACAATCCACAATTTATTGATGGTATGCAGATTTTAGACGAAGGAATTCCCTTGAAAATGAAGACAGAGCAAGATAGCAGCTACAGCTACAATGTATGAAAATGTGATGAAAGCAGAACACTTACAGGAAGATCCTTCTTGCACATTTCGTCAAATTAAAGAAATATTGGTTCAGCATCAGTGAGAGCAGTCCTTAAAGAAAACCTTCATACCAGGAAGCTCTGCACTCAATGGATCCTCCACCACCTCATAAATGAGTAGAAAACACATATGTACGTTGATGCCAAATATTGATAGCAAAATTGAATGGGGGAAGATTCAAAACATATTTAACATTATAACACTTAACAAAAGTTGGATGTAACAGAATAATATACAAAATAAGTGAGTCATCATTTTTAGCCTTCTCAGGAGAGCCAACAAAAGTGAAAGGCAAGTGAAAAGTAATGGCAAGATGATTTGTTATTACCAAATAGTACACCACAGAACTAATGCCACAAATCTTTATAAATTCAGAACAAAGCAGCTTAACACTATTTTGGCCTCTGCCCAAAATACACTAGAAATAACCCATTTTCTGCTCTAGTTCAGATCTGACACCATGCACCTTTTTCTATTCTCCAAAGTAAAAGAAAAAAAAATTCATGGTCAATGATTTGAATCACTGAAAGAATGTATTTGACTCTTATCTCAAGAGGAATAGCCCTCAGTATGTTCAATATTATATGTATGGATGAAGCATTGTACAAAATACAACAGAGAATACTTTAAAAAGATGTTAGAAAAGATGTTATGATATGCATTTTTAAAAAAAATTATTGCATTCATTCTAAAAACTTTTGAAATGACTCATGGGGGAAGAGTTGTATTCCATCTAAAATGCTGATATGAGAACATCATCAGAAATACTTTAAAGCCTGAGAAAAAAAGATTGTGTGTGTGTGTGGGTGGGTGCGGGTGTGCGCGTGCATGTGGGCGTGCGTGTGCTGAAAAATGCTTTTAACAATTCTCTGTGAATTTTCTGATAGATCCTTTTCATTCTAAACAATTTTTGCTTAATTTTGTGTAAGTAGTAAACCATGAGAACTACGTGAAGAATATAAATCTCATTAAAACATAATTTATAGTAAATACATTTCTTTTTAAGGAGGATTAATCATTTATTTTTTACTAACATATAATGATCCCCTTTTTCAAGATTTGATTTGGTTCATTCTCCAGCATCCCTTTGTACCTACAACAAAATGTGTAATGAAACAATTTCTCAATGCTTTTATCTTGATTGTTATCTTATATTTTTAGATAATACTGGTAGAACAGTAACAATTTTATAATGCAGTAGCTCTTTTCCATTCATACATCTTTGCAATCCTAAGACTTTATATTCTAGGGAAATTAACTTATACTGTTGGAGACATACAAATAGATGACAGCTTTGTAAACCTAACAGTTCTTTACAAAGCATGTAGGGATTGCTTTGGTTTTGGTAGCAGCTCTAATAATCCTCATGTGTTCTCTCATTTGGAAACATTTTATAATGAAGTCAATTTTATTATTTTGGCCTGCATAATCAATCATTTTTCGCTGAGGTTATTGACTTACTTTTATAAGAATAGTTGTTTTCTTAAGTGATAGAATTGCTATATTGGGTTATTGAATGTTACTAAAAAAGAAGAAGAAGAATGAATGAATAATGAAACTTATTTAACATCTAGGACATCAGACCTCTATGGTCTGGGCAGAAATGAATACAGCACTTTGCAAAACATTGCTGACATCACTTCTTGGTTGAAAAGTATTCTCTAAATTATTATTAGAAACATATCAACAATTTGTCCTAATGATGTACCGTAATTCAATACTATCCAAGGCAATGATGCAGACGATTAATGATTATTAATTCCAATTTCCATATGGAATCCAATGGTATAGAAATATCCCAGTCATAAAAGATAAGTGCCATAGCACATCATCTTGTTGCAACCAGACTGTTCACAGTGCCTGGCAGTTGTAGCTGGAAAAATAACCAGTTGTTCTGAATGTCAGATAAGACATTTATGGTTTAATTCCTTTAAATTTTGTTTTCTTTCTTTCTTTTTTTAGGTATGTGTCACCTTCTCCGCCACAACCTCCACCCCGCCGATTGTCAGAAAGCAGCTCCGTCCCTGGGTCTCCCCAGCATAGACGTGTGGAACATTTCCGCGCTCGCTTCCATTACACACCCGAACCTCAACGGCGTGTGTTTGGAGGCAATGACTTTCAGGATCTCTGATAGTAGAACAAAGAAAAAAAATATTTCTGTTACAAAGGTTGTGTGTGTGTGCACATTGTGAGTGTATATAATTGTACATGTATGACTGTGCGAGTATGTATTTCTACATGAGTGTGCTCATATGTTTGAGATGTATGTGTATCTATAATTATATTTGTTTGTTTCTTATGACTAAAGCAATTTTTTTCCCCTCTTACATTTTTTTATTTCCAATTTCAACAAAAGTTTGAATTATGGAGGCTATTGAGGCTTTGCAGGTCAAAGCCTATTAGTAATATATCTCTGCAACCATAATAACCATTGAAGAAAAATATACTAAAAGTATCCATTCTTGAGACATAATACCTGTGTACTGGGCACAAAAAGTTAATGAAAAGCATGGTTTTCTTTGAATGATTTTAAGTACTGTACTGGTGAACTTGAAGCTTTATAACCATTCATCATAGAGAAATAAAACTTTGAATAAAAGATGGGCATAATCTATAAGAATAACAATACCACTTTCTGGTGGTAAATAAGATTCAAAACTGCTTTATTGTAAAGTTTAGAAAGAACTGGAGACATTCCAAGATAGATTTAAATAACTCCTGGGAATAGTAGTGCTTTTATGACTAGAACAGACCAATAGTATTGAGTTAATAGCATAAGAACAGTACAAATAAACTGCTTCTGAGAACTAGCACAACATTTTGAAGGGAGCAAATTGTGTGGGTTAATTCAATATAGCACAATGTCTTGATGGAAAACAAAACTGAAGATGCATCCAAAAATCTTATACATTTTGGGTATAGGCATTCTAATTGGTTGCAGCATCATTTCTCTAGTTGTTTAAATGTCTTTTTTACTTCCTCTATGCACACTATGTACATAGTGTATAGAGAAGGTATCATTGCCCCCAACAATTTGATACAGAGATTTCACCAGAAATACATGTTTTGGGATTTTTTGAATAAAAAAAAAATATATTTTTAGAAAAAGGTCCATATGTGTGCATGTCTATGGGCAGCATAGCTCAAAAACAAAAAGTCTGTTATATACCAAACTTGATATTTAAGTTCAGTATCTTCTAAGGATGCTACACAAAGATTTTCAAGAAAATTCTCCCATCCCCAGCTATCCTTTACTTGGAAAAAATTTCGAATATTTTTATTTTCTCAAGAATAGCTCTTAACAATTTTGATTAAAATGTCTTATATTTAAGATATTTACATGACAAATAAAATGTGTATCTTGAATTTTTCGGGAATAGCCTCTAAAGACACCTTTATTCTGGATGAATTTCTTTTTTTTAAAATAAGAACTGAAGCTTTCCTAGCGACGTGTTAATTCAAAATCTTCTCGGGCTTCTAGCCAGGTTTTTACCTGGCTAGAAGCCCGAGAAGATTTTGAATTCTTTTTTTTAATTTTGCATAACTAGCAAATCGTAAGAGAGAGACAAAAATTTCTACACAGAAAATGTTGAGCTCCTTAAAACACACAATTTATGTAATATACCTTTTTTTTTCCTGTAGTTTACTGTTTTCGAAATATTCCTTGTAATTGATTTCAGTTTTAAAATACTTAATCATTTCTCATACAGGAACTTGTCAACTTGTGGCCACGCGAAGAAATTTCAATCCCATAGCAATCACATTTTAAAACATGTGACTGTTGATTTAGCATAGTGTATTCCCTTTATTTCCTTTCTACTTATAAGGAACTAAGTAATAAGACCGTTTCTGCTAGTGTTTATCTCGATTAGCATGAAGTGGATAGAAAAATAAGCCTATTAATAATAATTTGTTAGAGATGTAGAGAAAGTCATGTGAATGGAACACATCAGATTTTTTTATATTAATTATTTCTTTAATTTTTTAATTGTTCCATTTATAGCCTGGTTCTTTAAGTAATGTTTATGTCATTGGCAGTTTCACTTTGGAATATATTGCCTATATATTATGGCAACTTATGTACGATTCTCACAGTATTTTATTTTATTGTTTTTTTTACTTATTTCTATTTTGTATACCTTTTATCACACATGCATTTTTATTTTCATTCATACTCAGACTCTGTGCAGGATAGGGAATAATCTTGGCTAGAGGAAAGTTCCCAGCCCCCCAGCGGGACCCCTTACACAGTAGTCAAATGCTTTACAAACTGAGCTATTTTTTATTTTGGTAAATTTTGACTTGGAGCCATGTGATGTTCATTTTGCTGATTAATTGGGTTTGCAATTGTATAGCAAAGTGCACTTATAAAATGGACTGATAACACTAGCAGAAGGAACTATGCTTAAGTATGTGTCAAAATGTGCAAATGAACTGTAAAGTGTATGACAATCTGGACACAAACATCCCTACATATTAAAACATGACAAAATTTTGAGTTTATAGGTGCTGTTAAACAGAACAATCATGGTTTATAACCCAATTTCTCTTGAGCATTCCATTGATGTATTTGATACATCTAATTTACAAAAATCTGTGTTGATAACAATGATGAAAATTTGTTTATACAGCACAATCTTTCTCCTTTCTATGCTGCAGTACATTATTCTTGGGGCAGAGGCAAGACAAACACGGTTGTGGTATAACCACATGTTTTCATATAGAATAAGAGCTTCAATAAGCAGCAAACCACAGTGATCATCAATTCTGCCAGGTTTCTTTATTGCTCTGGTAGTACAGCTGGTTGAGCAATGACTATTTGTGCCCAAGATTGATTTAATCCTGGTTCAGAATAATGGCTTTTTGAGTCTACTTAAATGCAACTGGCTCAGATCAGTAAATAGAATTGCAGCACATAAAAGTGCCCTTAAAAGACACCATTTTGACCTACAGATTTACTTTTTTGGACCTGTGTTCTCTATTAGAGGACTCAGGACTAGTGGAGGAGTTAAATTAAATATAGGGTTAGCAGAATAAGCCTTTTAGGATGCAGGGAATCAGCGCTTCAGGAGATAGGTCCAAGTGAAAAAAAATGAGATCTCAATTCAATATTTTGGTATTGTATGTAGTTAATTTTATTCTCACCCTTACCTCACATTCCAAGAAATATTGTAGTGTTATAACAGTGTTTCCTATTTACTCATGCATTCAATGCAGAAATCCATTGTTGTTTTACTGTTGGTGTTGGTCAGTGTGGTTTATTTTAAGTTGTCACGAAAAAGAAAGTGTGTTGTAATAAGCACTGGACAGAAACTCAATGCCATTAGCAGCAGAATGACAGCAGAAGAGGGACTCAAAGAAGTAAAGGTAAGAAAGATTATAAATTTATAATCAAATCTTAATGGGAAATATTGAATTACTCCATTGTCACACAAAACAGTTTGTTTTCAGATTGATCTTTGTTTTGTGTAACAAAGCAGTGAATTAACAGCAACATTGTTCTGAATTACTCTCCTGAGTTTAGTTAATGTCTGATTGTTGAAATAAGAAGTTATTGTTGTACCTCATTCCATGAATTCCATGAGCCCCAAACACCTTGTTTGTCCCAAAAAAACAGTTACCATAAGCTTTGTGAAAAAGTTTGGAGACATTATGATTTCTTAGGAGAGTTGTGACTATCATTTTGTTTTCATGTTCACCTATGAAAGCCTGTTTCATGTAATTTGGTTGAGAGAGCTTTCACCTTCTGTGTCATAGCATTGAAGAAATGTCAGTGCTATTCCCGTCCAGATGGGCTTTTTAGATTTCAGTCAAATTTTCAGCAAACCCAATCACAACACTTGCTGCATAGTAAATTTTGTGTTACTCTTTCATACAGAACAGTAACTGATACAGATGGTAGAACTTGTTAGGACATGAACTCATGAATGCGAAGTCTGCAGCTCAAATCCCACCTGGACTGTCCTCCTTAACAAGTTATTATTTTATTTTTTTTGCCCCTCAGTTTTCCTCAGTCTTCATAACTGATAAAAGTGGTAAGGTACTCTAAACTTGGGCCTAGAATGTTTCCTTCCCAAATTTTCTTTCCCTTTTCATTCATTTCATGTATCATCTATGTCCATCTCATGTGGTGCCATATGTAGTAAAAACAGGCATTACACACTTCTAAAAATTTACAGAAAATACTCATGGAGTTCTGAAATTGTAAAACAGCAATTTTGTCTGACCATTTGTGTGAAGTTTTCATTCATTACAGACAGTCTGTTCTTAGTTCTTCTTACGGATGTTAGTGCATTCATCTTGGAATTGACAATACCAGCTTTAAATAATATTTTCTTGTAAAGTTTCCATACATTGCGGTAATCTCACAATGAATTGCAATTGTTTATTATTTCTCCCACAGAAACTTTATTTATGGTGCATACATAGCAAGTTCACAAATTTCTATTTTTTACAACAAACAGAAAGTATTTACTATTTCTCACATAGAACAACTACACCACATCAAAAAGCAATGCAGAAGACTTGGAAAGAACAAGTATCCCCCACATAAAGCTATCTATAATTAAGCCAGCAAAGAATTGTGGGAAGCTTTGAAAGCCAAGCATTCTGTTGATGTCAACAATCAGCTAACAGTGCTAAATGCACGAGATGGCTCCTTGTTGAAGAAAATTCAATATCTGACTGAACAGTTTGACAGAATTCCTCCCCTAAGAGTCAGTAATACATGGCTTTCAACTCCAGAAGAAAAAATGCAAATATTCTCTGAAATACTAGCTGATCAATAATTTTCAAATGAATTAAATCAGTAACAAAGACTTTTCTAACAAAGTGCAGAATGATGTTTCACAATCTTTATAACTGTCTCCCTTTAACCAGTTCTTCACCCATGCTCAAGTAAAAAATGCAATATAACAAACATCAAAGAAGAAAATCCCTGCTCATGATTTAATGGCACAGCTTTTACTTAATGTATTCTCTATAAGGACACTAAGTTTCTTTAACACAGATATTCAATGCCATACTTCGAACCGTGCACTTCCCTCAGCAATGGAAACATGCAATGGTTATATTGATACCTATTGAATAGTGCAAGCTTATCTCAGTAAAACACTTTTTCAATCAGTATGGAACCGCACAATCACCATCCAAAACAATTCGTTCCAGTGTTCCACAAGGTAGCATTCTGGGATCTTTTCTCTATCTTCTATACACTTAAGATTTTCCATTTGATCCTCAATTCACTACCATCTACTTTGCTGATGATGTCGCTGCTTTGAGCACGAGGATATGCTCTTCTACGGCCACTAGGATGCAAGTTTTCTGTGACATCTGTGGTTTAATAAATGGTGCTTTCTAATTAATCCTCAGAAATCCAAAATTAAGTTTACATATAATCAAAAAGTCACTCAACATCCTGTGTTTATGGGAAGAGCACAAATACTAACAATGAAATCTATCAGATATCTTGGACAGCAAACTCACTTGAAACCTTCATATCACCAACTTAATACAGAAACTAAGCCATAGAATCTGCCAAGTCAAATGCCTTGTATCTGCATAATCCCCACTACCTCTACAATACAAGTGCCTTATTTATACATCCCTCATTTGACCTATTAGCAATAGTTACTCCGTACAGTTGCCTTGCCTTTCCAGATCAACCAAATCCAAAGAATTCAAAATAGATGTTTACAACTGATTACTGGAGCATCATGGTATGTTTACAACATTATACTGCATGCTGATTTAGAACTTCTGGAGGTTCTCTAAATCCTCCACACCAGCTACAAGAAGTTGCACAGATCATGCATCCAACAACATAATCCACTTCTCCGTCTCAACTACATTCCTCCTGCTCCTCACCACGAAGGCTCAAAAGACATTGGCACAGTGATCTATTAAATTAAATTAATTCAAATATGTAATAAAATAATACTTTTTTGGGACTACAGCTGGGTAACACCCCAATTACATGTTTCATGTTATTTTGTATAACCTTTTTAGCAAAAATGTGCAGTACTAAATATGCAATAAATTATCACTGCAGTACCTCACATTTGGCTGAAGCTTCTATTGTTTGGTGAAAGAAACAGTCAAATTGAGCCACATACTGACACTGTCAGGAATTTAATGAACTAAGCTACACATTGAATTAAGAATAGCTCTACTATTGACTCTCCTACTTGTGAATGGGAAGTCGGAATTTAGATTCCAAATTTACCTATATATACAGGATGTTAATAAACTGCATCAAAATATTTTTAGAGAATGTGGAGGGATCTTAAGTAATTTCGAAACTATGAATATGTTTCTTAAAGTGCCAGTACACCACTGGTTAATGAAGATGCCATTTAAGAGCACAACACACGAAAGAGAAAGAAGTTTCAGAGCACACCTCTCTGGTTTAATAGTCATGACATTAGCTTCTAAGTAAAAGGTTAGTCATTGTTTTCAAGTTTAAATGTACTCATAAAATCTTTTAATTAATTTTTTTTATTAATTCAGTTTTTTTTTATTGAGTTATAAGGTCATGTTCCAGTTTATGCAGTTCAAACATAACTGTATTACTAATTACAATCATTACTAACAAAAGGTTAAAACATGCTTAATACTTTCACATGCTGTACCTCAAATTAAGGAGTGAAACAAAGAATAAAAACTTTGTTTTTACATCAGTTTTATAAGAACTGCTCAAAATAGCAGCCTGCCTTTTAAGGCAAAGAAACAGTTGTCATACTCTATTCAAGGTTTCTGGTGTATGTTGAATAATGTCAATGGTGCTATTAATTGGGTAGTGAAGTCTTCTTCGGAGGTGATGAGTGTTTCGTATACCATAGACTTGAAGGGTGGTGCCTGAATCTTTTTACAGTGAAATGGGTGAAGATCTCCTATACTTAACTGGTGAGTGCTTAGGGCTTGTGCAATAGTGTGTATGTTGGTAGATGGCTCTTCTGCAATTCTTTGCAGAAAATTCTTCTCAAATTGCACATGTATTGATTGAGCTTGAGTAACACCCATAACACTCTTGAAAGTTTCACTCACAAATAACTATTGATGGACTGAAAAGTGGAATATGGTGTGGTTGGTGCCTATTGAGATACCATTCTCAATTAGCAGTGCCGTAGCAAGTAAACAACTATTTCTTGATTCACCATAAATAAAGTGGATGTACGCAAGTTCAGAGAAAATGTACACATTCTGTATGTTATCTTCAGCATATTAACATAAGTGAGCCAAATTAAGGAAATTATAGTAGTGTTATTGCACTGGCCAATCAAAATCACATGCTGAGTATATGTATTGCAGCTTCTATAGAATTAAAAGTAAAATTAATTTGCATTACAAAAAATGACCTGATGATCTTTGGAGCATCAGCTTTTGGTATTAAATGCATGAGAAGTCAAAGAAATACCCATAGAGACTGCAAAACACAAGAAGGCAATTAATTGATGCTCAGGGTTGCACTATCAAGTGAGTAGTTTGAGATTTGACAGATTTTTGTGGCATTAAATAATGAGAAGACGATAATGAACTGCTGAAAACCATATTACTGTACTTGTGGAGAATTTTAAAGATATTCAAAGCCAATTTTTCGTCTGGCTTTGCTTTAACACCATCTTCATCAACATCTGATAATATGTGTAACATCATATGACAGCATTATGTATAGGTGGGACCATGCATTGCCTATCTTAAATTGCTAATCTCAGAGACGTCTACAATTTCTTAAATTGTTTTGGTACAGCTGTAACACACTATAGAGAAGAGGAAACTATGTAATTGTAATGCATCACTTGCTTTTTGGATATGGCTTTCTTATCTCACATGACATCATATAGGGGTTTCAAAATAGAATTCGGCATGAAGCATTTAATACCTACTATATGAAACAAAGAGATGAACTAATTCATTAAAAGTTGACGCACAGTTTTTTAAACTGTATGTGCTTATCACAAAATGGATTGAAGTATTTCATAATATCCCTTCCTCCACCTCTAAATGCTCGTTGTATTTGATTTTACTTTCCAAAAGTTGTATAGTTTCAAAATGCTCCTCTGCGTTAGACCCTTCTAGTTTTCAATACATCTGTTGTTTTCTGTTGAAGCATTATGATACTGACAAGTCATTTGTCAGCTGGAGAAAGAAAGACAACTGTAGTCATCTGTGTGACTATCTTTTATTATCAAAGTACCTAAATTTTCATTTTTGCTATGGATTAGATATAAAAGGTATTTTATTTAATAAAGAATTGACTTCATAATGAAAATTTCAGTACAGTAGGGAAAATAAGTAGCTAAAAGATCTGATGTATTCTATTTACATATCACTTTGCTAATTGTTCTGCAAACTATTCTTACAAAAGGGTATTCTTTTGTCTCCATAATTCTAATCAAAATAAACATTACCAGAAATGGCCTTATTACTTAGGCCCTTATAAGCTCCTTAGCTCCAAGGAAAATAATGGAATATACTAGACTACAGCATCAGTAAAAGCTGTCACTATGAATTGACATTGAAATTCAGTTCTCTTTCCAAGGAAAAAAAGTGAAAGAAAAGAGGTCTGAAATGAATGAAGTTTGAGAAAAGTTTAACTATTTTAAAACTGAAACCAATAGCAGGGAATTCTCTAAAATGGTTACTTTAAAAAAAGAATCTGACTTTCCATTCACATGAATTTCTCTACATTTCTGTAACAAATTATTGTTAAAAAACTTATTTTTCTATCTACTTCATGATAATAGAGATAAGCATTAGCAGAAATTGTCCCTATCACTTTGGTTCCTTGTAAGTAGAAGGGAAAAACATCTAATGTGTTCCATTCATATGATGTCCTTTAGCTGTTCGATAAACAAACCTTTTATTCAAAACATTAATCTGTTATCTACATCATGCTAATTAAGATAAAACATATTTCTTACATAAGAACTGAAGCTTTCCTGGCGACGTGTTAATTCAAAATCTTCTCGGGCTTCTAGCCAGGTAAAAACTTGGCTTGACACCAACGTTTCGAAGAAGTGCATCTTCCTCGTCTTCAGGGTGACACCAACGTTTCGAAGAAGTGCATCTTCCTCATCTTCAGGGTGACACCAACGTTTCGAAGAAGTGCATCTTCCTCATCTTCAGGGTGACACCAACGTTTCGAAGAAGTGCATCTTCCTCGTCTTCAGGGTGACACCAACGTTTCGAAGAAGTGCATCTTCCTCGTCTTCAGGGTGAACCTGAAGACGAGGAAGATGCACTTCTTGGAAACGTTGGTGTCAAGCCAAGTTTTTACCTGGCTAGAAGCCCGAGAAGATTTTGAATATTTCTTACAGTTTGCCAGTTATATAAAACTCATCCAGGATGAAGAGGTCTTCAGAGTCTATTCCCTGAAAACTCGAGATATACATGTAATTAAAATATCTTATACCTAATATCTTATATCATTAGAGGCATTTTTGAAAAAATGAAAATTTTCGAAAAATGTTCCATGTAAAGAGTAGTTTGCACGTCGGGGCACTTTCTTTAAAATCCTTGTGTCGCATCCTTGGAAGATACCAAACTTAAATACCAAGTTTGGTATTTAATGGTCTTTCGTTTTTGAGCTATGCTGTCCACAGACACACATACACACACAGACCTTTTTCTAAAACTTTTTTTAATTCAGGTGGTCTCAAAACATGTATTTCTGGTGAAATCTTGGTATTAAAATTTTGGGTGCATTACAATACATTCTCTGTATTCTATGTACATTGTACCTGTAGAGAAAGTAAAAATTTTAAGACATAAATTGTATATCTTAATGAGATCTACATTTTTTGTGTTGTAAGTTTTTGTCTTTTTCTATAATATTTAAGTAAATTAAAATAATAATTTAATCTATATCTAAATATAATTCTCTGAAAGATAACATAATTAAATCAGATTTTAAATTATTAGTTTGAGTCCCTGATTAAATCCTATTTACCAGTGATGCAAAAGCTGTTCAGAATGAAGAGGACTTCAGAGGCTATCCCCAAGAAATTCAAGATCTTCATTTTATGTCACTATCTATCTGTAATATGCAGCATTTTAATCAAAACCGTTAGAGCCATTTTTTTAGAAAATCAAACATTTAAAAAAATCTTCCATGTAAAGGTTAGTTGGGGTGGGGGGATTTTTCCGAAAGTCTTCAAGTTGCATCCTTGGACAATACTAAACTTAAATATGAAGTTTGGTATTTAATCAACTTTTTGCAGACATACATATACTGAACTTTCCTAAAAATGTTTTTACATATTTATTTCTTTTTGTTTCAGGTGTTCTCAAAATATGTATTTGTGGTGAAATCTCGGTATTGAATTTTTGGCTGGAATGCAATATCCTATCTACCTATGTACAGTAGGTATTGTATATATACATATATATGCACACACACATATATACAATATAATATATTGTACATATGTGCTAGAGAAAGTAAAAATGGGATTGAAATGGCAAGAAGTCATTCTTTGAAAAGTGGTGCATCCTTATAGCAATTATACAAATATATATGTATATAGTTAGGCATACATGCATTAAGTTTCACAGAAAAAGTATCCCAAAATATTGAATGCCAACTTTCTTGTCAATTAGATTTTGTTCCTATGAGCAAGACAACTGACAAGTAACCCATTTTAGTACATGCACATTAATTTTGTGGACTATGTTAGATGGAGATGGAAATTAAAGAACCAGTTATTAATCTTACCATTATCCACTTTGATCAAACACACATTGTGTTGGTGAGAGGCAAGTGGCCTAATCACTGTGCCATTTAACTGCCACCCATTCCAAAAGGTGAACTTATGATGGTGAATTATTTTCTTGAAGGAGTATTTTAATTGTGCTTTTCATTTTACAGGGATATTCAAAAATACTTTTAGAAAGTTTAGGGACCGGTTCCTTACATCAAAACAGGAAAAAATGTTCATATAAGTACGTTCTTGATTTATTGAGCTTCAAAATGCAATTAATCAAAATATTTTAAAATTACACTTTATTCTATTTTTGACATTGTCAGCTTGTTAGGAGTTGTTCTACATAAACACCACTTGTGTTCTCTTCTTGCGTCTTGACAGGTATGTACACATCGAAGCATGGAATGTCAAATACTCCCCGACATCATTGTATGATTTCATAGGCTTATTTGGCACATAGATTAAGAGTTTCTTCATCTAGGATGTCTGTTACATAAACGGTTTAAGGTGCCCCCCAAAAAAAATCCAAAGGATTGAGGTCAGGGGAACGTGCTAGCCACGGAAGTGGTCTACTTATCCATCTGTCATGCTAGATACCAGCCAGTGCATCTCAAACAATGAGACTAAAATGTGCTAGAGCATCATGCATGAACTACCTGCTTCTTCTTATTTGCAGAGGCACATTTTCTAATAAGTCTGGGAGAGTGTTCTGAATGAAGTCACTGTAGACAGCACTTGTAAGGCGTGCTGGGGGAATGTATGACAATTGTCAACAAGCAGCCATAGCAACACAAGCCCAACTCTGCAGGGTAAAATGGGTCAAAATCTTCTTTGAATGAGTGGATAAATAAATGAAGTTATTAGGATGGTCCTGGAAAGCTGTTGAAGGGGACTTTCATTAATAAATTGATAATGCAAAAATAAAGCATTTTAGTGCATATGTTTATATAAATCTATTTTCTTGTTTCAATATCAACACTCCATCCCTAAATGTTGTAAAATTATTTTGATCATTCTGTATAGAAGCATTGAAAATTTTTTCTGTCTGCCTCCCTCTCCTCTTCGGAGGGTTTCAGGTAAATACTTTATTTCATTAGATCAATTCTTTATTTCTGTTAAAAACCACAGTTACAGTTCAGTAAGAGTTTCAAAAAGATTTTGAATTGGTTCCCGGATGATTTGTAATAGTCATTCATTTCACTTTTATGATTTAACCTTGTCACCGAAGCCTCTGGATTCTACCCAACATTTGTGCATCAGAAGTACATATTACGTACTTTTTAAAATCAAATACCATTATCTAATGTAATTAATATTAGTCCTATTCTTAAAGTTCCAATTACATTTGGTGTGCAGACAAAAAACATTCAAAGATAATCAGTACTATTAATAATTCTCTTGTAACAAGGCATTGAAATTAAAGTAATATAAAGAAAATAAAAATTATAATCAGTCTTAAGTTAAAAATTGGCAGACAAAATTTGTAACTGTCAAATATAGTTGTGTTAAAATTGTTAAAGAAAGTAAAAATTGTAATCAGTCTTAAGACAAGAAATGACAGATAATTTTTGCAACTGTTCAAATATAGGTGTGTTAAAATGGTTGTGGAGGTATCAAATATAAATATATACATATATATATATACACTATTTTCTCAGTGTTACCAAACTTTTCTTGCAATATGTGTTTGTGCATACTCAAAAAATTTCAGTAATCAAATATAATTTGTTGTATCACAGAATACTGAGAGCATGAAAAAATGCAGATAAAGAGAGTCATGTTCATCATTTATAATGCCAAAGCATTGAAAAGCATATTACATTTGTAAATCAGCGCTTCTAATATTTATCAATGTGTTTAAGAATGCAATGTATCATATAGCATATATAGAAACAGAAGTGTTCAATTGGTTTATTTAGTTTTAATGTTTAAGTTACATTTTAAATGACTGAAAAAAAGTTTTGAGACATGCAGATTGTCTGAGACAAAAGCTACCACCTTGCATGCTGAATAATAGAAATATGATAATGTTATTTGTAGCAAATGACAAGAGAATTTTCCAAAGTTTGGGATGATATCAATAAATCTCTGTGCACATCTCTTCAGGAAGATAGATGATCAGGCAATATGCAACATTTTCCATGTGTTTTCTAGACTCCACAAAGTGGTATTTGCATAAGCAGATCCTATGATACAGATCTTTATTGAAGTACTGTAAACATTGTTTTAAAATTTTCATATGTAGTATTATGATCATTGATCCCAGAGAGATAGAGCTGAGCTTATAAGTAATAAAATTATAATATTGTGTTTTTTTTTTTTTTCCTTCTTCTTTTTTAATATTAAATTGATTGAAATAGTTTTGATTTTGTGAATTATAATCAGTTTTAATAGGTGAGAGTAAGTAAAACTATAACAAGAGACAAATTTCATATTTTAAAACAAAGTTGCTGGTGTTGTGGAAACATTTTTAGATTTAGCTTTCCTGGTAAATGAATGAATTGGATGAAATCATGCTCAAATGATGATAATTGTGTTTAATACCTCCATTTATTTAAAATGGCACCATGTTGATGTGCGTAATGAAATGGAAATTGGAGAGGAAATTTATGAAGGAAATATTCCAAGGCTTAGTTTTGGACATCTCCATGGCATTTGCTATATTGTTATGAGGACAAGAAAACCTGGAAAAACCCTGTCAAGCAGAATGATTCTGCTGAAGTTTGAAATGTGGTCTCCAATTTATGTATCTGTGCCTTAGCACCTTGGCTACTGTGGCTGTATGTTCAAATAAATCAGGGTGTTAAGAGTTATTGGATATGGTAATTTGGAAAGTCAGGTAGCTTGCTCTGAGATTCAAACTAAGGCCCCTGACTGGTGGCAGGCACCTAAAATGTAGGCCTGTATTGAATTTTATTTTCTGTCAGAAAAGAATCTTCTGTACTTAGCCAGATTATTAAGCTACTTGTGGTTGAGAACAGTGAAAGACTTAACAAATATAAGCAAATATAAAATCATTATGATTTATTACATTTAATTTAATATTTCAGTATTAAGTATGGGGAAAACTTAATCTGTAATGCTTATTTTTTCAAAATAATTTAAAGTGCTTCCTGAGAATTTACAAAAAAAGTTGTAAATGTGTCTTCATATTATGTCTATCTCTGTCACTGCTAAAATGCACTCTTCTCCAGAATACCACTGTTACTACTGATCTCCTTCAGCATCAAAACTAAAGTTTCCTCTGTCATTTGATGTAAGGGTTGTTTTCATGCTTGTATAATTCAGAAATTTATTAAACTTTCTTAATGACAGGTTTAGTCTCAGATGCTCTGTATAACTTAAAATTACCCGAAGTTGATGCATTTTTTTTATACTTTGGGCTTAAGTTGGGATACAAAACTTTTCTGTATCTGAGAAAATAAACATTAAATAAAGAAGAAAAAAAGAAGTTGCCTGTGCTTAAAGATGAAGGATATTTGTCAAGGGTTTTCTTGTGCCTATATGTGTAATTCTTTCTGTTGAAAATGTTACAAATAGTATTGGTATCATGCATCTTAGTTAATATTTGGTGCAAATACATCATTTAGTAATTAACAGACATACTCTTAAAGCATTTTTATTGAATGTGCTCAATCTGGTATGTGTACCACAATTTCAAGTTTGAATAATGCTCACACTAAAAACTTTTTCTTTGCACATATGCAGGAAGTCAATTGTTTTGAACCTCACGTGCATTTAGAATGAAGAGATTGGAACTTTGGACAAAATATGCTGTTTTACTTAAAATGATGGTTACAGATAAAATTGTACTAATCATGTATGTGGACTGCGTGGGTTGTAATCTTATTTGGTAGGTATGATAATAAGAGAATGCTGAAGTGATTTATGCTAAAAGAAACTTCTGATTTTGGCTATCAAATGAAAATGTGGCACTGAGCAGGTGGTACCAGTGATATGTTAATACAGGCGTTGTCATTTCAAAGAATATTACTCCATCTTTACCAGAACCAAGAGGTGAAATAAAGTGTTAGTGTGCATCATGAGATTCCTTCTATTTTCTGTTTGTCCTGATTTTTATAGCAATATAATATGAAATACACCGCAAAAGTTTTTGAACTGTTGATAATTGGATAAACAATTCATGAGATGCTGTTCAAGTACTTGTTGGAGAATGTTAGACACAAGCTCCATGGTCAGATACAGGCATAGGAGTTTTGTTAACAACTTCCATCAGCATGGGAAATCTTCCTTGTCCTAATGCCTCATTCAAATCAGCTGCATCCTGCAATTTCTTATTATCTTTTCCCTTTCTCTACCTTAATAGGTGGAGAAAATATTGCATTTCACCCAAAATATACAATATGCGAGATTTCACCATAAATACATGTTTTGAAGTCCCCCAAACCGGAGAAAGTGAATGTGAATGAACAGTATGACTCAAAATCAAAAGTAAAATAAATATCAAATTCAATATTTAAATCAGACACTCTTTGCATGCCTAGAAAATTCTCCCAAATCAATCTACCCTGATTAGGAAACATTTTTTTATTTTTCATTCTCTCAAAAATAGTTATGATTTTAATTAAAATACAACCTATTAAAGATATTTAGATGAATAAAAAAAATGTATATTTGAATTTTCTGTAAATAGGACGTGTATTCTGTATTCTGAATAAATTGTTTATATTTTAACTTTATAATGTACCTTGCATTGGAAGTACTGCTTTCCAATGAAAATTTTGATGTTTAGATTTACCAAAAATACATGATTTGAGGCTCCCTGAATCCAAAAAAAAGGCAATTTTATAAGATAGCTCCATGTATATGTGTGTGCATGCACATATGCGTGTAGCATACATTAAAAATGAAATTTTCAATAAATATCCAACTTGCCATTTGAGATTAGACAATGATTTTCAAGAAAATCCCCCACCCTAAGCAATTCTTTATGTATTAACATTTTTGCTTTAACAATTTTGAATAAACTGCCATATATTACATGATAAATAAAATGTAAGTATTGAATTATCTGAAAATAGTCTGTGAAGTCCTCTTTATTGAAAGGCTTTGTTTTTTTTGGGTTTTTTTTTAGCGTAACTTCCTTTAACCTGATAGGTCATATTGGACGATGAATGAAATTGTTGAAATGATGCTCAGATGAACTTGGGGTCCATGGAGCTTAAAGTTACTTGACATTTGTCTTCTCTGAATAAGGGAAAATCCCGAAAAAATCTTATTCCGTTAACTCACCCTGAACAAGATTTGAATTCGTGACCTCTTGAATGTGAGGCAGAGATGCTACACTCACACGCTCATCTTCTCCGGATAAGGGAAAACTCTGAAAAAAATCTTATTCCGTTAATTCGCCCTGAACAAGATTTGAATTCGTGACCTCTTGAATGTGAGGCAGACACGCTATACTCACACTAATGAGGTGAACAAAGGAATTTTTTGTTATGGGTATACCTTAAGAAAGAGATAATAATATGTACTGCACAAAAAATGCGCATCTCAATAAAACACAAATTTATGTAAAATATTTTATTTTGTAACGTGGTATTTCCAAGTCATATGTTAACATTTGTTTGAATTTTTCAATTTTTTGTCATTAAGTGCTGTCACTATTCAGATATATCTCATGAAGTTAGGAAAAAGTACGCAATTTCAAGGTGACACAAGGGTTTAAAATGTGACTATTGCTATTCCCTGTACCAATAACAGAATGTGGAACAAAATTATTTTTGAAATGTATCTGGATAAACTTGAAGTAGGTGGAAGAATAAGGTTTTGCAGAACAGTTGGTGGTTTCTATATAAAAATAAACATAATGTGCAGAGAAAGCCATGTGAATAAATTACATCAGATTTTTATAACTGGTAAACCGTAAGAGTTAGATAAAAGCTTGCTACACAGAAAATATGGAGCACTGTAAAATGCAATTTATGTAAAATAACTTTTTGTAGCATAAACTATTTTCAAGATATTTGTTATTACATCTTTTCCAATCTATCTATAAAGCATCTTGCATAGTTCTGCTTTTCCCCACATGGATTCCCTAGGAAATAAAACAAATTAGTGCAGCTGTGCTTTGTTTTCCAATCGTGCATGCAACCAAATTCATATAACTTTATTACATGAATATAAGGGATTATAGAGAGTTGAGTCATGTAACTACATAGTCGACATGGCTCCTCTAAATCCCTTCAGCTGGTGATTTTCCCTCAGTGCAGTACTGCTATGGCTACTATTCTAATCAAATAATATGGCTAACACATGCCCATGTCCCTCAAGATACCCATGTGTCCAATCTTTGTGTTCAGGTACCATTTGTTTAACACCACATCTTCATCTAGTGATGAAAATGTTGACCATGATTTCTTAGTATAAATTAATTTTGCATATTTTTGTTGATACACCTTTAATTCTATATTTGCAATGCAAATATTAAATATATTCAAACTTGGTTACTATTAAACAAAACAAGATTTACATCTGTGAAAATAAAATAAAAAAAAATCTAATAGCTCTTCAATAATTAAGGAAAACTGATTTTAATTAAGTAACCCCATTGCTCTTATTAGCATTTCTACCAGATATCACTACCACTTTCTTATTACAACCCACATTGGTCCAAAGTGCATAGCAATTCCAACCACCTGATACATGTGGAATTGTTTTGATATAGCGTTTATAGCAACTTTTAGGATTTTAAAGCTTATGATACAATGCATTTTATAGTTCAGATATTGGCCTTGCATGTACAATATTTATATTTAGTTTCTGCTCCAAGAGATTATTTCTTCATCTTAAACTACAAAGTCAAGAGAAAAAAAATATGGTGCTATAGATTTTATTTATTTATGTATTTATTTATTTTTAAGTAATGCAACACAATACTCTGAAGTTGGCCAGAGTTGAGAAAGCAAAGGTTGTACCAAATCAATGGATAACTGTGCCATCCAATTTGCTGAAAAGGAAGTTGCAGTGTAGATAACTAGATTAGTTCTCATCTTTGTTATAGCTAGCTGCCTTGGATTGAAGTAAATACATTTGTCTGACTGATACAAGTAGTTATATATACATTTCATAAAAAGAGCTTCTCAAAGTGTCTTTTTTTTTATTATCATTATTATTAAATGAGCAGCATTTCAGAATGTTAGACATATTTTTATACATTTAAATTGTGTAGATTAGAATCATAGATATCACACAACACAGAAAAATAATTTAATACTTGCAGTAGCTTTGAAAATTTGCTGCTATTTCAAGCAATATAGTGCAAGCATTTTTGTTGTGTCTTTCATCTTTTTAAAATCCAGCCATGTTAAGTAAATGACAGTTGTTAATGATATATCCATTATAATATTAATAATGTGTGCGTATGCATGCGTATGTGTGCACACATGCTTATTTGTGTCATTACTTCCTATTCCAAATATTTCTTTTACTATGAGAAAATGAGGTTAAAGGATGCACATTTGATTTTGTGTAATATTAAATCCTTGATCAGCATGTCCTAAGTAGTTTTTCCAAGCATATTTATAAATATGTTGCAAAGCAAATGAGCACAATCTTGCGCTTTAAAGAAACACCATGTGCTGAGACATGGTTTTTAAATATTTTTTCTCTCCTGCAAGTAGGGTTACCAGATTTCAAATAATGGGGCAAACCAGATAGCATAATACAGAACAAAGCCCAAATGTCTATTGATTCAGGATTCCATTCTCTTCACATATTACTTGTTTAATTTACAATCAAGCCAATTAGTTCTGCTAATTGTTGCCATGTTCTTTTGATTTTCTGTGAATGCACAGACTGTTTTGCCTGCCTCGCATTCACAAAAAATCAATAGGAACCATGTCAACATTTAGCAGAATTTGCAATCAGATGCATTGGTAAATGTAGAAGAGTATAACTCTTTTTGACTTGACAGTATTATTAACAATGATAAATATAGCCAGATCTCATAAACAACTTGAAACAGTTTATTTTGTTTCTAATGTGATGATTAACACAGAGAATCAAATGTTCCTTGAATTTACTTAAAGCAGCTAGCAAAACATTTCCATTCTTCTTCTTCTTCTTCTTCTTCTTCTTCTTCTTCTTCTTCTTTACCTTCATGTTTCTTTAGCTTTTTGGGGTCAGGTCTTTTATTTATTTCCTAAACTGTTCTCTTTCACATGCCATTGTCTTCAACACATTTACTTCTATACCACTTTCTAACTCTCAAATATATTGTTCCCATTTCTTTCAGTTTTCTCTTTCTTCTCCTTCGCTCTGGACATTTCCACTACAAAGTATAAAATACAATCCTTTGCAAAAGTGGCTTCATGTGCCAAACTCTAAATCAACCACTCAAAATGTTTAATGTTTAAAAAGGTTTCAAATATCACTGTGGCCCAAAATGTTTCAGTTTCTATAAATAATTGACTCAGCTAACCTTATAACTTGAATGAAATCTCATTTTTGAACGAGTAGAATACTCACATACCTACTTGGTTAATAACAAATCCACAAATATACATTACTTTTCATTGTAGGTAACAACATTTTTATGTTTTAGAAGAAAGAAATATAAAATTTAGTTTTTTTTCTTTGCTTAATTGTAGATTGGAACATAGTACAATCCATATGGGCAATAATATCGCTCTTGAATGAAACATTTTAGCTTTGTGATAGAATATTTATTTTTTATTTTGAAAATATAGTTGCTAAGCATCCTAAAGTCCAAAAGTTTTATATACAGTTAAACAACATAATCTTTGGAACTTGAGCACAACAGGGTTCTGACACTACAAATTACAAAATTATTTAGATTTTCTATCTTTTACTCTTGGACAGACAACACATTTGTCTAGCTTTACCTAGATTCAAGGAATCCCAACTGCATCTTATTCTGCCTGAAGATTTTTGTAGATAAAGGCTCTGAAACAAACTCAATACACACTGCAGTATAAAAATGCATTGATCATATGAAGGAGCAAATGTCATCGCACATTTATTGTATTCAAATGCAATATAAATCCTGAAAAGGCAATTCCACCTAAGCCAGAAGTTTGTTTATAATGCAGCATTAATGGGGAGTGTGTTAAGTAATACAATTTCTAGCAGTCTGATTTTGTCTTCTTTATTTCACAGTATCTTGTCTTTAAATCTCAAAGTGCTGATGGGAAGGGTCTCCTCTTGGAACTAATATGAAAAAATGCCTAGTCTAAACCATATGTGTCTTAATATTCAGTTTTCATACTTTTAAACTGCTGGAGAATTTCAAAGATGGCCATTATGTTTTTTTTTACTTTACTTCTGTAGTGAGCATCAGCAGAATATGTTTTCTGTGACATGAATGTTCAAGAATTTCCAAGATTGTATCAGTAAATGGAAATATCTTCAGCTGTTTAGCTATCTCTTTATTTCCTTCCAAGTGCTAATTCTTATACTTTTCCATTTTGAATGTGTGCCACTTGTTTCCATTTTTATCCTTAATTATTACAGTTCACTTCTGTAGTATGGAGCATAGCATTTCTGCTTCATATTCAAGAAGTTCTAAATTCAAATCTTGGTTAGGGTGGATAGTTTCTTCTGGGGTTTTCCCGTATCCTAAGAATGCAACTGTCGTTTAACTTTGGACTCTATGGACACTGGGCTCTTTTGAGCAGCACTTCCTCCATTTCATTTATTCATTATTCAATATGACTTCCAGATAAAAAAAATAAATAAATAAAAATTTAATTAAAAAAATTACAATCTCATTAATTTTTCATCATTTCTCAGAGGAAATAACATTTTGAACAAATGATTTCACCACTTGAATATTGCCATTACTATTCAGAATGCTTTGAAGTATCTATCATTCCCTCTCCATCTTTCCATGATTCTGTCACCAAATAAATATGTACACTTGCTTGTGGTCCAGTAAAAGGATAAATCATAAGCATATGCCTGTGACACCAAAGAACCTGTGCAATGCATGTTGATTTCTAAAGTTTAATTTTTCAGGAGAACAAAACAATTACCATTATGTTTAAAAGGTTCATGTATGAAAGTACTGGGAAGCTCACAAGGGACCATCAATCAATGTTAGAAAACTTGAAATTGATTTATATACCATCTAAAGAAGCACACTTAGTATAGAGAGTTACAAAATGGCAAATATTTATGAGTGGGCAAGACCAATGTCCAGTCGAAGTTAAGGTGATGGGATACTGCTACTATTGCAAAGGGCCAGAGATCACTGACAATGAGTGTAATGAACTTGGTTCTGAGTTGTGTATGGGTTGTTCCCAAAGCAAGAATGTTGCTATAAAAATAAATTCATGTAATTTATGCATTAATTAATCACTTAAACAAGAGAACTTCCAGCTCTCCATTTTAATCAAAGAAGATTAGAAAATGTTTCAGTATTAATTGGATACATTTGAATCTGATATTGAAATAATATTTACACAGACTGTAGATATTAATGAATACAAACCATTATCTGAAACAGTGTTAGTACCCAAAAAAAAAACTGTCTTCTAGTGCTTTAAAAAAACAGATATCCTGATTTATAGCATGAGATACAATAGAACTGCTTTAAGGAAGATATAACAAAAACAGATTTCATTGGCAAGTCATCTTTGGATTTAAAAGTCACAGATAAATATTAGTATTGTATGGATTAATGTTTATAAAATTTATGGAAGCTTGCGTAAACAGTTTGATGTTGCACAGAAGATGAATTTATAAATCACCTGATTTATTTTTGTCAGCAAGTGCAACACAAGTATAGAATTTTAAGCAATATTTTCACAAAAGATCATGAAACGTTACAGTTTATAACAAGAAAAGAAAATGAATGTACTAATAACATAGTGCATTCCTGGAGAGAAGGGACAATGTTGCTTGTAGAGCAGTATGGTGCATAATGGTCAATCAGGATCTTCAAAAGAACACTTGGTTGTCATCGTAAGAAGGGCATGTGGTGGTATACAATCACAAAGTGTGCATGCGCACACACACACACACACACACACACACACACACCATACTCGTCCACAATTGTGTCAATTGTAGATATAATGAATGGGGTGTGTGTATCCTTGTCTGTTTATTGTGCTTCTGGAATCAACACCATCAAGTCAAACTGAGTCTAATACATTTGTGCTCAAAATTTGAAAAAATTACAAAAGACCTTTTCCATATATTTCTGAAGTTGATATTTTTACGTTACTTTGGACCATCAAACTGGGCACCTAATAAAGATAATTTAATACATGAGTACTTTCATTAAAGAATTATAAACCTGAAAGTTAAAAGTGCAAATAATTCCAGCTAACACATTTGAATTTTAATCATTTTACAGGCATTTTTTCCAAATGTTCAAAACAATGGACCAATGTGTCTGTGATTTTGTTGTGTTAAATAATATTGATGTGCTTGCAACAGCATAACAGTGTTCTCAAATGCATTTCGTAGATTTACATTCAAGAATATTAACTACTTGCATTTGGCACATAGACATTCATGGAAATTAGCAAGTCTGATTAGCACGAACGAAACTTTTGGAAACAGCACAGACTGTTGTATTAGGAAAGAATTGGTATTTTACCATGTGGAGGGAACAAAATGTCATAAGTGGAAGTGTTTTAAAAATTTGGAAGTGAAAAATATTTCAGATAAATTTATTTGGCTGCAAATCTTTTTTAAATGGAAATATATCTTAAGTAATAAGAGTGATTCAAAATATGGAAAATCAATGCTAAAGATGACATGATAAAACTTAAAAGTAGAAAATGTGTTTCATAAAATTATAAGATTGTTGCATCTATACATCATATCAATTTATTATTGGAAAGGAATAATAATAAAAGTAAAGTGCTTATTGTTTAAAGTGTTTTAATTAATATTATTGTGAAGTGAAATTTTATTTAGTGAAAACATGAAATAAGAATCAATATCTCCGATTAGTTATCAGCTTTAACAAAGGAAATATAGCATGCATCAATAAGAAAATGTACCCCAGATACATATGTAGTTAAAGAAATTAAAAAAATAAATAAAAAACAGAATATTATTATGAACAGAAAGATTACATTAGAACCGTGATTAGTATTAAAATGTGTGTTTAAAATATATAAATATTACAAGTTTTGTGATTACTGCATTTTGATTTAAAAGAAATTTTACATAATTTAACAGGCATACAATGTTTACAAGATTTATTGCATTCACAATTAGTGCAGGCGATGCTTCTCTTGTCCAGTGTCCACAGCAACACATCATTGCAATAATTCAAAGGAACTTCACATCAGTTGGACACTGATGACCCCATCCACAAATCTTTATCAGTCTGTAATTTGTGTTTGTGCATATACATAAGTTTTCATAACATTGATTGAGGTTTCTTTATCAGAGCAAAAATTAGAATACACTGGCATCTATCAACTTTTTTAAAGCAAGGTCTTACTACCTTCTTAAGTGCTTCAGGGTTAGGAGAAGATGACAAGTGGTGAGTTTTTAGCTTGTTAACAAATATTGGAAGTCCCATGTGAGGTTAGGTTGATCAGATACAACACCAGGCAACCCTACCTGCAAAGAGAATTATGTTTTAAAACTAAGAATTTTTGTTTGATTATTAGAAATTTTGTGGGAACTTATGCCAGTACAAAATTTGCATTTATATAGGTAGTATTTTTTCCAGTTTCTCTCCTAATTAAAAGACAATTGCACAAATTGTTCAGAAATGTTCATGTGGAGAAATATTTTAATAATTTCACATCAGCTGCATTATCTAATTACATAAGTTTTAATATAAATGTTGCAATGCCCATGTAGATCTAACAAGATGTTTTAATTACTGCATATAATGAATCCTAAGTTATCTGTAGAAACATTTAATATCACTATGTATCCATTGTAAAGTCATACAGGTTTGTGTCACATTCTTCCTTTGATTACTGTCTTTTATAATAGCTTATCTCGGTGAAGTGCATTTGTTTTAAAACCTGGAAAAGCAATGAGTCCTACCTTTGCAATATTTCACAAATCTGCACTAAAGTGAGTATAATTGCATGTCCAATGATAACTGGCTAAACACAGCATTTATTATAGTTCTGCAAACAACATAATCTGTACATATAAGAAGGCATTAACATGTTTGACAGGCTATCTTAAAGCCCAAATTTGCATTTATAAAATGTCACCTTTCCATACAAGAATAATCAAACCGATGGTTATGAAATTTGGGATATAACTTAGCTTAAGTCCCACTTAGGAATTTGACTATCGTAATTGAGATATCTTACTTATTATTTAGTTTTTGAAAAAAAAAAAGTTAGTAGAAGTTTATAAACTTAATGTTTCTAGCAAGTTTTGTTACATACAAAATGTTGATAGGATGGTTACTTAAGAGGTTACACAAGTTATCATCTTTTTTATGAAAGATGAAAAAGCTACTGTCAACAGCATGGACTTTCTACAAAGGTCTGCAATAAAATCAAGGTTGGAAAAGGGAAAAAAAGGAAGAAATTTGAAGTTTAGCTAAAAATGAGCCAAGTATTTTGGAAGCAATTCAGGCATGTGCATAAAAACAGTCTAACCCCCAGCAGTTTTGTTTATTCTATCATCTCTTGTTTGAGACAAATACCAATAATTTATGAATGTAACACGAAAAAAATTAGTTAAACATAATGACTTAACTTCTTGGAACCATGTGACTTTACCAATTAAATATGAAATTCCAAAGCCTATAACTCTGCCAAAACTCAAAGATGTATTTGAACTCCTAAGTTATGTGTCTCAAATTTTTCATGAATATTGCAGATTTCTTTCACCTGTGTATGATGAAGGCAATGATTTCTAAAGAAGAAATAGGCAGAATAGGCCCCTTGGGTTTTCAAGGACAGTTTTTGTAATTAATTTCTAATAAGCACTTATTTAACAAATATAAATGTAATGTTCAATGGTATTTTGTTAATAATAATTGAAAGATATGTATACTAAATTGTGCTTAATTCAGAACAAGAACATTCATGTTATTATTGTTGTTTTCTTTCATAAATTCCATAAAAACGAATTAAAATACTTTGGATTCTGCAGTGTAAACTAATATTTATATTTTTGTGTACAAAACTCTATTTTTCTCAGTATTAAAACAGTGAGGGTTATACCGCTTTTATACACATGTCTTCAATTAGTTTGGTATGGACATGTTTGCTGCATGAGAAAAAAAAAAAACTACCAAATATGATTATGATGTGAATTCCAAATTGGGGAAAGAAAGCAGAGATGTCCAAGTGATACTTGGAAGAAGGCCATTACCAATAAGTTACAAAGAAATCTTTGGAGGATAGACAGATGGATAGACAAATATAGCACCAGTAACAGGATGGCCAGATTTACTGTGATATTCAAATTATTATTATTATTACTATTATTATTATTATTTATTTGTGTACATAAATCACTTGCCAAGAGAAAATATGTGATCACAATACAAGCATAAGGAGGAGGCTCAAATGTGTATACCGTTAAGCCTTTTACTTAAATTTTAATTATTATTAACACCAGAGAAATAACAGTTTTACTACTGGATTTCTGAACAACACATTACATTTACATACATTGCACAGAAAAAGAGAGAAGGCAATGGAGGGGATGAGAGTGATAGATACAGGGAGGAAACTATAGAAGAAGAGAGAGAGAGAGAGAGAGACACACAGACATGATGGGAGGGAGGATGTGAAATAGTGGGAAAGGGAGCTTCACAGAGTAGAACTTTTGCACTTGAAATAATAATGTAAGTGGAACTGTTAGTTCTGCTAGTATGTAATAAATTAAAAATTCTGATAAAATTGTTACTAAGATTTAATATCACTGTTTAGCTATTCATCAGTTTAGCGGCATGTATGCCTCATATAAAAGTGTGCAAACAAATGTGTCTTCTAATGCATGAGGCTGCTGTTTCATAACAGCCTCTTTTAATGGAGAATTTTTATTTTGGCTTCAGCTATTAGAAAATGTCTGTAGGACTTTCATGACAAAACATTTGAAACAATGTATTATTTTGAAATAGGTTATTACATTCATTACATTAATAGTATTTAAGAATGATCCATTATTACATATATAAAAGTCATAACAAACCAGTATCAGTTGACTACTTATTTAGAAGTGTAAGCCATGCATTGTTTCAGCAATGAAAAGTGCTGCTATTCCAAAGACAAAATAAAAAATTAAAGTAGTTTTGAAAACTAGTTTGTATGTTCAGATATTAATGTAAGGAAATCCTATACAATGAACTGATGAATTAAGTGATAAAATGAGTTCAGCTTAGCACACTAAAACTTCAGTAAACACCAAACATCACCTAGCGAGTTACTAGTATTGAAGATTTTTTTATAATCAAGACTAATGACAGTGTAATGAACAAGCTGAGGGATCTCAGAAGATTTTTCCAATCACCAATACAGGAAAATTCAATTCTAGAAGGAAATGAGAGTACCTGTCAAGAACTTGCTGAGGATGGGGTAACAACTCCAAAAGCATGGCCCTAGATATGCAAATTTTTATTTTCTCTACTACTTAAGTAACTAGAGCAAAAGTATTTCACTTAAAAATTCAATTTTGAGATTTAATTGAAAATACACACCTGTTTGGGTCTTTTGAATCCAAAACAAAAAAGAGCACTTTTTTTTTTTTTTTTTTTTTTTCCAGAAAAAAGCTGATGTGTATGACTGCGAATAATATAACTCAAAGTTGAAAATTAAGTTAAGTATCACATTTGGTATTTAAGTCCTGATCTTCCATGGATAAAACAAAGATTTTCAAGGAAACACCCCACCTTCCCAACTACTGTTTACATGGATATGTTGTAAATTTATTTCTTTTGTTTTCTTACAGATGGCTCAACAGTTTAGACTGAAATTCCAGTGTTAAAATATTTTCATGAGAAGGAAAATGTATAGCTTAAATTTCCTGTGCAAATGATCTGTGAAAATCTTTCATTTTAATTAATTTTGTATAAGTGGTTAATCTTAAAAAAAAAAAAAAAAAATTAATTTTGTATAACTGGTTAATCTTTAAAAAAAACAACAAAAAAAACTTATTGCTCAAAAAATGCAGAACTTCTGAATCAAATACATTTTCATTGCGCCTGTTCTAAAATACTCTTTAGTTTGAATTTTCAAATACTTGGATAACTTTTTTCAGCTGCTAATTAGTGATTCATCTTTTTCTTGCGATCTTACAAGGAACATGAAATTTCAAATCCATCACAATACATGATGACCTGCTTTTGAAAACTTTGATTATCACTTCAGCCTCCTCTATCCATCTTGCACTTATAACAAAAGTGTAATAAAAACCTTTTTTCAAATTTTAACATAAAATAAATAAAGGAATAGGTTTTTATAACAATGATTTATAGGAGTGTGGTTCAAGGAAGTCATGTTGTGTAACCAATTGTTTTAATGAAGTTTTAGTCTGTTAAGCTCAATTCATTTAGCAATTCTGTACACTAATTTTACTGCACTGTGTATATGTTTCAAAACAATATATTGCATAGGGTTGGCTTAAGCAGGAGGGAAAATCATATGTTAAAGGAAACAATTTTGAAAAAGCATGGTTTTACTAATTTCCTGCATAGTGTAGTTTAAAGTATGAGGGCCATCCAGAAAGTAACAAAGAATTTGGCAATGAAATATATACTGTAGTGGTAAAGTTGCAGTAACTTACTCTGTTCCTCAACACAATCTCCATTCTGTCAAGACATTTATTGTCACATGGTACCAATTTTTCAATGGTGCTGTTATACTTTTCTACCACTAAAGAATTTATTCATTTTTTTGAATACACAAAATGTTCAGTCAATCAAATTTTATAGGCAAATAATGCAAGTGTATAGTGATAATGCAATGACCAAGTCTTCAGTGAGGAAATGGCACATCATTTATGAGTAATCAAGGAATAATCAGTGTACATGACAAAGAAAAATCAGTTGTTATTAAGAAGTTGAAAGCAAATGTTGATAAAAAATTCAGGAAAGCCTGTGTTTCACTTTGGACACTGTGCATGACTTCTTGGGTGGAAAAGATTTCCCAACCTCAAAGTAGCAGTGATATCTTGCCTCAGATCTTTAATGGTGGAAGAGTATAACGTCAGCATTGAAAAACCCATACCATGTGACAATACCTTGATAGCAATGGCGAATGTGCTAAGTAATAGAGTAAAGTATTGTAATTTTGTAAATAAGGTTTTATGTAAGATATCTTTCATTATTATTTAATTATGCCAAATCATTCATTACTTTCTGGTTGACCCTTGTATAACTTTCCTGTTAACTCCTGCATAAGACTATAACTAGTTGTCTTGGTAGTCCTCCTAAATGCACAACATAAAACAAGGGAGAGTAGAAATGAAGAAGAGGTGTAACTCAGGAGTGAGAGGAGACATACTTAACAATAAAGAGGGGTAGTGTAAATACTTGTGACTAAAGATATTACAAAACTTGTCTTATTGCTGTAGCAAAGTGATAGCCTCAGAATCTATCTTAACAAAGCAGGACTTGGTTTGCTTAGCCTCACCACATAGCAGTGGTTTAGTTAATTATGGCAAAGTTGTCGACATTGAGTTTTTTATTCACTGAAACTAAGAACTAAATGGAAAAATAACTTTGATTAGGCATCTCTATACTTTAAAACCTATTGATAGTAATTAGAAGTCATAAAAAAAATGAAAAAAATGTAAGAGACAACTATTTTTGTTATTTTTAACTGTAGCGCTAGCACTTTCATAGGCACAAATATCCACAAAGGAAATGGGTCTAAATGAAAAAGTAATGTCGTGGTGACTAAAACTATTTTCTCTAAACTAGCTTTCTGCATGCATCTTTATAAGTTCCCAATTTAATTATGCAGGTACCTAGCTTTATTGGTAGAAAAATAAATGCCTTAACTAGATTAGGTAATAAAGAGTAGCCATGATTTATAAACTTTGGACAATCATACAGCATAGAGGAACAGGAATCTTTGAAAATGAGCAGATCTGCATATTCTTGAAACTTGAAGCAAGTAGTATAGAAAGCACAAGTATATGGATGGCTTATGTATATATATATATATGAAATTTTATTTAATTGAGAGGTACAATCTGCAAGTTGCAAGAAGACTCCTTTGTACCTGAACATAATAACAATTAAAGTATTACTGATGTGCAATAGCTATTTGCATTCATCTGAACTTTGGCCCTTCATTGTACTGTGTTATGCTTAAGATAGGCCAAATTACATGGCAACCAGCAATATTCTCTCTTGGCAGTTATGTAATTATGTTTAATGTATATCAAGCTATGTTGATCACAGCAGTGCTCCTTAGTGTCTGAAAAATGTCAGTTGATATGTATAAAATCACTAACCTGAATAATAAATCATTTATGAAATTTTAGTAGCTTTTGAAATATAAATAAAATAAATCAAGTGTAGAGTTTCTATAAATTGTTTTTATGTTTAGAATCTTTCAGAGGTTACTCCTTACTTTAACCACATAAAAATTATAACAATAAATAGGAATACACAAAACATGACTATATTAGGCAAGCAATGCATTTAACTTACAGCTAAATATTAAAAACAGAAGCACTATTAAAAGTGAAGTATTCATCATTAATTTGGAGCTATACTGAGTCACTCTTATTTACACTCACCTTCACTTAATATTGTTGAAAAACAGTGAAACATTTTCAAGAAAATTTTACCTCATCTTCAGCATTTTGGTGACTCCAAATTAATGATTTACAGCTTCTCTGTAGTTATGACTTTATTTATAAAGCATTATTGATTATAAAGGGGGTGTTTAAGATTTTAGCCATTGATTGTTATGTAGGAATGAAAAAAGAGAACATTCTCAGTACGTTAAAGATTTCTCAGCTCTTGTGAGTCTCTAGATAAGTCTGAGATAACCAACTCTTATTACAAAATGGCATAAAAATTGCATAATAAAACGTAAAACCAAAACTTTTACAAAAAAAATGTATATTTGAGATAGCAGAGAATATATCCTATACTGTGTGGTCAAATTTACTTTTGAACTTGTATTATGATGTAACTACAAGCGAGAAAATGTTAGACAGTTTTAAGTGTCTCAAGACAAAGTGAAAATTTAGTTGTTGCCTCACAAATTTCTACATTTCATTAAGATCATATGTGCATTTTGTTCAGTGAAATGTTGGCCAGTGTTTGAAAGATTTTATAATTTTTCCACAGTTTTGGTGGAATTGTGGTATTTTTTTTAAATCTCTATTTACTTTTTGTTTTATCTATTTGGTCATATCATGATGGATCTGTTAGAAGATATCTTGTGCATTGATGTGTGACAGATAACTAGCCTTCCAGGTTCCGTTCCTGTATCATACAATCTTGCTTTGCAATGTTTCCACAGAGGTCCTAGTGTTAGGTAACCTTTGTTTCTATATATGATGGACAGATGACAACTTCAAATGTATCCACAGAGACCTTAGTGTCAGTCAACTATATATTTGCTTCTACATTGTAGGCAGATGACATTATGATCCCATCCAGTCTACCTGGTTTCATTATCTATGGATAATTGGCAGAGCATTCGTTATTACCATCTATTTTCATATTTAGTATATTATACTTAAGTTGTAGCTTTTGGTCTTGGTGTTAAGTATCCAGTCTGTTATTTATCTTGATGACTGAGGAAAAGCATAAAAAAGTCCCAGTCAAATTGGTTGATGCATGAGATAGGAACCTGGGACCTCCCAAATATAGGCCAGCAAGTCTTACAAAGAAGGTTGACAGTAAGTTGTAATTGCAGCCATTTTAATTGTGGCAAATCCATGTTTTTGTTTATTCACTTTTCTTGCAATAGGTATTTTGTTTGCTCTTTTGCACGACTAGTTCAATTATGTGAAAGAGGGAAACCGGTTATTAACAAACTTCAAAATATTAACATAGAATGTGTGAAATTACAACTGAAGGTTGCAGACTTTGTTATGACAGATTGGCAAGTAAACTGTTATTATATGAACCATATATTAGTAAAGAAAGTAATAAAGCTATACTGATATAAAATACATAAATTCAAAAAATGTCTTGCATGCCCTAAGATATGTAACAGTGGTTCTTTCTCCCTCTCTCTGCAATGTCAGTTCCTTGGAACCAAGGAGATTGACCACACTAAGTTACAGTTTTATAAACAATGACATCATTGATTCAAAATTAGCAGCCAGAAGTTTTGAATTAACTTGATCTCCTGCACTTTATGTATAAAATGAATAAACATCAAATAACTTATAGTAAATCACATTACACTTTAAAGACAAAACATTTTGGCTTTATTGGATGAATATATTCCACTCTGTTAAAATTTGTTCAGTACTTTTCACACTTGTATATAGTGCTTAACAACAACAAAAAAATATATATATATTCGTATAGGCACCATGCACGCTACTCTGGCGGCAAGTTTGGTTACTAACAAGAGGATAACAGAGACAGTGCAGTAAGAATATTAGCGTCTGCTAAGATGTCAAGTATCAAACCTCCTGAAAATGTAAATACTACAAGAAGGCGGAAAGGGAACAATAACTGCTGTGTTGTTGTTGTAATAATACGTACAAGAATATTTCGCCAGCTATTGTTTTTTTTTTTTCTTTTCCCATGCGACTGAAGCGGAAAAAGAAGAAATCTATGGATTCAAGCTGTACGTCGAAAGAAGTAAGTACACTCATTTTATATTGTACCTCAAAGCAAAAACATATGCTTAAAAGCTAACTGCTAATGTTGTTTAGAAATTAATGCTAAAGTTTTTTTAAGTTAATAAATAGAAACTAAATACTGTGTGTATTAAATTAAATGACACATTATGCGAATAGTGTGTCCACTATTATTATTTTTATTATTATTATTTATTTATTTATGTACATATTATTATTCATACTTTATATTTTATATTCAGTCCTGAAGGATCGTTGTGAGAACCAAAGCCTGCAACAAAAATTTGCAGCATTCACTTCATCGGAAATAAAAGGTCAGGACATTCCCACAGTTCAGCATATGTTCCCAGTATATATATTTCCAGATGTATACAAAAAGATTTCGACCTTTTGAAACAGCATTTTCAGTCAAATGTATGCACTTTATTGGCAGAAAACCACAAGTAATACCTACATCGCACATGGCTTCCACTTCTAACTATCCTCCTAATAAGTACAAAGCATGATATGGAGCGGCACCCCCAGTATGATTTTCTGATCTGTGCACAGTGCCTATAGACTGGCATTACTGTAACATAAAAAACATGCTTACTGAAATGTAGGCTTATCTTCTTACAAATTGGAGAAATGCTTCCATTCTGTGGTCATTATGGCATTGGTTTTTTTTTTAATTCAGGCTTTTAGTGTTCTGGACAAAAAATTCAGGGTTCATTATTCTGGATAAGTTTTAAATTTGCGACTGTCTCCAGCAGTAACAAATTTCTTTTTTGTATACACACACCTTTCTTGTACTAAATATGTGTTCACACTCTGCCATTGCTATGATTAATGTGTTCACTATATCAAGCAAAGGCTTCAAATCATGTTGATTTTGAAGAGGTGTAGATTGTGGCTCAGAAGACAGCAAAACAGAACCTACAAGTATACTGTTGTACATCTTGCGGTGTCATATTGAAATATCTTCCTAGACTTCTAATGGAAAAATCTCCAAAACAAGTGTCTGGATAAATATGCCTAAAACTTGTAGATTTTTTATCAGTTGTTTGAATTTAATTTCAGTTTGTATATCCATAGTGCAAACAATATGCAGCTATGGTTATTTGTAAGTGCTGCCAGATTAATACTCAAGCTTTGGAAGAATTGCCCTTGTTTAACTTCCTGTATTTTCCCTTCATACAAAGGGATATTGTGGAAGATTTCTACAAAGACAGTTTGTGCAGCTTCTTTAGAGTTCTAATCTAAATTAGAAGACAACAAATTAAACACATTAATTTTGGATTCTAATAGTTTACGAGCATATGGCAATGATATAGTGTGCTTCTGTAATTTTAATGATAGATCCTCAAGTTTTATTATGGCAACCAATATTAGACCTATGTTTATTATGAAAGAATTATCAGTCAGTGTCATTTTAAGTCCTTTGAAGTTGCTTTATCTTTACAGCTTCTTTTAAGGGGTCATTGCTAGCTGAAAGGATTAACAAAGGTTCACAATTGACTGCTCCCATGGTCAAGCTGACTTCTCACTGACTTCCAAATGGTGATTGCAACAACGCCAGATGACGCTATCTGGATAACTTCAGCAACATTGTTGTAATTCCTTCTTCCTTCCCAACATATTTGAAGCACCACCAAAGCAAATGAAACCAAAAGTTGTGAAAGGTACTCTCTTGTGAAACTGTGCTTATACAAACTGTTCAACACCTAAAATTTTTATAAGTGTTATTTATAAGTTATATTTAAATCACAGTAGAATGTAGGTACCTACTAGGTTTAGAGTTGATGCAACAATCATTACTCCAATTCTTAGATTTATATTTAGTATAGATTTAAATAAATTGTCTTTCATTGATTCTAGTATGTGTTTCATAATATGCACACATGAGTGACCAAATTGGAGAATTATTCCTATGTCAAAATCATTCAAACTCTCCATTTCTAACAGCTTTGGAAAATCAGGGAATGGCCTTTTAAGCTTTGCTAGAGTATACAAAGTTCTAAACGCATGACTTATATAATCATGATAAGCTGTTTCTCATGTGGATACTGCCTTCTGCAGTTTTTCTTTTTTTGTTTCAGTCCTAAAATTTTAATATCTTCTTTCAAATTGACTGCCTCTTTTTTCACCACTATTACCAAAACACTCAACACAACTCTGTAACTTAGTTTCTCATTATGAATTATAATCAAATCATTTTATTTCAGTTTCTGAAGCCGCTACACTCAGGTTCAATATGTAGGAACATTTTCAGAATTTAAATCAGTTATTTCAAGCACACCAGTTATATCACCTTCATTTTTTTCTCTTTCATTATATATTTGTCTAGTGTATTTATCTATAGACCAATAGTTAACTTTTGAACTATTTTCTGTTGAGTTTATTTACAAACTGGCATTCAGATGACATAATGGATCCTTTTTGAGATAATTTTACATTCCTTAAGGCATGGATATGTAATTTTTGTATTTTTAATTTGTCCCAAACAATTAAGATGGTTTATTTATATTACTGCATTGTTGAAGCACAGCATGCATCTGCAGATGCAAGTACAATCTGACTCAAAATTGTGATACAAATAGCACAGTGTAATTGAGTAAGATTTGAGGTACCTACTGCTCATATTATTTTGCGTTTAATATAACTATCAGCAAAAGTATACTGATATGAATTTTTACAAATAAAACATAAATCACTGTTGCAGAAAAATACCAGTATGGATACCAGCATATACCAGCCCATTCCGAGCACTGCTTGTAAATAAATCAACAGTATTACAAATTTGTTGCACACTTGATTAAAGATCATTCTGTATTTTAGAAAGCCAATTCAGACAAAAATACTGAGAGATATCTCTTATTATATGATTGGAAATTGCAAAAAAAAAGAGCCATCAGTCTCATCAAGTGTTGTATTACTAAGCTTAGTAAAGTAATTTAACTTTAGTATTATTATGCTGATTAACTAAACGAAAGTATCAGAGATGCTTAAATATGTACTATCATATTTTCTTTTCATCGATTTTTCTAAACACTATTGTAATGCCATGTACTCTGTAAATCATACAATAACATGCTGTAATTCTGTCATCAAGATGAATGAGAAGGTGTATTGGCCTTCTACTTACAGTTAATAACAGTTCTTTTGTTACTTTTGTAGCTGAAACTAGGTATGTTTTCTCCTAGCTTTTTTTTCCTTTTTGATGGGTCTTCACATTTATTCAGCCTTTGCACCAATCATTTGTGTGCACTTGACATCAGAACTAGGTAATGAGTTTATCACACATTGCCTCTTGCAGAAGACTAGTGAATGATGGGTAGAAGGGATCGATGTCAACACTTTGACTCGCCTTACTGAAATGGAACTTGTATAGTATCTTTCCAATATTTACATTTGGAACATTTGCTTGCATCTCGTAAATGTACAGTTGCACTATTTAAAGAGATAGGTAATATATTCTTTGAGTTCAGAAATAGCATTCAACCATGTTAATTCTCTGACTATCACTCCCATCTTGTGTGAAACGAATGCACAAAAAGTCCTGATGAAAAGCAGTTCTGCACCACCCAGTACATCAACCTGCTTACGAATTTGATAATGCATGCAGTCCAAGGTTCAATTCTGCATCTCCCTTTGAGCCAAGGGGCTCGATGAATTAATGATAAATAAGGGTAATAAGTGTAATGTTTTGGTTTAGTTCATGATTTAATGACCAAAAATGGTGGGCAATGAAAAATTTGTCTGTCTGTTTGTATTTAATTGTTCTGAGATGTTCTTTCAGTCTTATTTTTAAAGTTCTCTTCGTTTTACTTATGTAAAGTTTGTTGCAATCTGAACATTCTATTTTGTAAGTACCAGATTTTTGGTATTCTGGAATGGGATCCTTCAGGTTGGTGCATGGTATTTTCTGCAGGCTGTAGTTGTTTTGAGTGCTAAAGTGATAATGCATTTTTTGAACGTAGACGTGGATGGTTTGTGATTTTTTTGAAAATGGGTTTGTCTTTTACTTGGCTTAGTTTTGTGATGTCTGTGATTCTTTTTTGTTGTTTGTAATTTCTTATTTTTTTGTCAATTAGTTGCAGGCTGAAACCATTGTTAATTGGTGTGTATTATGTGTTCATGCTCAATATTATATTCTTTTTTTTAATGGAGCAAACACTATTCTATGGGTTAGGCTGTTTAATGGTGCATGTTTATGAGCTATGGGTAACTATTGTTTTTATGTAGTTGTCCACTTGGGTTGGTTTCTGGTAAATTCTAAATATTAGCTGATTTTGCTCTTTTATTATTTTTAAATCTAGGAATGGTAAGATGTTTTTATTCTATTTCCATAGTGAATTGGATTGGCTTTTGTTGAATTTTTAGGAGTTTTAATGTGTCTGGTAAAAATTGTTTTGATACTATTGCTAAAATATCGTCTACATATCTGTGCCAAATTTTGAACATATGTGAAAATGCTGTGGTTATGTGTGTTTCAAAGAAACCAAATAAACCAAAACATTAGATTATAAAACCAGCAAGATACGCAGCAGAGTTGGATGTTTGGAAGAAGATTCACATCATTAAGAACCAAAATAACCTAATGAGTTTTGGTTTGCCACCACACAGCACTCTGTGCTCTGTGGAAATACATAACAGGAACACCAATCAGGTCAATGCTGAGTACTTCAAAAACCACCGGAAAAATATTGCATCAGTTGGAGTCTGCTGAAGAGAAAGTGCACACACGCTATGAAACATGTAAAAATTATCCGTTAGTGATGTTACAGTGTTACCATTATCAAACTCAATTAAACTTCTAATTCAAATACATCACAGTTACTACCCAAATTATATAATACTGCTTTGTTTTTTGTTTTTTTTTTGTTGTTTTTTTTTTTTTTTTGGAACATATGAGACCAAAATAATGTCCTTTTGGTACCAGAGAGATTAAAAGTACTCAAGACTGGTGGATTAATAATAACAGAGAAACCTCATTTTTATTTTTTTCAATATTCCTATTAACTATGTTAATTTGTTTTCTAGGAGTGTACCAATTGTCCAATGTCAAATTTCTTTTGAAGCCGTTGATATGAGTAATGAATCTCGTTACGATTTCCATAGTCGCAAGGAAACCGTAGGGGCATGGTGATTGCTTTTCACAATAAATGTCCACGTTGCTAATATAGATAGTTTTTGCATCAGCTTACATGAGTTTAATACCACATTTGGCTGGCTTATTGCAAATGCAGTATACAAAACTGCAACATTCAGGAGAGCCTGTAGTATATTCTGTAACAAATTCACTGCAATTGCAGCTTTTTATGCAATTAGGTACAAACTCATCCAGAACTATGTGGCTGGTTGCTACTTTGTCACTTATTTTTCTCTGATCCCTGTGCTCTTGTCATTAAATTGTTAACAAACAGGGAGGAAGCAAAACCTCTTGTAATTCATTATAGCTCTGATTACTCCATTCTTGTATCATCCTGGTCCCACAATTCAACAACATTGGTATGGTTTTCTTTCTTGATACCAATGAGAAGTGCCATATTCTTGCATCTGACTCTGTCTCTCTCTGGAATACAGCACATTTTCCTTTTTGTATTCAATATACATGTTTTATATTTCACCATATTTTCAATGATATCCAAAGATATGATGTTTGTGAAAACAGATAATTTATTCTTAATACTTTAGATGGTAGGTTTTACTGAGCTTACAAATTTTATTTAATTTGCATTGTTTCCTTTTATGAAATATGCCTTATTTGCAATCTCATCATTATCTTCTCATCATGCAGAATCATCCTCATTGTCATCTTCAGTTCTATATTCCTGTTCACTTTCTAAGTCACTTTAGCTATGAAAAATTCATCTTCTTCACCAGAACTGTCTTCCATGCTTTTTCAGTATCAGAGTTGTCATTTGGGTAGCTCAGCCTATCAGTTATGATGTTTTAACATGATCTGAGCAAGAAACATGTACTTTACTGATTACTTGAAACTGGAATCAAACACAAAAAAGTAACTACAGTAGTGAAAGAAAGAGAAGTAGGTAATCAGTAATGATTTTACTTAGATGTCAAAATGGCAATATATTTTGCATGCCAAATATGATATTTGAAATTTCTCACATCAGGACTACAGATATTTGATGACAATGGATGCAACCCATTATTACAGTGGCCAAAGTGATAATGGAGGAATAGCTATTTGCCCATATCCAACAATCATAAAAATTATAACTCTTTCAAATTTGCCATACTTTATATACTATGTGCCCTGGTTAATAAATATTAATACTGACTTGGGCAATAAAGATTGTTTCATATATTTTTCAGGGGCTGACATTAAAATCCAGGACAGAGTTTGCAAGAACCAAAAAATGCATAAACCATATAGAACTATTTTATGAATACTGAAAGTCACAAGCAACCCATTGTAAAAATTTAAATTTCAACAATGTAATGAAACGAATTGCAGGATCGTAATCTACAGACTTTAAGCCACATTTGACATATTGTGACATCATTAGCTTCTATCTTGTGACCACAGACGGTGTTTGAAAAATGGCTGACATTGATGTTTCGTTTTGACAGCCTGCTGTCATTGAATTCCTTGTGAAAGAAGGAAAATCTGCTCCTGAAATTCATCTCAGACTTCAACGTGCGTATGGAGGTGTCTGCATGGGTTCCAGCAGTGTTAAAAGATGGGTGAAACATTTCAAAGATGGAAACACGAGTCTGCAAAATGCGCCTCGTAGCGGGCGTCCTCGAACTGCCTCTACAGAACGCAACAAGGAAAGAGTTGATGAGCTCATTACAGGAGATAGGCATTTCACTGTGAATGAAATTGCTGCGTAACTTGGAATAGGATATAGTGCAGTGCAAGAAATTATCTACAGCTTGGGTTATCGAAAGGTCTGTGCCCGTTGGGTCCCCCGTTTATTGACTGAAGACCACAAATTTCAGAGAAGAACCATTGCACAAAACCTTCTTCAGAGATTTCATAATGAAGGTGATGAATTTTTGACGTGTATTGTGACTGGAGATGAGAGCTGGTTCCATCACTATGAGCCAGAAACAAAACGTCAGAGTATCGAATGGCACCACTTGAACTCACCATCAAAGAAGAAAGCGAAGACAGTGCAGTCTGTAGGAAAAGTTATGGGAAGTGTCTTTTGGGATGCACAAGGTTGCATTCTGGTTGACTTTCTTGAACCTGGACAAACCATAAATTCTGCCCGCTACATCAAGACACTTCTGAAGCTCCGTCGGGCTTTGCGTGATAAACGCCCTGGAAAGAGGATCATCCTTCAACAGGATAATGCGTGTCCGCATACTGCCCGTGCCACTATGGAGAAGATCAGGGCATTAGGGTGGGAAACTCTTCCACATCCTCCCTACAGTCCTGACTTGGCACCCTCCGACTACCATCTTTTCGGTTCTGTGAAGGAGCAGATGCGTGGCCAACGCTACGAGACGCTGGAGGATATTCGGAAAGCAGTGCGTCAGGGTCTGCTGGCAGCTGGAATGGAGTTCTATCACAAGGGCATTTTCAAACTTAACGATGGGAAAAATGTGTGCAAAACAATGGAGACTATGTTGAAAAGTGAAAGAAAGTCTGTAGATTATGATGATGTATTTGGTTTGGCTTAAAAATAAATATTAAGATTGTAAAACAGTGTTGCTCATGACTTTCAGTATGCCCCTCGTATAAAATGGTCATTTTTTTAAAACTTTCATTTAAAGTCATATATATATATATATATTTTGTGGTTGATATTCATAAATGCATTGAATAACAGTTTGTTATTAAAGCTCAATTTAGCAGAGAAGTTAGAAATTATATATAATAATAAATGCACTGAATAACAGTTTTAGTTATTAAAGGTCAATTTAACAGACAGTTGAGAAATTGTATACAATAACCTTGAAAAGTCATTGTTTGAAACTAAAAGTTTGCCATGACAGCTGTTCCTTATTCTTATTACAGAAAGAAGTAACACAGTAATACATATTTTAACAAGTACTGCACATTTTTCTAGAATGCCACACACATAGACTAATGAAAGCAGAATTTCATTTGAGGAAGAATGTTTCAAATTGAATAAATTACATTCACATAAAATGCCGAGTTTGATGTAGTTTAATTTGACAATTAATTGTGTCTTCCATTCAAGCTGTGCGTAGGGCAGGAATTGGAAATGTAGAGTTAGACTGAAAAATTCAATTCCATGCACACGATTTCAACTAGGATCTACTGGTTTCCATCCAATTGCTCCAACCACTGACCTACCAAGCCAATATACTGACACAGCATTGAATTCCCCAATTGACTTGAAATGAAATGGAAATGGAGTGTTATTTATGGATGCTGGGCGTGAGAGACCCTTTAATTTTGCTCAGAGGTCTCTTTTATCAGGCTTGAGGTTCTTTTATGTGCCGTAAATCTATGACACGGGACCAACGGCTTTACTTCTCTTCTGAAGGAAGCCATGCTAAGGATTTTTACACCTGAAAAAATCCATTGTTCTCCGTCGGGTTTGAACCTGCGACCTTGGGTATATGAAGTTAGTATGGTAACCATTAACCATGGAGGACAACCCCAAGGAGATCTCAAAATAAATTAGCAGGAAAATCTCAAGTCAGTTGGGGAATTCAGTGCAGTTTTGTCATATTACCTTGGTAGCTCAGTGGTTAGAGCAACTGGACAGAGACCAGGAGAACCATGGTTTAAATCCCAGCTATGACATTGAATTTTTTAGCCTGACTCTACCATTCTAATTTAATGCTGTTGCTCAGAATCATTTTCTTATCTTTCTGAATGAATTTAATGCTAAAATGCAAGTGTAGAATAAAATTGTATCAGGTACTCTAGAACTTAAGGGAAATTCCTTCACACATATTTTTGTGGTTTCACTCAGATTTTATAATATTCAAATATTTCCTTGTACTGGATGAACAGTATAGAGCACAACAGGTTTCAAGGCCTGCCTGCCAGCAGTGACATACAAGACATCAGTGTGAGTTGAACTTTTACAAACCTGGTTTGTTAGTTGATGCAATACAGTGTATTGCGTGAAATGGCTCTATTCGAGTATTGATATTCTCTTCCCTTAAAATTATACATTTTACAAAACAAATCCACTCACTTTAGAGGAACTTAAAAATAACATAAGAAATTGCTGCTGTTTCTCAGAGGCAACTGCAGTGTGTCATGCACAGTTTTTTTAAGCAGATGCCAGAAATGCTTGAACAATGAAGGGAGGCACTTTCAACATCTCCTGGCCAGATATATGTGAGTATTTTCGTTTTTAAGTGTTAACTTTTTGCTTGTTTGTTAGAAATAATTTGTAGACAAACTGTAGTATATTTACTATAGACTTGCTATCACTCACTCAGCCCACATAACAAGCAGGGCTGTTGACTGACTATAAACCACAAAACTTGTTCTGCTCTATGCTTGATCACCCAGGATATCAACTAGAAATTTGTTTAGCACATTTTTTTTTTTTTTTTTTTTTATGAAGCTTTAATATATTTTTTTGGTTTCCTCTGTAGAGTATAATTTATTTGACAGATATTAAAAAAATATATCTGATGTATTCAATTCACATAACTTTCTCTAGGTGTTCCATATACAAACTAGAAGGGAAATAAGTGACTACATTATGCTAAAACATAGTCAAATCTTAGAAGCTACTTGCTATGAAACAATTGATGTTCAGTTTGCATTGCATGATCTCATGTGAGAAAAGTTAGTTTAAAATTGAAACAAATTATAAGGAATATCTAAAAAATGGTCAATTCTATAAGAAAAACATATCTTACATAAATGATGTATTTTAATCAGATCTACATTTTTTGTGCAGTAAGTTTCCATCTCTTATGGTTTAACCATCATACAAAATTCTGCAAAACTCATCCAGATTAAAGAGCTCTTTATAGGCTATTCCCAGAAAATTCAAAGCACATATTTTATTTGTGATGTAAAGATTTGTAATATACATTATTTTAATCAAAATCGTTAAAGCCATTTTAGAAAAACAAAAGTTTCAACATTTTTTCCATGTTTGGTATTGAATAGTCTTTTCATAGACCTTTTTCTAAAAATGATTTTTTTAGACCTAGCTACCTCAGAACACATTTCTGGTGAAATCTTGAAATGGAATTTTTGGGTGAACACAATACCTTTTCTAGCTACTATGTGCTAGAGAAAGTAAAAATGTAATCAAATTAAAATGCCTAATAAATCAGATACCTAGTTTATATCATTATGTGGACATAGTGAAAAATGAAAGAATTATATCAGTAATATTGATAATATTCCTTTTTGAAAAATTGATGACAGCTTTGTGTCATGTCAATCTACCTCTTAGCATGCATTATTGACTTCTTTTATCACACCATCCTCATTTAATCTTTTTTGTTTAAGATTATTCTGATTAAATCCTCAGTTTACTGGCATAAAGCTGGAAGAAAATAGGTCTCTTTCAAATATATATATATAGAGCAGGTTTCAGTCCTCTAACTCAGGAAGGTGCATGATACATATTTATTTTACAATTTTTGAACCAGGATTCAATACATCTCCATCTGCAGTTATTGTACATATGAAGCGTTATCTATGCCAGCATCTATTGAAAAAACCTACCTGTTTGATTTTAATGGCAATTGGCTGGAGGTTCCTTCTTTGAGCTTTCTGCATGTTTCAGACCCACAAGTAAGCAATTGTGACAGCTAGAAGCTGTGTTTATCTTGTCCCTTACTTGTATGAAATAGAGAAACAAATCATCTGATGTATAATATTCACATATTTTCTCTAATCATCACTTCTATTCATACAAAACCTTTTGTATCAACCTGCTCTGCAATAATTATGATAAATACTGAGAAATTTTACATATGCAATTACATAATACATAATAGACTTATTATACAATTTTTATGCGAGAACTGCCTCTGGTCTCTCTGGTAGGGCCAGGATTTGTTTCCTGGTTGTGTTTAACTGCTGCTGCTCCATTGCAATTACAGTTTGGAATACTACAGGCATTTGTTTTGAATAGATTCATAATATTCTTTAAAAATTAACAGAAAAATGAAATGGCCTGTTATTTATGGACGCTCTTTAACTGCTTTGGTTCTCAGCGTCACATTCTATATTGGGCGTGAAAGATCGCTTAATTTTACTCAGAGGCCTCTCTTATCAGGCTTGAGGTTCTTTTACGTGCCGTAAATCTACGACACGGGACCCACAGCTTTACTTCCCTTCCGAAGGAAGCAATGCTAAGGATTTTTACGCCCGAAAAAATCCATCGTCCTCCGCCGGGTTTGAACCCGCGACCTTGGGTATATGAAGTTAGCATGGTAACCATTACACCACGGAGGGTGACGACAAAAAAAGAAAAGAAAAAAAAAAATTAACAGTTCATACTTTCTTCCATCTTCAATTATGCAACATTTAATTGTAAAGTGTCAAAGTTAATGCAGTTCACGAATTTCAAAAAATGCTTGTTAAACATGTTTATTAGTTCTCTAATTTCTATTGGTATTTGTCCGTAGAATCTTACTATAGTTTTTTTTGTATAATTCTTTTCTTTCTGTTTTTAGTGTTTCTCATTACCACAGAAAATGTGACTCTGTTTGTACACTTTCCTGGCACACACACATACACGATCCTCCACTATCTGCATTGTACTTTGCTGATTTGGGTTCGCCCCTGGTATTTCATTTCCCAGGTACCACCTATATCTAGGAGGCATTCCCCTATCCATCTCCTGGGAAGGCAATCAAGGGGGATCACATGGGTGCAAATCATTTTTACTTTCTCTACTTCACACAGAAAAATTTTATACGAGATTTCACTGGAATTACATATTTTAGGGTTCCCTGAATCTAAAAAAAGCATTTTTAGAAAAAGGGCTACACGCATGTGCATGTGTGGATGTGAACAGCATATTAAAAAATTAAAATTTGGTTAAATCCAAACATGAGATTTAAGTTCAGCATACTCTAAGGATGCAACAAAAAGATTTTAAAGAAAATTCCCCTACCCTAAACTACCCTTACATGAAAAAAATATTTTAAAATTTTTATTTTCTCAAAAATGGCTAATAATTATGGTTAAAATATTAAGCTACTTAATGATAGATAAAATGTATTTCTTGAATTTCCTGGGAATAGCCTCTAAAGACCTTTCTGAATGACTTTGGCATAACTGGTAAACCATAAGAGATAGCAAAAACTTATTCACAAAAATATGTAGATCTTACCAAAACACATAGTTTATGTCAAATACATTTTTGTTGTAGAGCAAACCATTTCCAAAATATTGCTTGTTATAAGTTTAATTTTTCCAACACTAATACTTCTCTCATATGAAAAGTTGTTGTTATATATTATATAGTCTCAAAACATATATTATTTCCAGTGAAATCTTGATAAAGAATTTTTGGGTGCATTATAATACCTTCTCTATAACTATGCACATAGTACGTATAGAGAAAGTAAAAATGCAGATCTTGTTAAAACACACAATTTGTCTGATATTTTTTCTTTCTTTTAGAGTTAATGATTTCTGAGATATTGCCTGTTATTGGTTTCTATCTTAAAATATTTAAAGTTTTCACACACAGGAAGTCCTCATCCACTTCATATGTTTGTTTTACTCTTGGACATGGAAAGAGAACTAAATTTCAATATAAATTGCACAGCGACTCGTTTTAAAATATTTTACTAGTGTAGTCCATTATTTCCCTTCTACTCACAAGGAAGCAAATAATAAGAACATTTCTGCTAAGTTGTATCTCAATTAGCATGATATAGATAAAAGAATAATATTTCATAAGAACAGCTTTTTTGAAGAACAGATACAGAAAGTCATGTGAATGGAATACAGCAGATTTTTATGCAGTCCATTTCCATTAGTCTTTTACTTTCTTCAAATATTGCCCTGTGTTCTTACAATTTTTACCTAACATTTTATTTACATTAGTGAAAGTATTATTCACTCTAGACAATTATTTTTCTTTTCTCCAAATCTTTGTATCCTTGCATTTGAATAAAATACATTGTATATCTTTTTGTTTCGTTTCTATAGCCTCCTTTAACTTCAATGGTCATATCGGGGGGCTTTGACTTGTGAAACTGTAGATTCAGAACATTAGATTAATAAACTTTATATTGCTAAACACATGCACATTTACTCTCACATTCATACTTCCAGACTCTATGGGGGATAGGGAATAATTCTGGTTAAAGAAAAATTCCCCGTCCCAGCCAGGAATTGAACCCAGGACCTCTGGGTGAGAAGTCAGCTCTCTGACCACTCAACCACAAAAGTAGTCGCATTGTATATCTTGTTTTCCTCCCAAACAGTGGATATTCACCTTGTAAATAGTAATTTTGCTGCTCGTTTTGTTGTCTCCATACTCCTGTTCTTAAAGATGCTATCCCCCCTCTGCCTTATTGGTGTTTTCTATAACCTCTCAATTGTTTTTCATTGTAGCCTTCAAACCTTCTGCTGACACCCTCCCAAAAACCTTTGTAGTTTGTTTCTCTTTTTCTACAAACATCCCCAAATCCATTATTTTCTAAGTTATTTCTTAACATTTGGATTAGGAATTAGGTTTTGCACAAGGGAAATCAAATAAATGTTGTTTTCCATATTATAAATAAGTGTCATAAACTTAGGAGTTGCATTCAAATATATTTATAGTTTATGGAGTCCTAACGTAAAATAACTTGGAGTGTAAAGTTAGCAGTGGAAGAGAGCAGACTTTTTTGAAACAGCTCCACAAGGGAGAGAAAGAAGGGGATAAGCAATGGCAACAGGAGGTAGTACAATAATTGGCAATGAGGGAGCTGAAAGATATGGAGGAAGTTTTGGAGCAAGGTGTAGGAAGGGGAAAAAATAATAAAGAACAAGTAAGCAAAAACTGAAGGGAAACCAAGGAGGAGATGTGGATTATTAGAAGAAGGTTGAAATAATAGCAAATATATGAAATAATAGCATAACTTGATAATATTGTGTATAGAAGAAAAAATGAAAAAAGATGTGAGAAAACATGTGCAAGAACTGTTTTGCAGAAGACTAGTAATAGAAGTGAACACTATAAAATATGTGATGCACTTAAAATTGGAAACAGAAGAAGGAAGAGAAACATATTAGTGAAATGCATAAATATGCAAATGGTGAGAGATGTGTTAAATCAAGCAAGAAAACTGAAAAGGAACAATATACATCAATAGAGATATGTCTTACAAGCAAAGTGAAATAATAAGAAGAAGATTAACAGAACAAAGAAGAATGGCCTTAGATGAAGTAAAGTCACAAATATTATAATTTTCAAAGTATTATGGTTAAAGAGCAGAAGAAACATATGAACAAATGGAGAAGCAGGAATCAGCAAAATTAAAGGCATTGGCAAAAATCCTGTAGAGAGTAATGGCCAATGAAGTGAATAATCAAACAAGGCAAATTCAGCCAAATATGTAAATGCTACAGTGTGCAGTAAAGGGATCGACAGTGAGGGGAACAAAGGAGAGGTGATAAAAAGCATGTCGGAGTTAAGGAGGGAGGGGGAGAGAGAGAGAGGGTGCAGACTATGAGGTGTACAAATGGAAGGATAAGGATAAAGGGTGTATTTCAGGGAAAAAAGGAGATGGAAATGTATAGGCAAGATACGAATGTGGAAGGATGAAGGAACAGACAAATGGTGCATAGAAGGGAGGAGGAGAGAGGGGAATATTGTGCAGGATCAGGAAGAGCAAAAAGAAAATAGATATTAAATGACAAATAACTAGGAAGAGCAAATTATAAAAAAAGAAATGTGGAACACCCAGGTATTTATAATGTGCCAACCCTAATCAAACTACTCCACATACGTGCACTCCCCCCTTGCCATACCTCTAATTCCTGTGTGGTGTGTCCAAGGCCGCAAAAGAAAAATAAGTAAATATATGTTTACTTTCTGTACATGTAAAATGCATATAGCAGGGAGAAAAGGTTTTGTGTTCCACCCAAAAAATCAATGTCAAAATTGCCTCAGAAATATATATTTTGGGGTCCCCTGAGTCCAAAAAAAAACTTTTTAGAAAAAGGTCTACACGTGTGCATGTGTGTGTGGCTCGTAAATGAAAAGACTGTTAAATACCAAATTTGGCATTTAAGTTTAGTATCTTCCAAGAATGTGATACAAATATTTTCAAGAAAATTCCCCAACCCCAAACCATCCTTTACATGGAAGATTTTTTTACTTTTTTTTCTTAAAAATGTCTCTAATGATTTTGATTAAAATATCATATATTAAAGATATTCACATGACAAATAAACTTATGTCTTGAATTTTCTGGGAATAGCCTCTGAAGATCTCTTCATTCTGGATGAATTTTGCATAACTAGTAAACTTAAGATTGGCAAAAACTTATAACACAAAAAATGTAGATCTTGTTACTATGTACAATTTAAGTCATATACAATTTTTTTTTGTACAGTTATTGGTTTCAGTTTTAAGCTAATTACTTAAGCTTTTCTCAAACAGGTTGTCATCTTTTGTTTCATATCTCTTTTGTTTTACTCCTGACCATGCAAAGTGAATCTATTGTTTCACATTTTAAAAGATTTGACTATCACTTTAGCCTACTGTTACCTTATTAGAAGCAACCAATACAATCATTTCTGCTAATGCTTATTTTGGTTACTATGATGTAAATGAAGGAATAATCTTTTGTAAGAGTAGTATGTAGAGAAAGCCATGTGAATGGAACACATCAGATTTTTTTGAACTCTCATTAGATATCTGGAGAAGAAAAAAAAAAAAAAAACACTGACAACTGGGATCTGCAGAGTGAGATTTTTCCATCAGGGGTAATGTTAATTATATTTTACCACCATCAATATAAATAGGAAAATTTTGATTGTGTAGGTTTTCCTGTGTTTTAGGACTATTGACCTTACTGGAGCAACTGTATAAGTTTCCACTAGGGTAGCTTTGGATTTTTTGGCTTATTACTCTTTTGGATGGAAAAATACCATGTCACTTTCATATAGTTAGTGGAATCTTCTTAAAACTCAAGCAGTTGTTTTAATATGCCCAACATATGTCCCAAAACATATAAAAACTCACACAATCCAGATTTTCCCACTTATATCATGGCAGGAAATATAATTAATATTGCCCCAAATGGAACAATTTCATTCAGCAAGACCAATTTTATCCCAGCTGATAGTAGGTTTCTTGGAAATGGCATTAATTATGATTTCCCACAATATCAAAACTAAAAATTTCACTTTTGCACTATTAAGTAAATCAGCTGGCATAAAATATACACTGTAAACATGCTTAGGTAAGCTGGTCAAATAAAGTAAACTACACCTTCATATTAAAGGGACATTCCAATTGTTATTGTTTCTTCTTTACTTTTTATTTTAATGCACAGAAAGTAATAGAAGTTTTATGCTCAGGATTAATTTTTACTTGTAGTTCTGATCAGAATCTGAATATAAGTAATATCCAGAGAGCAAAAAGCATTTAAATTCTCAAATTAAAAATGTTAAAGCTAGAATTTTTCCTGTAATGTTGCAGCTGTATTTCAATATATGTAATCCACATATTAAAAATATGTGTATTTCTACTACATCAATCTATAAAGATTTTATTTACACTTTCACATACCATAGGCTGGCATACAATGTAATGTCTTAATTTCTGGTTGTATCCAAATATGACTGTTATATAAATTTTTTTTTTTTTTGAGTAATACATTGTAACAGAAATAATCAAAGATACACAAATAAATGTTTTTCATATAGTACAGTGGATACATCAGATGTTCAAATCATAGATTAGTTAAACTCTTCTTTAAAGCAGCATCTGAAATGGCTGAGTGTCGTAGTGATGATGTTGGTGATATTGCTGGTGCATCATCTGTGCCTGGAAAATTGAAATCAGCAGGAAAATTCCATATTTGGATTTTACCAGAAGCCCAAATGGCAAATATTATGCCTCCAACTATATAGATATATCCTGTTGAGTTCATTATGATATTCCAATGGGCAAGATTATCCTGAAAAATAACACTTTTATGGCTGCATTAATAAAACAAAGTTTTAAAACTAAATAGTACTTAAGAAACTAAATAAATTCATGCTGATATTGTTTGTGAACATATATTCTTAGCCCATTATTTGTGTAAAGGGAGTAATTCAATTAAGACTACCTTCTTTAAAGGGACTAGTGAAAAAAGTACCATTTTGAACATATTTTGTGAATAATGATATCATTTATCTTTAAATGCATATCATATAAAATTATTGTATTCAGGTTGATAAAAATAGTTGTTACATAGCAGGCAAGCACTCTTGGGTTAACTTTGTTTTAACCTTTTCTCAACCTAAGGAAGAAGTCTCACTTCTCCCAAGAGTTAAGTGCACTATGAACCCTCACATTTGGAATTCTATTGGTAGTCCACATATGTCAAAATAATGTTTTTTTTATCTTTGTATCACTGGTGACTACTATGCAAGCTTACTGCAAGGTTTGAGTGATGAGGTGAAAAGAAAAAGACCTCATTTGGCAAAAAAAAATAATCTTGTTTCATCACGACAATGCTCTGGTCCATCATTCAGTCATTGCTTGAACATCCACTCTATTCATCAGATCTAGCACCCAGTGGTTACCACCTGTTCTCAAATCTCAAATGGTCGCCCTCCATGGTGTAATGGTTACCATGCTAACTTCATATACCCAAGGTCGCAGGTCAAACCGGCGGAGGACAATAGATTTTTTCAGGTGTAAAAATCCTTAGCATGGCTTCCTTCAGAAGGAAAGTAACTGTGTCATAGATTTATGGCACATAAAATAACCTCAAGCCTGATAGAGAGGCCTCTGAGCAAAATTAAGTGGTCTTTCATGTCCAATTTAGAATGGGACGCTGAGAACCACAACAGTTAAAGAGCATCCATAAATAACACACCATTTATTTATTTCCAAGTCTCAAAAAATTTCTTGGAGGCTGAAGATTTCACAGTAATGTGGAAATCATTGATGTGGTAAACGGCTATTTTGAGAACTTTGATAAATTGCACTACAGAGATGGTTTAATTAAATTAGAGCATAGATATGACAAATGTATTAGACTTTTTGGAGATTATGTTGAGAAATAAAACAAAACCAATTTTTTTTAAATGCTGTTTTCATTGGGAGGCCTGGGACTTATCAGCCAGCCTTAGTATTTAGTTTAAAGTTGAAACCAATAACAAGGAATATCTCAGAAATGGTCAACTTTACAACAAAAATGTACATATGACATACATTTTATATGAGATCTATATTTTTTGTATGCAAGTTTTTGTGTATTTCTTATGGTTTACCAATAATAAAAAATTCAGCAAAATCATCCAAAATGACAGGTCTTCAGAAGCTATTTCCAGAAATTCAAGATATACATTTTATTTGTGGTGTAAATATCTTTAATATGTGGTATTTAATCAAAATTCTTAAAGCCAGTTTTGAGAGAAAAATTTTCAAAAATTTTCCATGTAAAAGTAGTTGGGGAATTTTCTTGAAAATCTTTATGTCACATCCTTGGAAGATACTAAACTTAAATACCAAGTTTGGTATTTAGCAGTCTTTTAGTTTACGAGCTTGCTGTACACAGACACCGACACATGGACCTTTAAATGCTGTTTTGGGAGTCAGGGGCCTTCAAAACATATATTTCCAGCAAAATATCAACATTAAATTTTTTGGTGTAATACAATACTTTCTCTATACACTATGTATCTATACATAGTAGCATAGAGAAAGTAAAAAGGCTATACATTAAGTCTTCTGGCATTAATGTACTTTAAGGTGTGTATCCCAATATAACCACAGCATTGAGAATCTCCATGATTACCAGTCTCAGGCACTTGAAATGGAAGAAGTTTTAGCAAACTAAAGATCACAAAAAATTACCTCAGAAACTTAATAGGGCAACAATGACTCATCCACACATGACTCAACTCAATAGGGCATTATATACACACAGTATAAGTTAGCTTCAGAGCTATCTTTTGAGAACATTGTAAAAACATTTGCAATAAAAACATGCTCCAAAGTTAATTTTTAATTCCAACTTTCTTCCGTTTTCATTTCACTTATATAAATTTAAAAGATTTGTAAACTATCTGAGTACAATACTCAAGATAATGATTAATAAAATCTTTTATTACTAATATTAATACCATATATCATAATTAAATAATTAAAGCAACACTACCATACACACATTCCAATATCATTCAATAAACATTTACATTTGCAGTTATTATAAGACTGAAAGAATGCACCAAACATCCTACTCTCAGATTATTTGGCAATCAAATAGTAATTAGTGTGATATTTTATCTTATACCAAAAATTAAATTATGTACTTCAATCTTGAAATCAAGCTTTAAAGTTGAAAAAATGGAATAGGGAATTATTGAGTGATGTCAATATCAGGTATAGTTGGGGAACGTTTGATATGGTTGGTTGGAGGTGGAGGTGCTAAAGTAAGTATTTGCCCCAAGCAACAACTAGCTAGTTACATTTCTGAAGCTGAACCATAAGATTCACTGCTTACAGACTTTGCTCCCAGTGGTGAATGGAGGTGCATTGCGTATTTATTTACATAGAATGTCCCAATGAGCATATTGCTCTAGGTAGGGACTGCCCTTTAGTGAGGCTGTAAGTAAAATACAAAGAATAAAATAAGCACATTAACACATATAAAAAGGAGTATATAAGTATACATATTATATATATACACAAAATTTTTTAACGTATGAAATTACCGTTTAAAAATCATTGTTGTTGGAATGATGTATCCAAACATCAAATAGACAAATATAAGGTGTGATCAAAAAGTTTCCGGAATGACGTCATAAATACATAATAGTTTGTTTTGTCTAATCTGCACTGTCACCCTCGAAGTAGTCTCCTTGGGAGTTGATAAACTTGTCCCAGCGCTTCTGCCACTGCTGGAAGCACCTCTGGAAGTCCTCTTCTTTCAACATGTTCAGGGCCTTCTGCAATTCACGATGGATGACATCAATGTCCTCAAAACGGTATCCTCGGAGCTGCATTTTAAGTTGCGGGAAAAGAAAAAGTCCACTGGTGCCAAAGCTGGAGAATAGGCAAGATGGGGAACAGCATTCATCCTATTTTTATCCAAAAATTGGCGAACAGAAAGATCTTTGTGCATGGGCACATTGTCATGATGCAGGAGCCAGTCACCACTTCTCCATTTCTTCGGCCATTTGCATTGCACATTCTCCTTTAATGAGTCAGAAAGTTCTCTTATTGTAATGCGCCTATCATTTAAGACCATTTCTCTCACCTGATTGATATTTTAATCAGTTTTGCTGGAACAGGGTCCTCCCGAACGATCTGCATCTTTAACTGATGTCACACCACTTTCAAATTTCAAAAACCACTCAAATGCTTGACTTTTGCCCATAACTTCCTCCCCATAAGCTGTTCTTAACATTTCATAGGCTTCTGTTGCAGTTTTATAGCAAAATTTGATGCTTGTTTTGTGTTCTTCGTAATCTGACATTTTTGCTACGCGGAAAAATTGCAGCACATGCAAAACATGTGTTCACTTCAGAGGGACTACCTCGTCACTACATGGTCACAGGAAGTCATGTGACCTCTCATTTTTATCGGGAAGGAATGCTGCATGTACCATCTGTGTTAGGCTTAAAGGAATTTCAGCGTGAGCATTGTTACAAAGCCGTTCCGGAAACTTTTTGATCACACCTTGTAGACAGTATCACATAGATTGTAACAAATAGAAGTGCCCTTCCTTCAGAGAACATGCACTATGACATCATTTGTAAGAAAATGGTAATAACTCAATTCTGGAATAAAAGCTCTTTAAAAACAATCAATTCAATTGCACTTCAACCTCTTTAGCTATTGGATTTGATGCTTTGCTTTAGAGTAGTTCTTGTAGAATCATGATTGTTCAGCAACTTAGCATACGTCAGCTCATGGTGGTCTGTTAAATGAGAATAATGATAAAAACATAACTGTTATTAATTAATGCTGCCAAATACACAACCTGCTATGTGCAACTATTACAAGTATCCCTTATGAACACAAAAAGGACTATCAGTACAGTGAAACTTAGAAGCTGGAAAATAGGTATACACAATTGAGCATTGAAATAAAAGTTTCACATACTGCAAAATTCATTTCATGAACTTTTTATACAACTCACCTTGGATTTTTGGAAATTAGTCCCTGAAACAGTTCTCACAACTATGGAAGTTATGATAGGAACAAGTATGATCATTCCATCAATTGTTCCTGGAATAATAATGTATAAATAGCTTTTAATGCAAGAATTGGTAATTCTTCTACTATGCAATTCATTCTTAACTAGAAACAGTATACTGCTACTATGTAATTCATTCTCTACTCTAGAAACAGTTGTATGTGTGTGTGTGTGTTTGCGTGCATGTGTGTGTGTGTGTGTGTGTGTTTGTGTTTGCGTGCATGCGCGCGTGTGTGTGTGTGTGTGTATTATGCGTGAAAGTGAGAGAGAGAGAGAGAGAGAGAGAGAGAGAGAGAGAGAGAGAGAGAGAGAGAGAGAGAGAGAGAGAGAGAGAGAGAGCAACCGACTGTTACCCTAAGCACATCCTCTAGCATATCCCCTAAGAAAAGGGTTGTGGGCTCAGAACTTTGGAAGTGAAAAGAAGCAATTCAATAGAACAGTAACAGCTTCCATCTAGAAAGCAGAATCCATTCATCAAAGTATATGTATCTGATGTTTAATGCAAGTTTTCAAGTTATCTTCAGAGGATTGGTGATTTAAGCAGCTAATGCTTTGCAATTTATAACTTTACCCCAAAGTATCTCATGAATTTTTGTCCTGCAGTGGTATGTCATTACTGGTATACACATTGAACTGGACCTTCTCGTTCTTTTTGTTGATGAGATTTATATGTTATATACTTGAATTTTAATGTATTTATTTCTTCATATACAGGGTAACAATCATATACAGAAATGTCTCCTCTCCCCCTCCTAGGAGTTGCTTATGATTAGGGTCATACGCACCTAACACCCTGATTGTTTGTGTATATGTATTCTTCCTTACATCATGTTTATTCCCTCAATTCCCCTCTTAACTTATTTCCACTTCCACAAGCTATCTTCTTCATTAATTGTTAAGTTCCTCTCTTCCTTTAATACTTTTCCTCAACCACTAGTCTCTTACCTTTCTTACATATGTGCATAACTATTTCAAAAGGTCATTCTATTAAAGAAAAAGCTTTAAAACCAATATTTTAGCCTATACTTATTCCATTTTTTGTTCCCCATCTCCTCTCTCAATACTTTGGTTTCTGAACATTCTAGAACACTGTGGAAATTCTTATCTGATTGCCACTTAATAAACACCTTTCTTTATCAACTTTTAAACCATTTAACATCATTATACATGTTCTTGCCCTTACCATACCCTCCCTTTCCATTTTGTCATATGCATCAGTGTATTTCTTTCTGTCTTTCTTAAAAGGAAACTCTATTTCTTAAGTTCCCATATATTTCTGTGTATAATCATATATTGATTTTACCTTATTCCATAAACTTAATCTATTGGTCTGCAAGTTGATTAGGTCACGTTCCAACTTCTTGCACAATTTCTTTCAATCAAGATAACCCTTTATATGAATATGTTGAGTACTGTACTTATGAGAAAAGTTACAAGTATACTTTAAAACAACTTTGACTACTTAGATTTAGAAGCCTGCTAACATTATACCACTGTACCCTAGTGACTAAGATACTACCTTGAGTCCTTGTTTGATTCATGGTTCCCATCCACCTGAGGGAGGCACCTCCACTAAAGAAAAGGGAAGTTTGATGATGGTGCTGAAGACTGAAATCGCACTTTTTCAAATTAATATTAAGTTCAATGTTATTATTAAATGTAAATTTTTAAGAATGTAGTCAATGTTTAGAATTTGTTTTATATCTTTTGACTAACCCATGAATTCTGTTGTAATTTTTAAGGTGATAAAATTATTTATTTAACCAGCTTCTTTCCCAATTTTCTCTTTTTTGTGTCTTCAGGCAATCTTTGAGATTTTTTCCTTCTTCCAATTCTTAGATTCTATGACAGTATTTCCGTATATTTTTACCACTAGGTCTTCCCTGCCTATCCTTCCTAGCTCAATTAAGGCTACTCCATTCTGTTCTTGTAAATCCAATATCATTTTGCAGACTGTTCTTGATCTATATATTCCCACCATTTTCTGTCCTCCATATTTCTATCCCATGTCTTATTCTTAATTTCACTGTAGATGTGTGTACATTCTCTCCAGCCAGTACACACTTACACTTGATATTTTCTTCAGACAGATTTTTACGCTATTAGTAGCTAATTTCCTCTTTACTGGTGCAACTTTTCTTTGCTCTGTCCACTTCCTGGTGTATTAGGCTTACCCCCAGATAATCAAATTTTGGCTCCTCTTTCCAACATATATGTTTTTTTTTTTGTTTTTTGTGTGTTTTCTAAGTGTTTTTTGAAAAACAAATATGATGAGGGGAGGCTGTAGCAAGCCGCTGCGAACGATAGGTTCCTCTGGCTTCGAGATTTCATCGAGGTTAGGTTACATTAAGTTAGGTTAGGTGTGTGTAAATGAACTGGATTGAAAAAGGCATAAAAATGGAGTTTCTGAAAATTAACTCCTCTTTCCAATGCAAAACAGTCTTCCTTTGAACTGAGAACATTTTCTTGCCATCTAATGTCACATGTTCGAAAGAATCCCCCAAATTTCTTTAAGACTCCAATCTTGCAACCCTCTAACCACCATTTCTCATCTCTGATGAGTTTGTTTCCTTTCTTACAGAACATAATCTTGGATTTTCTTTTATTTACCTTTAAATCCCATTCTTTAAAGTATTTCTGTTGTGTCAATTGCTTTTCTTAAACCACCACTTGTAATCATTGCTGCTACTAGATCATCTGCAAAAAGCAGGCCTGCAATATAATTACTGATTGATGGACAATGTATGTATGTATTTCCTCTCTATTTCTTTTAATGTGTCATCTATAAATAATTAATTAATACAGAGCTCATTTTACAGTTCTGTAGAGCCAATTGTATTGGTACCCAGCCTGTTATTTTATTGCTTGCAAGCCTAATATAAATTATCATCTGAGCAATAGACTCTGCATTAGCTTTAATTAACTTCTCATTCACTTCCTTTTCTCTCAGTTTGTTCCATAGTGCATCTCTACAAATAGTATCAAAGATCTTTTCTAAATCTGCAAAAAAGAAGTAGTATAATTTTCCCCATGTATTAATTAGGCATTTATCTATAAGTGTTATAAAAATGTTGCTTACCATGCATTTCCCTTTCCTAAACCCTCATTGGAACTCCAGCAGGTTTTTTTTCTCTTTCTGCCTATTCCTGTAATTATGTTGCTTGCACCCCTGTAAATTACCTTGTTTATATTGAAAACCTACAAATATGCGAAGAAGCTTGTGATTAAATTAAAAATAAAGGAACAAGTGTTCCTGAAACCGGTCCCAGTAAGTAAAAATAAGTTTTTCAAAACTTGCAAATATGCGTAGAAGCTTGTGACAGTGATGTGATCAGGTCACGCCAAATTTCATCAGAAGATACGTAAAATATGATAACAACAGTAAATATCAAAGACTCACAGATAAAAAGGTAATAGAAACCGAAAAGAACAAACACTATACGAGATTACATAGTTTAGAACTTCAACTGTATGATCTACACTTAGCGTTACCACAAAAGTTAGGTCACGCTCTTTGGGATAATTTGCACGCAAATTTCCTGCCGATCTTAATCGTAAAAATGAGCAGGAAAATGCTTACACTAAAGAAAAAACTTAGATCATCTTTGTAAAAACCAGAATAAAAATATACCAATCAGACACAAGAGACCTCCCGAAAACCATGTTATAAACTTATCTAAAAACGAAACTTTCAACAAATCTCAGTTAGCCATTCTCATCAAAGGCCTAAAAAGTGTGTAGATTATTGTAAAAAAACAGAAAACTTAGTAGCAGATATAGAAATAGCCACAAGCCACCTAAAAGAAATTGACCAAAAAGCAATTAAGAAACAATGTGAACCACTTTTGAATCAAGTACATACAAGAATAAAAAGAAAAAATTCTCAACAAAAAATCATAAAATCCTTAACTCAAAAACCAGTTGTTTACACAAAATCAGACAAAGGCAACCAAATAGTAATACTGGACCAAGAAGACTACAACCAAAGAATAGAATCCTTGCTAAACAATCCGGAATATCAAGAAATATCCAATCCACTAAATAAAAGCATAAAGATTTTACAAGAAACTTTAGCAAATTGCAAAACCATAAAAGAAAAAGAGAAATCCAAATTAAAGCCAGATTTACCAACCTTACCCAGATTGTACGCCCTACCAAAGACACACAAACCTGGCAACAAAATGAGACCCATAGCAGATAATATCAATGCACCCACATATAAACTCTCCAAATGGCTCATACAAAAATTCAACTCCTTCCCAAAATTCAATAGTAAAAGTGTATTAAATTCATTGGACCTGATTAATCACCTGAAAGATTTTAGTGTTTCACCTAAAGGTAAGATAGTACCCTTTGATGTCACCTCCCTATTCCCCAGCATACCCATAGACGAACTACAAAAACCTCTGAAAACCTGGCTACAAAGCATAAACATACCAACAGAAGAAATAGAAGATCTTGTCCAGTTAACCAATTTATGTGTAAAACAGAACTACTTCACATTCCAGAATAAATGCTACCAACAAACAACTGGACTTGCAATGGGGAATCCTCTATCACCATTCCTAGCCGACCTATACATGAGTAATTTTGAAATACACATTACTGACTCATTCCCACATATATACAAAAAATGGTATAGGTAAGTAGATGACATCATTGCCATAGTTCCAGAAAAACTCGTAAACGAAGCACTCAAACTTCCTAACTTGCAAAATAAGTCCATTCAGTTCACCCTGAAGACGAGGAAGATGCACTTCTTCGAAACGTTGGTGTCAAGCCAAGTTTTTACCTGGCTAGAAGCCCGAGAAGATTTTGAATCAAGTCCATTCAGTTCACTATTGAGACCGAACAGGAAGGAGCCCTGCCATTCCTAGACATTAGAATAATAAGAACAAAAGAACATAGCCTGACATTTGGAATATATAGAAAATCCACCAATACAGATAACCACATAAAATTTGATAGCTACAACCCTACAACACACAAATATGCAGTCCTGAACAGTTTAACATATGGACTAGTACACATTCCCATGGAGAAGATTGAATACCAAAAAGAATACCAACAGATACTCCAAACAGCTACCAACAACAGTTTCCAAAAAAGTGCAGTTGACAAGAGAATGCATAAATACAAAAAACTGAATCGCATAACACACACAACCACCCTACAGAACCCCAGTGACCAACCTCAATTCAGAAAATTCACCTATCATCCTTGGGCACACAACAAACTTCAGAAAATTATTCAGGAATTATAACATCACCTTAGCTCCAAAAAACAACTACAGCATTCAGAAACTGCTGTGCAGAAATTTAAAAGATCCTATCCCTGCAGGCAAAAAACCGGGAATTTATGAAATTAAATACTTAGACTGTAATCTGGTGTATATCGGAAGGACAAAGAGAAGTTTGGAGACCAGATTAAAGGAACATATGAGAAACCTAAAATACAAACAAATAGAAAAATCAGCAGTTGCCTATCATTTTTGGACATCAGGACACGAAATCACACCAAATATAAAACTATTAAAACCAGCTTATAAACCCACAGAATTAGATGTCTGGGAGAAGATCATCATGAAGAAAAAGAGCCATATCATGAATTTTGATTTGCCACCTTACAGCAACCTCTGAAAGTTCATAGATCCAGCAACAGATGCCTCCACAATTAATACACCACCACCCCCATTGTTGTCGCCGACGAAGAAAGATTTAGTCAGAAGTAAGGGTTGAAAATGGGAACAACTCGTACCCGAAACCGGTCCCCAGTAGTAAAAATAAGTGATGTTTGTGTTACAAAAACCGATTCAAATTCTTTTATTTTTTAAAAATAAGTGATGTTTGTGTTTCAAAAACCAACTCAAATTCAATTGTTTTTAACCTTGATTATAATTATAATTGACTAATACCTCTGCGACTATTTGTGTTGTTTACCTCTTCTTTTCCATTAAAAACTATGATGATCACCTCCAGTTTCCAATTCTGTGGGACATTTCCACCCTCAAGTAGCAAATTGAACAAGCAGTGCTCTCCTTCAATTATCTTCATACTACACCTTCCAAAATTCCTCTAGTATACCACAATATCCATTAGTTTTCTTACTTTTTAATTTTATAAGTTAACTTGTTCTCTGTTATTTTATGATTCAGTGCTTCAACATACATGATTATGGCTTTCCCCTATTATTTTTTTCAAGATATACTTTTAATTTGTAATGAAAACATCTTAAACACACATGTCTCGTTAAAGCCATTTTTTAGAAAATAAACATTTTGAAAAAATGCTCCTTGAAAAAGGTAGATTTTCTTGAAAATGTTCATATCTCACCTTGAAGGATGCTGAACTTAAATATCAAGTCTGGTATTAATATAAAAATAATAGTTGCAACAAATCTTCACCTATCTTTTGGAAGTTGCTAGCTTCTTTTTGCATTTATCAAGTCTGGTATTTAATGGACATTTCATTTTTAAGTTATGCTATTCACAGGTATAGATACATTTGCAGACCTTTATCTAAAACCTTTTTTGGATTTAGAGGACCCTAAAATATGTATTTCAAATACATTTTAGCATCTAATTTTTGAGTGGAATGCAATACCTCCTCTATGTACATTGTATATGGTAAAGAAAGTAATATGATATTTTAATCAAAATTGTTAAGAGCTATTTTTGAGAAAATGAAAACTAACAAAAATATTCCATGGGAACGTTAGTATGAGGAAAGTTTTCTCCTAAATCTTTTTTCACATTCTTAGAATGTTCAGATTTAACCAATTTTTATTTTTACTTTCCCCACTTTGTACAGATTAAATAGGTAGAAAATATGTTGCATAATACCCATAAACTTGATAGGTGCTGAGATTTCAGTAGAAATATATGTTTTAGGGTCCCAATCAAAAAAAAACAAACTTTTTGATAGTCAATGTGTGTATGTGTCCATTCACTCTCTTGCTCTCGTCTCCATGCATGTAACTGTGGACAACATAACCCAAAAATGAAAAGTCAGTAAAATAACAAACTTAATATTTCAGTTTAGCATCTTCCAGGGATACAACACAAAGTTTTTCAAGAAAATCTTCTGGCCCAACTTTTACGTAGAACAATTTTCAATTTTTTTTTCTCAAAAATGGCTCTAATAAAATTTTTAAATAAAATACTATGTATTAAGATATTTATGCGACAAATAAAATGCATATTTGAATTTCTCTAGATAGCTTCTGTAGTCCTCTTCGTTCTGAATGACTTTTGCATAATTGGTAAACTGTAAGAGAAAGACAAAAACTTACTATACATGTAGATCTTATCATAACACACAATTTATTCTATACATTTTTGTTGAGGAGCTAATACTTCTGAGGAATTCTGGTTATTGCTTTCAATTTTCAGATAGTTTTACTTTTCTCAAATGGGAAGTCACTACGCTTATTTTTTCATCCTGGCCAAGCAAAGAGAATGGAATTTCAATCTTACTGGAAATCTCTGATGCCTATGTCTAGCATTTTTTAGAATTTTTATCCCATTACAGTGACCACATTTGTCTATACACCAGTGGAAATAAGTACACCAACGGTGTTGTATGGGTCTTTGTTACTGGGACTGAACCATATTCTTTCAGTTTCCATAGTAGCATGTCCATTTTATTGCAGAGCTGTATGCATATGCCGAGCCATTTTGTATGTTTGCCGACAAAATTTTGGTGACTGTCTTATTATGAGTGATTTCCTTAGTGCCCTTCAGAGCACTGTACAAAATCCAATAAAAGTTCTTAATCAGTTAATTGATAAATTTATAATATTTGATTAAGGATCAAAACTGAAAATAAATTAGTTGTCGTTTTCAAGATAAAGTTTTAGTAATTACTTTGGTTTATGGAAGAGATTTTATTATAATGGGCAGCAAATTCAGGATGCCCTCCACAATTTCTACACTTCAGGCATTAGTGAGAGTGTGCATGGATGCCTGGTCATGCTGGTTTGCCCTGGAATGAACTGGCAAATTTGGCAGCAAAGGCAGCAACCACAGAACACAGGACTAAAATTTCTTGTATAACATCCGAAGATTTTAGACTTGTTGTGTAGAGAGCGGTACTTTCATGCTGGTATGAAGAGTGGTCAGCTCTCCATGGAAACAGGCTCCAAGTAGTGAAGGTCCTTCCACCAAACTGGGTAACCTCCTCTCGTATATCTCTTTGTGAGGCGGTGATATTGGCTTGCTTGCATATTGGCCACTGTCATTTTGCACACAGCTACCGGCTGCAGTGGGAACCTGCTCCTATCTGTTTGCTCTGTGGACAGGAATTGTCAGTGCATCAAATACAGAATGTGCTGATCTAGCACATCTACGAGCCACTCTGCAACTGCCGGCCACGCTAAAAGAGATCCTGGCGGACGATGTTGGAGTGGTATATATCATTTTCAAATGTTTATAAAATGTGCCTTTTACACTGTTCATCTAGTTTTACTTTGATTTTTATTTTTCCCTCATATGCTCTTGGAGTGTAGCACAGTTTTTTAAGTTTTTAAAATGTTTAGTGCATTGACTTTAGCAATGAGGAACTGGTTTTTAGTTACACCTTTTTAGTTCCATTGTTTTTAATATTTTTAGCTTGCTCTATGGCTTCTGCTATTGCAGTTTTATATCCTATGGATTTTATCTCTATTTCTGACACTTATTTATCCTTTATTTTTGTATAGATTTTTATCTGTGTTTTGAACCTCAATTTATTTTATATGGGTGCTAATGACCTAGCTGTTGAGCACCCCTAAACCCCACTTATCATCATCTTCTTCGTCATCATCATCATCATCAGCAGCAGCAGCAGCAGCATGGAATTTCAATACCATCACATAGTGATATGCTTTTAAAAGATTTGACTATTGCTTTAGTTTATTATATTTTTTTTATTCCTCTGGCATAAAAAAATAATATGCAATAAAACTATTGCTACTAGTGTTTATCTTGATAGCACTAGGTAGATAAAAGAATAAGCTTTTGTAAGAATTGTTTATTGCAGCATAAGTAGAGAAAGTTATGTAATGTGGAACATAAGATTTTTTTAGTTATACTGTTCACAGACACCAGACACAAATATACAGACTCCCACATGGACATTTTTCTAAAGATTTTTGGGAGGGTTCAGGGGCCTCAAAACATGAAATCTGAACATAAAAATTTTGAGTGAAATACAATAACTCCTCTTCTTACTGTAAATACATGGCAGAGAAAATAAACAGAAATGAATGAGCATTATGACCATGAGCAACACCAAGTAAATCAGCAAGTATATTATAACAAAATAAATTGCATATTTTCACATTCATTGCATTTAATCTTGCTAGTTCATTAAGCATTAACTTTATATAATCAGGGTGTAATATGTCAAGGCACAAAAGTGTGTTATTTCTTTTATTGTTGTTAGCTATGATTACAACAAAGATACTGTACTAACCAGCATGATTTGGAGCCAAGTCATGGACATTTGTCAAATTGGTTACAGCAGAGGCTCCAATACATGCAGCAGCAAGAGTGTGAAGAGTGAGTGAAAGCCAGGCTTCACAGTTTACATTAGCATCTCCAATGAAAAGCATTCCTGTTGCAAAATGAGCTGGAAAATGAACAGAATTAGAACTCATATGTGTAATTTCTGTTAACATAATTTTAGAAGTAAGCAAGGCAGGAGATTTAAAAAAGGTTTAATGGCAAGAGTGAAGATGTGTTACATTCACAAGATTTTTTTCTAGCCTCTATTGTTTATTTTTGGATATACAAACTGTTGTTGCCCAACTTTATTTTCTATCTACTCTAATTTAGTCTATTAAACCTTTGCAGAAATACAGTATACATTTCATATTAAATACAAAGAGAAGTAATTATAAAATGTATACCAACTGCTATTTATACTGGCCTTAAAATGCTATACTCTTTCCATGCAATCAGGAAAAACAATTGAACATTAAAAGGACTTTGAACGATTAACCAAGTGTTGAACAATATGAACCATTAATAATGGATATCTTAGAAATGGCTTACAGCACCAAAACTGAAATCTAAAATAAATTGGATGTTTAAAATGGATATGGAGTTTTATTTATTGACACGGTTTAATTACTGTGATTCTCATCGTTCTATTCTATGCTGGGCATGAAACACTGCTTGATTTTGCTCAGAGGCCTTTTATCAGGCTTGAAGTTCTTTTACATGCTGTAAATCTATGACAATGGCTTTAATTTCCTTCTAAAGGAAGCCATGCTAAGGATTTTTATTCCTTAAAAAAAAATCCATTGCCCTTGTGCCGGGTTTGAGCCCATGACCTTGAGTACAAGAGGCTAATCACTACAAAGAATGTAATAAAACATACAGGTATGTTTAAAGAGATCTCGTTTCTTTTATAATATGTTTTATTGCTATGTAAGGGTTTATCAGTTATGCAAGATTTTATAAATTTCCTTCTGATTTTAAAAATTTCTTCACATGAATTTTCAAATTCAAGTTATACATTTAATTGGTCATGTAAATATCTTAAACATGTGGTATTTTAATCAAATTTGTTAGTATCATTTTTGCAAAAATAAACAATTTTGAAAAATATTCCATATTAAGGGTAGTTTGATGGGAGGGATTTTATTGAAAATCTGTGTGTTGCATCTTTAGAAGTTTAGTATTTAACAAATATTTCATTTTTGAGTCTCTCTCTCTCTCACATGCATGCACACACAGAGTCCCTTTTCTAAAAATATTTTGAGAATCTCAATACATCTATTTTTGGTGAATTCTTGGTATTAAATTTTTGGTTGGAGTGCAATATTTCCTCTGTTTACTATATAAAGGAACAAAATAGCAAGAACAAGCATGAGTTTGACTTAACATTTTGTTTTGTTCAATAATGGGTAAGATTGAAGAATATTAGTGTTTTAACTTAAAGTCCTTAATATATTAATAAGATTAAAGAGGTAAAAGCCTAGAAAAACATTATTCAGGTAACTCATATACCAACTAAGGTTGGTTGGTTGGTTGGTTGGTGTCTTCTGTTAAAAGCTTGATAATGAAACCATTCGTTTTCTTGCACTCCAATATTTAGCTGGGGGGTTGAACTAATCTTCTGTAAAAGTCGGAAATGTAGAAGATGATCAGGATCCATTTCTTCATTAAGGTTACAGAAAAGGCATATAGGAGTCTCTGCTTTGCCAAATCTGTATTAAGTCTTTTTAAAATGTAAATGGCATGTTATTTATGGACGGTCTTTTAACTACTGTGGTTCTCAGCTCTCATTCTATACTGGGTGTGAGACTGCTTAATTTTGCTCAGATGCCTCACTATCAGGCTTGAGGTTCTTTTACATGCCGTAAATCTATGACACGGGACCAACGGCTTTACTTCCCTTTCGAAGGATGCTAAGGATTTTTTTTTGTAAACAGTTATGTCCCATTAGTAGTAAGTAGTCTTAAGGTTGCTACTGCAAATTTTTCTTAGTAATGCAGAAATATTGTAATCTTGTACATTTTCCCATTGATTTTCAGACATTTTGTTCGTGTATTCTTCATTGATTTTGTTTGTGCACACTTATTTGAAATTATTCTTTTAATAGAGCAAAAAGGAAATAAACTATGTGTTGATTTGGTGATAATTCTACTTCCCTTTTTGGCCAAACAATCAGCCATTTCATTCTCTATTATTTCACAATGGAATTCTTGTGCCTCCCATATCACAGATTCTATGGTTTATATGACAATGTACATAACTGTAACAATATAAAACAATAATAAAATGCTAATACAAAGGGACATTATACTTTGCACAATTACCAACAAAATATAAAATAAAAAATAACAACATTAAAAAAAAAAAAAAAACAGAAAGAATTTTTAATTAAAAATTATTGCTAATAAACATATTCTGAAGGGAGGATGAGGGCAATGGGTGTGTGTTACATTCACATGCATGTCTCTACTCATTCTTTAAGACTTCTAAAAAAACTTATTCTATCTAGGTCAGGTTAATCAAACAAATCTGAAATATACTTTAATTACACTTTTCTTGCAGATACACTGGGCTTACAGGAGTATAGTAGGCTTAATGGATATTCAAATCTTTAAAGAGCTGTTTGCTATGTGGTGACTTGAAATGCCATTTTCTTTGCTAGATCAGCAGAAGGAACAATGAATAATGAGTTCTCATTTGAGAAAAGTATAAATAAGGAAAAATTGAAATCAATAATAAGAAATATCCTATTAATGATTGACTCCACAAAAAGAACGTATGTGACAAATTTTGTGTTTTGACAAAATCTACATTTTTTGTGTAATAAGTTTTGTCTATGTCATTTGGTTTATCAGTATGCAAAATCATCCAGAATGTAGAGAACTTCAGAGGCTATGCATACACATGCGCACACTCTCTCTCTCTCTCTCCTCTTGAGGTTATGAAGTTTACTGCCAATAACTGTAATATTTTAATCTTTTTCAGACCTCTCACACTCACACACACACGCACATGCACACGCACGCACCCGCACACGCACTTGTATTATTTGTAAATAAAGTAAGGCACTTTGATGAGATGTTATTGGATAAATCATTAACATACAGTGTGTAAAGTGAACCTATATTATCATTGTACAGGATGATTCCTATTAATGAATAGAACAACAATTCTTTGTGCAGTTTTGCTGTTTAAAAGTAGTTTTTAAGAAAAAGCAAAAACTGCTTAATATTAACTCTGTGCTAAATTATCATTAGCATATTTTCAAATATTTCTTAGAGGAGAGTGAAGGATAAATTTTTCTGCATGTTTAAATAAATTTTGAAATAAAGAAATTCACACTTTTACTATTATTATAAGCTTTTGAAATTTATCTATCTCAGTTAAATCTACATCAGCTAAGAGGCTACACAACATCACACACTTCAGCTGTTTTTCATAAAGAGATTCACTTCAACTGTTTATTTCTCTTTATGGTGAAACATAATGTATTGCAACAGCTGCAGAAAGAATTTATCAAAAAAGATTTCAAAATTGATGAGCACCAGATCATAGGACTTTTGTTTTCATCTGTTGGAGTCCTAGATACAGGAAGAGAGAAGAAATCCTTCACTTGGTGGAAGAAGCTCCTGGAAGAGCAGCCATAGAAGCTCCACTATTGGAGTGTACCATTGACTTTTGAGAACATTAAAAGAAAAATTGCTATGCCCTTAACATGTTCAGTGCATTCAGTACCTCTCTGAAGTAGATTATGCACCATAGTTAACATTTTCCAAGATAGAATTTTCTTCAACAAGGAAGGGATAACCAAAGTTAACATTTTCCAAGATAGAATTTTCTTCAACAAGGAAGGGAGTTTCCCCTTAATATTCATGCAAATGGTGAAGCAGCATTTAGAAGAAATGGAGTAACTATTTATGTACACACCAGACTTACGACAATCCACACACAATAAGACAGGAGGATATACAGTTCAGAAAAGCCCAATAGAAATGTCAGGAAACATGGTGGAACATTGGAAGAAAGAATACTTCAAGCACCAGCAGAAATAAAAAACAGCCCAAACATACCTCATAAAGTGCAGCAGAATTTGAGAAAATGTTGTGCTGCATATGTGTTGGGAAAGAGTGTATTTCTCTAAATATTAAAAATCTTATGTGTTCCATAACTTTCTCTAGCTGTACTGAAAACAAACTATTCTTACAAAAGATTACTCTTCTATCTACATCATAATAGTGTAGATGAACAAGAGCAGAAATTGTCTTATTACTGTTTCATCATATGTAGAAGGGCATATACTATGTTAAAGTGATAGTCAAATGTTTTAAAAGCTATTGCTGTGATTGTTATTGAAATTCAGTTCTCTCTCCATGGTCTGAGTAAAACAAAAGAGGAAGAAACAGATGAGAATTTCCTGTTTGAGAAAAGTTTAAGCATTTTAATATTGAAACCAATTACACAGAATATCTGGGAAATAGTTGCTAGCTCTACACAGAAAAAGTATATGACACAAGTGTGTGTTAACGAGACCCACATTTCTTGTGTAGTAAGGTTTTGTCTATCTCTTACAGTTACCAGTTATGAAGAATTCATTCAGAATGAAGTGGACTTCAGGGGCTATTTCCAAAATTGTATTTGGTATGTAAATCTCTTCGATATATGGAATTTTAATTAAATTTTTAGAGCCATTTGTTAGAAAATCAAATTTGTCAAAAAATATGCCATAGTTTGGGGTGAGGGGATTTTCCTGAAAATCTTCATGTTACATCCTTGGAAGATATAAATTTAAATGCCAAGTTTGGTGTTTTTAACAACTTATCATTTTATAGTTACACTGTTCACAGACAGAGAAACAGCCACTAAGAAATGTAATTTTTTGGTGTTGGTAAGTACACAGATATATTAATCAGTCTTCATAAAATTATGTATACTAGTTTGCAATGTTTAACAACTTGCACATTTTATATCCGTAAATTATATCCATTGTATGGTTCAGTGTTTAATTTAACATTTAAAATGCATCCAGGTTATTGGGTATACATACATAGTTTCTTCTGACTCATCCTCTACTATAATTTCTTTGAGTTTGGTTCCGTTTATACTTAAGTAACACTTGAGATAGATAATCTGATAGTTTCTGCATCATGTATATGATTTATAGGACTAATAAATTGAATTGAATTGAATGGTTTACAAGAGTTGTTAAACTTCATTGTATGTATTAAATGGTTGAATATTTGTTTTATGTTGAATGATGCTATAGTATAAACACGTGGTTTGACATTTTTTGTTGACAGGCATGTAAAAAGAATTAAGTCTGAAACTGTTAAATAGATACTGATCTCAAATCTCAATATTAAGATGTTTTTGGTAGAAAAACTATGATTTAAATGACATAAAACATGGCTTTCATAATTAATTTTACTTAATTTATAACTTTTAACTTGTTAGTATATATACAAAGGTAATCTCAAAAGTAAGATCTCCAACTTTCTTAAAAATATACAAGTATTTAGAAAAAAAAAAGTTTATTTGTACATAGTTTTGAAGTTTGAATATTTTTTTTATTTTTCCATATAATCGTCATTTCAATTGATGTATTTTTATAAATGCTGTGGCAATTTTTGTATGCCCATGTCATACCAGCCTGCCGCCATGCATTGTCGTCACTGAAGCGCCTTCCAGCCAAGTGTTCTTTCTCCTTAGGAAACTAGTGGTAGTCTCTGGGCATTAAGTCCAGACTGTAGGGTGAATGTGTGATGATATCTCATCCAGGCTGTTGCAGAAGATCCATGGTTTGACAGGTGGTGTGGAGGTGAGCATTGTCATGGAGAAGGCTTATGCCTTGCTCAACATTCCTCTTCTTCAGTTCTGAATTGCCCGTCTGAGTTTTTTTAATGTCTGACAATACCTGCCTCAGCCCGCCTGGGTAATGTGGAGGTAGCGTGTCTGCTTCACATTCAAAAGGTCATGAGTTTGAATCTCGCTTAGGGTGAGTTACCCGGATAAGTTTTTTTTTCGGGGTTTTCCCTTATCCTGAGAAGACGAATGTCGAGTAACTTTAAGCTCCATGGACTCCGAGATCATTTGAGCATCATTTCACCAATTTCATTCATTGTCTGATATGACCAACCAGGTTAAAGGACGTTAAGCTACAAAAAAAAAAAAAAAAAAAAATACCTGCCTGCATTTATTGTTGTATCAGGATCCATGAAGTTGACCAACAGTATCCCCTTTCGACCCCGAAACAGTTGCCATGACTTCACTCGCAGCCTGTGTTCTTTTGAATCGGAATGCCACCACTTACATTGTTGTTGTTTGATCTCAGGTGTGTAGTGGAAAGCCCAGGTTCTATTACTCATGACTATTGAATCCAAAAGGTTGTCCTTTTCATCTGCATAGCATTGAAGAAATTGGCGGAGAGTTTCAGCGCATTGCCTTGTGTGTTTTTCTGTCAGCATTCTTGGGACACATCTTCGAAAATTTCAACACTTCAATCAAAATCTGGTGAATGGTACTTCGAAAAATCTCAGGAACAACAATACAGAGCTCATAGAGAATGTCTCTTCAGGAATTGGGAGTCTTCTGCTTCTTTCCTCATCATGAATTTCAGTATAACATCTCACTTGTGGACATTTTTGACATCCACACACCTCTTCATTCCCTTCTGTCAACTGTCAATGAGTTTTGATTGGTTTAGCGCCTTTTGCACTCAAAAACTGAATAACTGCACGAATCACGCACCTGGTGCTAGTAGCTAATGAGAGTTCCATTACAACTGACTGCCAAGCCAAGAATGAATACTCTAGTAGGGGTGCAGTAGTTTCTGTAGAGAATGGAGGGAGGAAAAAAACAGTGCGGCCAACAGTCATACAAACAGTTTCCCTGTAACTCCAGTGCTTTGGAGACCTTACTTTTGGGATTACCCTCATTCAGTACATTTTGCAATTAAACTTGCTCCCTCATACTAATGATCCCTTCCTCATCTAAAATATTCTACCTACATTGCAGTGAATATGTCATGAGAGACATAATTCAGCATGTTGTGTTTGAAAGAATGATTCAATAATAAACAATGGTTTCCATGCAGCAGTATCCATTGCTGTTGGTAAATACTAACAGAAATAAAAATATAATTTATTCACCTTAAGAAATACAATGAATTCATGGCTTCATCAAAAAGACCACATCAAATAAGTTTTTAATGTTATAATTACTTTCATAATACATACATATTATAGAAAATGTCTTCCTTATGGCAGTAACAGATAGAATTTTCTTACTCCGCAATGTATCTCCTATGATGCAAAACACTAGACCTGTAATATTTTCTGTGATACTTGGTATTATTCTTTTGAAAGAGTCCTAGAAAACAAAAAGGTTTTGCATGAAAAGTTGATAGCTTAGTAAATAGATATTGAGAGCAGAAAATAATGTATAACTATACAGCACAAATTTAAGGAAAATTGAGCATGCAATAGGAACTCTTGAACAAAATGGAAAAAGGTACATTTAAGAATATTTGCAGTTTTATTCATTATAACATAACTTGTTTTTTTCTCTTTGGTCCTACTTCTAATATTCTTTCTATTCCTCTATTTTACTTATCTAATGTTAGTATTTTGTGCTTAGCTATACTTTTGCACTACAAAGATCAGAAATTATATCTTATTTGTGTTAATGTACCCTGTTTTTTGATAACACATTTTTAAGTGTGCAACTTGCTTCTTAATTCCTGCTTTACATTGTGTTTAATGCTTATATTCCATAGAGAATTGAATCAAAATCAGTGCATAATTAAAAATATAATAATAGGCAAAACCTTGTACCTTGGGCCATTTATTTTATTTCAGTATATTTCTGCTTCATTGAGACTTATACCTATCTCATTAAGTTATTTTACCTTTAATAATTTTCACACTATCTAAGAATCTAGCAATAGTTAAATCTACACTATCTTACTCATTCAGTTTCACATTTAACTTTGTTATATATTTACATACTTTCAACTAAACTGGTGTGGTAAACCTAAGAACAAAAGTAACATTTGTATTCTGTGCCACTGCCAAGTAACATAGCCTGATGAAACTTGAATCATTCATAAAGAGGATGCTACAGTAGGCAATAAAACAAAACATGCAATGAGACAAACAGAAATGACACTTCTATTCATATAATGATCTTCTAGATTTACAAAAATAGAGCCATGGTGCTTAAAAGGGTGTATGATCACTATAGACAGCAATACATGCTCTGCATTGTGCTGCCATACTGACCATTAGGTTGGTAAGAAGTTCTTGTGGTTCCATTCCTCCACCATTACTGTTGACAACTGTGAGATGCTCATTGGTGCACCTAGATGTGTCTTCCTAAAGCATCCTGCAAGTGTTCAATGGTATTTAAATTGGGGGAACAGGCCGACCAGTTATATTCGCCAAATATCTTTCACTCCAAAAGATCCTCTGCTGTTTGATGCATGACATATTGTTTTCCATGAAATGAAGTCAGAGCCGACTGCATTCCTAAGAAGATGCACATGGGAAAGGAGTATAATATTACAATAACTGGCAGTGAGCATATCATGTTCAAAGATTTGGAGGTCGGTATGCCCATGCAACATTATGCCTCCCCACACCATAATACTCAGACCACCAAAATGATCATGTTCAAGGATGTTCCTGGGTGCATTATGTGTTCCCACTTCTTGCCAGATGAGGGTAAGTCAAGAATTACTACTCAGAAGAGCACATTCCTTGTTGGTACAATTCTAATGCTCTTGGAACCATTGCAAATGTTGCCACCATATGCAGTCACCATGCCACTATGCAGTTTGAGACTGCATGCCTAACAGTCCTTTTAAATATGGTTGCAATTGCACTTGTGTTTGACGTGGATCCCTTCTTGCCTGTTGCAGAATGCTGTTGCAGCTAATCATGGTCAACCACCTCCTCTCTTTGGGACAGTAGTGTCTCTGGTTTGGAAGGCTCCCCATGCACATAAAACAATGCTGTGAGCAATACCAAACTCCTGGGCAACACTCATCACACTCGTCCTTCTTCCAGTTTCCCAATTATTCTTCCCCATGTGAAGTTGTCTACAGGCTGTGGTAGAACACCACTTCAGTGCACTATAACACCTTGCCACACACTGTCTTATCCTGTTTCTTCAACTGCCCCATGTTGTGGGAACAGACCCATTTGACACTATGGTCTTGCTACTTTCATGCAATGTGGTTTCCAGCTTTATGTGTGAGAGATCTCTGGAAACATGCTACTACACTTTCATTCATTTCCACAAAGTAGTTTATATGTTATGTAATTTATCCATCGTGTCCTTAGTTGCCCTCTGTGGTGTAATGGTTACCATACTAACTTCATATACCCAAGGTCGTGGGTTCAAACCTGGCGGAAGACGATGGATTTTTTTGGGTGTAAAAATCCTTAGCATGGCTTCCTTCGGAAGGGAAGTAAAGCCGTGGGTCCCGTGTCATAGATTTACGGCACGTAAAAGAACCTCAAGCCTGATAGAGAGGCCTCTGAGCAAAATTAAGCAGTCTTTCATGCCCAATTTAGAATGGGATGCTGAGAACCACAGCAGTTAAAGAGCATCCATAAATAACACACCATTTACTTTATTTATCTTGTACTTAGGTTTTGCACACCAGTGCATTATTAACCAGCTGATTCTACTTTACTCTTTCCCTATGCTTTTGCTTCCACTTTAAAACCTTGTAGCCATCTGTTTGGCACACATCCTCTACTTTTTTCTTATCTTTGGACCCCATATTGTGTTCCTAATCCATAAGGACCTATCAGTGTCTCTTCATTTTTCCTTCTTTTGATTAATGTCTTCTTTTCCTTCTTCTGTCCCTACTGTCCTGTCCAGGAGATTTTCTTTTCTTTTATCATGCTGGATTTTGTCAGTGCACATACTAGAATGATTATGGTTTGTGTTCAAAATTGAAATTAATTTTATTTATGGATGCTCTTTAACTGCTGAGGTTTTCAGCATCCCATTCTCTATTGGACATGAAAGTTCACTTACTTTTGCTCAAAGGCCCTGTCAGGCTTGAGATTATTTTATGAGGTATAATCTACAACATACTCGTATTTCCTTTCTAAAGAAAGCCATACTAAGAATTTTTAAATCTGAAAACATCTATTACCCTCCAATGGGTTTGAACCCATGACTTTGGGAACCAGAGACTAGCACGTTACCCCAAGAATATGGAGGACAATTGTTGTGTTTAACTATGATATAAGTACTACCATCCTTTCACTTGCTCCTGTGAACTTATGGATATACTGCCTGAAATTCTTGTGCACTAAGAAGCCTACTGCTTTCTGCCCTTTTTATTTTCTCTAGCCCATTAGATACAATGTACATAGTGAATAGAGAAGGTATTGTATTCCACCCAAAAATTTTACATTTGCAATTTCACTGGAAATACATGTTTTGAGAACCCCCTTAATTTAAAAAAAATATTTAGAAACATGTCCATATGTGTGTCTGTCTCTTTGTGTGTGTGTGCATGTGTATGTGTCTGTAGGCAGCATAGCTCAAAAAACGAAAAATCAGTTAAATACCAAAGTATTTAAGATCAGTATCTTCCCAGGTTGTGACACAAAAAATTTCAAGAAAATCCAACCACCCCCAGCTACTCTTTACATGAAACATTTTTTTAAAATTTTGATTTTCTCAAAAATGGCAACAATTTTTATTAAAATGTCATATATTTACGTTATTTTCATGAAATATGAAACTATATCTTGAATTTTTAGGGCATAGCCTCTGAAGACATTTTCATTCTTGATGAATTTTGCATAACTTTCATATAACTGGTAAATCATCAGAGATAGACAAAAACTTACTGCACAAAAAATGTTGGTTGGTTGGTATCTAATGTTGAGCAGTTGACAGTGAAGCCATTCATTCTCTTACATTCCAGTATTTTGATGTTATATAAAATGTAGACCTCATTAAAAAAACTCAATTTATGTCATACACATTTGTTTTGTAGAGTTAACTGTTTTTTAAATATTCTGAGTAATTGGTTTCAGTTTTAAGGTACTAAAGGTTTTCTCAAATGAGAGACATCTTTCTTTTCGTCCCTGTTTTGTTTACTCTTAGTAAGCAAGGAGAACCAAATTTCAATTGTTTCACTTAGCGACCACCTTTTAAAAGATTTGACTATTGCTTTAGTCTAATGTATTCCCTTATTTCCCTTTTACTTATAACGAAGCAAGCAATAAGACAATTTTTTCTAATGTTTATCCTGATTAGCATGAAGTAGATATAAGAACACGCTTTTTAAGAGAGAAAGTCATATGAATGGAACATATCAGATTTTTATTGTAAGGCTTAGAAATACAGCACACATCAGCCATCATACCTACATGATATGGATAACCCTGGTAAGCAAGAAAATGGAGTGATTCATGCAATAAGACACGTGCCACACTTCAACAGGGATATCATTACAAGATTCTGGCTTTAATGTCTGGCCCGTTTGGTTGAAATTAACCACTAATTTTTTTATTATACCCTTACTATCCAGCATGACTTGTCTCACCGGAATTTCAATGTACTTTTTGGAAGGGTTTGATACTTCCCTTGTAAGATAGTGGCCTAAGGTCTTCTATAAGGTCTCCTGTAATTACTAAGTTATTGTGATGGTAACATATGGCATATTGGTGCTGTGTAAATAAGTGCAATTTTGCTTTACACATCTGTTAACAGATTCTTAAATATAAGCCAAGTAAGGGAAACATTATTTTCTCAATGAAATAATATAAACATTAAACCAAGGCTTTTTTTGATAAAGTACTAAACTTCCTGTTTGAGAAAACTTTAAGTAGCTGAAAATGGAAACCAATAACTCAGAATATCTCAAAACCAGTTTACTCTACAAATAAAATGTATATGACCTAAATTGTGTGTTTTAATGGGATCTATAATTTTGGTGCAGTAAATTTTTTCTCTCTCTTATGGTTTACTTGTTATAAAAAGCTTATTCAGAAATGATCTAGGTTGAAGAAGTCTTCAGAGGCTATTCCCAGAAAATTCAAGATATACATATCATTTGGCATAAAAATGTCTTAAACAGATGGCATTTAAATCAAAATTGTTAGAGCCATTTTTGAGAAAAATCAAAATTTTCGAAAAATATTCCATGTAAAGGGTAGTTGGGTATGGGGCAATTTTCTTGAAAATCTTTGTGTCGTATTCTTGGAAGGTGATGAACTTAAATACAACGTTTGATACTTAACTGACAGACACACACATGGACAGTTTCTAAAAATATTTTTTTTTGGATTCAGGGGTCTCAAAACATGTATTTCCGGTGAAATCTTGGTATAACATTTTAGGTGGACTACAATACTTCTCTATCCACTATGTTTATTGCATGTAGATGCTAGAGAAAGTAAAAAAAAACTTACCCAGAGGATACTGGATTTTGTGTCAGACTGTTGGGGTGCACCAACAGAACCTTCTTAGGCTGTATGGATGCGTGTGTACCTCAGTATCAGTATATGCATTAGATACACATTCTTTATAATTACTATGAACACACTTACTTTAAACAAACGTTATTTAAATAAAGTTTGTAATACAGGAACAGCTAAAGCTTGCAAACTATGGAGGGAATGTGTGATGCATTTAACATTTGCAGTAAAGAATAGTCTTTAACTATTACTTCTAAGTTTGACACTGGTATGAAAGCATATTTTCAAACTGCTTATTGGTTTTAGTTTTTCATTTCAAGACTGTAGTAAGTCACATTGCTATTACCTGAACAACTGACTAAATGATGGCAATCTGAGAATGATTATGATACCTTCTTCATCAAAAAAGTGCACATAAAGAAACATAATAAGCATTTTAGAAATAATAGAATGAGAGGATATCACACTATGCATTTCCCAAGAAGATACTCAGTGTCATGTAAGTGATGTGTCAATTGTCCTTGAGTAATGCATGTAACAGATGCACACTGATCCAGCACCAAGTAACGCTGAAGTTGCTCAATAGCTATGCACATATTTATTTAAACATTTTTGTTCCATTATTTATTACTGTCCTTAACTGAAATTCTTCACCCTTAAAGATGATTAAATGGGGATATGATGCTAATATTTCTAAATTATAACTAAAGCAGTTCAAAAGTGTTTATTTATTTAATAGTTGTAATGTAATGGATAATGAATAGATGAATATTTAGTCTGAAAGTACAATTTTTAAGCTTTAAAATAAAATCTGTCTTAACTTCATACAAAAAACATGTTGTAGGAAACGAGCATTTATATGCATTAGTAAATATGGTCTTTTCAGGATTTTTATGTTGCAATAAAATCCAAAGTAATGAAATTTGGCCTAAATAAAAATATAGGGCTATCTTTAAATTCCCTGTAAAACTTATACAATAGGTTAGAAACATTTTTGAAAAACTGAGGTCAGAAGTCTGTCCAATTTGAGGTGGAATGACTCATTGATCTTTCTTGTCTTGCTTTAATTATTCAGAGTTTTATAATTCACAAAGAAAGAAACTTTTATCATGAAACTTAGGTTTCTCAAGTTTTTATTTATCTCCCTAAATTGTGGTCCTATTAATAATTTGCATAATATTGTAAATGTTTCATCAGTTCCATATTCCATACAATATTTATGTTGTATTGCATCATGTGTAACTTTCTGTTTATTTGCATACAGAAGTATACAGAAAACTATATGCAAAACATTTATTAAGGAAAACATTCAAAACATTGTGCTATTTCATAGTCTAAAAGAATGAGAAATGGCCTTATTGCTTGCTTCCTTGCATCTAGAAGGGAATTAAGGGAATGCACTAAGCTAAAGCCATAGTCAATTTTTTTAAAAACTGTCATTATGCAATACTACTTAAATTTGATTCTAGCAGATATGTATAATGATAGAGAATGTATTGTATTGTATTCCACCGAAAAGTTTGATGTCATGATTTTATCAGAAATATGTTTTGAGATCCCCTGAGTCGGAAAAAAGTATTTTTAGAAAAAGTGCATGTGTGCGTGAGTGTGTGCATGGCTCAAAAACAAAACGTTGTTAAATACCAAACTAGATGTTGAAGTTTAGTATCTCCTAAGGATGCGACACAAAGATTTTAAAGAAAACCCATTCACCTTCAACTGTCTTTTTCATGTAAAAATTGTCGAAAATTTTGATTTTTTTCAAAAATGTCTCTAATGATTTTGATTAAAATATTGTATATTAAAGATCTCAAATACTATGTACATCTTGAATTTTATAGGAATAGCCTCTGAAGACTTCTTTATTTTGGATGAATTCTACTGAATTTTCCCTAACTGGTTAACCATAAACGATAGAAAAAAACTTTCTGCTTAAAAATGTGGACCTCGTTAAAACACATAATTAATGTCATATATGCTTTTATTATAGAGCTCACCATTTCTGAGATATTACTTTTTATTGGGTTCAGCTTTAAATACTTATACTTATCTCAAACAGGACCTTACAAAGCCAACCGAATTTCAATTGTTTTTCATAGTGACAAGCTTTTAAATGATTTAACTATCTCTTTAGGCTAATGTATTCCCTTATTTCCCTCTACTTAAAAGGAAGCAAGTAATAAGACCAATTATGATAATATTTATTTGGATTAACATGATGTAGATAAAAGAACAACCTTTTTTAAGAGTAGTATGTATTTGGAACAGCTAGAGAAGTTATGTGAATGGAACACATCAGTTTAGTGGTTAGGTAAAAGTCCTCAAGATTGAAGAGGTCCTCAGAGGCTATTTCCAGAAAATTCGAGGTATCTATACATTTTATTTGTGAAGAAAATATCTTAAACATACTGTATTTTAAGCAAATTCATTAGAATTGTTTTTTGAGAAAATCAAAACTCGAAAAATTTTCCATGTAGAGGGTAGATGTTACTGGATATCCTCAAAAATCTTGATGCATCCTTGAAAGATGCTGAACTTTTTATTTTTGAGATATGTTGTTATCATACACACAAACATAAGGTCCTTTTCCTAATAATATTTCTTTTTGGATTAAGGGGATCTTAAAATACATATTTCCTGTGAAATCTTTTGGGTAGAATACAATACCTTCTCTACCTGCTATGTGCATAGTAATGTAAAGAAAGTAAAAAATGTATTTTGACAAGTATTTGTTTATGTTGTTGTCTAATTCAATGTTTTCCAAAATAGGTTAACATTTGAATATCAGAATATTTTCTCCTTATGGGCATGTATTCGTTGTATGGAAAGGCATTTTATTGACACAACATACCATCCATATTAAGGGAATGTGTTGTGATGGTAACATATAGCATTGTGTTGGTGCTATGTTGGCAACACTATATTAATGTACGAGGGTCGTTCAGAAAGTAGCCTCCGGTTGATTGCAAGAAATTCACCAAGTTAAATAAAAATATTTTAATATATACATCTTACAACTACATCTTTGCACTATTTTTCTACATAGTTTCCATAACGATTGAGGCACTTATCGTATCTGTTCACAAGCTTTGAAATTCCTTCTGCATAAAAATCACCCGCTTGTGCCTGGAGCCAGCCTGTGACCGCATCTTTGAGCTCTTCGTCGTCATCAAACCGCTGGGACCCGAGCCATTTCTTCATATGCATGAAGAGGTGATAATCGCTTGGCGCCAGATCTGGGCTGTAAGGTGGATGGTTGACAACGTCCCACTTGAAGGACTCAAGAAGGGCTGTTGTTCTGCGAGCAGAGTGAGGACGGGCGTTATCGTGCAAAAAAACGATACCGGAAGTCAGCATACCACGGCGTTTGTTCTGTATAGCCCGTCATAATTGTTTTAGTGTTTCACAGTACACGTCTTGATTAATGGTCGTCCCACGTTCCATGAATTCAACCAACAACACCCCTTTTGCATCCCAAAACACCGTTGCCATCAATTTTCGGGCAGAAAAATCTTGCCGGGCTTTTATTGGTTTGGTAGGCGAATTTGAATGTGCCCACATCTTTGATTGTTCTTTTGCCTCAGGGTTCACGTACTTAATCCAGGTTTCGTCCCCGGTCACGATTCTGTTTAACAATGGTTCACCTTCGGCCTCATAACGTGACAGAAAGTATAATGCAGAGGCCATTCTTTGAGTTTTGTGGTGGTCGGTAAGAATTTTGGGCACCCATCGTGCACAGAACTTACGGTAACCCAATCTTGCTGTCACTATCTCGTACAAGAGAGTCTTAGAAATCTGTGGAAAATCAGTAGACAACTCCGACATTGTGAAACGTCGGTTTTCACGAACTTTTGCATCAACTGTCTGAACGAGTTCGTCCGTGACCAATGATGGTCTACCACTCCTCTCTTTATCATGAACGTTTTCTCGTCCACTTTTAAATAAACGTACCCATTCACGGACCACTCCTTCACTCATAACTCTTGGTCCGTACACGGCACAAAGCTCACGATGAATAGCTGCTGCAGAATATCCTTTGGCTGTAAAAAACCTTATAACAGCACGCACTTCACATTTGGCGGGGTTTTCTATTGCAGTACACATTTCAAACGGCCACAAGCACTAAACTAGCGCAGGTACGACTTTCACTCGACCACGGCTTGATGCCGACTGACCTGCTGAGTGCGTGAATGCACAGATGGCGTCGCTACTCCCCCCACTACCCGCACTGTGACCGATCGGAGGCTACTTTCTGAACGGCCCTCGTAAAAACTAGAAGCTGTGAATGACAATGTTTAGTTTTGCTGCAAATACAATGTAATGTACTTTTATTTAAAGATACATAAATATAATTAACAATTAATTACATAATTGATTTACTTACTGTAGGCATACCAAGAACATCTGAGCAATATTTTGGAAAAAGAGATACAATTGTCAAGTGCCCATGATAATATGCAAACTGGGCAACAAACAATGCCCAGTATCTCTTAGAGGTAAGCACTTTGCCCACCTGAATCATTGTGAACTGTAAAGTAATATACTAGGATTAGTTTGTGATAATGGCATATAAAAAAATCTTATGTGTTCCATTCACATAGCTTTCGTTATCTACTTTGCAAAAAACTATTCTTACAAAAGCTTGTTCTTCTATCTACTTTATGCTAATTGAGACAAATGTTAGCAGGTATTGTTTTACTGCTTATTTCTTTACAATTACAAGGGAAATAAACAAATACACTAGTCTAAAGTGATATTCAAATTGTTTAAGAGCTGGTCACTATGTGCGATCTTGAAATTTGATTATCTTTGCATGGCCAGGAGTAAACAAAGTAAACAAAAAAGAGAGAAAACGAAAGTAAACTGATGATAACATCCTATTTGAGAGAAGTCTAAGTAATGGAAAATTCAAAATGGTTAATGCTACAAAAAATTGTATTTCTCATATATTATTTACTTTAATTAGACCTTTGTTTTTATTTAGTAAAGTTCACCAGTTATGCAAAAATCATCTAGAAAAACGAGGACTTCAGAGGCAATTGCCAGAAAATTCAAGAGATACATTTCATTTGTCAAGAAAATAACTTAAACATATGACACTCATAAAAAATCATAGACATTTTTGAGAAAATGAATATTTTTGAAAAATGTTCCATATAAAGGATAGCTTGGGGTGGGGGATTTTATAAAGATCTGTTGCATCCTTGAAATGTGCAGAATTTAAATATCAAGTTTGGCATATAACAGAGTTTTTGTTTTTGATTTATTCTGTTTTCAGACACACATACAGGGCATTCAGGCAACTTCAAAACCTATGTTTCTGGTGAAATTAAAATTTTGAGTTGATAGTAAAAATCTAGAAATATATCACTATGAATAAATTAGAGGTGTATATACATCTTTTGTCTCAGCATAAAGAAAGCAATTTTTGATATACAGGATATACTCTGTGCATACATTTTCTTGGGTTCTTGGCTCCTAGTCTTCATTTGGTAGGTTTCACACAATTTTAGAAGAAGAGCAAGGCAACCACATTGAGGAATGAAGTAAGCTATACATCCTGTCCTGTAGTGGCTTCATTGCTAAGGTTCATTCTGTCTGTTGATCCCAGAGTCCATGAACTTTCATATGTGCTGTGTTTCATTTAACAATTCAGCTAGTTGATGGTAAATTAGATTACATATTCACCATAATGGCTGAGAGCCTCAAAGGAAGTAGCTTTCTTTGGTTGACAACACTTTGGAAAGACAGGCAGGTGACCTCTCTCTTCTTCCTTCTCCCTCCAAGCCCTTGCTTCCCTATAAGCCCACCACCCAAAAATAGGTACATGCATAACGCTATTTCAAAGAAAGCATGTAATATTTTTTTTTTTGGTAGTGTTTAACGCCCACTTTTACTACTTGTGGCACCACAGCTGATGACACTATGATACATGGAATGAAGATAGAGCACTGGTGGAATGTGATGGCGGGGAAAACCACAGAATCCGGAGAAAACCCACCCCTGCACCGCTTTGTTCACCACAAACCTCATATGCGGTCGCTTGGGATCAAACCCAGGCCATCTAAGTGAGAGGTAGCATGTAATAGAGGATGGTACAGGCAATATAAGCATTATCTGGGTATTAGGGTTAGTTTTAGAGGCATTTATACTCAATGAGCAAATAAGTTGAAATGAGTTAATAAGTTAGTTTGAGCCATAATACACTGTATCTGAACCTGTGTCAAGAAACATCAATGATCTGATGCGTTTGTCCAGAAAAATGTTGGCTTCAGCAGATGCATAGCTAAAATTGTAATTAGCTTAGAAAAACTAATAACACATCAGTGATAACTTAAAAGCATTTGCATCTAATATTTTACTTATTTGAAAAAAAAAAATACTCAGCACCTTTTTGCATTTGTCAATGGTGAGCAAAGTACAATGTATAACAAATATAGAATTCCTAAACAAACTAATTCATGTAATGAAAACAATTAATACAGTTATTTGATTCAATGAAATTCCCCTTTATTTGAATCTTATACTAATTTAACTTACCTTTGTTCCTTTATAAACAATGGAAGTTCATTGTTGCCATCATTATCATTACAGATTAGACCTTTCAACCTGTTCCATCCTCTCAAAGAAACTGGTCTATCCATTTTTTATAGGTTCTTCCCTCTCTTTCCTTTGGATTTGTATTCTAGAATTTTTTGGGGAATGCGGATTTCTGATATTTGTCAATCATGAGCATGATAGTTTTCTTGATTATCATTAACAGGGCTAGGACTTTTAGGTGCAAATTTCAGATGAAAAAACGAAGGGAAAAGGTGCTCAAATAAGGTAAAAAAAAAGGGACAAAAAGGTGCTGGTTTATTCAACTAATTCAACAATTTTTATTTCCTCTATTCCAGTTTATTGATTTACAAACAAGTGCATCAAATTATCACTCATCAAAAGAAGGAAAAAACAAGAAGCTATTATGCTTCAAGACATTAAGCATCTCTATATTTTTAAAGGTTAGTCTGTTTCTTTTAGAAGATAGAATGTCTTTGTAAATGCTAAAGTTTCTTTCAACATACACAGAAATTAGTGGGGAAACCTTGTATTCACTCGAAATGTCAGCTTTACAGATGTGGCGAATTCCGTAATGTCTGGATTCCTCTGAAGACCAGACTCAAGTTTGGAGTATATATTTTTATTGGAAGATAACAATAGAATGAAGGAGAGTAAATTAATTTCTAGAAAAATTAATTTCCCTATTCAGAGTTTTTGGCAGAAGTCCATAATTGATTGCATTACTGTATGGGCATTGGCTTTCTGCAGCTCATACATTTCAAACAACAGAGGCTTAACTTTCTTCCCTGCTAAGGGAAAAACACTAAAATGTTCAAAACATATTGTTCCATTGAGTCTATGGTTTCATCCACAATGATTCCCAATTAAAAACAAGGGACCCATGCAGGAATGCATTCATCAATAATAAAATATTTACCATCTATTCTCTGTATGCTTATAGGACTATATTGTATGGGTATAATTGATAAACAGAATTTAACAAGAAATCATCAACTACATGAAGATAACACAAGGAACAGTTTTGATTTCCACAGGCATAATTTAAGCAAAGGTATTACAGAGAAATATGTTAGCATAAGAAGAATAAAGCTTTTTAATAGATCACCATCACAATTAAAAAACTATTGCAAATACGCCATAAATACAATTTAAACATAAATTAAAATAATATTTAATAAATAAGGGTCTGTATAATTTAAATGAGATATAAATGTACAATTATAGAAACCTGTAATTGTATATAATTTATAAAATAAGGCTGATATGGCCAATATTGAAATAAAATTAATAACTGGATGCAAATAAATTATATTACATTGCAATCAGACACTTTCTCCTTGATTCTTTGTATGCTTTTTTGGTAAACAGGCTCCATATAGATTTTTTGTAAAGTACTCTCATTGGGCATTGATATCTTTGTGTAATTTTCAAGAAATCTCTGGGATGCTAGATCGTTCATCCTATTGAGTGGTATTTCTGCTTGTGTAAGAGTTACACACAAATCCTTCAAATTTTGGCATTTTGAAGAGCTCTGTTGAAACACTTTTTGTTATAGAGGTTTCAATGATTTGTTTGCTTGAAGAGTCTTATTCAATATGATGCTTACCTTAAGAAAAAAAGGTGTGCACCTAATGCTTCTATTTTTTGCTTTTGAATTTTTGTAATAGTTTATTCCGAGCCATATAGAAGAGATGGTAGGAACTCTAAAATTTTATAGAAATTCAAAACAGTATTTTTTCAAGTTTTGTTTATGAGGATTCTTCTAATTGTTCCTCATATTTCATTAAAATTTGTAATTTTCTTTGTTGGTGTAATTCTCTTTTACCAATTTTGCTGCCTAAATATTTAAACAATTTTTTAATTATGTAATTGTTAAATAATTGTTTTTTCCACACAAGTCATGTGTAGGACAGGAGTTGGGTAAGGAGAACCAGACTGAAAAATTCAGTGCTATAACCAAGATTTGAACCACAAATCTCCCAGTCTATATTCAATTGCTCTAACCCCTGAACTACCATGCCAATATACTAACATGACATTAAATTCTCCAATTGACTTGTATATTTCTGGTTAACTACAAGGAGAATTCAAATTATTTTTTTATCATTTTGTATTGCACTTATGTTTTACGCTTGTTTTTGTCAGAGATTAGATTATAACTCGAAACTGTTTTGTTTATATATCAATTTCTGGATACTATTTCTGAAGCAGCTAATACTAGTTGATTGCCTGCAAGTAGAAGAGTTGTTGAGTCAATTTCATGAAATTTCATTGCAGATTTAGTCAATGTGTAAATTAAAGTGCATGAATGATAATGGTCACCCTTTCTCACTCCTAAGTTTACTAAATATTTTCTTTGGTTCTACTATCACCATTGTATAATAATGGAAGTTAATTAGATAATACTGTCACTGTGATAGATTCCTACAAAGTATGTCTGTAAATTAGTTTGTGGTCTGTGCCTAGCCTCTGTCAGATCACTGGTGTAGATATCTGAATTTTTACTTTTCTCTACCAAGCACTATGTATGTACATAGTAGGTATTGTTTTCCACCCAAAAATTTGATACTGAGTTTTCACTGGAAACACATGTTTTGAGAACTCCTGAATAAAAGAAAAAGTATTTTTATAAAAAGCTCCAGGTGTATGTGCAAATATGTGGATGTGCGTGAAGACAGCATAACTCCAAAATGAAAAGTCTGTTAAATCCAAATTTCCTATCTAAGTTTAGCATCTTCCAAGGATGTGAGTTAAAGAATTTCAGAATAATTCCTCTACCCCAAACTAATTATAGATGGAAGAATTTTTGAAATTAGATTTTCTCAAACTTGCCTCTAATGATTTTGATTAAAATGCTGTGTCTTAAAGATGTTTACTGACAAATAAAATTTATATTTTTAATTTACTGGTAATAGCCTTTGATGTCCCCTTCATTCTGTACATCCTTTGGAAAATTGGTAAATAATTAGAAAAAGGCAAAATCTTAGTACTCAATGTACATCTCATCAAAACACACAATTCAAGTTTTCTACATCTTTGTTGTGGAGCTAACCATTCTGAGGTATTTTACTTTACTTTATTTATTTGTCATTAAGCACAGTACCAACATTGTCAAAATACACTATAAAATTATGTCATACATTAACCATCCTCATATTTAAAAATTTGACAAGAGAATAAAATGGATTGTCTGATCACCATTTGTATAACCTAGTTTTAAAGTCTCTTATATATGTTTGTTTTAAATTATTTGATAGTTTATTATACATTTTGGGTCCCATATAATATAACTGTTTTGTGTTTTGCTCAGTCTTGCAAATGGTATATCAATATCATTGAGTTCATGGTTCCTACTTCTTAACAAGTAGCTGCTTGAGAATTAGTTTAGTTCATGTGAACTAATAAAATATCTTAAGTTGTTTTTCTTCCACCCCATAAAATTAGTCCATATCTTAACACAGATTCAAACAGAGATTGTTTTCAAATATTACAATGGTACATAATTTCTTAAATTTCTAAATAGTAATATAATTTGACAACTTTTTTTGCAATTTATTAATATACATTCCCCATGTTAATTATTTATTTTATTTATTGTGTCATTTATATAGCCCCCTTAACATATAAGGTCATATCGGGGGCTTTGCATTAGAAACAACTTGTCTGTAGATTCTTTAGTTGGGTTTAAATTGTTTTATTTTCTTCAAATGCACACACAATCACTCTCACATACATACGAGTGCTTCCAGACTGTGTGGGGAATAGGGAATAATTGTGGTTATAGAAAAATTCCCCACCAACCGGAAATCGAACCCAGGACCTCCAGGTGAGAAGTCAGCTCGCTGACCACTCTACCACAGAGGTAGTCCCATGTTAATTGTTTATCCATTTATAAACCTAAAATTTAGCACAACCTTCCATGTTTAGCTGACAATTGCCTGGTAATGATTTTAAACTATAAACTACTTGAATCGTCTTGTTTTCATTTAATAATAGCCCATTAGCTTTAAACCATTCCAATGCCATTTCCATAGAGGAATTCACATGTGACTAAACAATCTAAATTATTATTAGCCATGCAAAAAGTCATGTCATCAATATACATGATTGTTTTATTAATTATAGTGTGTGGTAAATCGTTAATTGCAATAAGAAACAAAAGAGGTCCTAGTATGGAGCCTTGGGAAACACCACTTTTTACTATCTCTCAAGATGATATTTCATTATTACGAGTGTGGTCTGAAAAGTTCTTGGCCTGGTAGTGAAAAATGACAATTTGTGCTTTCGAACTAGTTTTATTTTTCAGCATAATCTCCTCTAATATCAATACATTTTGTCCAGAACTGTTTCAATGCCATTGTCTCCCCTCTGTAGTGTTCCTCTGCAAAGTACCCACTTGCAGCTGCAATTGCTTCTTCATTGGACGAAAAGTGCCTACCAGCGAGGAATTTCTTCAGTTTTGGAAACAGATGGAAGTCCGAGGGAGTCAAACATGAGGAAGAGGGTGGATGTTCCAGCACTTCATAGAGCAGATCTCTCAATTTTCCCATTGCCAAAACACTTCTGTGGGCAGGTGCATTGTCCTAGTGGAAAACAATTTTTTCCTTTTTTTAATCCAGGTCTGTTTTCACGAATGCTTGCATTAGTTTGGTTAGAAGTTGAGAGTAGTATTCTCCAGTAACAGTTTTACATTTTTTGAGATCCCGCTAATGGCACCATCCTCGCCTTCTTTGGAGCTGAAGAACCGCTTCTGTCCACTGCCTCGACTGCTGCTTGGATTCAGGTATGTAGTGGTGAATCCATGTTTCATCCATTGTGACGTATCGGCTCAAAAAGTCACTTCCATGCTCCTGAAAATGCACCAAGCACTTTTCAGAAAGTGTTGTGTGAATGCGTTTGTTATCCACAGAGAGAATACGTAGCACCCATCTTGTGGAAAGCTTTTTTCATGTTTAATTCCTGATGCAAGATGTGACCAATATGTTCCTTTGAAATTCCAAGAGCATTAGCAATTTCATGCACCTTTGTACACTGATCTTCCAAAATCATGTCATGCACTTTTTCAATGATTTTTGGTGTGGTTACAGTTTTTAGATGTCCTTCACGTGGATCATCTTGGAAACTTTCACAGCCACATTTAAAATCGACCACCCATTTCTTCACAGTGGAAACTGAAGGTGAAGAGTCACTACATTTACAATCCGGAAATGAATTTCTGTAGGTCTTAAACCATTTTTTATTATTGCCTGGAAATCACTTGTACCAACATAAGGAAAAAAAATCATGCAAGTAGTGCCACGATCTCTGGGTGAGGCCGAGAACTTTTCAGACCACCCTAGTTATATAAATACTGTTCACGATTAGACAAATAAGATATAAAACATTCTAATTGTTTACCACAATACCATAGAAATTCAATTTATCAATCAAGACATTGTGATCGATACAATCAAATGCTCTACTTAGGTCACAAAATATTTCACAAGCATAATCACCATTTTCAAAATTCTAGAGAAGCAGTTTATATATACTTTCAATTGCACGTACTGTAGATTTGTTACGAAAACCACATTGACTGTCAGCTAATAGATTCAAACTCTCAAAATATTCATACAATTGATTATATATCACATACTCAATTACTTTGCCAAACACTGGTATAATTGAAGGGCTGAGAACCATAGTGGGCCATCTCCATGTGAGGTCAAAATTGAGCTGTTGCCATCTGTCAGTATAGTTTATGGTTATACATCTTATATTGCAGTGGGCAATGTCCAGCATTTCCCATTTACAAACACTAGAGCATCAAAATATTGGTCTAAATGAAACTACAAATTCTGTTAAGAGTCAGAGTGCAGCAAATCATGCTACCACATAGGATGATCTTATGTCCATGCTATCATTTATTCCTCCAGTGAATCATGATTTTTACAAGAGTTTGTGTGTACAAGTCAATAATGAGGATCAGCAAGACATTGATTAGATGTATGGAAATGGCCCAGTTACATTTCTTTAGGTTGGGCCAAATCCCAGCAAAGGAAAATAGCTCCCAATAAATAACTGTAAAACCTAATTTTGCATGAAGCCACATTAATGTTGTACTAATATTAATTAGAAAATATATTCTAGATTGCTGTGACATTTAGCTATTGTAACTATGTAACTATGTAACTATGTGTAACTAGATTCAATAAATTATGATATTGAAAAAATATTGACCTTCTATTTCTCCATTTTTAAAAATGGTGCTTGGCCCAGTATGGTTCTCAACCCTTCAATTGAAGTATGTCAATAACTTGATGCACCTTGAAAAGGACATCTTTTATATACCAGGATTATTATTGCAATTTTTAGACAATTAGGGAACATTCCTTCCATTAAACATCTATTTATACTAGCTGTAAAAGGAAATGCAATATTATGAATAATACATTTTAAAAAATTATAGGACAATAAATATCATTATTATGAGTTGCTTTCAAATTGGATATTATTTCTAATATGTGATATACTGTGATTTCTTTCCAGAAATAAAATTGACTCACAAAGGAATAGACTCATTAAGTAAGAAAACTTAGATGTAGCTAATTTAGATTTAATGATTGTCAATTGAATTTATAATAAATTCATTTAAGTTCTCATCCTTGAAAGGAATGTTGGTTTTATTAACGTTAGGTACCTTTTTTCACTGTATATATTACTTGCCAAGCAGTTTTGCATTTGTTTTGAAAATTGTCAATTTTGCAAATATTTTAAACCGCTTAGCTTAAAGTACTTACAACATTGTAAGTTACCATTGAGATATGTCATCTCAAAATAATTTCAGATCATCTTGTGGTTTACTGGGAAACATGCGAGTCAGTTGAGAAATTTAATGCTGTGCCAGCATGTTGCCATAGTAGCTCAGTAGTAGAGCCACTGGCTAGAGACCGGGAGATCCGTGATTCAAATCCAGGCTATGGCATTGAATTTTTCAGTCTGACTCTACCTATTTAACTCCTCTCCTACACACGGTTTATGGAAAAAAACAATTAAATTAACATTTGTGTTTATTTTTTTATGTATTTTTCAATTTTTTCATTAAACTCTTTCATCTGATTCAAATATCTTAGTAAACCTTCAAGGCAATCTCAAAAATTTGAGACAAGCATTTTTTCAACTTTATGATAAGCATTAGCTCATTATAAATCAAACATTAATTTACAACTAACTATCTTACCTCAGGCATGACAGTAGGCCCAATAGATTTCCGTATGTATTGCAATTCCTGATTAGTTATTGTGGGATGTTTTTCAGGAAAATCTCTTACTATGTATATCCATAGAAGTGCCCAAACGATGGATAAAGATCCCACAATGTAAAACACAACGGGCCAGTAATGTGTAGCTTTCAGTGCTCCATTACAAAGTAAAAATGAACATACCACACCAAACAAACTGCCTGCAAATAAATCATTGTGTTATATTGCACATACATTGAACATACCACACCAAACAAATGCCTGCAAATAAATCATTGTGTTATATTGCACATACATTGTTTCAGTGTTAGAGCTTATTATGATAATAGTTTGGAGGTTTAAAAGGTGTTGAGAGAAAGTTGGTGTGATAAGAAAATCTTATTATGAATTATATTTACATGACTTTCTCTACCTGTTCTTCAACAAAGTATTCTCACAAAAGCAAGTTACTTCTAACAGGTGAGTCAAAAAAGTACGAACCAGTTGTGCAGTGTTTTACCTGTCCACATCCTCGGTGCTTGCCATCTGACACTGTCATAGAGTGGCGCAGATGAAACAACATTTTTAAAACTACCTTTAAAGGCTTCAACTTACTAACTTTATGAAAGGAGATGCTGAACTGGCCACCTATTATACGTACATTTTTGGCACCTCTTTTGGAAATTATCCATCAATCATCATAGTACACCTCGAAAAATGCTGGCTATTTCCTAGCGGATATTTTGTTTTAATTCTTCTTTACATTTTAAGTTAACCCTAGAGATAGAAATCGCAAGGGGTTACTTCTACTAATAATTCTATCCTGAAACATACTTTCAATTGTTCTTATCGAAAGATTTGCTGTATGAGGTGTTGCAAGTCTTGTTAAAATAGGGCAAAATCATGCTCGCTGTCTGTTAATTCTCTAATACTGCACTTCCAGAGCAGAGCAAAACTGCATCAGAAGTGTGACCTTGTTTACAGCAGCAGTGGGGAATCATACGTCCACATGCCCAGTGGAAAAACACTGTACAGCTAGTTCAGAGGTTTCACTCTATATCTACTGCACAGTGGCATTTCTAGAATTTGACTCTGGGAGGGAGGGTCAAGAATATCTTTTATAGTGGAAGTTTTGAGAGTTTCGAATAACCCTGCCTCCTCATCACGCCATCATTTTAAAAAACTGCAATATCAATAGTCCTCCATGATTTAGGGGTAATATACTAGCCTCTAATTCCCTAGGTCATGGGTTCAAATCTGTTGGAGGGCAATGGGTTCTTTTGGGTGTAAAATCCTTAATATTGCTTCCTTTGAAGGGAAGTAAAGACATTGCTCCATGTTATAGATTTAAGGTACGTAAAAGAACTTCAAACCGGATAAACAGTGGTGGTCTTTCACACCCAATATAGAATGGGATGTTGAGAACTGTGACAATTAAAGAGCTCCATAAATAAAACTCACTTTCTTTGTTACATAATCAATAAACTTATTTTTATTTACTGGATTTTTTATTTAATTTTAGATAATATTGTGGAATATCAAGAGCAAATTAAAGGAATGAAAGAGTTTCAGTAGTAGTCTCATTTTGGATCTAGTTGAGTATATTTCTGTATACCACTTAATAATGTTTTGTTTAAGATTTAATTAATTAATTAGCCTTTATATTTTATGTTTAGCTTGTAGTTTTAGTTTCTCTATCACATACAATGTACATAATAGGTAGAGAAGTATTGATTTCCACCCATAAATTCAATGGCAATATTTTATAGGAAATATATATTTGAGGATACCTGAATCCCAAAAGAGATATAAACCTACAGTATAAGACCATGTCTGTGAACAGCAAAACTAAAAACAAAAGTTGGTTCAGTACCACACTTAATTGAGTTTAGCATCTTTCAAGAATGTGATGCAAAATTTTTAAGGAAAATCCTCCATCCCAAACACACCCTACATATATGGAATATTTATGAAATTTATTACCCAAAAATAGCTATAAAGATTTGGATAAAATGTCATATATTAAAGAAATTTACACGTAAATGAAATGTATATCCTGAATGTTCTAGGAATAGCCTCTGAGGCCTTCTTCATTCTGGAAAACTTTAGCATAATCAATAAGGCATAAGATATAGATAAAAACTTTTACTACACAAAAATGTAGATTTAGTTAAAAAACACAATTTATGACAAATACACTTTTTATAGAGTTAACCATTTCAGAGTTATTCCTCATTATTGGTATAAATTTTCAATAATGCTTGTCTCAAATGGGAAGTCATCATTCTTTTTCTTTTTATTCCTGATCTTGCAAAGAGAACAGAATTTCAAAGCCATCACTTAGTGACCAGCTTGTTTAAATTTGGCTATTGCTTTAGCCTAATATATTACCTTATTCTTTTGTACCTACAAGGAGATAACTAATTATTATTCGTAAAAGTTATGTGAAAATTGGCAGAAAATTTGTGGTTATAATGCATTTTTTTAAATCAACTTTTCTTGTTTCTCTGCAGACATAGCACCAACAAAGAAATGACTATCACTTTAAAAAAATAAAGATCATAAAAATTATATTTGTATTGAGAAACTGAATAGGTAAACCAACTTTTTCAAATATATCACAAAGCTAAAACATTTCTTTATCAGTTTAAATACAATCAGTTGTTTACCTTCTTTCTAAACTTATAACATGGTTCATCTTAATGATTTGATCAATGTTTGATACAACAATGCTTCATTTTTATTTTTCTTATTGAAATCCCCCAGTGTCTGTAGCTCAAGTAACAATGCAATTTGGTGTATCAACTTTGTAAACTTCTTCTGTATTATGATTAATTTATAGTGGTGAGGTTTAATTTGCCTAAATAAGCTGCACTGTAAGTAATTTTAACAAAAAATGGCCAATTGCTGGATTTTTCTGCGCCACCCATGCAGAAAAATAATCAAATACATTTTTTATAAAAGTATTTAACAATACAATAAAGCTATCCAAATCTTAAAGTAGCCTGTCTATCTATATATAGCCCAATGTTGTTAAGATTGATGAAATGAGATGTGTGCTTTAGCTGGGAATGAACTAAAGATGCTGAGGCTTTAATACTCGAAAACTTAACAGTGGATTGGTCAGTTTCAACATCAGTGACTCTTTCTGAAGTTGGTCCAGTTGTTTTCCTTTTAAAAAAAGGACAAAATGGTGCTGGTATTGTCAGCTTTATGCTTTTTTTCCATGTCAATTAAATATATACAAGCAAGGTAGCTAAATTAATTAGCATAATGGATCAATGAACCAGAAGAAAAGAGTCCAGGTCATCATTCACTCTGGCATACCATGATACACATTACACTAACACTATAGGTCAAGTGGGCTCTCTTATGGCCCTTAGCTATAAGTAATACTAAACCAACAGGCAGAGAGGTAGGTAGTTGTGGGAGTGGACGCCATACCAGCAGGGTCCAATGGGTGCACACCCAACCCACACCAAGGCCATTATAAAATATTCTTCTTTTATAATGTTGTTCATACTAAGTTAAACATATTCTTTTATTTTTGTAGTATAGCAAAAACTATTTATGGTGCATAATTTCAGTGAATGTCACTTTTAAATTTAAAAAGAAAGGAAGGACTTCCAAGTAGCTGGTAACAGATTGGATAACTGAAGGTGTAGGTAGGATTAGAATGTGCAAAGATGGCAATGTGAACATCACAAGAGAAGTTTTTCTGTGTTCCTGGACTGGTTGAAATAAAATTTGAGAAGCATGTACAATGAAATTTTCATTGTGAATTTAACCTTGGCTGTCACAATGATCTCCCATCCTATGTATATAAGTATTTCGAAATGAGTCAGATGTAATACATAAGAGAATTAATGCATCTGGAATGCATGTAAATTCTTATTACAAAATAGATGAATATTCCTTTACATCCAACCCCCTCTCAGGATGGCAATAGCACGTACATCAATCATGACAGAATAATTATATTGCTTTTATTCCCTAGCCTTGCATGGCACATAGCTTGTTTGTCAGCATTCAAAGATGTACATTAGGCAATTAGGGGTAAGATGAAGGTAATGCAGCATGGAAGAAGAATCTCTGTGGGGCAAGATTATAAGAAACAAGGAGTAGTGACTCACTTGTGCAGTTAATACTCTCATTTATGTTCCCAAAATTTATAACTCATATTCATGTGTTCTCTTCTTACTACATTATTTACAACAGCACATGATTTTGGGAAACACTCTTTGGCTGAACTTGTGGAAATGTGTACATCAGCATCACTTCATCAGAGTGGTTTGCAGGTCTAATATTCTTGGTTCACAAACAGTAGTATCATTTTTGGTGTAGCAAAGTGAACTCAAGAGTTCATGATTTTTGTATGATATACTCACATCTTCTTGCTGAGTTGCTCTCACCTGATTCCCTATATGCCATAACTTGAGCTTCTTCATGTCAATGTGCTTCATCATGGAGGACTTTAATTCATTCACCATCTAATTTTGAACTCGTCTCTTGAAATTTCTAAAGAAGATGACAAGCTAAACTGAACATTACTATGAGGTAGAGTTGTTTCTGAGAATTTTGCCTTCTGCACTAAATCTATGTGTTTATTCTTGTTGAAAACCACATCCAAAATAATTAAAGAAATATGCATGTTCCTCAACTGAAATTACCTAATTAAATACACTTCCTCCTATATGAAGGAAAAAAATACACCAAAAATGATGAGATCTGTGATGAACTCAATAAATATTTTGTGCATGTAGTGGATAATATGGTGAATGATCTCCCATATGTAATAGTCATACAAGTCCAATACAATCATTATTCTTTAAACCAACAGATACAAAAGAAGTGAGTAAAATAATATAAAAACTTAAAAACAAAAACAACAAAATCACAAATAATCCAATTAATAATATTATTTTGAAGAATTGTCACTATCATCCAGCACCCATACTTTCTGATCTAATTAATCTTTCTCTAAATAGTGGTACAGTGCCTGACATGTGCAAGCTTACTAGAATAGTCGATACACAAAAGAGATGATAAATCTTCTCTGAACAACTATAGACTCATAAGTATTGTGTCTACTGTTTCAAAAGTTCTGGAATCCATAGTAAAAGACAGACTTGTAAACTTTCTAGAACAGATAAATTTTTTCTTTAAATTCCAATATGGATTCCTACCCAAACACAGCACAGAAGCAGTAGCACTTGATGTAGTAAACCTATTACAAAAAACTTTAGATAACAAACAAATTACAGGTGGACTTTTCATTGACCTAAATAAAGCGTTTGATACTGTCAATCATGAACTCCTCCTAAAAAAATTAGCACAGTCAGGACATAAGAGGAGTTGCCTTGAACTGGTTTAGAAGATATCTCCTTAGAGCACAATATATCAGCCTAAACAATTATTCCTGCCCAATATTAATACTAAAGCATGGAGTTCCACAAGGTACAGTGTTAGGTCCAATTTTATTTCTTATCTTCATTAATGATATAAGAAATGTAAGAACTAATAGGTAAAATATTTCTATTTGCAGATGGTATTTTTCTATTTTATGAAAATAAATCTGAATCGCAGGTAATGAAAGATATGCAAACTGACCTTACAACACTGCAGACATGGTTCACAAATAACAACTTAATCCTTAATGCCAAAAAAACTAAATATATGCTTTTTCATAAACCCTCTAGACCAATTACAAGTAATATGTCAATTAAGATCAAAGATAATGTTATAGAAAGAGTAAACAAATTTACATACCTAGGGCTAACACTAGACTCGTCTTTGACATGGACATACCATATTGAACACATTATCAGCAAAACAAACTCCATTGTTCGCATATTGTACAAACTAGAAGATCTATACTTAGATAACAGTTGTAAAAGAAGTCTTTTTTGCACTCTTGCACCCCAATTTTCTGTATTTAAATGCAGTATGGTCCAATGACAATAAAGAACAGCTAAACTGTTTAGAAATCCTACAAAAGAGAGCTATTAAAATACTTTATGGATTTAATATTTTAAAATCTTCCATAGAAGTATTTAACGAAACAAATATACTGCCATTTTCCTATCTCTGTAAATATAGTGAATCTTCACTCATGTACAAAGCTGAAAATAACCTCCTATGTACCAACTCTGTAATCAAACACAAAAGAGATATTCACTCCTACAAAACTACATCAGTTATACAACAGTCTCCCACTTAACATTAAACAATCATCTAACTTATATCAATTTAAAAACAAACTCTTCAAATACCTACTTGAGCAATACTGTAATTCCTAAAAATTTGACAACAGAAAATCCCTATGGTGTTTCTTGAAATATTGCATTAAGTTTAATCACACACCCACACAAATTACAATAAAAATTGTGTGTATATAAAATGTATACTTATATACTCCTTTTTATATGTGTTAATGTGTTTTATTCTTTGTATTTTGCTTACTGCCTCACTAAAGGGCAGTCCCTACCTAGAGTAATATGCTCATTGGTGACATTCTATGTAAGTAAATAAATACTATTTATAAGCTAAGGACTCTAACAGTATAACTTTATTGCTAGCTATTTATTAACTGAATATTGAACTAAAATGTTTATGATAAGGGAACAAATGAATACATAAAAGTCAACAACAACAAAAAATAAATTCTATCAATATATTTTACTACAGGATTCTACATAGAGAAACCTTAGCACAAGAGCTAACCAACTAGAGGCTATTTTAAAATTACTTTTACTTTCTTTATACGTGCTATATACATAGTGTATAGAGAAGGTATTGTAATGCAGCCAAAAATTCGATACCGAGATTTCACCGGAAATACATGTTTTGAGACCTCCTGAATCCCGAAAAAAGCATTTTTAGAAAAATATCCATGTGTGTGTCTTATCTGTCTGTCTGTGAGTGTGTCTGTGTATGTGTGTGTGTGTGTGTGTGTGTGTGTGTGTGTGTCTGTGGGCAGCATAGCTCAAAAACGAAAAGTCTGTTAAAAACCAGACTTGGTATTTAGGTTTGGTATCTTCCAAGGATGCGACACAAAGATTTTCAAGAAAATCTCCCCACTCCCAACTACCCTTTACATGGAACTTTTTTCGAAAATTTTGATTTTCTAAAAAATGGCTCTAACGATTTTGATTAAAATATCATATATTAAAGATATTTACCTGACAAATAAAATGTATATCTTTAATTTTCTGAGAATAACCTCTGAAGACTACTTTATTCTGGATGAATTTTGCATAACTACTAAACCGTAAGAGATGGACAAAAACTTAACACACAAAAAATGTAGAGCACGTTAAAACACACAATTTATGCTATATACATTTTTTTCGTGGAGTTGATCATTTTTGAGATATTCCTTGTTTTTGGTTTCAGCTTTGAAAAATTTTCTCATACAGGAATTTGCCAACTAATGTCCATACAAACAAACGAACTTCAGTCACTTAGCAACCAGATTTTGGCTTTCACTTTAACCTATGGTACTCCCTTATTTCGCTTCTACTTACAATAAAGTAAGAAATAAGACTATTTGTGCTAATTTTTCTCAATTAGCATGAAATAAATAAAAGAATAAGCTTATTAACAATAATTTGTTACAGAGATATAGAGAAAGTCATGTGAAATTAAACACATCAGATTTTTATGTATAATGAAGTAAGTTTGCAATGGCGTGATATTGGCGGTGAAAATAAAACAGGAATGCTACAGAAATGAGGTCCAGTTTTGAACATAGACATTTCAAAGAAATGTATTTTCACCTTCTCTACTACCTATGCAGAGTAAGAAAGGAAGTATTGAGAATTCACTGGAATAAAGATTTTGAGACTACCTGAATAAAAAAAAAATAAACATTTTTTGAAAGAGGTCCATAATTCAAAAATAAAATATCTGTTAGATACCAAAATTGGTATTTAAATTCGGTCCCTTCTAAAAATGTAACACAAAGATTTTCAAGCTTGCCTGGGTAGTGTGGGGCTAGTGTATCTGCCATGGATTCAGAAGGTCTCAAGTTCAAACATCACTTAGAGTGAGTTACTCATGTAAGGTATTTTTCCAGGGTTTTCCTTATCTTAGAGAAGACAAATATTGAGTAACTTTAAACTATATGGACCCTGAAGTCATTTGAGCATCATTTCCTTGATTTCATTCATCATCCAATATGATCAACCAGGTTAAAGGACATTAAACTACAAAAATAAAAAAAATAAAATGAAAAAAAATGATTTTCAATAAAATCCTTCCACCCAAACTGTCCTTTACATGGAAGAATTCTCAAAATGTTTCATTTACTGCAAAATGGCTCTAACAATTTTCATTAAAATACAATATATTAAAGATATTTTAATAAACAATGATACAGGCATCTTTAATACAGTGGCAGCTTGCAGTGATACTTTCAGGATAGGCAAATATCCATAATATACAAATTATTGTTCTAGCAGAGAAGTTTTGCTTAGATACCTTTATTTGTAAAATAGTTGGTTGATATCTAATGTTGAGCAGTTGGTAGTGAAGCCATTCGCTCTCTTGCATTGCAGTATTTTGATATTATATTATCATGTTGACTAAAGGTTGGGCAGCACAGTAAGTGGTTTCCATCCATATCTTCTTTAAGTGTGCAGAAAGGACACAGAGAAGATCTCACTATACCAATCCTGAATAAATGTTTAGTGAGACAGTCATGGCCTGTTAGGAGTCTAAAAGTTGCTACAGAGGATTTTCTTGGTAATATAGTGATTCTGGTCATGTTATTACATAAATTTTTCCATGGTTTTCCTTTTGTTTATAATACATTATCTTCTTTAATTTTTTATTATATGTTGATATAATAATTCTTTTGATAGAGTGATAACTTATTGGATCAGATGAATTTGATGTAGTTTTACTACCTTTCTTGGCTAGAAAGTCAGCTGTTTCATTACCCTGTATTCCGTAATGTGCTGGTATCCATTGAAGTATTAATCTTTTATTTAAATTAATTAGTTGTTTTATGATTTTGCAATATTCTGCAATATTTGGGTTATTAGGTGTTACATCAGATGTTATGGATATAATAGCTGCTTTAGAGTTAGATAATAATGCAACTTTTTCAAATTTATTTATATGACATAGTAGTTTTGTAAGCTCTGAAGTATAGCCGAAATCTCTCCATCAAAATTTGTGGTATTTAAACTTAATCTTTTGTAGAAAGAGAAGAGAGGGCATATTGCACCTGTGCCAGTACCACTGTTATTTGGTAAGCTAGAACCGTCAGTATAAACATGTAGCCATTCATTTTTTTACTTGTAAAGTAGATCAATGCATTGATCCTTCATGCTGGCATATTGTTTGATGAATCATCGTTCCATGTCTCCTCTCCTGTTTTTCCAGTGAATGAAGAAGTTTGCATACAATATATGCCATTGCTAAAGCTGTAACCCTGTCCTGTCATATTGTGCTCCTTAATTAAGACTTCACTGTGTTCAAGCAAGAGAAGCTTCTTGTTGCAGCTAAGGTAAACAGTCTCTAAGCTTCCAGCAACTCACTTTGAATATCACATTCCACAAACAGTTTTATAACAAGAACCGGTCATCGGAGTAGACAAACTTTTCTCAATCTTGAAAAGTAAAAAATGCATGGCCTAATAATTTTGTAATGAAACTAGCTCCTTTGCAGAAAAACATTTTCTAAAGGCAGCTGGAATATTATTTATTTCATAATGTAATGTAATAATTATTAGGACTGAAAATGTCTATTTCTATTTAATAGGTATTTACAAAAGGAATTTCACTTCTAATTCTCTGTTTCTTCAAAATACACAATTGTTAGTGCAGCAATACATTTTTGGCACACGCTCTATTTGCCTTCGGAAGAACCCTACAACAATTGACAGTGTAGGCAAATTTACTGTCTGTCAGTCTTGTTATACAATGTAATCGCCACTCCAGTATTGTAACAAATTTCTCCCTAATACTTACCATGGGGCACCAAATAGTTGGAACTGTGATAGTCGAAGAATTAGAATTTGTTGATCGCCTAGCTAATATTACTTGTATAAACTCCTATACTTGTACAAACCTAACAAAAAACAAAAAAATCTAAGTTAAAAGTGCATAATCCTCTCATATAAGGTATTAATATTCATAAAATTAGAGATAAGGCAGGCTAGCTCAGGATTTGCCTGTCCTTTGCAGACAACTGCTTTTGCATCTTTTCAGTATCTAGTATATTCTTGTTTAAAAGATCACTCTTTTCTTCCAGAAGAAAGTAACCCGCTGAATTTTCAATCATTTAAATACTTTTAACTATATGGAATGTAATATACATATATAGGGTTTTTGTAAGTGGAAACATTTCATTTCAGCTTCGATATTTATACATTTTGTTATGAGTATTATTAAACAGCTTTTAAAAATGTTTTTGAAACTATTAGGGTAGGTTTAGCCTACCCTGTTATTCTGATGAGCTGTCTCTGATCTTTAATTTTCTGAGAATAGCTACTGAAGTCCTCTTCATTCTGGATGACCGTAAGAAATAGACAAAATCTTATTAGACAAATATGTTGATCTTATTAAATAGATATTTTTTGTGTACTTAACCATTTCTAAGATTTCCTTGTTATTCATTTATGCTTTTATCATCTAGAATTCAAAATAATTCCAAAACAGCTATTGACAATATTTTTATAGATATATCTAAAATGGGGTATCATGAAATACAATACTTCGTTAATGAACTTTCAGACTATGATGGACAATTAATCAAAATTGATTATTATATTCCCAATTTCCAAAAACAAACTGCATAACCAGCTTTAGAATCATAAACAAAGAAAGCATAGAGTGTTTTAAAGTAAACTGTCTGAGGAATCATGGGAAGAAGGTATAAATTAAATAATATAAATGTTAAGTTTAACTCCTTAAACACTTTTGTAAGAATCCATAGCTCCAGTTCTTCACTCATGTAAAGAAAATTAATAGCAATTATAAAAATGACTGGCTAACACAAGGATAAGAATATAATGTAGACATAAAAGAGAACTTTATTAAGCAACTAGAGAAAGTAAGTGTGGTAGATATAAACAATACTGTAAAATGTACTGCAGAATTCTAAAAAGGGTTATAAATGCACTAAAAATTTTGTTATGAAAAACAAATACAGTTCTCTCACAATAAGCCTAGTGCTATATGGAACATTATTAAAAAAGACTCTGGTAAAGGTCACTCAAAAATGATATAAAAGAAATTAAAGTAAACCAAGTGACCACAAATATTCCCTAGCAGATAGCAAATGCATTTAAAGAATATTTCATTCAGGTGGCAGAAAATTTACTGATAAGGAAACAGGCAGAGAGAATTCTTCAGGAATCCTGTATGGAAAATTTTACATCCTTAGCAATAGTACTCATAAGTGCAACCAAAATAAAATAAGAAATACAACCCCTCAAAGCAAGAACAATGAAATAAGCACAAAAACATTGAAGGTATAGGATGACATTATTTGCAAACCTTTATGTCATATATGTAACATATCCTTCTTAACAAGAACAGTCCCAGACAGATTAAAATATTCAATCGTTCAGCCATTATACAAGAATGAGCAAATCTTAGAAAAATCAAACTATTGACTAATATTTTTACTTGCAGCATTTTTGAAAATCTTTGAAAAAATTATGTTTAAAAGAATTTACTACTATCTAGATAAATACAATATTTTAGCAAAACAGCAGTTTGGATTCAGAAAGAGCATATCAACCCGTGATGCCACTTTAAAGTTAACTAACAAAGTTTTAAGTCATTGGATGGCAAACTTAATACACTAGGAGTATTCTGTGATTTATCAAAGGCATTTCACTATGTTAATCATGATATATTTCTATTAAAATTATCACACTATGATATCAGGGGCAATGGGTATTAATGGATTATACCTTATTTATCAAACAAATCAAATCAAATTTATTCACCATGGGATTTCTTATTGCAGAAATATCGGCTTCATCAGTTACAATATTACAGATACAAATAAGTTATAGACTAGTAAGTACAGATTCATGAAAGTAAATATATGATAAACTAAAAGTATAAGATATTTCTATTTACAATAAATTACAAAATCAAAGCATGGTTTTTAGGAGTTCAAAATATAACACAAATGCATAACAAAATTAAATAACTAGACAGTTTCCAGGTATTCATTTACAGAGTAATAACAACCCTGTATTAAAAATCTCCTTAATTCCTTCCTAAACACAGTCATGCTTGATAAGTTCTTAAAGGATGGGGGAAGTTTATTATACAATTTAATACCATTGTAGTGTGGACTTTTTTCATATAGGATTCTTTTATGCCCTGTTATGTGTAGCTTTGATTTACCCCTAGTATTATGTTTATGAATTTCATCATTTGTAGCAAAACTATTTAATTGATCATGTGTAAACACCAGTGTTTCATAAAGGTAAACAGATGGAACTTTTAGAATATTTAAGTATTTAAAATAAGGTCTACAGCTTTTACTGCTGGAAAGGTTAAGCATTAATCATATTGCCCTTTTTTGTATTATAAAAATTCTATTACAGTTTGATTTTCCATTATACCATACGATAGATGAGAGTGAAGGTAAGCGAAGTAGGCTATTTTGATCACATCAAGATTAACTGCTGATCTCAGAGTATATAATGCAAAACAGATTTGACTTAACTTTTTAGATAATACATCAATGTGAATTCCCCAATCAAGATTATTATCAACCCAGACTACAAGAGATTTAATTTTATTAGAAAAGGTTACTAATTCATTCTCCACATAAACTTCAGGAAAACTTATAGTTTTGTTAATTTTACAGCAATGCTATTGTTTTTATTAATAATAAGTCTGTTTTCATTAAACCAATTAACCACATAATCAATTATCCCCTCTGTGTTAGTTTCAAGTTCTTTTTTATTACTTCCAGAAACTAGAATACTTGTATCATCAGCAAAAAGAGTAAATTTAGAATTAGTGCAGTCGTTTTCAGCCAAATCATTAATATAAAGTATAAACAACAAGGGACCCAATATTGAACCCTGAGGAATTCCATATTTAATACTTTCTACATTTGAGCGAGTAGCTTTAATCTCCTTTGAACAGCTTTCTACATACTGAATTTCAGTTAGTTGCTTTCTGTTTCTCAGATACGATTCAAACTATTTCAATGGTATCCCCCTTATACCATAATTATAAAGCTTGTGTAATAATATATTATGATCAACCAAGTCAAAAGCCTTTGATTGGTCAAGAAATATTCCAATGCACTGTTTCCAGTGCCTAGATTTTTAAACACTTCTTCAATAATGTTCTGTAATGCAAAGTTTGTTGATTTCCCTTGCTGGAATCCAAACTGAATTTTTGATATAATATTATGTTTATTAAGAAATTATAACACTTTATTGCACACCACCTTTTCAATTACTTTAAAAAAACTGATAAAATATATATTGGCCTATCATTTTCACACTCTACTTTGGAACCCTTTTTAAATAAAGGCTCAATTTTTGAGATCTTTAAACTCTCAGGAACATACCTTCACAAAGTGACAAATTTATAATATGACAAAGTGGTTTTACCAGATGCACAGCACAATTTTTAAAAAGCATATTGGAAAATTCATCAAGAAAACCTTTTAGGTTTCGTGCTTTTTTAATAACAGCAAGTATTTCTGCTTCTGTTGTTGGTATGAAATATAAAGATTCCTGAATTGTATTATTTTGATTAATTTTATGGGGATTGCTATCTATATTTTTATTCTTTTTTATATTACTGGCAATGGTTAAAAAAAATTGATTGAATTCATGAGCTACTATTTTAGGGTTAGATACCAGCCTACCATTTATATTTACACTAATGTCCATATTGTTTTTTTTATTTTCTACAGTTTCCTTTTTTATGATATTCTATATGGTTTTTGATTTATTTATAGAAATGTTTATCAGGTTACCATTATAATGTTTTTTGGCCATCTTGACTACTCTGTTGTATATTTTTTTATAATTTGTACAATACTGTTTAGTATCATCAGAGACATGATTTTGTTTAATTAAATTAATCATTTTGTAAATTAAACAGAGCCTTTCGCTCGATACCCAAATACCCTTAGTTACCCATTTTGCTTTATTGCAATTTTTATCTTTCAAGACTTTAACAGGCATGACTATATTCAAATTGAAAGTAAGAATCTTATTAAACTCTTCGTAACACGCATCCACATCACTTTGGCAACATATACATCCCCCCAGTTTTCTTTAGAAAGTAAGTAATTAAAATGACCAATATTCTCCTCACTGTAAATTCTACACTTTTTAAACTTTTTAAATGACATCTGACTACATTTATCTGGTATATTATTGGACAATATTTTAATTGTTTGGCCAAAGTGATCTGAGATGCCTGTCTCAAAGTTGTCAATTTCAAATTTGAAACTATTAGTATTCAGGATACAGTGATCTCTAGCACTCACAGACCCTTGCGCTACTCTGGTAGGTAAATTAATAACTGCTTCTAAGCTGTATGTGTGGAGTAAGTCTGTGATCTGACTTTTACCTCGACTTTCTGCCAAAAAATTTATATTTGTCCCCTACAATAATTACATTTCTTTTCCCTCTATAAAAGTGATTTAAAATAATATCTAACTTTCTAATAAACTCATTTAGGTCACTACTGTGATTTCTATATACACAACTACTATAACTTTAGAATTACACAATTCAACTATGCTTCTTTCAAAGTGTTCGTAACACATTAAATTATCAAAAGTTGATATCTTTTTAGCCAAGATATTTTCAAACATTTCAAATAATAGCAAGGCATATTCTGAATGGTCTAAAATAAAGCATGATGTCTCTCAAGATTCTATTCTGGGTCCCTTATTATTTTTAGTATATATAAATGATCTACCTGCAGTAATAAACAACAACGTCTATGTAGTTCTTTTTGTGGATAATACAAGTATTATAATTAAAGAACATAATGTCAGTCAGCTCCCAGATTCATCTAATAAATTCTTCAACACACTAAATAATTGGTTTGAAAGTAGCAAAATTCACATAAACTTTGAAAAAACTAACTACATTAATTTTTGCACAAAAGCATATAAACATAGCAGACCTAAGGATAGAATATGAAAATAATCAGATTGCAGAAGCCTGTAATACAAAATTCCTAGGTCTTATAATAGATCGTAAGATGAATTGGAAACATATTGATTATATCTTACTCAAACTGAGCTTGTCGCCCTCCATGGTGTAATGGTTGCCATGCTAACTTCATATACCCAAGGTCACAGGTTCAAACCCGGCGGAGGACGATGGATTTTTTCGGGTGTAAAAATCCTTAGCATGGCTTCCTTTGGAAGGGAAGTAAAGCTGTGTAGATTTACGACACGTAAAAGAACCTGAAGCCTGATTGAGAGGCCTCTGAGCAAAATTAAGCGGTCTTTCACACCCAGTATAGAATGGGATACTGAGAACCACAGCAGTTAAAGAGCGTCCATAAATAACATGCCATTTCATTCCAAACTGAGCTCTGCATGTTTTGCAATCTGACCTTTACTCACTACAAGCCACTTTCAAAAATATTTGGAATTTTACCATTAGCCTGTGAATATATTCTAGCCATATTATCATTTGTAATAAATAACCCAGAAAAGTTTACAAAAAATACAGATAAAGAGACTAGACACAGGCAGGACTTGCATAGACAAACAAATAATTTGCAGTCATTCCAAAAAAGGGTTTACTACAAAGGAATAGTTTTGTTTAATTCATTTTACTCTTCTATAAAAAAATTGTAAATGAAAAAAAAAAAAAAAAACAAGTTTAGATCAGAATTAAAAAGATATCTTATTACTCACACCATTTATACAGAGGAGGATTTCATTCAATCCAAGTAATAATGTAACATTGTGCATATAATAAACATGAATATTCTAAGAATGCAGGCATATGAGCAGTTTTTTGGACACAGACATCAATTGTATATTATGCAAAACTGACACCTCTGAAAATTCATTGTCAGAGCTATTATTTGTAAATAAATGTATTAATAAGTATGAATAAATGTAATTCTTGAATTAATTTACATCCTAGAGTTTGGGCATAGAGTCTAATCTCATAATAGGATCTAAAGATTGCAATATTTGTGTGTGCATGCATGCGTGCATGCACGGATGCATATGTATGTGTGTGTGTGTGTGTGTGTGTGTGTGTGTGCGTGCGTGCGTGCGTGCGTGTGCGTGTGTGTGAAGTTGTTTTAGGTTTTTTCTTTTTCATCTTGGTCATGCAAGGAGAATGGAATTTCAATGCTATCACATAAGACGTGGTCTTCATTATCATTTTAGCTTAGTGTTAAAATTTAGTTGAGTCGATTTTGTAACACTACATCACTTACTTTTTTATTTCGGAAAACATGTTTCAGAAGCAATGTGCTTCCATTGTCAATTCCTTTGGTCGACTCCAAGGAATTGACAATGGAAGCACATGGCTTCTGAAACATGTTTTCCGAAATAAAAAAGTAAGTGATGTAGTGTTACAAAATCGACTCAACTAAATTTTAATTGTTAAAACACATCACTGTCTCAAAGTCCACCATATATCAGGATAATTAGCTTAGTGTGTTTACTTATTCTCCTTGCGATAATATGTAATAAAATCATTTCTGCTAATGTTTATCTTGATTAGCAGAAATACATAGGAGAATAAGATTATAAGAATAATTTGTTACAGAATAGATACAGAAAGTCAGATGAATGTAAATGCATCATACTTTTTTTATGTAATCATTTGCTATATTCTTACCAAATAATGTCCAGACAAACTTGCTTTTCTCTGCAGGAGGTGCCCATCTTGCAAAAGTACACTGCATTGCAGGATAAATCTGCCCCTGAAATTCAAAAAAGAATGACAAGACCAGAGTATAACTTTAAAAAACTAGCTAGAAAAATTGAGCTTCAGTAATAAGAAGGTGAACTAAAATATAACTGGAGGGAGTTACCAACACTAATTTTCTAACACATTAGAACAATGAAAAGCAAGGCTTTTTAGTAGATTAAGAGATATTCACTGGAACTATACAGGAATCTAAAAACAGATTAAGGCGGAGATATATAGCATATTTATGTGTCAAAACAGGGAAAAGTGAATATCCTTGGGCAAGAACTTTGTGTGTGTGTGTGTGTGTGTGGTTGCGCATCCGCATGTGCATGAGTGCACATGCGTGCGGGGGATGTGGGTGTGAGTGTGTGTGCTTTTTTTTGTTTTGTTTTTTTAACCTTAAACCCATCATATTTGTTTACAAGAATTCTCAGAGCGGATTATGACAATATATGCCCAATGTATGGGTAAAATGAGGAAGCTCTGCATTGTGCTTTTAAGAGCAAGAAAACAAAGGTGTGAAAAAGTGAACTGAGATTTGATAAGTGGAATAGAGGAAGTAGAAAAAAGAATGTTTAACACCAACAAAAAGAATGTATTAGACCTTACAGAAAATTATAGGAAAGATGAATGGGAAATGATATAGAATTGTGAAGCAGTGCAAGGAGAAGGAAATGAGTAGGGGAGAGAATGAGGTTATCTAGTATTATTAATATAAAAATAATAGTTGCAACAAATCTTCACTTATCTTTTGGAATCCTTGCCTGGACTAGTTTTGCAACGATTTCATTGCATTATCAACATATTCTTTTGGTCTCTTTTTTTATGTTGTTTATTTACACTGTTATGGTTACTGCTACTAGGTGGATTGTGTACTAATGCATTGCTAACTACTGGAATATTAAAATTATTCCATCACATCCATCATAAGCAATAACCTAAAATGTACTGAAACTAAGGAATGCTTCAAAACAAATAAACTTATAAATGTAAAAAGAAGCTAGTAACAGTGAAGAATAACATTCTTTTTACATTTATAAGTTTATTTGTTTTGAAGCATTCCTTAGTTTCAGTACATTTTAGGTTATTGCTTATGATGGATGTGATGGAATAATTCTAATATTCCAGTAGTTAGCAATGCATTAGTACACAATCCACCTAGTAGCAGTAACCATAACAGTGTAAATAAACAACATCAAAAAAGAGACCAAAAGGATATGTTGATAATGCAATGAAATCGTTGCGAAACTAGTCCAGGCAAGGATTCCAAAAGATAAGTGAAGATTTGTTGCAACTATTATTTTTATATTAATATTTGTGTTATTCTTCACTGTTACTAGCTTCTTTTTACATTTATAAGTTTATTTGTTTTGAAGCATTCCTTAGTTTCAGTACATTTTAGGTTATTGCTTATGATGGATGTGATGGAATAATTTTAATATTCCAGTAGTTAGCAATGCATTAGTACACAATCCACCTAGTAGCAGTAACCATAACAGTGTAAATAAACAACATCAAAAAAGAGGATATGTTGATAATGCAATGAAATCGTTGCGAAACTAGTCCAGGCAAGGATTCCAAAAGATAAGTGAAGATTTGTTGCAACTATTATTTTTATATTAATATTTGTGTTATTCTTCACTATTACTAGCTTCTTTTTATATTTATCTAGTATTTCTTAAACACAATTCTTATACACCAATAACCAGGGGGTTAAGTGTGTATAGGTTGCAAAAAAAACAAGCAACTCTCAAGGAGTAGAAATTTAGCTGAATCTGACTAGGGAAGAAAGAAAAGGATGAACTTCTGCTAATGAATGATATATAACAAAACATTTGATTGTGGTTAAATATATTTCATTCATTCATTCATTCAACATATTGGCTACAATACTTATCTGTATTTCATTTGCATAACATACCTACATTATTTTACAGAATATAAATTTATAACATATTATTACTCTTTTTCCTTGGCCAGATAATATTTCAATGTATGCATGATCAAGCAGTTATTTCCTAGGAATAGGAACATAAAGATCTACATGTGTTTCATGAGACTTGTCCTATAGACTGTAGGTCTGAGTCTGCCTAAAAAACTATTTTTCGAGTGAAAAAATGGTCATCTTCCTACATAAATATAACATTGTGCTATATGATGATGTAATGATTATTTTCTCTGATTCTCATGATAAGCATTTGCAAATTTTTAAGCTTAGAATTTTAAAAATAAAGACTGCACACTTTACCAGGCACATACAAAATATGTGCTCTTAACGTTATGGCTTGGAGAGATTGTACACGTTTCAATCCAATTAAATTTTATTCATTCTTTTAAATCAAATTGTGTAAATGGTTCATGGATACAGGATAATAGAATAAATTATAAATGTGTATGTATTTATATAACCTAAGCATTTTTGTAAACTTAAAAAATCTGATGTGACCCATTCACATTATTCTATCTGTGTCTTCCTCCGTGACCTAGGGGTATCATGTTAGCCTCTGGTTCCCAAGGCTGTGGGCTCAAACCTGGCAGGGGGGGATGAATTTTTGTGGACATAATTACAAAACATATATTGCTTTCTAATATAACTACATATTATAAATGCAAATTGTGCATTGAAATTTATTTCATAGTTTGTCTCACTTCTTTTACGATGCTGTTTGCAGAATTACCAATACTGTAATATTCACAAAAAGTATGGCATTTTCACTAACATATAAATAAACCATGTCAAACTTAGTTATTTTACAAATACACAAGGGAGGATAGAAATATAAATTATACAAACAGTATCCCTTATTTGCTTCCAGATTACTTCATGGTAAACAAGAGATGGGTTCAATAAAAGCTATAGAAACAAAATAATTCTTTCCTTTTTTTTTGTTCCTGCATAGATGGCTCCATAATAAAATTTGACATAGTATCAAATAAAATATTGTTTACTATAAGAATTTAGAATGTTTTATGGATTTATTTTGAAATTTTCATATATTATAATCTAATAGAAAGCAATTTAATTGCTGTTCAATAACAACAGAAATTGTGATGAGAATGGAGCTTCCTTTCTGTAAATGCAATTAATGAAACTTACACAAGAAAATCCCTGCAACAAACGAAGCATATTGATGGAATTTGCTCCTCTGGTGGCTGAGGTTGGAATCAACAAATTGGCAACACCTACAAGAATCAATCCACCGCCTACCATATAACGAGCACCAACCTTCTCTGCAAGAATGCCACCTGGTATTGTTGTGAATACTTGTCCCACATGAAAAGCACAGATCATCTGAAGTTGAGCTACATTATTCCATACATAACGGGGACCAACCTGAAACAAATATTACACCTCTAATAAACATTTTCTGGTCAATTATGGTTTCCCTCTGATTTATGTGCACTGCTTCTCATAGGCATAACTTGGGATCCAGCTTTGGGGCAGTAAAATAAGATTAACCTACACATTAAAGCACAGTAAAAAATATGTTTAGTAGCATCTAGCATTTTCAGTCACTTTTCAGCAAAATAAAGCAATTGTTTTAAAAGGGTGTGGTGGCAGTGGCAATGGCAGTGGTGGTGGTGGTGGCCGTGGCAGCAGCAGTGGCGGCGGCGGCGGTGGTAGTGGCGGTGGTGGTGGTGGCAGTGGTGGTGGTGAGCTTGTTTAGTTTAATTCAAAATCTTCTCGGGCTTCTAGCCAGGTAAAAACTTGGCTTGACACCAACGTTTCGAAGAAGTGCATCTTCCTCGTCTTCAGGGTGAACTGATGGTTTGAGCTTGCGGAGACTGGTAATTTATAAGAGCTAGGATGAAGCTAACATCTGATTGGTTCGCGTGATATTATGGCCTGGTATTTAAGATGACTGAGACATGGGCATGGACTTCGTAGAAAACTATTTATAGCAGTTATTCGGCTAATGTTTTGTGTTTGAGCACGCACCTGCTAGACAAAACACAAAACATTAGCCGAATAACTGCTATAAATAGTTTTCTACGAAGTCCGTGCCCATGTCTCAGTCATCTTAAATACCAGGCCATAATATCACGCGAACCAATCAGATGTTAGCTTCATCCCAGCTCTTATAAATTACCAGTCTCCGCAAGCTCAAACCAGCAGTTCACCCTGAAGACGAGGAAGATGCACTTCTTCGAAACGTTGGTGTCAAGCCAAGTTTTTACCTGGCTAGAAGCCCGAGAAGATTTTGAATTAACACGTCGCCAGGAAAGCTTCAGTTCTTATTTTGTTTAGTTTGATTATCAAGGCAATTTATTTCCCATTTCATTCAATTATCTCCTTAATAAAAGAAAAATTAGGTGTATAAGAGTGGTGCAATATAATTTGCTTTAATTGCTAGTGTTTAAATTATTTTTAATTTAGTTTTTATACATCTAGCAAAAAGTGTAAAATGTAAACACAGGTCAATAGTGGCTAACATCCTCCAGGAGGAAAGGATGAAGTAAGGGTACCATAGGAGACCATAAACTGAATATGTACCACAGAGACATTTTTAACAATTCCAAATCCAATGACATATCCATTGCTGAAGCCTCCAGAGAGGACAATCAAGCAACCTGTCAATTTGGCAGTCCTCTAGTTTTCTATAGGGATTATTCTGTTCACTGAGTATGCATCTTACTGTCTGCCTACTGCCATACACTATAATCCTGGAAGCATGCTTGAAAGATGAGAAGGAGATGGAATGAAGGAGCAATGAGGAAATGAAATCAAGGTAGATGAGGAAGCACCCCAGCATTATTTGTCTGCTGCTCCTCAGAAAACCACAAAAAACTCATGAATAAGAATGGGCAGTCACCTAGGATTGAACCTGGGACCTCCTGAATGCAGATCATATTGTGACACCACCACCTTGCTTGGAAAGAAATGAAATGAAGTTCTATTTATGGATGCTCTTTAACTGCTGTGGTTTTCAGCATCCCATTCTATATTGAGTGTGAAAGACTGCTTAATTTTGCTCAGAGGCCTCTCTATGCCATAAATCTACAACAAGGGACCAACAACTTTGCTTCCTTTCCAAAGGAAGCCATGCTAGGGATTTTTACACCCGAAAAAATCTATCGTCTTCTGCCAGGTTTCAACCCTCGACCTTGGGTATATGAAGTTAGCATGGTAACCATTACACCATGGAGGGTGACTCAAACTTGCTTGGTACTATGTATAGCAATTTGAGGAAGTATAATATTCTACCCAAAAATTCCATATATATATTTCACTGTAAATATATTTTTGAGACATCCTGACCCTCCCCCCCCCCTAAAAAAAAAAGCATGTTTAGAAAAGATCCATTGCTGTAAGTCAGCCAACTTGTCACTCAACTCCTTTACAGTACTAATGGCCCTTCCCATTATGTTCAAGTCATGAGTTTATAATCTTATGGAAAGAGGATGTCAAGACATGGACTGAAGTACAAGTGACTTGATGCACACTATAATCCTCTTACCCCTGACAACACTTCTCAACTTCACATCATTGCTTGTTTTCCTCTCATTATTTGCTATTTCCCCCATTGCCCCCCCCTCCCTTCTTCATTTCATAATAATCTGCTTATCTCTCTGTGTAACACATGGAGCATACTACAATACCTACTGGTAGCCTAAAAGTATTTTATGTACAGAGTTCATTATTTTTACCACAATTTACCTCAGTTTAAGGAGTTTCATTTATTTTATATTCTGTTATAATTAATACCAGGTTGTGTATATAATGGGGCTGTAATTGTGTTAAATCCTAGCATCTTAAGGTTTGGATATTTTTGATCTTATACTAATTCCATAGAATATTATCAACATTGTCATTTCCTTTATGTTGGTTAACTTTCATAGCTATTTTTGACTTATCCCATCAGCGGACTTTCCATGTTTTCTTATGATTACCTCTGATCTCAGATTCAAAATTCTTCTACCCTTGTTTCATTTAGTAAGTTTACCCACTTTTATTGAAAGAATTCATCCCTCCAAAATGTTGTTTGCTAACATTCCAGGATACAATGCCAAGTGATATCTGCTTCTCTGCACATTTTCCCTTGATATGCCAATTTTTTATCCCATTTAAGTTTTAGTATTAGAACCAGCTGAAAAATTCAGTGCCACAGCTGAGATTTGAACATGGTTCTCCTCCTCTACGTGCACATACATTTAAGTTCATTATTCTATGACAAACCTTCTTTTCTATTTTATCACAAATATCCCTTTCCCTTTTAAATGTTCTATATAGTTTTAGATACCTTTTGTTAATGAGATTAACTCACTATTCCTGGTTTTCAGTATTTACTATTCTTGTATTTATCTTTTTCCAGAATCCCTCGCTGGTTCTTTCTCTATCTAGCCACGTTGAACCCTTATTGATTTTATTTAGAATATTTTAAATCTTCTGTCTTCAAGCATCGGTTTCCTTAATGAATTTCTCTACATGTAATATGTACATAGTGTATAGAGAAGGTGTTGTACTGCACCCAAAAATGTTATACCAAGATTTCACCACCTGAATAAAAAAAAATTATAAAAAGGTCCATGTATGTTATTATATTAACGTGGTATTGCTAATTTATAGCCATATCTTTCAACTAGATATTTGAAGATAGCTCAAACTATATAATTCATCATAAGTAAGATTTCAAATGAATGAGAGAGTTCTATATACATGATGTATATCTTCCCTCTCATGTAATTTTTGGAGTAAATTCAACATTTATTTACACATTGTTATTGGAAAATATTATGAAGGAAACTTGCTATACTAAATTATTATGAATCAAAAACCTATACTTATGAATGACTGAACATTTTATAATGGTGTATTCAAATTGGTTTTTAACTTATATTTACATTTTAAAAGTTAAAGATGTGTATTATTGAGGGTTATTTATGTGGGCTATCTTTGAATTAATAAGAAACATAATATAAATAATATTAATATGCAAATACAACATATATAATAAATACATGTTGAAGATATTACAATGCATTTTCATAGCAATGATAAAATGAAACATAAATTAAATCCCTTTAGTCAATAATAAACTCAAATTGATTGTTTAATGAATCACTTATAATTATTCAATGAATTATATTGAGCTTTTCACCTGAAAATCTGCTACACAGTCAACCAGTTACAGTAAAATCATTCAGAATGAAGAGGACTTGGGGTTATTCCCAGAAAATTCAAGTTAAACATTTTATTTGTGATGTAAGTATGTGAAATATATGGTATTATAATCAAAATTGTTAAGTCATTTTTGAGAAAATTGACAATTTCAAAATAATATCTATGTTGAGTTGGGGGAACTTCCTTAATTTTTTGTTGTTGTTTTTTTGTTGTTTTTGTTTTTGTTTTTTTGTTTTGTAGCTGAACGTCCTTTAACCTAGTTGGTCATATGGGAAGATGAATGAAATTGGTGAAATGATACTCAAATGATCTCGAGGTCCATGGAGCTTAGAGTTACTCGACGTTCGTCTTTTCAGGATAAGGGAAAACCCCGAAAAAAACCTTATCCGGGCAACTCACCCTAAGCGAGATTCAAACTCATGACCTGTTGAATATGAAGCAGACTGGCAGACTTAAAATCTTTGTGTCACATCCTTGGGAGATATTGAACTTAAATACAAATATGGTGATTAATTGACTTTTTTTTTTTTAATTATGCTGTTCACAGAAACATGCACTGACCTTTTTCTAAAATTGTTTTGGGGGGGGGGGTTCTCAGGACCTCAAAACATATATTTTGGGTGAAATCTTCACATTGAATTTTGGGTGGAATACAATACTTTCTTACTTACTCTACATAAAGATAGATAAAGTAAAAATCTTATGTGTTACACTCACATGACTTCCTCTACATCTCTGCAACAAATTATTATTACTTTGCTTAGGCTTCTATTTACTTCATGCTAATCGAAAAAAAACTAGCAGAAATAGTCTTATTACTTCCTTCCTTGTAAATAGAAGCGAAATAAGGGAGTACCATAGGTTAAAGTGATAGTCAAAACCTGGTTGCTATGTGACTAAAGTTCCTTTGTTTGTATCGACAGGAGTTGACAAATTCCTGTATGAGAAAAGTATGTTTTTTAAAGGTGAAATCAAAAACAGGGAATAACTCAAAAATGATCAACTCCATGAAGAAAATGTATATAGCATAAATAATGTATTTTAACCTGCCCTATATTTTTTGTGTGACAAATTTTTTTCCATCTCTTACGGTTTAGCAGTTGTGAAAAATTCAGTAAAATTCATCCAGAATAAAGTAGTCTTCGGAGGCTGTTCCCAGAAAATTCAAGATATACATTTTATTTGTCAGGTAAATATCTTTAGTATACGAAATTTTAATCAAAATCATTAGAGCCATTTTTGAGAAAATCAAAATTTTCAAAAAAAGTTCCATGTAAAGGGTAGTTTGAAGTGGGGGGATTTTTCTCAAAGTCTTCGTGTCACATCCTGGGAAGATACTATATTTAAATACCAAGTTTGGTATTTTACCGACTTTTCATTTTTGAGCATTCCTATTCACACACACACACACACACACACAAACACACACACACATGCAAGCATGCACATATGCACCTTTTTCTGAAAATGCTTTTTTTGGATACACGGGACCCTAAAACATATATTTCTGGTGAAATCTCGGAATCAAATTTTTGGGTGGTGGAGCGCAATACCTTCTCTATACAATATGTACATAGTATGTGTAGAGAAATTAAAAATGCTTTATTTGATTTTTCAAAACATGTATTTCTGGTGAAATCTTGGTATCAATTTTTTACCTTCTCTATATACTAAGTATTGTGTAGATGGTAGAAAAAGTAATAATAACTTCATTTCATATACAAATGTGGTGTTGTAGTATTTTGTTGTGCTACATCCTAAGAAGGTGCTAAACTTAAATCCAAGTTTGGTACTTAACCAACTTGTATTTTTTTATCTGCATGCAGGCATGCATACACACCATTTCTTTTCTGAAACTTCTGTATATTTCTAGTGAAATCTCATTATCAGATTTTTGGGTGGAATAAAATACTTCCTCCTGTGTACTTTAAAAAGGTGTAAGAGAAAGTAATAACGATTTGAAATAATAATTTATAGAATTTATATGAAAATGAAACATAATAGGAAAAGAAAATCCTTTGATTGTTAAACATCAGAGTATATAATATATTTGTGTAGTCTCTATTTGCTGGACAGAAATGATAATAAATAAAAATTCTTGCCATGAATATTCATTATTACTCACAGGTTGGGATACTCCTTTTGGAGGCGGATTGCCACATATGGTTACAGTCTGTGCATCTCCTTCATTTTCTACCATGTGAATAAGCATCATGTTAAAGGTTGAGAATACCATGTAATACACTGCCATTGTCAGGAAACACATGACTGCAACCCATAACCGCTTTGGTACATAGTTACATAGTTCTGTAAGAAAATTTAACATTTTTGTAAAGGAAAGTACTTTTAGGAACTAAATCTTTAGAAATGCTGGCAATTTCTTGGTAGATATTTTATTTTAATTCTTCCAGGGTGTGTGGTTTGTCTCGCGCACTTTATATTTTAAGTTACCCAGAGACAAAAATTACAGGGAGTTAGGTCAGAGGACCAAGAGGGCCACAAATCTCTATTAATATATCTGTCCTGAAACACACTTTCGATTGTTCTCATCAAAAAATTGGCCATATGAGCTGTTGCAGAGTCTTGTTGAAAAAAGGCAAAATCATGTCTGTTAATTCTCTAAAAAAAAAAAAAGAGGGCATCAACTGTTGACTCAAAAAAATTGGTACTATAACTCATTCTCTGTTAATGACGCACCATAAACCAATTTTTTCATCTGAAGGGATACTTCATGAACAATATTAGGTTTTTTAGAGCTGCAATAATGATTATTTTGTGTACACACATATTCATGAAGGTGGAACCAAGCCTCCGTGAAAAATATTAAATGTTGGTCTATTTTGACATTGTATGCACTATTGAGTGTCCGCTCATAAAATGTGCACTGAATTACAGGATCACCTGATTAAACAGCATGTGCCATAGTTTTTATATATATGGTTTTAACTTTAGCAATTTATTAGCTCTTCACAAAGAGCCATAAGAAATGTCTACCTATTGAGAAATAGCCGTAAGTGATTTTTGTGGAAATTTTCCAAATAATGACTGATTTTGTCTAATGGTTCTTTGGTAAGAATGGTGTACCATCTTTTAGATTTCTTAGCCTGAATACTTCCTGTGGCCTGAAATTTATTGTAAAGTTCACAGATTATTGTACGGTCTGGAACTTTTTACACCTGGAAACCTTTCTGCAAATAGTACTTTCACTTGACAAGCTGAGTTAGCATAAACAAATCATAAATAAATATATGCTGTGCAATAGAAAACATATGCTGAAAACATGCACTTTGTGACTAAATATAGGGCAAAATAATAAATCACTCATAATAACTGAACTACACCATATCACTGTCAACACAATAGTGCACTTCCAGAGCAGAGCAAAACTGTATCAAAAGTGTGGCCTTGTTTACACAGCAGTGCAGAATTACGTGTCCACACGCCCAGTGGAAAAACATTGCGCAGCTGGTTTGGAGGTTTTTGACTCACTCGGTAGCTAATAGCCTATATTGTATGTTACCAATAACTTCAAAATTGGTCAAAATATCTCTGGTTTTTGGTACTGTAAACTGCTCTGCTCTGCATTCTATTCATCCTATCAAACACTTCTCACACAATGATTAAGTCATGCCACCACTGCTGAGGACTTACTTCTCTTACACAATCTTACCTTATGTTTGGAAATCTCCCAACTTTATAACATCACAATTCAGTGCTCATGATGAACCACCTCATCAAATGCAGCTTTTTTGAAAAATGTAATCCACCAGCAATAATCTTAGCAGCTCTAAGGATGCACTATTCCCCAATATGCTATACATTATTTGTATTCCATACTGTAAAACATCTTATGAGACCAGGATATCAAATCTTACTAAGTACTAATACACTAAATAAAATCTTTTAAAAAGGGATTAAAAAAATTATAGTTACAAACCTTTGAATTTATTGTATCGACTTTTCTGGTTAAGGCGGAATTCACTTTCTGGTATTTCAAAAGAAACCTTCTTTGCTTCTTTGTTAGTTTCTTGATCTTCCATTATGTATCTCCACCTATGAATTCAATAATTTGAGTCATAGTTAACTTAGCAGAAAGTATTTTACTGTATAAGTTTTATCTTATTGTGTGAAAAAATTAATAAAACTTTTTGCAGCATCCTCTTATTGTTTCCAACTTATGTCCAAATACCACATGCCCATCTATTCATTAAATATGAAGTTTTCTGTTTCATGGATTTTCATTTTTGAGTTATGACACGCATGTATGCACGCACGCATGCCCACATGCACACACACATATGCAAAATGGATGGACATTTTACTAAACCTTATGATCTGTTATACTCACCTAACTTCATTGCAAAATAGAGAAATGTAGTATAATATTCTTTCATCTATATTATACCTTTATCTACTTCATATAATTGAGAGAAACATTAGCAGAATTATCTTATTACTGTAACAAATGTCTTTATTGACTCAAAAATTGGTTACAAATAAGTCTAATTCACTGCTGCAAATAATTCACTCAGCATTTTGGCGTATAGAAAGATAATGGCTTGTAACCACTGCGTGCTAATACTGACAACTCACTACCACTCACTAAATACCAATTGGCTTACAATACTTCCATTTTCTATAGCTAAAATGACATCACAGAACTTTCTGGAAGCTTGTGGAAGATTCTGATCTTGCATTCCAAGGCTTCTGGTTACTGACATGTTGCTTCTGTGTTTGCCACATTCCAGCCGCACTACTGCATCCAAAGTGAATGTGAGAATGGCTGCATATGGCACTGTCATATTACTTATCTTCTTACAGATATAAGGGGAATAAGGGATCTTTTAAGGATTAGTTTCTCTGTGATGGAATTAAAATTAGGTTCTCTTTACTTGACCAGGAGTAAAAAATACAATAATAATAATGACTATGATGATGATGATGATGATGATGACAGTGATGATGACCACAACAATAATAACAATAATACTTTTTAGTAGTATAACAAACTTCAAACCCTGTAGATGGAGCTGACTGCTTTTGTTGTAGTTTTACTCATTGCACCTAAGTGACATAGCAGTGAAATTAAGTTTTTCTAGCAGTCAATAGGTGTCAGTAATGTGGATACCATCAATGAGGTGTTTTGGAGATGAAAACTTTTGTTACATAAAATTCATCTGCCACAAAAAAATTGAAAATCATTCAGTCTAGAATTTCTGTCTGGTAAGTAAATTGCCAGTGGATAAAAAGAGTTTTATTACAGCTTTCATTAATACTTTATTTCTGAATATAACCTAAACCTGCACATGTTTTAAAAAAATCTGATGTGTTCCATTCACATGACTTTTTCTATAGCTCTGTAACAAAATATTGTTAAAAAGCTTAAGCTTCTATTTCCTTCATTTTAATCGAGAAGAAATTAGCAGAAATAGTCTTATTACTTGCTTCCTTGTAAGTAGAAGGGAAATAAGGGAGTACCATACGTTAAAGTGATAGTCAAAAGCTGGTTGCTATGTGACTGAAGCTCCTTTGTCTGTATGGACAGGAGTTGATAAATTCCTGTGTGACAAAAGCATACATTTTTTAAAGGTGAAAAAAAAAAAGGAATAACTCAAAAACGATCAACTCCACGAGAAAAATGTATATAAAATAAATTGTGTGTTTTAATGTGCTCTAAACTTTTTGTATGGTAAGTTTTTGTCTATCTCTTATGGTTTAGCAGTTATGCAAAATTCTGTAAAATTCATCCAGAATAAAGTAGTCTTCAGAGGCTATTACCAGAAAATTCAAGATATAAATTTTATTTGTCAGGTAAATATCTTTAATATATGATATTTTAATCAAAATCATTAGTCATTTTTTAGAAAATCAAAATTTTCAAAAAAAGTTCCATGCAAAGCGTAGTTTGGGGTGGGGAGATTTTTCTCAAAATCTTCGTGTCACATCCCTGGTAGATACTAAACGTAAATACCAAGTTTGGTATTTTACCAAATTTTTGTTTTTGAATTATCGTGTTCACAGACACACGGACACATACACACACGGACCTTTTTCTGAAAATGCTTTTTATGGATACAGGGGAACCTAAAACATATATTTCCAGTGAAATCTCTGTATCAAATTTTTGGGTGGAGTGCAATACCCTCTCTATGTACATAGTGCGTATAGAGAAAGTAAAAAATGAGGATTCTTTGACAACCCGGTCAAGGTATCACAACTAGTCAATGTTATTAATATGCCTATTATTTATATTTGGTATAGATCTACATACTCTATTAATATGGACAGAGAATATAAATCTAAACCTGGGGCTCACAGAAATGCACAGTATTCACAAAAATCTCTTGATGTTTCAATTTCAGTTATTAGAAACAGTAAGCATTCCAGTATACTATCAAAAGTTAAGCATATGAGAATGAAGTTTATATTTTACAGATACACTTTGTATATTTATCTAAAATCTTGTTAATCTTCACCAGGATGCATGTCTAAACATATATTGCAAAAGGAACCCCTATCAACACAATTAAAATGAAGCATGAAGGCAGATTTGGACGTCCATTGATCTTTTCAGAAATACAAGAGCAATCCGTGTTGCATTACATGCCTACTGTTGCTCACTGAAGGTTTCTTTATGACACCCAAGACTATAAATACCTTGCCAAAGTGCATGTAGACAGCTGTGGCCAAAAGATTCCACAGTTTGGGCAGAATTACCTTCCAAGCAGTGAATGGGCCTAGTGTTTTCTGCAGAGACACAAAGAAGACCTCTCTTACAGATTCTACCAAAATCTTAAGCTACTGTAAAACATGGAGTCATCAGTGAATACGTCAACAACTTACAGAAAACATTCAGTGAAGAAAATGATTGCAGAGAGCTTGTTAGTGTGCCCCAAAAGAGAATATTTAATTTTGATGAAACAAATCTTATCAATTATCCAGGCATAAAATATTGTATTTTCAGAAAAGGTGTCAGGAATTCAGAATGCATTAAAGATTTTACTAAGAGCAGCATGTCTGTAATGTATTGTGAATCTGTTGTGACAAACTATCTTGTGTGGTATATAAGTCAGGCCACTTATGGTAATCTAAGATGGAAGGAGGTCCACCATTCACTATATACAATAGGAGTCTGAGTGACTGGTTTGGCTGTTTAGTATTCAAAGATTGGTTTTGGAAGTTCTTTCTGCCACATAGTAGAGACCTTAAAAGTTATTTTCATCGGAGATAACTTGTCAAGCCATTTTGCTTTTATATACATTTCCCAAAATACTACACATTTAGTACAACTACTAGATGTAGTATTCTATACACAATTGAAAAAATATTGAGAAGAGATATTAGATGAGTGGAAAGAATGCAAGCAAAATAGGTCACAAACACCATCAAAAGGAGCTTTGCCAAGGTTGCTGAAATCTCTCCAAGAAGTAAGTAATGTACAAAGATAATATTTCTGACAAGTTAGTGTATTTTAAAAATCAGAATTGTACCTTTTAATCCATCTGCTGTAATTGATAGACTGCATGGGATGAAGGAGCCATGTTTCTAATGCTGTTTTAGATATGTTAAAATCTATGAGGCACAGTCCTTCAAAGCAGCTTAAGGCAGAGTAAGAAGAAAGTACACAAACCTAGAAGGGGTATAATGCTGGAAGAATGAATACTAGCAGCATCCATGCTGCTTCACAGAACAAGTACAAAGTCAATTCATCTACTCATATTACCAGTACCAGTGATTCAGAAGTCATCACACATGATGACAGTTTGGATCATGTGATTGGTTATTTATCAGAAGGCTCAATAGAGTCAGTGGAATGAAAATAACTCAGTACTTCTAGTATAAATAATTTGTCTAATTTTGATACTTTATTGCATTATGATGAGTTTGTTGATGTGAAGCTTCCTGTTCTGTGAAAAAAGCACCATTCTGAAACCCCAGTCTACAAATGTTATATAGGCCAAATTAAACGTACCAAGTTTCCTGTTTACCAAGAAGAACAAAACCAGTTCTGCATTTATATAGCCACAGAATAGAGATGATAACGCAATTGTCTTTACTTAGGTGGAACTCCATTTGTGTAATCCTGATTCTTTAAGTAGAGATTATAGGTTTCAACCTGAGCAAATAGAACAGTAGATTCCAATAGAACAGAAATCACTTAAAGTTCTTTTTTAAGTAGATGTACTAGGTGATAACATTTTTGTCTTATCTTCTTATTTCTCTTATTATTATCTGCTTAATGTAGATAACAATGTTTATGATATACTTACAACATAAACAATTAATTATATATATATATATATATATTTTTAGGTGGTCATTGAATCCAAAATAAAAGGGTACTTTGACAGCAATTTATAATATAAAAAAATATTGATGGCAGTTTGAAATTTAAATATTACATATTTATGTCAGTTAAAACAGCTACAGCTCCAAGAGAATAGCTGGAACATTTAAAATTTCTATATTTTGGAGAAATTTAAAAAATAGTATAGAAACTGGTCAAAGTATCCCTGTGGTGGTGGTGGTGGTGGTGGTGGCGGCAGCAGCGGTGGTGGCAGCGGTGGTGGCATGCTCACATGACTTTCTCTACCCATTCTTCAACTTATATTAAAATGCTTGTTCTTCTATAATCAAGATAAGCATTTGCAAAACTACTTTTATTTCATATTTCCTTGTATATATGTTAGGCAAATAGAGTAAGATTAAACGATAACCAAATCTTGTAAGAACTGGAAATGTTGTTCTCTTTCTTAACCAGCAGAAAGAAAAACGAATAATGACTTCCCATTTGAGAAAACTATAAGTTTAGAAAATTGAAACTAATAACAAGGAATGTGTCAAATGGTTAACCACACACACACACACACACACACACACACACACACACACACACACAGAAAAAAAAAATTGTATTTGACATAAAGCGTGTGTTTGATGAGATTTATATTTTGTGTAATTACTTTTTGTCTCTCTCTTATGGTTTATTAGTCGTGCAAAAGTCATTCAGAATTAAGAGGATTTCAGAGTCTATTCCTAGAAAATTGAAGATATAAATATCATATGTCATAAAAATATCTTACACGTGTTACTTTTAATCAAAATCATTAGCACAATTTTTGAGAAAATCAAAAAGAACAGTTTGGAGTTTGGGATATTCTTGAAAATTTTGGTGTCAAATCCTTGGAAGATGCAAACATTTAAATATCAAGTTTGGTATATAACCAAGTTTTCTCTCTCTTTCTCTCTCTCTCTCTCTCCCTCACACACACACACACACGCGTGCGCGCGCACACACACACACACACATTTTTCTATCTTTTTTATTTCTAAAGAAATCTTGGTATCAAATCTTTTGGTGGAACACAATTCCTACTTTTCTACCTATGTACATATATTTTATATGCGGTAGAGGAAGTAGTAATATGTTGAAAGATTTACAGGTACTTTTAATGCTGTAACGGTGGGAGATCAAGTTCCGTTTCACATAACTTTGCTCAGCATCGCTTAATGGTCGCATGAACTATTCCTTGATTCTTATACGAGGGGGTATCCTAAAGTTTTAATTATCATCTGGAGTTATTATGGTATACTAATGAAATTTCGCTAGTATCATCATTGGTCACTCTGTACATAAAGTTGAAAATCTCATACAACTGTGTCTGTTTTTACTTTCTCTACATGTACAATGGACATGACGTATAGAGAAGCTATTGTATTATACCCAAAAATTTGATACCGAGATTTCTACGGAAATATATGTTTTGAGACCTCCTGAATCAAAACAAGCATTTTTAGAAAAATGTCCGTTTGTGTGTCAGTCTGTCAGTGTGTGTGTGTGTGTGTGTCTGTCTGTCTGTGTGCAGCATAGCTCAAAAACTAAAAATTCATTAAATATCAAACTTGATATTTAAGTTCAGTATTTTCCAAGGATGCGACATGAAGATTTTCAAGAAAATCCCCGCACCCTAAACTACTTTGTAATGGAAAAATGTTTGAAAATGTTGATTTTCTCAAAAGTGGCTCTACCAATTTTGATTAAAATGTCGTATATTAAAGATGTTTATGTGACAAATAAAATGAATATCTTGAATTTTCTGGGAGTAGCCTCTGAAGGCATCTTTATTCTGGATAAATTTTGCGGAATTTTGCATAACTGGTAAATCGTAAAAAATAGACAAAAACTTACTTAATAGAAAATGTAGAACTCGTTAAAACACACAATTTATGTAATATACATTTTTTTCATGGAGGTGATCGTTTTTGAGATATTCCTTGTTATTGGTTTCAGCTATAAAATACCTATACTTTTATAATACGAGAATTTGTCAACTTCTGTGCATACAAACTTCAATCATCTAGCAACAGGCTTTTAACTATCGCTTTGGCCTATGGTATTCCCTATTTCCCTTGCATGGAAGCAAGTAATATGACGATTTCTGCTAATTTTTTCTCGATTAGAACGAAGTAAATAGAATTACAAGCGTTTTAACAATAACATATTGTAGAAATGTAGAGAAAGTCATGTGGATAGCGCACATGAGATTTTTTGTTCACGGGGAGTACCAAAGTGACTTAGTATAAGCTGGAGAAAATTGAAGCTCGAGGCGTGATAAAAATCCTTCACTTGAAGGGTAAAAATGCCCGGGAAACCATGATGAAGTGACGGCTGTCTATGGAAATGAATGCCCATCTTATGACACTATTGTGAGATAGAAGAGGAACTTTCAAAATGGACACATGTCCCTGATCGACGAGCCAAGATCTGGTATACCGTCAATGACAGATGCAGTCACAGTGAAAAAAGTAGAACCTTTAATCCTGGAATATAAACAAGCAACCATATTAATGATCATAAATGAGACTGGTCTCAGTTATGGTAGTGTGCGGAAACTTATTCATGACGAAATGAACATGTCTACTGTGTCTGCACGGTGGGTTCCATCTTTGCTAATCCCTTTCCAAAAGCAAACGCGTGAACTTTCAAGACAGATATTGATGCTGATGGAAGAGGATGAAGATGATTTTTTTACTGTCTAATAATCATGGATGATGCGTGGGTCTATCAGTATGATCCAGAAACAAAAATCATGAGCTTGCAGATCCCCACCCCCTCCCAAAAAGACAAAGGTACAAAATTCAAATGGGAAGGTCATGCTTTCAGTTTTTTGGGACTATCGTGGAGTCATTCTAACAGATTACCTTCCCAAAGATCAAACCGTCACTGGAAGATACTACAGCAACCTTCTGGACAAGTTATGAGAAGCTCTGATTAAGAAACGCCGTGGTATGCTCTCCAAAGGTCTTCGTCTTTTGGCTGACAATGTCCCAGCTCATTCATCCCAAGTTGCAGTCGAAAAAACAAGGGGATATGGCGTTGAAATCTTGCAGCATCTGCCTTGTTCACCCAATCTCACACCAAGTTACTTTTTTTATTCCCAGAAATGAAGAATCCGTTGAGTGATCGCCGATTTGAAAATGCGGATGAAGTCATTAATGAAGTGGAAGAGTCGAAATCTGCTGACTTCTACAACCAGGGTATTCGGAAGGTCAAGAACGTTGGGAAAAGTGTGTAAGTCTGAATGTTGACTACAAATCAACACAAACACCCTATCACATTTTTTAAGGGGTGATAATTAAAAGTTTACGATGCCCCCTCGTAAGCTGCCCCGCTGATGTATAATCTGTCATTCACAGTTCCCTTTCCCTTTCCGTTAATTGGCTAAGTACACCTTTGAATATGATATAAACCCTATGCAGAGAATGTCAGACACTCATTATAATAGATATACCTATTGTTTCCATCGTTCAAGGCACCGACTTAAAACGAAAGCATCTCGCCTATTTCACCTCAGCAAGCAATAAAGAGAGGTGACTAGTCATGTGACAGTTAAGAGATATGGGATAAACTTACATGAAACACTCTCCAAGTAATATGTCCTTGCTTCTATGTTTCAGTAACTGTTGTTGTTGGTCGCCCTCTGTGGTGTAGTGGTGACCACGCTAACTTCATATACCCAAGGTCGCTGGTTCAAACCTGGCGGAGGACGATGGATTTTTTTTTCGGGCGTAGAAAGCCTGATAAAAGAGGCCTCTGTGCAAAATTAACGGGTATTTTACGCCCAATATAGAATGTGACGCTGAAAACCACAGCAGTTAAAGAGCGTCCATAAATAAAACACAATTTCTGTTATTATTATAATTATTATTATTATTATTATCATTGGCAGCAGCAGAGTGGTGATGGTGTTTTTTATTTTTTTTATTTATATTTTAACAGTAAGTAGGTCATCAAATATAAAGCCTGTTAAAAAAAACTGGCCTGATAAAAGAGGCCTCTGAGCAAAATTAACCGGTATTTCACGCCCAATATAGAATGTGAAGCTGAGAACCACAGCAGTTAAAGAGCGTCCATAAATAAAACACCATTTACATTTTATTTCTGTTATTATTATTATTATTATTATTATTATTATTATTATTATTATTATTATTATTATTATTATTATTATTATTATTATTATTATAGGCAGCAGCAGAGTGGTAATGGTGTGTTTTTATTTTTTTATTTTTTAACAATAAGTAAGTCATCAGATTTAAAGCCTGTTTTCAAGCAAATCAACTAAGAGTGCGAAGCTGTCTTGTTTCTGTTCTACTTGGCCCTTGGTCTTCAGAAGGGAAAGCCAGCTAAGACTTGTCTTTGCCGTGCTCGAATCAGTGGCTGGGCAAAATTGGTTAAGAAGATGCAATATCTGCATAGATTCAAACGGAGCATATTTTGAACACTTACTGTAAATTAACATATCACATGGTTCTCATTTGAATTTATTTTATTTTTATCATCAGACCAAATCTTATCGCAACATCTACGCAGCTTTTAGTAAATCGGATGGCTTAAAAAACCACCCCACCCTAATAAGTGGCAGTAGTTTTTTTTTTTTTTTTTTTTTTTTTTGGGTAATGTTTAACGCCCGCTTTTATTTCTTGTGGCACCGCAGGCGATGACAATGGTCTTGCATGGAATGAAGATGGAGCACCGGTGGAATGTGTTGGCGGAAGAAACCGGAGAACCCGAAGAAAACCCGTCCTGCGCCATTTAGTCCACCACAAATCTCACATGCGGTCGCTTGGGATCGAACCCGGGCCGTCTAGGTGGTGGCAGTAGATGATAATAAATATATACCTACATGTGGCGAACCGGATTTCAAGCACAAACCAAAGCAAAACATTTGTCTAGCCGCCAACCAAAACAAAACATTCGGCTTTTAAGTCCTACTCTATTGCAACACTGTGCAGATAATGCATTCAATAATGTTAAATTATCTCTATCACCTTTAAAGATAAATTAAGTTATCTTTGGATTTTATTATACATTATATTTGAATCTCCTAACACGCTAAATCTGCGCACTCGTAACCCTAACATCCTGCATATTATATAGGTATATAAAAAGTATAAGCAGCGTTGCTGCAAAGTTTTATGCATATGCTTTAAATTTAAAATCTTGGAGTATTTAATGGGAGGAAGCAAATTTTGCATCAGTTAATATATGCGCATTATCAATTCTTACCACCGATGGTAATATTTTTTATATTTTTCAATATTAAAATGGCCCATTAGGTATTATGCAAATTTGAAGCTATTGAAGTGAACTTTTGAAAATCATTTCCCCGACGCATGGTCATCAGTTGGAAAGGTACATTAAGGCTGAAAATTTCAATGATATAGCCGGGATTTTAGCCACAGATGTCCCGATTTCCGTCCAGTTGTTCAGTTAGTTAACTGGTATTCCATTTTTCAGACTGATTCCACCTTCCATGCTTGTCCTACGCATGGATTGTGTGAAAGAACAATATTGCTAAGCTCATCAATGTTTTGAAAACGTTTTTCTTTTTAACTGAGAGCTGATAATTGCATAAAGTAGTTTTAAATGTGCTTAATTTTAAAACAGTACTTTTTAGGGAATTTACTTTCATAGCCAAATAAGAAATATATATCTGAAATCCTATTTATAAAGCATGAACATTACATCGAAAGATACTTTTTTTTATTATTAATAAATAAGCCCTAAAAAGTCTACAATTTTAGGAAGATTCATTTGAATTTTTACTTTCTCTACACGTACTATGTACATAGTGTATGGAGAAGGTTTTGTATTGCATCCACAACTTCGATACCGAGTTTTTACCGGAAATATGTTTTGAGACCCCTGAATAAAAAAAAAGAAGCATCCATATATGTGTTTCTATCAGTTTGTCAGTCTGTGTGTGTGTGTGCGCGCGCGCGCGCGCGCGTGTGTGTGTGTGTGTGTGTGGACAGCACAGCTCAAAAACGAAAAGTCCGTTAAATACCAAACTTGGTATTTAAGTTTAGTATCTTTCAAGGATGTGACACGAAGATTTTCAAGAACCCCCCCCCCCCAATTACCCTTTACATGGAACATTTTTTGAAAATGTTGATTTTCTAAAGATGGCTCTAACGATATTAAAGATGTCTACATGACACATAAAATGTATATTTTGAATTTTCTCGGAATAGCCTCTGAAGACATCTTTATTCTTGATAAATTTTTCATAACTGTTAATCCGTAAGAGACAAAAACTTACTTTATTAGAAAATGTAGATCTCGTTAAAACACAACTTATGTTATACCTATACAATTTTTTTCGCAGAATTGATCATTATTTAGATATTCCTTGAATTGATTTCAGCTTTAAAATACTTACACTTTCCCCATACAGGAGTTTGTCAACTCCTATCAATACAAACAAAGGAACTTCAAGTACAGAGCAACAAGCTTTTGACTATCGCTTTAGCCTATGGTATCCCTTATTTCTCTTCTACTTAAACGGAAAGAAGTGTTAAGACCCCATTTCTGCTATTATTTCTCGATTCGCATGAAGTAAATAGAAGAATAAGTTTTTTAACAATAATTTGTAGCAGAGATGTAGAGAAAGTCATGTGAAAGGAACATATCAGAGTGTTAATACAGGAATCAAGCTTCAATCAATATACAATATAGACTTACTTTCAAGATATTTTAATTATTTCAGAAATATTAATTTAATACCTTTTCACCGTTTGAAAAGTACTCCGTAGAATGAAAATTATTGTTTAAAATTAATATTATGTACTAACTAAAGTATTTTGTAAAATTTGAATAAATTGTAGAGATGAATTTTTAATTATCACACTAGTTTGGAAGGAATAAATGCTCTAGTTGTTATTATTTAAAAAATAAAAAAATGGGAGGCTTTATTAACAATGTCAGTAGTCTTTTTAATTAAATCTCAAGCGACCGCATGTGAGATTTGTGGTGGACAAAGCGGTGTAGGGGCGGCTTTTCTCCGGTTTCCCCCGCCATCGCATTCCACCGGTGCTCCATCTTCATTCCATGTATCATCAGTGTCATCGCCTGCAGTGCCACAAGTAGTAAACACTATAAAACCTTTTTAATTAAGGACTCCTAATAAGAGCAAACATATCCAAACCATACTTTCTTTTATTATCCTCCCAATGAAACTAGAACTTGCAGTTTATGAAGCACAAGAGCCAATGCAATCCCAAATAATGCATAAAATAAAAGAGATATCGCTTTACCTAAGCAGAAATCCTAATTTATAATGAAGTAAAGAGCATTCACTGGTAATAAACTCAGAGCAGGTACATTTCATTTATTGATATATATTGTTTTCATCAGTATACCATATTTTTGGTGTTTGTGCATCAGTAGAACATTACGGAACACTTGAGATTTACCTACTACTGTTCATCCATAGTCATCCAGCTTCAATTAGTGGGATTTAGCGATCCAAGCGGAGGAATGATATAACACGACGCCACTTCTCTTAAGGTGTTGACTCTTTCTTTGGTTAAGTTTGACCAAAAGATTCAAGTTATAGTAAACTCCTTCTATGCAAGAAACATTATAAAATCCATTATTACTATACGATGGTTACACCATTTGGCATTACTTCAATAAGTAGGGTATTTTTATTCTGTCATTAGAACAACTTTGTAGTTTCTTCCTGTGTGTTATAAATGTTTAGAGCCCTAAGCCGCAAAGTATAGCCCAAGGTGGATGCCCTAAGCCGCAAAGCGTAGCCGAGAAATGTTTATAGAGGAGTGTAGCAGTTTGGCATAGCCGAGGGATCTGTGGAGCTAAAACCCCAATGATCCCAAGAGGAAGTCAAACTTCGGCAATCTGGAGACTTTCACATCTGAATAACTTAATGTTTTCAACACTTTCAAATATGGATCGCCGTTAGAAGTCATTTAAAATACTTAAGACCTCTGTGTGTGTATGCGTGTGTGTTCGTCCATGTGTGTGCTGCAACCATCGCATAGCTTGACCCAAAATCCCAGCAACGGAAACAGAGGACATTAAGAAAAAAGAAATAATGGAAAACAACGAAAGTAGGTGTGGTTATAAGAGGTTCTATTCTTTCGGCACCATGCAAAAGGAATATAACCTTAAAATATTCCAGACACTGGTGTGGTTTATAAGTCAGATCTTTCTTTACCTTCCTAACTAGGGCTATGTATAAATAATTATTAACGACATTTATAGGTAAATAGGTACGTGTGTAGTGATCCCAAGAGTTATTCTTTGTCTGTGTTTATAAAACATGTACAAAACATATTGCATAATTGAGTGGACTTTAATTTCCATTTACCAACATAGATATTCTATTAAGTTAAAGTATAAGGTTTTACCTGCATTACAAGTTACATTCCAACATAGATCACTAAAGAAGTCGGAGGCGCAGAACTCTTCACAAATTCTAGGACTCTCCCTGAAATCATTTAATTCCGACAAATATTACTCTCGAATACAACAATTCAAAACGTTCTTTTGTTGATTTGCCATTGCTAGCTACATAATGCAGAAAACAAGACTAGCTTAAAATATTTTTAGTAATTGTTTTCATAATAAACTGCAATACAAATTTTTGCTCCCTTCTTCCACATGTACTGTAAAACACCATACTAGTTACTGTGACCTTCATTCGATTGAGAAGGAAGCTTTTTAATCGATTATATCACAAAATAAGCCCAAATGATACTGAAAATACTTTTGGTTTAGTTATATATATATATATATATATATATATATATTACTTTCTCTATATGTACTATGTACATAGTGTATAGAGGAAGTATTGTATTCCACTCGACATTTGTTTTCTCAGGATAAGGGAAAACCCCGAAAAAACTTTACCCGGATAACTCACCCTAAGCGAGATTCGAACTCACGACCTGTTGAATGTGAGGCAGACACGCTACCACCACACTACCCAGGCGGGCAAGGTTTAGTTATAATGTTCAGTTTTTGAAATGTTACGGGTAATATTAAAACATGGAGGAATTAGGTAGTAAAAGTAATTCCAAGAATTTGTTTTCTTTTGTTGCTGCGGTCAAAGTATATGTTATAGGATCGCAGAATATAAGAAGATACTAAAGCGTAACCCCATTATAGGATTAGTTACCAGCATTCTGGTATTCTAGATGGTAGTTTCCATCCATAGAAAGCAACTCTCCGGCAAGAACGAGCCTGCTTAATGTCTGGCTTCCAAGGATGCGACACGAACATTGTGTATAATGTGGATGAGTTGTCTGTGTAGGCCAATTTGGACAAGTTTGTATAGGAGTCCCTCATGCCAAGTGGTTGAGAAGACCTCCTCAACATCCAAAGACACCGCTGGCGTGAAGGCCCTGTCCTGGAACCCTAGGGCAGCGGCCTCCTCTACCTGCAGCAGCTGTTGGGTAGTTGAGTGCCGAGGACAAAATCCGAACTGATGAAGTGGGACAGCTTGAATGCCAGCCGGATGTAGCGACAAGCGGAGAAGTACTAGCCTCTCGAAGACCTTCTGCCAGCCTTCAAAATGCACACCACCCATGCCACCCTCCACTCCGAGGGAAGTGACCCAAAGTGAGACAAATGTTGAATACCTGGTAAGGAACAGCACCAATTTGAATGGAAGATTGCGTAGCATGACGGGTGTTAGCCCATCTTCCTCACAAGCCTTTTTGATGTTGCGACGCCTGAGTGCACTTTGGACTACACTAGGGCGAACGGTTAGGAGACGATCTTCCCCTTTATCAGACTGAAGCCGCAGGTAGTGGTCAATTTCCTCATGAACGCGGGTAGTGTCCTGGGAGTCTTCTCGCAAGCACATTTGCTTTGGCTCGTGGTTCGAATATTAGACTAGGTTGCCTTGAAGCGGGGAGTGGTATTGGTTTCGTTGACTTCGGAGGCTTTTTGCGACTCTTTGATCTTGCACAGCCATTGTGCCCTCCCACGCTTACACTCGGTGCGCGCGTTGGCGCATGTGGAACCTCTCGACGGAGGCGCCTTAGAAGATCTCGACTCTATGGCGTCCGGTTTCGCAGAAATATCTTGCAGGCTGCTCAAGATTGCCGGTCCCCGTAGCCGCGCTCGTTAAAGTGTCTCGCTTTGGTGCTTCGCGGCGCACGGGATCGTGGGTTCGAGTCCCGCCTTGGGTATGGGTGTTTCTGTGTTTGTGTATGTATATGTAAAAAGGAAAAACGAATAGGTCAACTAAGGAAATTTAGAAATTAGAAAAAAGAGGTAAAAAGGAATAGAGCGCCGGAGTCCTGACTAGCCTCCGGGGCTGTATTTAAAAAAAAAAAAAAAAAAAAGATTGGTGGATGAGGAGTTCTAGATCGAGAAGAAGGACCTCTGGGTGCAGGTAGGAGGTGTTAGGATGGCGAGTTTATGAACCGTCCTTACCACCGTGGTAGTGAAGGTTTCGACTGCTGTCACCAGGGTAAGTATTTCGGTGATTCTGAGGTTGGGTGGGAGTGATGCGCTGAGGTAATCCTTTACGTATTCCCATTGATTTCTCTGGAGTGACCCGAGAAGTCGTGGCTGCAACCCTGGTGTTAACTTCTGCCAACATGCATGGGATTGTGGTCGGAATGAAATGCTGTAAGTGAAGTGAGCGTGAGGGGTAGTGCTTTATGATCGCAAATAATAACGGTGGCCTTCTCTGAGTGATTATTATATTGTGTACCTGGTGATGTAATCTCTACTTTGTTCTGAAGATGTCGTTGTACCTGCGGTGCCGCATCTCCTCAGCTGAAGAGGCTATTTCAGCTATTATGCTGCTGAATGTGTCGTTGACCTCGGGAAATGAGATGGTAAGACTTTGTTAAGAAAAATTCTGAATGCGACAATTAATTTTAACAAACACACGTTTATCGTTCTCAGAGTTTTGTTAGTTTTGGAAACAAGAAGCATAATTATTTACTATAGCTAACTAGTTCCATCCCTTCAGTATATTTGCATGTTTTAACGCGAATTTAAAGTATTAATTACAAATGAAGAAACAAATTTCTAACTTACGTTTAGATTCCTTTGTGGCGCGAAATTCTCTGCACGAATGATAGGGATTCATCTTCACTGACTTTGCCCTCCATTTCCAATGTAAATGACGCTTACTAAAATTGTCTGTGTTTATTTCACATGGATTACTATAATTAAAACAAAGTTGATGCGTTCCATTCTTGTGACTTTCTCCAGCTACATACAAACTATTCTTACAAAAGATTAATCATATTAATTGAGATAAACATTAGCAGAATTGGACCATTACTTGCTTCCTTATAACTAGAAGGGCAATAAGGAAATACACTAGGCTAAAGCGATAATCAAATCTTTAAAAAGTTTTGAAACAATTGAACTTCGGTTCGCTTTCCATGGCCGGCAGTAGAACAAGAGAGATGAAACGAAAGGTGGCTTACCGTTTGGGGAAAACATTACGTAGTTAAAAATTGAAACTAATAACAAGGAATATCTAGAAAATGGCTAACTCTGCGGAAAAAAAGTAATATGACATAAATTGTGTGTTTTAATAAAGATATCTACATTTTTTTATTGTTTCATTTGTATAGCCCCCTTTAACATCAATGGTCATATCGGGGGCTTTGACTTGTGAAACTGTAGGTTTAGAACATTAGGTTAATAAACTTTATATTACTAAATACACGCATATTTACTTTCACATTGGGGGATAGGGAATAATTCTGGTTAAAGAAAAATTCCCTGCCCTAGCCTGGAATCGAGCCCGGGACTTCCGGGGGAAAAGTCAGCTCGCTGACCACTCGACCACCGAGGCAGTCGATATCTATATTTTTGTAAGTTTATCTATATCTCTCACGGTTTACCACTCATTCAAAATTAAACAAAATTCATCCAGAATAAAGAGGTTTTCAGAGACGACTCCCAGAAAATTCAAGAAATACATTTTATTTTTTATGCAAATATCTTTAATATATAGTATTTTAATCGACATTGTAGAGCCATTTTTGAAAAAATAAAATAAAAAAAGATCGTGTAAAATGCAGTTTGGGGTAAGAGAATTTTCTTGAAAATCTCCGTGTCGCACCCTTGGAAGATACTGAACATAAATACCAAGCTTGGTATTTAACGGTGTTTTAGTTTTTGAACTATGTTGTCCACAGACACTCACACACCTTTTTCTAATTTTTTTTTACTTAGGAGACTTCAAAACATATATTTCCGGTGGAATCAAGACATCGCATTTTTGGGTGGAATACCTTCTCTACCTGCTATGTACAGTGGTATAAACGAAAGTAAAAATTCCGTCTTCCTAATAATTATGTAATTTACTAGGCGTTTCTCGATTGTGTCTTCTTTGCATGCAAGTTAGCAAAAGGAATTGCATACCCTGTACGTACAGACTAGTTTCCTGCAACAATTAAATAAACATGATAGATAATTAAGTTACACGTATTTATCGATGGTTATAATACCGTCTTTAAAGAATACGCTTTTAAAAAAATGTTGTTGAATAATGGGTAATGAAAGTCATGTGAATGTAACACTTCATAACATTTTTTTCTGTAGTAACATTTAGGTTTACTACATAGTTATACAAGAGTTGTTCAGAACGATAGTGTTTCATAGGATATTCCCATTTTAATAAAAACCGTTAATTCCATTTCTGATAAAGTATAACTTTTAGAAGAATGCTCCTTTTAAACGGTAGTTTGTATTGTGATGAAGGGATTTTCTCGAAAATCGTGCCGCATTGTTGGAAAGGAAGTCGCGGTAGATTTTCTCATCCCACTATTCGCCTATTGACCTCGGGGAAACCACGAAAATTTCCATGGGTCAGAGGGGGCAGTATCTGGGGGATCGAACCCGGGACTCCAGAACGCGAGTCTCACACGTTACCACGGCGGCACCTTGCACATTTAGTCACTACCTCATATTATGTGAGCATACTTATATCTTATAGCAGAGAAAAAAGTGGATTTAAATCTTGTCCGTGTACATCATACACGTTAATAGTGAGTAGGCTTTCCTGCATTGGAGGCTAAAGACCGTTTTGAAGCTGGAGGGACAGATATACCGCCCTCTCGCGGAAGGAGCGATGCTGCTTATGCTGGCATTGGCAGCTGTGAGTCACATTTCTGTAGCTTGGTAATGACCATAGTTCTGACTCTGACGAACAATTTGTGACGTCAAGAAAGTGAAGCATTCTGCAGCGAGGAAGATTTTAGCTGTTAACAGTGATCAATGCTCTCAGTCTGTGATGCCCTACAGAAGTTACTGCTTGTAACGAACATTAGATTTAACAACAGGCATGAATAGCACTTCAAATTTCAATTTACTATACCCAGTATCCACTTATGATGACATTGGTTATCACTTTTTGCGGAGTGGCCGGCCTGGTTGCGTTGAGGAGAGACGTGGGAGATGCATAGCGATTGCTGTTGCTATGTTTAGATTTCCTAGTAACAGACACACGCTTTCAATGGATTTCCATTTTTGGAACAGGGATGATGCTAACAAGCAACATTCAGAAACCTTGATTTTGAACAGGTTGCGGGAGACAGAGGCTAAATTGGAATGGTAACTAAAAAGCAAGGTTGGGGGGGGGGGGGGGGGGGGAATTGATATGACTTTCTCTACATCTCTGTAACAAATTGTTGTTAATAAGCTTATTCTTCTATCTACTTCATGCTAATCGAAATAAACATTAGCAGAAACGGTTTTATTACTAAGTTCCTTCTGGGTAGAAGGTAAATAAGCGGATACAATAAGCTAAACCGACAGTCAAATGCTTTAAAATGTGGTTGCTATGCTATAAAAGTCCGATCCTTTCCGTGGTCAGGTGTTGGCAAGTTCTCGTATGAGAAAAGTTAGGTATTTTAAAACAAATCAATAACAAGGAATATCTATAAAAAAAAAAAAAAAATAAATAAAAAAAAAGGGTCAACTCCAGAAACAAATGTATTAACATAAATTGTGTGTTTTAACGAGCTCTACATTTTTACTTTCTCTAGCCCTGTATGTACAATGTACATAGGGATAGAGACGTATTGTATTCCACCCAAAAATTCGATGTCGAGATTTCACCGGAAATACATGTTTTAGGACCCCCTGAGTCCAAAAAAAAAAAAAAAGCATTTTCAGAAAAAAAGTCCGTGTGTGTGTCTGTGGACAGCATAGCTCAAAAATGAAAAGACGGTTGAATACCAAACTTGGTATTTAGATTTAGTATCTTCCAAGGATGCGACACGAATATTTTCAAGAAAATCCCCCCACCCCTAACTACCCTTTACATGGAAAAATGTTCGAAAATTTTGTTCTTAAAAATGGCTCTAACGATTTTGATTAATATATTACATATTAAAGCCATTTCTATCAAAATAAAATGCATATCTTAAATTTTCTGAGAATAGCTTCTAAAGACCTGTTTATTCTGGATGAATTTTGCTTAATTTAGAATAACTAGTAAACCGTAAAAGATAGAAAAAAACTTACTGTACAAATAATGTAGATCTCCTTAAAATACACAAGTTATGTCATAAACATTATTTTCGTGGAATTTACCGTTTCAGAGTTATTCCTTGTTATTAGTTTCCGTTGTGAAGTACTTACCTATACTTTTCGCAGACGGGAGTGTTTGTTTTTCTTTTGTTCTACACCTGGCCAAGCAAAGAGGTGATTTGCAATGACGATCACATAACGACAGCTTTTAAAACATTTGACTATAATTTTAGCCTAGTGCATTTCCCTTAGTTCCAGTCTACTTATAAGGAACTAAGTAACAACATTCTGCTAATGTTTATCTCGATTAGCGTGGTGTTGAAAGAAGAATTATACTTTGAAAGAAGTTTGTTTGTAAAGTAGCTAGAGAAAGTCATGTGAGTGTAACACATCAGATTTTTGTGTAGTAAGTTTTTGTCTGTATCTTACGGTTTACCAGTTATGCAAAATTCAAATTCAAGATATACATTTTATTTGTCATGTAAATATCTTTAATATACAATATTTTAATCAAAATCATTAGAGCCATTTTATGGAAAATCAAAATTTTCGAAAAATTATTCATGTAAAGGGTAGTAGAGAGTGGGGGGAGGGATTTTATTGAAAATTTTCGTGTCGTATCCTTGGAAGATACTGAACTTAAATACCAAGTTTGATATTTAACGGACTTTTCGTTTTTGAACTATGCTGTCCACAGACACCCACACGCACATATACACGCACGGACCTTTTTCTAAAAAAATGTTTTTTTTTTTTTTGGATTCAGGGGGACCTAAAACATGTATTTTCGGTGAAATCTCGGTATCAAATTTTGGGTGCATTACAATACTTTCTCTATACACCATTCTACATAATAAATGTAGAGAAAGTAAAAAAAAAAAAAAAAAAAAAAAGAAAAGAAAAAAGGATAAGCACCAGTGTAGCAAGTTGTAATTTATTTATTGCATATACTTTCCGTTTTGTTTCTCATACACTACACAAATCTAACACATTCCATCCGACATGGGAAATCTCTGGTGCTAAGATTAGCGAGCCCTAAGCCGAAGCTGCGTAGCTGAGGGATTTTCTTTTTTTTAGTGCAGCGGGCAATCGTACCCTAGGCCGCGGCTGCGGAGCTACGGCATGGGCGAGGGATCTATGAAGAGCAAACTCCAATGATCCACAGCGTTTAGCGATAATTTTACTATGGTATTTTCTCTACTTCATCATGGCGCTATTTTTCCCTTTATAAGCAATGTTGCCAAAAACTGCTTGTGGGTGGGCAATACGACTTGGAGTAACATCTTGTGCTATAAGCCTTTGTTATCACTTCAGGATTGCGTTGAATATGCTATTTACCAAATATACTATTTACTATATACCATTTAGCAATAGTTTCTTACTGGTCCATTAAAACTTTTAGGGCTCAAAAACTTAAATTGCAAAGCATAGCCGAGGGCTGTTTTTATAAGCAGAGGAGTGGAGCAGTTGCGGCCAAAGGTCATATACCGCAACTGCGAAGCGACAGTAGAATTAATTTTCTCCAATGACCCCAAGAAGAAGATAAAACCTCAGCAATATAGTGGATTTCAACCTTTCAAATGTGGATTGTCTATGGAAATTTTATAACTTTCTCTACCATCAATTGTTTAATTTTTATACTCTACAAACTATTCTTTTATCCGTTTAAGTTATTTTGGAGTTTCTTCTATACTTGTTGCAAAGATGATTGGGGTTTTAAATGAGCTGATCCCTTGGCTAAGCTTTTCCATCATTCTGATCACAGCCTTTGGCTACAGCTGTTCCACTCCTATCATAAAATATATTTCAGCTATACCTTGCAGCTTAGAGCTCTCAGCTTTTCTGGGATTTTTCCTTATCCTGAGAAGACATATGTTGAGTAACCAGAGGTATACACATGCTCTACAAAGTTTTGTGCAGCCCCTCCTTTCTCTCTCTTTGGGGGGGGGGTGTCCATTAACAAATTATGTTTATATATTTTTTTTTGGATTTAGTGATAGTTATCTCTAATAATGTAAATATTTTCAACAAAATTTAATACTTAGGTTAATAATAATAATAATAATAATAATAATAATAATAATAATAATAATAATAATAATAATAATAATAGAAATATAACAATTTTAATTGCTCATTAATTAGATATTTATTAAAAATAACAAATAACGACATCAATCATTTTTGAAGTGGATAATTTCTGATTTTGTGTTCATTAGACAAATTAGGAACTCCTATTTTCAGTAGTCAAAAATCTGATGTGTGCCATTCACATGACTTTCTATACATTTCTATTACAAATTATTGTTAATAAACTTATTCTTATATCCCTTTATGCTAATCGAGATAAACATTAACAGAAGTGGTCTTATTACTTGCTTCCTTGTAGGTAGAAAGGAAATAAGGGAATATACTAGGTTAAACTGACAGCCAAATGTTTTAAAATGTGGTTGCTATGGGACTGAAACCCATTTCTTTGCATGGCCAAGCGTTGACAAGTTCCCATACAGGAAAATTTCAAGTATTTTAAAACTGAAATCAATAACAAGAATATCTTGAAAACGGCCAACTCCATGTAAGAAATGAATATGACATAAATTGTGTATTTTATCAAGATCTACATTTTTTGTGCAGTAAGTTTTTGTCTATCTCTTACAGTTTACTAGTTATGCAAAATTCAATAAAAATCTTCCAGAATAAAGAGGTCTTTGGAGGCTATTCCCAGAAAATTCATAATATATATTTTATTTGTCATGTTAATATTTAAATATAATAGATTTTAATCAAAATGGTAAGAGCCATTTTTGAGAAAATCAAAATTTTCGAAATTTTTCCCATGTAAAGAATAATTTGGTGTGGGGGAATTATCTTGGAAATCTTTGTGTCTCTACCTTGGAAGATACCAAGTTTGGTATTTAACAGTATTTTCATTTTGTGCCATTCTGTCTATAGACACACACACACACACGCACACACGTACACACTCACACCCACACGCACACACACACACATGCACGCATACACACATGTATGCACCCACAAGGACCTTTTTCTAAAAATGCTTCTTTTGGATTCAGGGGGATCCAAAACATTTATTTCTGGTGAAATCGTGGTGTCAAATTTTAGGGTGCATTACAATACCTTCTCTATACACTATGTACATAGTACCTATAGAAAAAGTAAAAGTCACTAGACAAGCTCCATTACAATGGAAACAGCAGCCTTCGACTTGTTGGCTTGCTTCGCATGGCAAGAGAGAAGACCTGAGATGTTTGTTGCAGTGATTTCCCCTTACATCTTGTACTGCAAACATGCCCATTGTATCACATCAGCCAAACATGCTACTCTAAGAAGACAAACTACATTGCATTGCAAACAGAATAGAGTTTTGTTGTAAGGAGACCATTTTATGCAACAACAGTAGGCTAGAATGCAAACACTCGATAGTTAAGGAAGATATGCTTCATTATTTATAAATTTAACAGAAATTGTTTCTTTCCAAATTTACAAGGCTTTGCAGCTAACCTAACTAGCCCACAGAATATTGCCGCTGTGAGAACCCTTAAGCTCTATGGACTCCAGGCTCATTTGAGCATAATTACACCTTACACCCATTTCATTCATCGTCCAATATGATTCTAAAAAAGAAAAACACCCAATAAAAGAAAAAAGCTCTGTAGAAATTGCAAATATGTTTGTTATCTTTTATACCCTTTATGTATACATTTGTACCAAATAGCCTGTAAAGTGCTGTTCAGTCGAACGAATTTTGATTAATTTTGAATAACTGGAAAACTGTAAGAAAGAGATTATCTTGGATTTTCCATAAATAACCAGTTTTTTTTGGGGGGGGGGCTTAACATCCTTTAACCTGGTTGGTCACATCAGAAGATGAATAAAATTGGTGAAATGATGTTCAAATGATCTCGGGGTTCATGGAGCTGAAAGTTACTCCACATTAGTCTTCTCAGGATAAACATGACATCCCCATGCTACCCAGGTGGGCACAAATAGTCTGTGAAATCCTGTTCATTTTGACTGAGAAATAACTGAGAAATTATAAGAGACAGACAAATACTTACTATAGGAAAAATATAGTTGTCATTAAAATAGAAGGAAATTAAAATTGTGATATTTACATTTCCTGTTATTTGAATTTTCTCCACTCCATATATATATTTTTAAGTCTTAAATCATCATGCTTTTCTTTCTATGAAGTAATTCAGAGAGTATTGTAAACTGAAGTTACTTTGAACAGAAACATAAAACACATTACAATCTATTCTTTCTAAATGCACTCAGTTGCATTCATAATCTTTCATGTTGGTAGTTTTCTTTGAATGCACCAGATGACTCTGGAAGCTTCCAATTGTTTTTTTAGCAATTGGTAGGTAGTATATTTATGTTTAGAAAATGTGTATTGTTTCCTCATCTAAGGTAGACATTGTCTAAATTACTAAGCATAGTATATTTATGTCTAACACAGTTTAACTTTATGTCTTATATGCTAATCACAGACTATATTAAAATGTTAATTTTTATAGTCAGGGTTAACTTATTAATACTAAACTTGAAACATCTTTAAAATTAATATATACTTAAACGAAAATGAATGCAGTGATTGAAGTATCTCCAACCTAAGATAACACTGACTGCTTGGCTTTTCATAAATGTTACCTTCATATTAACAATGTTAATAACGCCACCAATTTTGTATTATTTACATCACTGAGACCCCATAAATCCAATAAAAACAACTTAGTCATAGTTAGAGGATGTATGTACAAAGAATTTCAAATCTGGTCAAAGTATTCCCAAGGCTAGCATACAGCAAATTTGCTTTTAAGCACTTAACAATGGCCTGCTTGTTAAACATTTGACTCTTATCCTATCCTATACCTTTGTGCAGCTACAAAATATATATTGAATCCACCGTGACCAATGATTATTTTAGCTAACAGAAGCTTTCTATGAATATTTTTATCCAACACCATGTAGCCAAAAGGGTAGAGTCTCTACCCTTCTCTGCCATGTAGGTAGAAATGGAAATGGTGTGTTATTTATGAACGCTCTTTAACTGCTGTGTTTCTCAGTGTCCCATTCTATATTGGGCATGAAAGACCGCTTAATTTTGCTCAGAGACCTCTCTATCAGGCTTGAGGTTCTTTTACGTGCCGTAAATCTACGACACGGGACCAACGGCTTTACTTCCCTTCCGAAGGAAGCCATGCTAAGGATTTTTACACCCGACCTTGGGTATATGAAGTTAGCATGGTAATCATTACACCACGGAGGGCGACGTGTAGGTAGAGAAAGACTTGTGACTATATAGATTTTTTTTTCCTTTCTAGCCCTTATGATTTCAAAATAGAAGAGGTAGTATACTCAATCAAAATGTTAGATAAATTTTACCAAAAATAAAACTATTTAGTAAGCTTGGACACAAAAATAAATAGAAAGAAATCCTGGTTCCTCAAACAAACAAACTTCTTACCAAAGATTATTTTTCTATCCACTTCATGGTAATGGAGATCAACATTAGCAGAAATTGTTTTATTACTTAATTCCTTATAAGTAGAAGGGAAATAAGGGAATACACTATCCTAAAGCGATAGTCAAATCTTTGTGCATGCATGCACGTTTGTTTGCAAACGGTACCTATAGCTGCAAAAAGAAATGTCAGATAAATACCTACTTTAGTATTTGTTTCAGAAACTGTTTAACTATGGTAATCAAAGCCCTTTAAAGATATTTTCCATCCCAAACATCTTTTACATGGTTACATTTTTTCAAAAATATCTCTAATTACTTTTACTAAAATATATATTTCAGATATTGACAGTTAATAAAATGTATATCTTGAAATTTCTTTTTTCACTCATAGTGAATTTTATACCTAGTAGTTGAAAAACATGAAAATTGATACATACCTTAGAAAAGAAATTATAGAGCAAATTGCATCTCTTTTCTTTCTTTGCATTATTTTATTATTTTCTCTAGCATGTATATGTACTAGAGTCAGCTGAAAGTCCTGGGCCTCTCAATGAAAACAGCATTTAAAAATATTTCTTTTTTCTTATTTCCCAACATAATCTCCAGAAAGGCTCATCATTTGTCATATATATCAAATATATAAAATTCTAATTTAATTAAACCATTTCTGTAGTGTGATTTATCAAGGTTCTCAAAATAGCTTTTACCGCTTCAATGACCTCCTTGTTGCTGTGAAATCTTTGTCCTCCAAGAAATTTTTTGAGGTTTGGGAACAGGTCACTGGGTTATAAAACTATCGGATATGGTGGATGTTCAAGCAATTCCAACTTTAATTCGCACATTTTTCCCATTGCAATGACTAAACGATGGGCCGGAGCATTAATGTGATGAAACAACATTTTTTTTTTTTTGTTTCCCTCCAAATGAGGTCTTTTTCTTTTCACCTTATCACTCAAACATTGCAGTAAGCTTGCATAGTAGTCACCAGTGACACTTTTACCCTTTTAAAAGTGATTAATAAAAATAATTCCCTGTGATCCCAGAAAACACTCGCCATAACTTTTTTAGATGACAAAACTGACTTTGCCTTTTTGGAGTTGGTTCACCTGGCACAATCCACTGTTTTGACTGTGATTTACATTCTGGACTGTAGTAATGTATCCAAGTTTCAGCTATGGTAATAAGCCGTCTTAAAACTTCACTTGGATTTTTATGGTAGAGCTCCACATTCTTAACAGAAACAGCTTTTCTTTGCAACTTTTGATCAACAAACGTGGCACCCATCTTGCACGGAGCTTATGAAAGCCCAAAACATTACTTAAAAAATTACCTGCACATTCTTTTGATATGTTTACAGCCTCTGCTATCTCAAACAACTTTAATCTGCGGTCTTCCAATTCTAAACAATTAATTTTTTCAATGATCTTTGGAGTTGTCACTTCTACAGGGCATCCAGAGCGAGGCTCATCACTAGTTCTCATATGTCCCATTTTAAACTCTGCCACCCACTTTTTAATCATTGAGTATAAAGGAGCAGAGTCTTTCAATGCACTGTTCATTTCCTCCTTGATTTCTTTAGGCATTAAGCCTTTCAAATGGAAGTATATAACCACTGCTCGTTTTTCCAAATCCTCCATTTTCATGAAAACTTAGTCTAGAGTTAAACTATACAATGTGCCTAGTGGCGCCATATCTGTGTGAGGCCCGGGATTTATCAGCCGACCCTCGTACATAGTAGCTAAAGAAGGTATTGTATTACACCCAAAACTTTGATGTAAAGATTTCATCGAAAATATACATTTTGAGACTCACTGAGTCCAAAAACAGCTTTTTTAGAAAAAGTGTGTGTATGATTGTGAGGGTGAGTGTGTGCAGGTGCGTGTGTGTGTGTGTGTGTGTAATCCCCTCACACCAAACTGTGCTTTATATGAAAAAATGTTTGAAAATTTTGCTTTTCTCAATAATGGCTCTAATGATTTTGAATAAAATACTGTATATTAAAGATATTTACATCACAAATAAAATGTTTATTGAATGTTCTAGGAATAGCCTCTGAAGACCTCTTTATTTGATAAATTTTGCTGAATTTTGTATAACTGTTAAACTAAATTTACTTCACAAAAAATATAGATTTTGTTGAAAAACATTATTTATGTAGAGTTGACCATTTTAGAGATACTCCTGGTTATTAGTTTCAATTTTTAACTATGTTAACTCTTTTCAAACTGTAAGCTACCTTTCATTTTCTCTCTCTTGCTTTACTGCTGGCCATGCAAAGCGAACTGAACTTCTATTGTTTCAGAAAGTGACCAGCTGTTAAAAGATTTGATTATCACTTTAGCATAGCATACTCCTTTATATCTCTTTCACTTACAAAGAAGCAAATAGTAAGACCAATTCTACAATTCAATTCAGCATGATTTAAATAAAACATTAATCTTTTGTAAGAATAGCTTATATGTGGGACAGCTAGAGAAAGTCATGTGAATACAATATATCAAATTTTTAATTTTTTTTCCCCCTAAAATATTTATCATTGTATGTTTACATTCTCCATTGCTGAAATGTATTCTCTAATGTAGTAGATTTGAAAGGGGAATCATCTCCGCCATTCAAACTCCTTAGTAACAAATTTAAACTTGTGTAATAAACAGCTGAACAGTTGATGTCTGGTTGAAAATGAAGGAAACTAGTCCTTCAAAACATGTTCTGGCAAAAATCCCAGTAAGTGTTGTTCAGTGTAATTAATCGACTCATCAAATAAATAAATAACAAAACTGTTTACAAACTTCCAAAAAAAGAAAAGTTGAAACAGCTTAAGTTTTGTCTTTACATTGTATAAGCAAGCAAGTCCATATTAATGTAATTTCAAATCATTTCTATGCAAACGTTTATGGTGATTAACAAAATGTTGACAAAAGAATACATTATATATAAATAGCTACCTGAGAGCTTGAAAATGAATAGAGAAAGCTATATGGGTGTTGCATACAGTTTGTCTGAATAGTTCAGGCTGGGTCTCTCAACCTATATGTCTTGAGTGAAAGCAGTGTTTCATATTAGTAATAGAATAGGAGAAGTTATTTAAAGTGCATCACTCTGTATATTTCATATTTTTTTTACAAAAGTAAAATTAACCTTTCTGTAATAGAATAATTGTTTCGATTTATATAGCATCAAATAACCATAATTAAGTTTAAAGAGAAATTATGGTCTGAATGAATTTAGAAATTTTTATTACAGTGATGTAGAGGTACTGAGGATTTATGGAAGTTTCTCTCCATGCAATGTATGCTGCAGACGTTTGATTGACTTTCTTAATAAAAGACCTTCATGCAGATTGCACCTTGCCTTCAGTTCAGTATACCTGTGTGACGTAGAGAAACACTGCAGTGCACTTAGGGAGCTAAAGAATTATTTTCAGGTCAGGTCTCTTGATGTGTTTAAAGAACAAGATTGGCAGTTCTTAGAGACCCGAGGCAATCTGAAGCTTTCTTTGGCAGACAAACAATGGATGGACCACTTTGATACATTTTGGCAGCAGAGGTTGGATAACATTTTTCAGGTTTGTTTAAGTGTGTGTGATCTTTAGGTGTATTTTACAAAATTACCTTATATAGCTGCAGAAATGTTTAATAGAGTGGGGATAGCAGTAGAGGACAAAGTGAGTATTTATGTATCAGATAGAATTTATTGCAGGTTGGGAGTCTGTACTAGTATGTTAGAAGATTCATGAGTTTTCTTTGCCACAGTATAGGTAAATATGAATATTTAATCTAGCAGCTTTTTAACAATAGTAAAACTCCCACGCCAGAATAACATACGTCTAAAACCTAAGTTACAGCTAATTCACCTATTTGAAACCAAAGAAAGCAAAGAAATAACTTTTATGAAGGATTTGTGAGCTTCAAGACATGAATACAAGGTCTATCCACTATTGACATGCCTCCTTTGTCTAAATATAAGAAAAGTAGTTTGTACTTAACTTAAATGAAAAATAAAATCTGGGAAACCTTATAGAAGAACTAAGCGTTAGTGAAGTTCATGGTTTAATACAAATACAATAGAAAACATTTATGACAAAGATACATGCAAGTAAAGCAGAAATAATACTTAACTACAGAAAGCGTAAAACTAATTGCTTCAGTGACCAATGAAGAAGACAATACAGATTTGGAAGTTGTATCGCTAATCAACATACAAAGGTATATTATTTGTCTGTATAAATAATCAGTGTTATCTGCTATTTTACCTGCACATGCATTTGCAAAAATAAGAAATAGAAGAAACATGTAAGTACAGAACATGGTTTAATCATTTAATACTTTTAATATGCCAAATTCAGTTTAACCTATGTATGTTCTGCACTCACATGGAATGCAATACACACCTGGTACATTGAGATCTAGTTTCAACTTGAGTTAATTAGATCTCAATGTACCTCCCAAGTGCCTTACACAGGTCAAACCGACAGGATCTAAGCACCAGAGTTAAAGAACATGAGGGGACCATCCGTTTGATACAGCCTGATAAGTCTGAATTGGCAGAACATTGAGATTTCACCAGAATTACATATTTCGGGGTCCCCTGAGTTAAAAAAAAAGTAATTTTAGAAAAAGGTCTTTGGGTGTGTCTGTGGACAGCATAGCTTAAAAATGAAAATACTTTTAAAAACCAAACTTGGTATTTATGTTTAGTACCTTACAAAAATGTGACGAGAAGATTTAAAAAAAAAAAAAAAAAAAAACACCACAAACTATTCTTTATATGGAACAATTTTTGAAATTTTGGTTTTTTCAAAAATGGCTCTATTGATTTTCATTAACATGCTGTATATTAAAGATAAAACTATCATAGGTAAAATGTTTATTTTGAATTTTCTGGGAATAGCCTTTTATTCTGGACGGGTTTTGCAGAATTTTGCATACTGGTTAAATATAAAATATAGACAAAAACTTTAAACACAAAAAATGTAGATCTCGTTAACACATAATATATGTCATATATGTTTTTCTTGTAGAGTTGACCATTTTTTAAATATTCCTTGTTATTGGTTTCAATTTTAAACTAGGTACCTAACATTTCTCAAATGGGTCCATGCAAAGCAAAGCAAACGTCAATTGTTTCACACAGTGACCAGCTTTAAAAATATTTGACTATCGCTTTAGCATTATTTCCCTTCTACTTCCAAAAAAAAAAAAAAGGTAATAAGACCAAATCAATGTTTGTCTCAATTAGCATGAGGTAGATAAAAAAAGAATCTTTTGTAAGAATAGTTTGTATTTGGAACAGCTGAAGAAAGTTAGTGAATAGATAATTTCAAATTTGTTTTTAGATATAACAAAAGCTTATGAAATTATTGATCATGATACTCTACTAAATAAATTAGACACATATGGCATTCATTAGTGCAGTTATAAATTATTGTTTTAGAGCATATTAACTCAAAGGAAAGAAATCACAGAGATAAGCTATTTTTCATAAATACAAGTTAAAACAAAGAAACAAGAACAACAAATTCTGCCTGTAGAAAAATAATAAAAGGTATGTCACAGGATTTCATTCTAAGTACAATTTTCTTTTGTTTTAGCTAAAGACCTATCACTGAACATTAAAAGAAGCTGATAACTATTATATTATTTACTGATGACACTAATCTAATAAAGCAAAAAGTAAGAATGAATTCCAGCAGAAACTGACCCATACATTGATGGAATTAGGTTCAAGTTTAAAACAGATGAAAAAGGATAAATATAGAAAAGGAATTAAAATGAGTTTCTACACATGTCAAAATAGGCAGCTGTAGATATCAAATATAATGAATGCTGTAAATATCCAGCATAAAAAAATGCATTTTTAGGAATTAAAGTATAAATCTCATACAAATTAAGCTTATGCCGTAACATCCTTAAAGAATTAAAAATTGTAACAAGTGCAGAAGCTATAAAAAGCATATATTTTGCTTATACTACGTTCTCTACATGTACTATGTGTATAGTGTATAGAGAAGGTATTGTAATGCACCCAAAAATTTGATATTGAAATTTCCCTGGAAATATATGTTATGGGACCCCCTGAATCCAAAAAGAGCATTTTTATAAAAAGGTCTGTATGTGTGTGTGTGTGTGTGTATGTGCATGCACACGTGCATGTGTGTGTGCGTGTGTGTGAGTGTGTGTTGGCGAGGGGGGTAGCATAGCTCCAAAACGAAAAGTCAGTTAAATACCAAACTTGGATACGACACAATCTTCCAAGGATACAACACAAAGATTTTCAAGAAAATTCCCCCACCCTCAACCACCCTTTACATGGAACATTTTTCAAAAATTTTGATTTTTTAAAAAATGGCTCTAACGATTTTTATTATGTATAAGATATTTTTATGACAAACGAAATATATATCCTGAATTTTATGGGAATAGCCTCTGAAGACCTCTTTATTGTGGATGACTTTTATATAACTGGAAAACCGTAAGAGATATACAAAAACTTACTACACAAATGTAGATTTCATTAAAACACACAATTTATGTCACATACATTTTTTGTAGAATAAACTCTTTTCGAGATATTTCATATTATTGGTTTCAATTTTAAGTCACTTAAAACTTTTCTCAGATGGGAGCACAGCTTTTTTCTTATTTGTTTAATCTTGGCAAGCAAAGAGATTAGAATTGCAATTGAATCACTTAGTGACTGGCTTTTGTCACTTTAGCTGGTGCATTTTCTTATTTCCCTTCTACTTACAAGGAAGCCAAGTAATAAGGCTAATTGTGCTTATGTTTATCTTGATTAGTTTGGTGTAGATAACAGATTAATATTTTGAATCAAAGGCTTCTTTCTTTACAAAAAAGCTAGAGGACCTCATATGAATGGAATATATTAGATTTTTCCCTTCTACTTATAAGGACCAAGTAATAAGGATAATGATTATCTCAATTATCATGAAGTAGATTTATTTATTTATTTATTTATTTATTTACATAGAATGTCCCAATGAGCATATTGCTCTAGGTAGGGACTGCCCTTTAGTGAGGTGGTAAGCAAAATACAAAGAATAAAACACATTAACACATATAAAAATCTGATGTGTTCCATTCACATGACTTTCTCTATATCTCTGTAACAAATTATTGTTAAGAAGCTTATCTTTTATTTATTTCATGCTAATCGAGAAAAATTAGCAGAAATAGTCGTATTTCTTGCTTTATTGTAAGTAGAAGTGAAATAAAGGAGTACAGTAGAAGTGAAATAAGGGAGTACCATAGGTTATAGGAAAAGCCAAAAGCTGGTTGCTATGTGACTGATGTTCCTTTGTTTGAATGGACAGGAGTTGACAAATTCCTGTATGAGAAAAGAATGTTTTTCAAAGATGAAACCAAGAAAAAGGAATACCTCAAAAACGATCAACTCCACGAAAAAAATGTGTATAACATAAATTGTGTGTTTTAACGTGATCTACATCTTTTGTGTGTTAAGTTTTTGTCCATCTCTTACGGTTTAGTAGTTATGCAAAATTCATCCAGAATAAAGTAGTCTTTAGAGGCTATTCCCAGAAAATTCAAAATACACATTTTATTTGTCAGGTAAATATCTTTAATATATGATGTTTCAATCAAAATTGTTAGAGCCATTTTTTAGAAAATCAAAATTTTTGAAAAAAGTCCCATGTAAAGGGTAGTTTCCGGTGATGGGATTTTTCTCAAAATCTTCATGTTGCATCCCTGGAAGATACTAAACTTAAATACCAAGTTTGGAATTTTACCGACTTTTCGTTTTTGAGCTATCGTGTTCACAGACACACGGACACACGGACACACGGACACACACACACACACACACACACACACACACACACACACACACATGGACCTTTTTCTGAAAATATTTTTTTTGGATACAGGTGACCCTAAAACATATATTTCTGGTGAAATCTCGGTATCAAATTTTTTGGTGGAATGCAATACATTCTCTATACACTATGTACATAGTGTGTATAGAGAAAGTCAAAAGGAGTATATCAGTATACATTTTATATATATATATATATATATATATATATATATATACACACACAATTTTTTAACGTAATTTGTGTGGGTGTGTGATTAAACTTAATGCAATATTTCAAGAAACACCATAGGGATTTTCTGTTGTCAAATTTTTAGGAATTACAGTATTACTCAAGTAGGTATTTGAAGAGTTTGTTTTTAAATTGGGACAAGTTAGATGATTATTTAATATTAAGTGGGAGACTGTTGTATGTTTTGGTGGCACTATGTAATATACTTTTTATTCCATATGTGGTAGAGTTAACTAATTCTATACGTATGCGATTGGCTGATCTAGTTTTGTAGGAGTGAATATCTCTTTTGTGTTTGATTACAGAGTTGGTACATAGGAGGTTATTTTCATCTTTGTACATGAATGAAGATTAACTATATTTACAGAGATAGGAAAATAGCAGTATATTTGTTTCCTTAAATACTTCTATGGAAAGTTTTAAAATATTAAATCCATAAAGTACTTTAATACCTCTCTTTTGTAGGATTTCTAAACAGTTTAGCTGTTCTTTATTATTATTGGACCATACTGCATTTAAATACAAAAAATTGGGGTGCAAGAGTGCAAAATAAAGACTTCTTTTACAACTGTTACCTAAGTTAGATCTTTTAGTCCATACAACATGCGAATAATAGAGTTTGTTTTGCTGATAATGTGTTCAATATGGTATGTCCGTGTCAAAGATGAGTCTAGTGTTAGCCCTAGGTATGTAAATTTGTTTACTCTTTCTATAACATTATCTTTGATCTTAATTGACATATTACTTGTAATTGGTCTAGAGTGTTTATGAAAAAGCATATATTTAGTTTTTTTAGCATTAAGGATTAAGTTGTCATTTGTGAACCATGTCTGTGTTGTAAGGTCAGTCCTAAACCGCGGAGGACGGCACAGAGGTGATGGAAGTTGAACTGATCTAATATAGTGGAAAATGCATTACATTTTAAGCTAATTGTAAGATAGTAAATGTTAGGAAATTTAATGCTGAACTACTAGTAGATAATATTAATACTTGTAGGAATAATTTTAATTGTTGTTTTAATATTTTAAATGTGCCTACGCCATTCAAAAGCGTGATAGCCATTTTTGAGAAAAAATTAAAAAGTATTTTCTATTTCTTTCTATGACAGACTATTCCAACTCGATTCATCTGAGCGAGAGTGCACACGCGTACTCAGTCACAAAACTCAGAGCAGAGTTGAAGAGGGGAGTAGCTATACCCTAGTGAGCAAGAGTGACACCACAATGCTTGTGTCCTGCCTTTCAGTAGTTTTTCTAATACAGCAAAGTTTTGCCACTTTATTAAAAGTGTCGCTAGGTGGTAACATGAAGTATTATAAAGATGGCGTACTGTCCAATTCAGCGACGTCATGAATTAATAACAAAACATAAAAGCAGATCTTACGCCAAAGTTACTTGCGGTGCTTTTATGAAAACATTAATTGCTAATAAGACAGAGACATGGGAATCAGGAATTTCTGTATTCAAAATTACCAATTAACTTATATCCACATTAAATATAAGGTACATTGATCTTAATTGCATGTTATGGAGCTATAACAACGAATATCTCGAAAAGGGTAAATTCCAGGAAAAAACAAATGTATATGACATAAATTGTGTTTTACAAGATCTACATTTTTTGTGCAGTAATGTTTTGTCTATCCGGTTTACTAGTTATGCAAAGTTCAGCAAAATTCATCTAGAATGAAGAGGTCTTGAGAGGCTATTTCCAGAATTGTATTTATTATGTAAATATCTTTAATATGTGGTATTTTAATCAAATTTATTAGAGCGATTTTTGAGAAAATAAACATTTTAGAAATTGTTTCCTTGTAAAGGGCTCGTTTGGGGTGGGCGGATTTTCTTCTACCCTTGAAATATACTAACTTAAATACCAAACTTTTCGTTTTTTATCACACACACACACACACACACACACACACACACACACAGGGACCTTATTCTATTTTTTTTATACAAGGAGCCCTAAAACGTGTATTTCCAGTGAAATATTGGTATGAAATGCAATAGATACCTACTCTACCTAAAATGATTGTACATATGTACGTGCTAGAGAAAGTAAAATGCGCCCGGTCACTTTATTTCCAACAGTTGATTCAGCCATGATGATAACTTGCCCTCAATGCTGCTGCGTAGTGCTTTGTAAATACACCCTGTGAGTCGTGAGTTACTCGGTGTGCTTTTGGCGTACACCAAAGCTGGATCAGCTGTTCCAAATGAACGCACACACGGCCTTTCTCTAAATACTTATTTAAGTAATTCCTAAAAGACGTAATAACTCTCGATATCGAAATTTTTGGATGGAATGCGACAGCTCTTCCACTCGATACGGATAGAGAACATTTTCCTCAGGGTACTTCTAAACATTTATTTTAAATGGAATCTTGACATAGAATTTTTGGATGAAATGCAGTTCTTCTTCTACCCAATAGGAAAATAACTAGTATTGCGTCTCACTAACAACCTCAAATTGAAACTGTAGATACTTATATAGTCAGGCGGCGCCAGGTGAGTGATTAGACCGCTCGCCTCCCATCTAGGCGGCCCGGGTTCATGTGGGATTCTGAAGAACGAAGCGGCGTCTGGGCGAACGGGTACTCCGGTCTCCCCCGCCACTCATTTCATCAATTGTGCTGTCATCACTTTTCAAATCATCAATTTCGTTTACATTCCATTTCTCCACTTCCTCACGTTCATGCCTGGCTACGGGCCATCTCCTCGCAACAGGTTCTCCATTATGTGGTTTCGTGCCGTAGGGTCCCGGACAGGCATTGGCTTGTTAAGAATTTTGGGCAAAGGTTATTTTTTGGGAGGAAGGCCTTTGTTTATTTTCTCGTTTTTTACTTTGTTAGAGCGTAAAGTAGGGAGGTGTCAGTCCTACCACTACTGGGAAGATAAGCCGATTATGAAACAAAACTTATATAGTCATTTTAGAAATGACTTTATTTCAAAATCATAATATTTCAGGAATGAATAAAAATCCAGGAATAAGGGTCTTTCTAAAGTGAAGTATAAACAGCTATGACCATTGTGTCCACACTTTCTTAGAACTATTACTGTAATAGTACAGAATATATGCTGACCATGGTATTCTCATTTTGTGTCAGAAATATTCAATAAAGAAAATCAAGTATTTTGTTGTTGTTAAAAACCGAATTATATCGACTAAATTTCGAAGTGGTCACAAAAGAGATCTCTCTGTAACAACTATTTTTATTGGTGTTATAAACGTATGTTACAACAATGACTCTTATTGTTCGAAACCGCAAACACATGGGCTGCAGAACAAAGCACCATGTCAATGGAAGTCATCCTCAAGAAGAAAATCACGAAGACAATGCAGAATTAGCAGCAGCCATAAAAAAGAGAGATGCCATACATGTAGATCGTCGCACCAAGAGTGTAAAAATAAACAAATTAGCAAAAATAAACATTGTTTGTGGAAAATGCAACTTATATGCTTGTGAAAAACATAGTTATATGCAATGAGTGAGTGAAATGTAGATGTGAATGATGTATAAGAATTTTATCAAGTATTAAGCTTCATAAATTAATTAAAAATATATTGTAATTATATATGTTTCTTATTATACAATATTTCTTTCTTAATTCATTAATAAAGAACTAATATTTTCACGAAAATTGTAAATGCAGCCATGATGGTAAAATGTAATGGTGGACATTATTAAAAAAAATAACTTCGTCCATATAGAGTTAATACATGTTATTTATTTTATATTTAAAAATATCTAATACAAATGAATTAACAAGGGAGTCTCTAAATAAAATGGAAAAAGAAAGTAATATTTAATGAAATACAAAGTTTATTTATTAGTATTCTAAAGTAAGAAGGGAGTGGTTACTCTAGCGACGTATTCAATTTCACTATAGTACTGTTTACCGCCAACGAAGGCTGTAAGCTTTCTATAAACATCGAATTAGAATGCCCCTCTATTCTCGAGGCGTTAGCTCGCAGAGGTTGGTCATACTGTAAGTTTCCCAGCGGTACGAAACTTCACCTGCCGGTGTATGTACCAGTCATTAGACACAGCAAAGCGTGGTGAAGTGGGCAAACCTCCCTGTCGTCATGCTTTTACCGAGCAAACTTCCCTAATTCATTCTTTGTTGTGTCAAATCTAATCCATTGGTCCCGCGAGAATGCCGGGGTAGGATTTTCCTTTCTCGTCCGCTTCGTTATACAACCCCTACTCAATTACCGTCCTTGCTCCTTCTCTACCCTCGGCAAAGACAATCCAATTTCGGCTACCACTTTCCGTAAATTTGAAAACAAAACTCCTCTCTAGACTGTTATATCAAACATGTGCGCTTTGTAGAAGTCGGTATGATAAAGAGAAAATCCTGTGCTTCTTGTCACATTTTCACATTTATTTACTAATCTTATATTCATTGATTATCAACGTTACAGTAATATATCCCAGCCTAATAGATTTTCCTTTAGGGGAAGGCGAACAATTACCTTAAATTCAAAATCTTCTCGGGCTTCTAGCCAGGTAATAACTTGGCTTGACACCAACGTTTCGAAGAAGTGCATCTTCCTCGTCTTCAGGGTGAACTGAAGCTGGCTAGAAGCCCGAGAAGATTTTGAATTAACACGTCGCCAGGAAAGCTATAGTTCTTATTTTAATTACCTTAAATGTTTACGAATTATTAAAAACCAGGCGCAAGAATACAGATTATGCTGCCTAAATGTCCAAAATAGATGGTTAATGTCTATTTTTACTTTCTGTAGCATGTATATATGTACATACAAATTACTTAGTAGATAGAGAAGGGTTGTATTCCATCCAACAATTCGGTGTCGAGACTTCACCGGAAATATATGTTGTGGGGTCTCTTGAGTCCGAAAAAATAATTTTTAGAAAAAGGTTCATGTGTGCCTGTGTTTCTGTGGACAGCATAGCTCAAAAACGAAAAGTAGGTTAAACTCCAAACTTCTAATTTACGTTCAGCATCTTTCAAGGATGTAGTACGAGGATTTTCAGGAAATCTCCCCACTCAAAACTCAGTAAACATTTTTAAATATTTTTGTTTTCTCAAAAAGTGTTCTAAATTTTTTTATTAAAATACCATGTATTTAAGATATTTTTGTGAAAAACAAAATTTTTATATATATATATATACACACACACATATATATATATATATATATATATATATATATATATATATATGTCTTGAATTTCCTGGGAAAAGTCTCCTAAGTCCAGTTCATTTTGAATGACTTTTGCATAACTGGTAAACCGTAAGAGATAGTCATAAACTTACTGTACAAAAATGTAGATCTCGTCAAATCACACAATTTATGGCAAATACATTTTTTGTGGAGCTAAAATCATTTCTGAGATATTGCTCATTACAGATTTAAATGTTCGAATAGTTATTCTTTTCTCATATGGAAGGCAGTATTCATATTTTTATCAGAATTTTAATTGCATCATATAGTGACCAACTTTTAAAATATTTGATTCACTTTAGCCTAGTGTACTCCCTTATTACCCTTCTACTTATTGAAACCATGTCTAATGTTTATGTCAATTAGCATGAAGTAGAGAAAACAATGTGCTTTTATAAGAACAGTTTTTGCAGAGTATGTGGAGAAAGTCTTGTGAATGAAACACATAAGATTTTGACTTTATCTACCACGTAGTTAGTGGCAAAGACATTTTATTGGAAATACATGTTCTGAAGCCCTATGACTCAAAATAGCGAAAGAGCATCTGTAAATAACATAATTAAAAAAGCTGATGTGTTGCGTTCACATGATTTTCTCTACCTATTCTGCAAAAAAAAAAAAAAAAAAAAAACACTTATTATAAAAGATTATTCTTCTACCTACATTATGCTAAACGAGATAAACATTAACAGAATTTGTTTTACTGCTTAGTTCCTTATAAGTAGAAGGGAGAAAAGGGAATACACCAGGCTAAACCGATAGTAAAATCTTTCATAAGCCGAACGATACATGAACAATTGAAGTTCGGTTGCAAAAAAATAAAAGAACAATGAAACAAAATATGGCCCTGTTTGAGAAGATGTAGTTTAAAACTGAAACCAATAACAAGAAACATCCCGGAAACGGTCAACTCTGCAACAGACACATATAACATAAATTATTTGTTTTAACGAGATCTTAATTTTTTTGTATAGTAAGCTGTTGTCTATCTCTTACGGTTTACCAGTTATGAAAAATTCAGCAAAAGTCATCCAGAATGAACAAATATTTCAGGATATACATTTTATTTGTGATGTAAATAGCGGTATTTTAATCAAAATCGTTATAGCCATTTTTGAGAAAAAACCCAATTCAAAAGTTATTCCGTGTAAAGGGTAGTTTGGGGTAGGGAGATTTTTTTGAAAATCTTCGTGTCACAGCCCTGGAAGAAACTAAAGTTAAATACCAAGTTTGATATTTAACGGTCTTTTAGTTTTTTAGCTATGCTGTCCACAGACATTTTTCTAAAATGGAGACCTCAAAATATGTATTCCCGGTGAAATCTCGGTATCGAATTTTAGTGTGGAATACACTACCTTCTCTATACACTATTCACATAGTACGTGTAGAGAAAGTAACAAAAGTCCAATAAATGCCAGAATTGGCATTATGAGCAGTATCTTCCAAAGATGAGGGGTATCTTCAAGATAATCCTCCAACTCTCAGCTGGATGTGTAAGTAATTTCTACGATTTGTCCTGCCTGCACCTGCCTACCCCAGCAGGTAGGTTTCCCGCGGGCCAACTTACGCATAGGCAGGCAATTTTCTTCAAGATTGTGACAATTGTACGGAGTGACACGTGTATTACCTGTCTGAAGAATGAATGCAGACGGCCACGAGTGGAAGCTTGCATAAACACAGATAAGTGGTATTACGTCGTCAGTCCCGGTGCATGCCCTGTGCAGTTCGGCAATAATGGAGTGCAATAGTTGAGTCTTTTACAGTGGATGGGTTCGAATCAAATCAAAATGCAAACAACGCCGCGCGTAGTCATACGCTCACAGAGAAAAAATGAATATTTATTAGTGATAAAGAAAACAGCAAGTTTGATGGTCAGACAGCACTGCACTATATTTCCCGCCTTCTCTGACCACTCTAAATCTGCTACATCAGCGACCTCCCCTAACAACTGCATTCTTTCGAGAGACAGGAACCACAGAGATGGACTTTGCTGATATTTATTCAGAGCCTAGAACATTTTTAGAAACAGGTATGAATAATTTGGAAAGTTACACTTCTCTGGAGAGTAACCTGGGGCTGGCCGGTAGAATCCCCCCCCCCCCTAATGTGTTTCTCAGAATTTTGACGCGAGAACAATACAGTTGAAATCTGGGGCTAGGAGCATTCGCTAAGTAGAGTTCCTTACTACTGTTGTTATCCTGTCTCCTCAAACACTGTACCGTGTTAGAATAATTGGTATGGATATATGGAGTTCAACGGGACCATCAATCTAAGGTAACTTGATACAACGTTATAATGTCGTAATATGCCATTTATCTAGACAATAAAATCTAATATTTATAAGAAGTTATATTCACATACTGCGACTGTAAGCATGCTTAGATGTTATGCATATTCATATTACATGTACACATTTTTGTTGCAAAACTTGTTATTAACAGTTATTAGTGGTCTACAAGTGTCAACATTCCATCTCTGTCTTACTAGGTAGAGGAAACGGCGCCGTAAAAAAAATATCTCTCCGTAGGAGTATTCCCACCCCGTTTTTCTCAATGATGCGCTGGTCAAGAAAAACCGCGTTTATACTAACTGCCAATAGCAGCGAAGGTTTTAGAGTGGTGGGCCTGGGAAACCTGTTTCTCACAATGCAGACTGCCAGTGGTAAAAGTCTAAACATTATTTCAACCACGGTCTTACGGTATAACATTCTAATGCTTATTAATGTAGGACAGGACTGGACTGGACTACCGAGCGAGGGGCATTCTACACTGAGCACTATGTCGCTATTGTATTTCATTTCAGACCCCGGGGTGGAATCACGAGATGAAGGGAGACATCAGGTCTCCCGGGCGATGCTGGTAGTTCTTCTCCACATGGGTTTCGACATCCCCCCCCCGCGCAGACAGGTGATCAACATGCTACCCCAGCGGAGAGAGCAGCAGTTACAAAGCAAAATGTCATGGCCTCGGCTGCAGCACAATTGCCGACACTTCTACCTCGAAAGACCGGATTGTAAGATGAAATGAAACGAAATGAAGGAACGGGAAATTCAGAGGATGAAAGAAACCTCCCCAGAATTCGCCTGGTGACCCAGGAAGACCCCCCCAAAAAAAAATCCATAGGTCAGGAAGGCCGGCCGTAGGAAGAGAACCTACGACCTTTCGAATCGAGGTTACCGCGAAGCCAACTCGCTCGATATTACTGTAAGATTTAGGTTGTTTTCCATAATTATATGCTCCAAACTGTTAATGGAATAACAAAATGTCACTATTATGGAAGTTTTCGGAATGTTTTCATTGGGATATTTCTACCATTACGCTGAGAATGTTTTAAATTAGTTTGAGATATTTTCAAACGTTTTCAGCTTTTCAAGTTTTTTGATATTATTATTATTATTATTATTATCATTATTATTATTAGTTATAGTAGTAGTAGTAGTAGTAGTAGTGGTAGTAGTAGTAGTTGTAGTAGTAGTAGTAGTAGTAGTAGTAGTAGTAGTAGTTGTAGTAGTAGTTGTAGTAGAGTAGTAGTAGTAGCTAGTTGTAATAGTATTAAACTTATGTTAACATTAATATAAGCAATATGACTGCCTTGTGTTTCAACTGTTTAAATGCAGTATGTTTTTAACAAATTTCACAGAGGAGATCTCAAGTGTGTGTTTTTTTTTTTTTTTTTTTTTTTTTTTTTTTCTTTTTTAGCTATTTATTCCCCAATTTTTTTCTGCCTTTAGTTGTCCTCGATTTAATAATCGCACTACCATAAAAGTTGATTTTTCTTTTCTTTTGATCTCCCTCAACTGTGTGTAATCTAAATAAAAGTCCAAGACTTGAAAGAGCGTAATAATGGTGCGTATCGAAATATTTATATTAAAGCAAAGTTAAAACCATACAAATATTGTCGAAACCACGTAAACATGTCGGAAAATGCACAAAATGTTAGAATCAGGAAGAAATATAAAAGATTAAACGTTTTAAAGTTGTGGACATTATCTAAAAACATCGAACAAGTTTCAAAAATAATCAAGAAAGAAATAATTTTCCCTACTAAGGAATTTTCACAATGATAATACCGTATGTTGTTAAGATAGTATGAAAATATAGCAGGATTACGCTTCATTAACTCTTAATGTATATACAAAATAAACATTATTTCATAGATACACGCGTCTAGCAAAGTTTCAGGTCCTATAGTAATACCAGAAACTGTTGGGTCCAGACCTCACTGCTCAGTATGGTGGGGAGAGCCGAAATAGCTACTGTCCCCCGTCACGCCAGGACAAAAGCTCGTGCGCGTTGCCTAAACTAAAAGGTGTAAGCGCAGGAGTTTGAAAACTGTATACCTCTACCCCAACCATTCGTTACAAGAAAACATTTTAACGCGTTTGAGCTAGTTTCAAGATAGCTATAGATACAGGTTTGAATGATTCAATATTTTTGCCATTTTTATAAAACGCTGTCGCTACAGTTTTTCTCGCGATGGCATGGAAGGAATATGAAATTTTAAGATGAGTATAGAGAGATCTCTTTTAAACATTCGACTATCTATTCAGTTTCCTTTAGTTCTCTTATACCTTAAGTAAAATGTGTAATAAAACTATTTCTGAAAAGGACCATCTCGATTAATGAAGTGGGTAGTTAAAAATAAGATCTCTAAGAATAGTTATTAGAAACTATCTGAATAAAGAATATTGAGTAGTGAGGTTCATGTGGGTGTAGCAGATCAGATCTTTTAGATGTGGTTGTCACATAAATACGCAGTCTCATAACAGACTTTTTGTTTTCGCATTTTGTACTCGCACCTCTTAAAACACGTATTTCGAGCGAAATCTCAATTGGTGTTTAACATTTGGGTGGAATACAATGCTTCCTTGTCCAGATAGAGGCAGATAAATAGTAGAGAAAGAAAAATACGGTAAATGGCATGATATTGCTAATTATCTACCTACCTAAACTTGGATCTGGTTAATAAATTAATTGAGGAAAACTAAAACAAGCAATACATTCTCGTATCTTACACTGTGTAAAGTGAACATTATTGCTGGTAGAGGTCGCTGCAGACTCTTAAGATGGCGTGTATGTCGTCTTCCAATCGCATTTCGCTCACCGCACGGTCGGTCCCAGTTCATGAATACAAATCTGAAGCCCATTTACCGGAGTAATCGAGTGTTAACGCGATGCATGACGGGAGGGAGTTGCCATTCCGTGTCACTTCGTCTCTCCAACGTTTCAACTGCCATCAAACACACGTATTACACAAACTCGTACCACGATTTTAGAGAGATCGATGTAACCTGGAGATATCAGTAGTAACACTTTAATGAAAATAACAAAAACTTACCATTGGAACTATCTTTGTGTTGCACTCGCATGACTTACGTTACTCACTCGTTTATAAAATATTCATACAAGGTTATTATTCTAGTTAGGTACTTCTCGTTATACTATCAATTCACATTTGCACATTTATTTATTTATTTATTTATTTATTGTTTTTCTTTACTTTCTTTAAAAATCTAAATGTAAATGGTGTGTTATTTTTGGACGCTCCTAACTACAGTGGTTCTCAGCGTCCGATTCTAATTTGGGCGTGAAAGACCGCTTAATTTTGCTCAGAGGCCTCTCTATCAGGCTTGAGGTTATTTTACGTGCCGTAAATCTATCCTTTAAGTTTAACGTCCTTTAACCTAATAGGTCATGATGAGGGAATGAAGTGTGTGAAATGATGCTCAAAATCGGTGTTCTTAGAGCTTAGAATTACTCGACATTGTCTTTTTTTGATAAGGGAAAACTCCGGAAAAACATTTTCCAGGATACTCACCCTAACCACATGCGAATTTGGGAGCTCTTAAATATGAGGCAGACACATTACCCCCAAACTACAGATGTGAGGCTTACAAATTTCGTTGTATGACATCGTAGTTAAAACGACAGTCAGATTTTTGAAGAATAAAAGAATAAATGGCTATTTAATTCCACACTCTTTGCATGATCACGAGAAAAAAATAATCTGATGCGTTCCATTCACTTAATTTTCCCTATCTGATCTACACAAAAAACTTTTCTTACAAAAGAGTATTCTTTTATCTAGATCATGCTAATCGAGACGAACATTAGTAGAAATTGTCTTATTACTTGCTTCTTTTTAAGCAAAAGAAAATAAGGGAATACACTAGACTAAAGCGACAGTCAACATTTTAAAAGATGGTCACTATATGAACAATTGAATTTCGGCTCGGCATGACCAGCAGTAAAACAAACAAGAGATGAAACGAAATGTGTCTTCCCGTTTGAGAAAAAATTACGTAGTTTAAAACTGAAACAATAACAAGGAATATCTGGGAAACGGCCAACTCTAAATAAATAAATAAATAAATGTATATGGCATAAATTGTGTGATTTAACTTTGAATTATTCTGTTCACAGTTATAGGGACACACACGCGCGCGTACACACACGCAACACACACACTTTTTTTAGTCAGGGGGTTTCAAAACGGGTGTTTCCGGTGAAATCTTGTGTAGTAAGTTTTTGTCTATCTCTTACGGTTTACCAGTTATGCAAAATTCAGCAAAATTCATCCGGAACGAAGACGTCTTCAGATGTTATTCCCAAAAAAATGCAAGATATAAATTTTATTTATGATGTAAATATCTTTAATATACGGTATTTCAATCAAAATCGTTATAGCCATTTTTCGGAAAAACACAATTTTCGAAAAATGTTCCATGTAAAGGGCAGTTTGGTATTTAAAGGTCTTTTTTTTTTTTTTTTAATAACTGTAGTAGTACTAATCCTATGCGATATTTTGTGCAGAACCTCAGAGGGAATCTTTAAATAAACAAGTTTCCTAAAGGCCTAGTGAAACATTTTTAGGAAACTTCAAAAACACTGGCAGAGTTTAATCATATTTATTTTGAATAACTTTTTTTTTTATTTATTTTTATGAAACGTTCATTACTAACATATGAGAATTTAATATTGTGAATTATTGCAGTTTGTGAATCCCGCTCACAAGTCTCTTACATTAAGTTACAGGTAAGATACATACAATGAAACAAATTCTGGTGAAAATTTAGATATGATTAAACATCTGATTATCCCGAGCAAAAGTGAATTTTCACAATTACAAAATTCTGATTCATCAAAAGTATAATATTCTCAAGTTTACCCAAGTCGAGAGAAAACAACTTTTGCCTACCCTAGGTGGCTATGCAGCAAACTTTGCTGTGCTTATTAAAGAAAATAGCGCCCCACTGCGATGTTCCGAGCTGAATGACTTGGTCTCTTCCACGACGGCTTGCTAAAGGGGAGCGGAGGATAAATGATTCTGTTCTTTCCCATCAGGCCGCAATAAAGTTGCATATTACGTCACTCTGGGAAGTTGTATAGTGAGTTTGGTTCTGCCGTAACTGTGTCGTAAGAAGTTGCCGAAAGTGGTATTGAGGTATGGAACGGGATAACGGCTCAACACATACTTGTGGACCTGTTTCTAAAAATGTTTGTTATTATTATATGATTAAGGGTACCTCAAAATATATACGTCTGGTGAAATCTCGATATCTTCATTTTAGGTGGTATACAATACTTTCTCTATCCAATATATGCATAGTACATGTAGAGAAACTAAAAATCTGACGTGTTCCATTCATATGACTTTTTCTACCTATTCTGCAAATAAACTAGAACGTGTACCTTCAGATTTTTTCAACAAACGCCGGCGTTTCATTATCTACTTAGGATTTTGCCGAAATGATAAATTTTAGTCAAAGATATATTATAGATATATAATAGACATAACATAATATGGCATTTAATAACATGTCATAATAGACGGTGGATACTGATGATACAGGAAGTAAAATGATAATTGGGAAAGAAAATTTGGGAACAAATATTCCGGTCTAATTTTTATACCTACCTGGATTTACCAGTTATAAGGACTGAAGAAGCTTTGAAAAAAGGAGGATGAGCTGGCGGGATTCAAACCACTGCTTTGCTTATTTCGAAAACGTTTTTAATGAAAACAGGTATGTACTCAATATTCGCCACAGAGAGAGAGAGAGAAAGAGAGAGAGAGAGAGAGAGAGAGAGAGAGAGAGAGAGAGAAGGTAAGTTTACTTAACGAACAGAATTAGACAAAAATGGGAAAAATGCAATGTTTGCTTTTCAACGTTTAATAAATGAACGTTTAGGAAAGTGAAAAAAAAAGAAAGAAAAAAAAGTGTATTTGGGATGGTTGGGTATCCAAATACCTAATCCTTACCAAAAGGCCTACTTAGTAGCACATATACATATTTCCCGGAATATTTCACATTAAAAAGTGTTTAAAAGAATTGTTGCAAATTTTGGTACATACTTTTAATCAGTTTCTAATTAATGCACCTTTGAAAACTATTTTATGAAACGTTCATAAACAAAATTCCAGGTCAGTTAATAATGTGTGTATTTTCAAATGCAATTTTCTAAATTGTAACATTTCATATATTTTTGTGCATTTCAAATCGTACAATCAAATCGCAAACCTGCCGTGCCAGATGGATGTAACTCATGTTAGACATCGCTCGTACATCAAAACAGTCATTCTCCGCGAGAGAACTGCCATATAATGGCACAGAATTAGTGGAAGCTTTCGGCATAATGTCCTTCCATACTGGACAGTTGCGAGGTGGGTAGGTAAAACAGGATGATGTATTCCTGGCGATGGGAAGAATTGGAGTGCCCATTATTCTGATGTCTCTCCATATGACGTCGAGACCTCAAAGATAAGCATTACGTGGTCCGCGCTTAGCAATTCGTGAAGTATTAGGAAATATTGTGTAGCTACATTTCCACATAGGAAGAAAATAATGGTTCGGATGGTATTCAGCGCCTCCCACGTACCTCAAGTCTGATAGAGAGGCCTCTAAGCAAAATTAAGCGGTCTTTCACGCCCAATTTAGAATGGGACACTGAGAACTACTGTAGTTAAAGAGCGTCTATAAATAACACGCCATTTCCATTTCCATTACCTCTCACGTCGTTGGCAGTGTGTTCTAAGTATTGTAGTTAACTACTTCAAGGGCCTTTTAGAACGGGTATCTAATCTGTGCTGTTCATAGTGAGCGTGAATCAATAACGTCATGCTATCTTAATGAATATTATGTGAAGCACAATTTTGAGGTTGAATAGGTAGAGCCAGACTTAAATTCAATGCCATAGCCGGTATTTTAAGCACGGATCTCCCGATCTCTTGCCGGTTGCTCTAACCCCCGAGTCACCATGACAACATGCCGGCACGACATCATACTTTTCAATCGACTCTTCCCGACTTTCGCACCATCCTCGTAATGAATATATTATTATTATTATTATAATATTGAATGTGAACTTTTTAAATAAACGAGGGATTTTTGAGGCCAACCGAAAAGATATTTCAGTGACAGAATATAGCAACCTTGCAACGCATACTCGTATTATCCTTTCAATAATTCGAAAGTCGCTTATATCTTCATATAATTTTAAAGCACATTAATGAATAGTTGCAGCGAAGTTCACTAAAAATAAATAAAAGCAGCAGTTTTCACCGATCGTAGAAAATAATAATATTTACACCACGAAATCGCAACAAGTTTTCCCCTCAGCACAGTTGTAGCCCTCGGGATAAATCCCTTGGGCTCCAATCCTGTGTCACGTGGAAAAGCAAGAGTTTTTGTCTCTTAATGAATACCATACTATTTCCTAACAAATACAGCAAGATTGGCATAAATAAATCACCGAATAATTACCGATGTTACAATAAAACGGCTTATATTCAAGTGTGAAAAGTTGCCAATCTGTTTTGTGAATTTACTTAGGATAAATCATAGAAACAGCAAGTGAGTATTATTTATATTACCAGTTTAATATATATATATACAAAAATATATCACCAAGGGAAAACAAGACTAGGGACATTACAGTAATGACGAAACTAATAACAATCGGACGATTATTAAACTCTCTGATTCTCGCCACCGCGAATGATGGGAAGAATGCAGTTAAGAAGAATAAAACAAAGAAACATGACAAAAATGCTCCCTCTCTTTTTTCGTCCTGCTCATCTCATCTCTTTGCATGGACCAATAGGATGTTGGGTTAACATCTCACATAATTTGGCTTGTGCTATGACTGGCTGGCTCTACAAGACCTGCCCCGTCCATCTTTATCTCTGGCGTGCCCTCAGGGGTTATATCAGTGGCGTGCAAACAATGGCGCTTCAAACAGAGCAACCAATTGAAGCATTTATAAACCAACGAACTATGTAAAAACAACAGAAGTGGTTGCGTGGTTATGACGAAGACTTACAGTAATAGCCTCTGTAATTTATATGTACTAGCTCAAAAAGGTGAGCATTTTTCTATCACTCGCACAATTTTAAAAGTTGATGTGTAAGAATCACGTTAATTGAAATTAATACTTTACTATCATAACTTCCAGAAATAATTTTTACTAAGTTTATCCCTTACTGTTACTCATGATGATTATTTTATCCACCTCATATTAATCAAGATAAACATTATCGAAAATCGTATTACCTAGTTGCATATAAGTAGAAGGGAAATTAGGGAGTGCACTAAGCTAAAGCGATGGTCAAATCTTTCAAAAGCTATCAATAAGTGAAATAATTGAAATTCAGTTCTGTTTGCTTGGCCAGGAATAAAACAAAACAGAGATGAAACAAAACATGACGATCAATTTTAGAAAAATGTAAATATATTAAATTAAAACCAATAACCAGGAATATCTCAGAAACGGTTAACTCTGCAAACAAATGTGTATGACATAATTATGTGTTTTTATATGAGATGTAATTTTCTGTGTAGTAAGTTTTTGGTCTATCTCTTACAGATAAAAATTATACAAAATGCATCTAGAACGCAGGAAATTGAAGTTATGCATATTATTTGTCATGTTAAATATCTTTAATTTATTGTATTTTAATCAAAACCGTTAACGCTATTTTTAAGAAATTTCGCAAAATCTTTCAGGTAAAGGATGGGTGGATTTTCTTGAAAATCTTCGTGTCGCATCCTTGGAAGGTACTAAATTTAAATACCCTGTTTGGCATTTAACTACTCTATCCACATAAACACACGGAATATTATTCTAAAAATACTCTTTTGCGATATAGGTATACAAAACATATTTCGATATCGATTTATTGAGTGTAATACAGTACCTTCTCTAAATACTATGTACATGTGCATAGTGCCCGGTAGAGAAAGTAAAAGTAAGTCGAATATGTACACTCCGGCATGGACTGTTGCGAAACAATCAAACGAGGTTGTATCTTGTGAATTTACGAGATTCTGCGATACACCTAACCCACGTGCATCGGATACTACTTTTGGGGCGATGAGCATTAATACTAATTAAAATATAGCAATAAGTTAATTAAAATATTGGTTAGATGCAAATGACTTCTATGATAAAGAAATATTTGATAGTCGATGTATAGTTTGTCATTGTTTTTTTATAATCTAGATTTGTTGACTGTGGAGACATTTTTACTTCCTCTATGCGTATTATGTGTATAGAGAAGATATTGTGTTCCACCCAAAAATTCGATCCCGAGATTTTACCAGAAATACATGTTTTGGGTCCCCCTGAATCCAACAAAAGCATTTCTGTGTGTGTATGCGTTCGCGCGCGCGCGCGCGCGCGTGTGTATATATGTATGTCTGTGGACGGCATAACTCAAAAACGAAAAGACCCTTAAATACTAAACTTGGCGTTTAAGTTTGGTGTCTTCCAAAGATGCGATACGAAGATTTTGAAGAAAATCCCCCCACCCCCCAACTACACTTCACATGAAACTTTTTTGATATTCTCAAAATGGCTCTAACGATTTTGATTAAAATATCGTATATTAAACAAATTTACCTGACAAAATGTATATGTTGAATTTTCTGGGAATAGACTCTACAGACTGCTTTATTCTGAATGAATTTTACGGAATTATGCATAACTGCTAAACCGTAAGAGATGAACAAAAACTTACCACACAAAAAATGTAGAGCAATTTAAAACACACAATTTATGTTATATACATTTTTTTCGTGGAGTTGATCGTTTTTGAGATATTCTTTGTTTGAAAAACTTATACTTTTCTCATACAGGAATTTGTCAAACAAAAGAACTTCAGTCACCTAACAACCAGCTTTTGACTGTCACTTTAACCTATGGTACTCCCTTATTTCACTTCTGCTTACAAGGAAGCAAGTAAAAAGACTATTTCTGCTATTTTTTTCTCGATTAGCATGAAGTAAATAGAAGCATAAGGTTTTTAACTATGATTTGTTGCAGAGATGTAGAGAAAGTTATTTGAATGGAACACATCCAATTTTCATTTATAGTACCCTAATTAGAATCGATTTGGCAATGTTAGATATTATGGAGATAGTAATGGTAACGGTCAGAGAAATAGAAGAGGTCTGGAGAGTTGGATGTTCTAAATTAATTCTGGAGCAGCCTAACAGTTTACAATGCATTGAAAAAATGGTTAAGCTACTGTTCTGCGTACCGCAGGTGTGCCTTTTGAGTCCACATCACTATTGAAATTTCTTTTGTTTATATAGCAACCAGGTTAGATGTAGGAATGTTAACTTATGTTCACCAACAACATCATTAAGTAGTGGAAATTAGTCACATCGTCCAAAAAGGTTTTAAAACAGCGGATTAAAAGAGTTTTTTTTTTTTCTGAAAGGAAAGAATACTGAGATAAAAACTGATTAGAATGAAGCGAAAAGGAATGTTTGTAATTAAAAGCGCGAGAAGAAAGGACATTAAACAGAATATAAAGGAAAATTTGCTAAACAGGCAGGAAATAGATTCTTTGTGTCAATAATCCCAGTTATCAGGGAGTAATAAAACACTGAATGCTCTGTAGTAAATAGCAACGTACATTGCACTTGACAGTAAAATTATATCGTATCGGATTGTAAGATGGTTAATTTAAAATGTTGTTGGATGTTTTTAAAAATATTCAAAATTTTCATGATGGGTTACAAAAAATGCTATAAATGTATATAAAAGGTGGTTCACTTGTCCCTTGTTCTCTGGTTTTATGCAACCCGAAGATTACAGTCTAACCTGAAAACATCCTTCCCGAGACCCATCTTCTGCACACCAACATTATTGACTGTGGTGCTGCAGGTTATATTAAACAGTAGCGTATTTTATTATCGCGCGGTGTTTGCACGAGCTACAAGTAGATGGATTTAGGTTCGAATCTTACCAAAATATTGACAATTTTTTCGCCCGCGTTCTTTCTTCCTGAGTTTGACACAAAGCTAGATGAGATATCGGAACATTTTTAACTTGCTTATTTGTTGCCCTCTTTATTTATGTTTATTCTAACTTATCAGTCCAGTCACAGGAAATACAAATGAAATGAACATTCTTAGGTACACTCATTCAGTTTCCTCTAAATATGCAGGTATTCGTGCAATGTTTTAAAACTAACATAGGTATTTCAGATAATACTACAGAACCATATCCATTTTCAGGATATATGTATTTAAAAAGAAAAATACACAAAATACTTAGGCTGACAGTCACAAACTCTACCAAATACATAGGTATTCACCAATACTTTCAGTTGAAAAGAAAATTGGGTTTAATCCTCAAAACTTATACTTCTCAATATCCATTTACTTCGTGCATTTGGATCTTATGGGGCATGCCTGACCTAAAGTGTCTTCCGGTAGTATTCGCTAACCCACTGAGGGTACCAGCAGCCAAAATGTTTAGAGAACATTCTCTAACTACGAAGAATTTTCGATAACATGTTAGATGCTCTAGTATTTTGAAATTGTTTTTATTAATTTTATACGTTTTGAAAATTTCCTTTATTATTTAAAGTCTTAGTGAAGTTTCTTTTTCAAAATAATTACAAAGAAAATTAAGGATCGAATACTGAAGAATACGTAAAATGAATTGTCATTTGTTCTTCATTAGTATACCTTTTTGTTTACTCCTAAAATTATTAGTGACAAACACTGAACTAACTTTGCACCTCGATGGATAATACATAAAGAAGAAAAAAAAAAAAGTGCACGCAAACTGTGAGACTCGAACCCCTGACACGCTGAAGGTGACGAAGGAAATGAAATTAACCACTTGATCTACCATCATCATTGTGACCGCTTTATGCGTTAAAACTTGTTGTAGGTATAGTATCACACATGTCTCCCTCTCCGCTTCTGATCTCTTTATAACTGTTGTGAACACCTTTTGGTAGCTAAGCTGTTCATTTAGCCTTCATTCATTATAATTTACGTTGCAGAACGTATGTCAGCGATCCTATTGATACAACATGTACTATAACAGGAGTTATGTTTTTGGAATGGACGTAAACTGTTGCTGCTAAGGTCTATTTTCCGATGAAGAGCAGGCTAGATGTGCATGGTTACCAAGGGGCCGACCAGCACGGTAATTTCGGCCTTATTACTTTCAGAGTATGAATGTTGCCTATCTCAAAAAATAATGAGGAACAGGTGAATCACCTTGTATAAATGCCTACTCAGTTAGGGTCAACTTATAATTTCCACAGATATTTGTGCTTCAAGTATACCCATGAGGGTCAGTCAATAACTAATGTCTCCCCCTTAACTAAGTTAGCGATGTGAACAATTGAATTTGGCGCAATTCCTCAAACCTTCTTCTCTAATCCACTGCAGTAGCAACTTCCTAAGTCAACAGGTGGCAGCATGCAAAATGGCTGACATCGATGTGCGTATTAGACAGCGTTCTGTAATTGAATTATTGCACGCGGAAGGTAAAACGCCCATTCGCATTTATAAACGGATGAAAAATGTGTATGGTGATGCAACAATGGATGTCAGCACTGCTAGAAGATGGATCCATCGCCGTAATGAAGCAGAAAGACAAACTCCCCTTGAAAATTGGAGCGGGAGACCGGTGACTGCAGTGACTTCAGTCAACATTGAACGAGGATGAGATCTTTCGTACTGACCGCCGGGTAACAACAGATGAATTGTATTGCTTTATGTCCTTCAGTAAAGGCAATGTGATGACGATTATTCAACAACTGGGGTACTCAAAAGTTTGTTAACAGTGGGTAACAAGAATGTTAACCGACGAGAATAAAAAGACAAGAAAAACAATAGTCGCCGAATTCTTGCATCGCTTCCAATTGGAGGGAGAGGAGTTTCTGCAAAACATTGTGACTAGAGACGAAATGTGGGTTCAATTTTTAGAACCTGAAATATAAAAAGCAGTCAATGGAATGGCATCGCACAACCTCAACAAAGAAGAAAAAAAATTCAAAACTGTGCCATCGGCAGGGAAACTGATGGCGACTGTATTCTGGGATGCACAGGGTGTCATTCTGGTTGACGTTTAGGATCAGGGATGTACAATAAATTCAGTCCGATACGTCAGCACCCTCAAAAAACTTAAAGCACGTTTTCGGCGAGTTCGCCCAACGAAAACCATGGTGGATGTTCTTTTTCATGTCAATGTAAAACCACACGCCAGTCATCACGACACTAAGCGATTGTGAAAATTGGATGGAAGGTTTGCCTCATCCCTCATACAGCCCTAACCTAGCACCATCAGACTACCATCTGTTTGGATCGCTAAAGGAAACTCATCGTGGGATTCACTTTGAAGATGCAGAGGCCGTGAAAACATCTGTCCGTCAATGGCCTCGTAAGCAAGACCGTGCATTTTAGCACAGTGGAATGCATGCCCTTGTTAAAAGGTGTACTAAAACTGTGGATAAGGACGGGGTTACATTGAAAAGTGACAATTTAATCCTGAATGTTATGACTTTCATGCTGTGTAATAAAAGTTTAATTTTCTTACAAATTAAAAGAGAGAAAAAAATAGGAGGCATTAGCTATTGACTGACCCCCGTATTGTTTATATGGTATATTATTCTTATTACATGATGCATTACAAAATGTTTGTAGTTTTGTAATATTTTTGTTTTTATTTTTATTCCTATTTTCACTTTCTCTATACATACTACCTATGTACGCATACATAATGTATAGAGAAGGTATTGTATTCCACCCAAAAATTCAATACCGAGATTTCACCGGAAATACGCGTTTTAGGATCCCCAGTATCCAAAAATGCTCTTAGATAAAGGTCCGTGTGGGCGTGTGTCCGTGTGTTTGAGAACACGATAACTCAAAAACGAAAAGTCGGTGAAATATCACACTTGGTATCCTTTTAGTATCTTCCAAGGACGAAGACACGAAGGTTTTCAGGAAAATCGGCCCTGCCTAACTACCATTCAACTCTATGAATCTCGAGCTCATATTGTATCTAAGATCATTTCATCCATCGTTCGTACACCGTCGGATTTGATGCACTTAGTTAAGAGTATCAAACAAGTCTTCACAGTGACAAAGACATGGGGGCGGCTGTAAAGAAATATCGGAAAATAGAAAAGGTAGTGTGCGCATTTCACATTGGTTGGACGAAATCTGTGAAATATGTACATAGAGAAGCAGGGAAGTAAACTGGGGAGGAGGGGGGGGGGTGGTGTAGTTTCCTGATTGCAGCAAGCAATGAAGGGAACATATTACAGGGGGCCTGTTTCCTTCCTAAACCTTAGCGTGCTTGTTCTTCTGTGTGTTTAATGCTAATGAATATTTGATTTGAAACAATATCTAAGATCCGATAAACTTCCTCTAACAACTTTTATAAAACGAGAAAGAGGTCAACAGATAGAGTAAGGAGATACCATTTCTTTGTACTACGTGTTACAAATAAATTTCATATTCTATTGCCCCATTTTGCACGCACTCGGGACCGAAAAGGACCTTCTTAGGGTGTATATCCCCCGGAAAAAGATCAGATGAACTTCAGGGAGAAAATAAATTGTTGACACTTATACCTACTAAAATAAATTATTTCAGTGTAACTCGATAAAAATCGGAAGTATTCCATTCTCACTCCTTTGTATCTGTTCCGAAAACAAACTATATACTTACAAACATTTATTCTTTTAACTACATAATGCTAATCAAGATAAACATTACCAGAAATGGTCTTACTATTTAGTTCCTTGATAATAGTAAGGAATACACCAGTATTAAAATCTTTTAAAAATTATCGCTATCGATTGTCATTAAAATTAGTTTTTTTTCACACCAAAAATAAAACAAAAGATATATGAAACACATGACTTCCCGTTTGAGAAAAGTTTAGGAATTTTAAAATTGAAAAAAATAACAATGAATATCTCGGAAATGGTTAGCTGAACAAACAGAAAATGTATAATACTTACATTTTGTGTTTTAACGAGTTCTACATTTTTATGTAGTAAGATTTTGTCCATCTCTTACGGTTTGCCAGTTATACCAAAGTCATTCAGAATATAGAGGGGTTTCGAGGACTATTCCCAAGTAATCTAGGATGCTATGCAAACATCTCTAATATGCGACATTTTAATAAACATCGTTAGAGCCATTTTGAGAACATTGAAACATTCCAAAAATTCATTTCATGTAATGGGCAATTTAGAGTGGGGGCATTTCCTGAAAATCTTCATGTGGCACCCTTGTAAGATACTGAATTTAAATACAAAGTTTAGTATTTAACCGACTTATTGTTTTTGAATTATGCTGTCTACACGCACACAGTCTCACACACACGCACTTTGTTTTCTAAAAGTACATTTTTATTCAGTGGTCCTCAAAACATGTATTTCTGGCGAAATTTCGGTATTGAAATTTTGGTTGGAATACAATAGTCTATCTACTGTGTACATTGTACATATGTACTAGAGAAAGCAACATTATTAATGACAATTGCTTTTAGGATAGCTCAACAAATTTTAAACATTTAATGTCAGAGTAGGAACCACGAATTCTTTTTAAAATTATTCCATTTATTTAATAGAATGCTCTTATCGCCGGCATTTCCCTTTGGAACATAACACCCATCGGCTATAGTGTTAAGTCCTGCAGTTGGATTTACGTCTATAATTTTAATCATTATATCACACAATCATTCACACACTCATATTCATATTTGAAGATTCTGGGGAGGATGAAGAATAGTCATACCTATTGAAAAATTCCAGTTGTCTCCTTAGCGTTGCTGCTTGCTGCTGCTAGCCAAGCGGGAGACCTGGACTCGATTCCCAGTACCGGCTTGGGAATTTTTCACCCGCTGGGAGTCCTGGACCGGGGTGCTCGTGAGGTCCCTGGGGGGCCAATTGAGGAGCTACTTGATGGAGAAGTAGCGGATCCAGTCATGAGGACCGCATTAACCGGCCGGGGGTGCTCGAGGTGCTGACCACGTCTCACTCCATCCATGACCGAGATGGGAGACGCAGCGGCCGGGTGGTAGGCCAGGGTTCCTTGTGAGCTGTTGTGTCATGGGGTTATTAAAATTGAAAAATTTCCACCCGCCAGCCAATAATCGAAGCCGGGAGCCCTCGCACAGCAGCCAGGTGCTCTACCGGCCGAGCTACAGGGTCAGCACATGAACCTTTCACGTTTTAACACTATATTGCCGTCGAAGATCTCTGCCGTCTAGTTGTACATCTACCTTCAAATTAATTTCAATAACTCTGAGAACTACACTTTTATAGAATTATTCTTTTTCCAACCAGCAGAACCCGCACTTCTTGAAGTTAGTTGCAGAAATTCATACTCTCTCACGAGTCAGATTGCTCAGGCGTTTCGTCTAGGACTGGCATTTGGGAGGTCGTGGGGTCGATTCCCGCGGCCGACTTCTCTGACTAATGGGCTTTTTTCGGAGTTTTTTCGGGTCACTAGGCGAATGCTGGGAAGATTGCTTCATTCCCCTGAACTTCCTGTCCCTTCATTTCATCTCCATTTCGTCCGACCGGTCTCTTTTAGGGTTTTAAGTATCGGTAAGGACTGCGATGGTGGCATCCTTCCATAGTGGAAATACAGCTCTCGGCAGTGGGCTGGCATTGAAAGTTGTCTGTAGACTTAGAAGTTCAGTCGAACCTAGCGCTCCCCGCGTCGAGATGGAGAGCTGCTTGGAATATAAGAACCCTGCACGGTGGCTCTTCTCCCGCCGCCTGGTTTTCGGCCGCCATTTGACATTACTCTCATCTCATCCTATCTTCCTGGGGTCTGACGCTCAATAAGCCAATGGCTGCAGTATGGAATCTCCTCCACACATCACACACACACTTACACACATATATACACACGTACCCTCTCTCTCTCTCTCTCTCTCTCTCTCGTTCCCTCCTTCTACACTCGATTGCTCTTTCCCGTCTGTTCTGCGCACATCCATGTGATATTTTGAAAAGCGTAACACAACTGGTTGATTTTTTTTAACTTAACTCTTTAAATAGGATAGGTCATGGGATGGTGAATGCGACAGTGAAATGATGCTGAATGAATACTATGGTTACAGGGCTTAGAGTTACTAACATTCGTCTTCTGAACACGGGAAAATTCCGAAGAAAGTTTTAGTTCAACCTAACCGATGAACTCGGAACATCTTGAATGTGAGACAAACGTGTCATCCCCAACCATGGACGTGGACTCAATAAACTAACCTGTTCTTTATGCTTGTAATACATTCGTAAATGTGCTGCACCCATGGTAATGGCAACATTTTTTGTTCGCGTGATTGATATTAAACCCTGCATTTTCATCTCCACCAATCATACTCACTGCATCCCATATTCTTCTTCTTTGTTTTGACCATGAGAGAAGTAGCTTGCCGCAAACACTGATTTACCCATACGAATAACAGTAACAAGAAATGATGTTCTATGTGAAGCTTCTCTGTCACACTTCTATGTCTAACTAATGTGACATCCGTGAAGCAGAGGTCTGCATCAGGTGGATATACATTCGAACCTGCCTACCAATCACTAGCAAAGGACAGCGACGCAAGTGCGCGGGCTGGCTCTGCTGTGATATCACATGATGTTGATATTGCAGTCGATCTGACCGAGTCTGTCGAATCTAATGTGTCATGCCAGCTGTTCTTGATCTAAATATGTTTTCGAACGAACTAGGAAATGACTGATAATTTGAACATTTGCTTTCCGAAATTCAAAACAAACAAATTCTTCGGGTATACCCTTACCTTAGTCCAGAGAAATACCGGGAACATCTATATTTGAAATCTGATTTCGTGTTGCTAAGGGGTAAACCTTTTTATGTTTATCTACTTCTGGTTAGTTTACGTACTTCTTCGTATGTAACGGCCAAGCAGTTTCTTTGTAATATCTGATTACAGGCTATAAAGGAAATGCAAATTTAAGGTTGACGTTTATTGGAACTTCCGATTGTATTTATTTTATAAGTTACATCCTTATTTGAAATGAATAGGCAATTGAATTTCACAATACTGATTTTCATTAAATATTTTCAGAGTGTATGTTCTTTGTTATAGAAACACTACCTCATATACCTACTTACCCCAAATACGAGGGTAAACGTGTGTACCGTATACGTGTGCCATTACTATTGCAAGCACCTCGCTACTTGAGTCGGGTTTATGGTCAGGTCTCGGGTGGCATTTGGATGGGTCTAGGCAGATCAGACCCAATTAAATAGGGTACTGATCCGAATATGCCGTCACGTTATCCTACAAGACCCACCCGATACAGAACCTCAGATGCAGCAGAAATTGTCAAAAAAGAAAAGTTGGAATTGCTAAACATCTACGTTATATTCAAAACTCTCTGACAAATCAGCATTTTCTAATATATTTTATTTGAATAGAATCGTCCTTATATAAGGTCCAAAACAAGATTTTTCATAAAATGAAACTCTCAAAACTCCTTAACCTGTGAAACTACGAATAGGTGACGTACTTGCTAATTAAAATTTCAATAACCTTGCCATTTGAAAATGACCTTTCAGACACAAATACTTCTCATTAAAGAGATTAACCTAAATTTAAAACCAAACTATAAATACTGTAGAACACGAAAAGTAGATGAAAGCACCCTCACATTGTTTAAGTATGCCCTTCAAAAAGAATCATGGACTGAAATCTATTAAATAAATGGGGTAAATGACAAGTTCAATCATTTCCTACAACATTTAAACTCTCACTTTGTAGCATCCTTTCCAGTCAAATATAGTAAAATACATAATCAAAAGGAAAATAATACTTGGATTACAATAGGCATTAAAGCTTATTGCAAAGGTAGGCGAAAATTGTACCAAGAATTGAAACATAATAAGACCTCAAACTTAGAATGTCACTATAAAAAGTATTATAAAATTCTAAAAGAAGCAATAAAAGCTGCTAAAATATTGCACTATAATAAACAGATATCCAATTCCGATAATAAAATGAAAACTATCTGGAATATAATAAAAAGAGAAACAGGTAAGCGCTCTCAAGAAAGCTCCTCAATTGCACTGAATTCCGGTAATCAAAAAAATTATGAGCCTGAAAAGGTCACAGATATTTTCAACAATTCCTTTTTGAAGATAACAGACAAATTAAACATAAATTATGGATGTAAAAAATAAGCATTAAGTTTTTGAAAACTTCTTTTGTAAACAGAGTCTCTGAATATTAAGTAAAAATGACTACACCATCTGGAATAAAAAATACCAAAAGACCAAAAATTCCTCTGAATATGATGGAATATCAAGCAAAATACTAAAAGCATGTTCTGACTTAATAGGTATTTCCCTTAGCTATTTATATAATGAATCACTAAGGAGTGGAATATTTACTGACAGAATTAAGGATTTTATTGTCAAACCACTTTTTAAAAATAGTAAACAAGATAATGTCTCAAATTATAGGCCTATATCTCTCTTGTCTGTTTTCTCAAAGGTATTTGAGATATTCAATAGGCTTTATACTTGGAAAAAAATAACTTACTTTCCAAAAAATAGTTTAGCTTTAGAAAAGGAGCAGCGACAAATAATGCAACCTACAGACTCACAGCGTTAAATGAAAAGGAACATGTCGGTAGAATATTTTGTGACCTAGCGAAGGCTTTTGACTGTGTGAATCATGAGATTCTGATAGCAAAAGTACATTTATATGGAATAAAGGAAAGCATATTAGGTTGGTACATTTCATACCTAGAGAAGAGAAAAAAAAGGGTCGAAATTAATAACTCCAATGGGTATCAAAATGGTGCCTCATAATGGAAATCAGTAAAACATAGTGTTCCCCAGGGATCGATCTTAGGGTCTCTTTTGTTCTTGGTTTACATAAATGGCCTCCCATTCTACATTAACAGTATTGCAAGTGTTTATTTATTCGCAGATGACATCAGTATTCTAGTAACAAGTAAATATTTCAATGGCTGTGTAGTAAAATTAAACTATGTTTTAAATTGTATACCAAATTGATTCAAAGCAAACAAACTCTCAGTAAACCTTGAAAAAAAAAAAAAAAAAAAAAAAAAAAAAAAACAGAATCAATTAAATTTGTAACTATTCGCTCGCCACAAGCACAAATAGTAATTAATGATACATTGTTAGAACAGCTAAATGAAGTCAAATTTCTTAGCCTGAAGGTAGATAAGCATTTGGACTGGAAGTCTCATATTAGCTATATCACACCTAAACTTAGCTCAGCATGTTATGCTCCCTGAGCACTTATTTGACTCAATCGATATACTTAAATTGGTGTATTTTGCCTAATTTAAATCCACCATCGAGTGTGGAGTAATATTCTGGGGTAATTCAGCGGATAGTAAATGCATATTCTGGATTCAGAAGAAAGGTATACGAATAATCTATAATGTTTATAACAGGCAGGCATGCAAAGAACTATTTAAAAATTGGGCATACTCACCTTACCCTATTCAGAATTTTGTATAACGGTTAAACTGTAAGTGATAGACTAAAACTTAATACAAAAATGTAGATATTGTTAAAACACATAATTTATGACATATTTTTACTTTCTCTACACGCACTATGTGCATAGTGTATGGAGAAGGTATTCCACTCCACCCAAAAGTTCGATACCGAGATTTCACCGGAAATATATGTTTTAGGGTCCCTTATATCCAAAAAAAGCATTTTCACAAAAAGGTCCGTGTGTGTGTCCGTGTGTCTGTGAACATGTTAACTCAAAAACGAAAAGTCGGTAAAATACCAAACTTGGTATTTAAGTTTAGTATCTTCCAGGGATGCGACACGAAGGTTTTGAGAAAAATCCCCCCACCCCAAACTACCCTTTACATGGAATTTTTTTCGAAAATTTTGATTTTCGCAAAAATGGCTCTAACGATTTTGATTAAAATATCGTATATTAAAGATATTTACCTCACAAAAAAAAATGTATATCGAGTTTCCTGGGAATTTTCTCTGAAGACTGCTTTATTCTGGACGAATTTTACGCAATTTTGCATAACTGCTAAACCGTAAGACTTAGATAAAACTTACTATACAAGAAATGTAGAGCACGTTATAACACACACTTTATGTTATATACATTTTTTTCGTGGAGTTGATCGTTTTTGAGACATTCATTGTTTTTGGTTTCAGCTATGAAAACTTACTCTTCTCATATAGGAATTTGTCAACTCCTGTCCATATAAACAAAGGAACTTGTCACATAGCAACCAGCTTTTGATAATCACTTTAACTATGGTACTCCCTTATTTCGCTTCTACATATAAGGAAACAAGTAATAAGACTATTTCTGCTAATTTGTTCTCGAGTAGCATGAAGTAAATAGAGGCTAAAGCTTTTTAATAATGATTTGTTACAGAGATGTAGAGAAAGTCATGTGAATGGTGCACATCAGATTTTTCTTGTAAAGTATACCAATTTTTAGATATTCCTTGTCATTGGTTGCAGTTTTAAAGTACCTAACTTTTCTCAAACGTTAGAGCCATGTTTGAGAAAAACATTTTCAAAAAATGTTTCAATGATGGGGAGATTTTTTTTAAAAAAATCTTTGTGTCGCATTCTTGGAAGATATTAAATATAAATACAAAGTTTGGATTTTAACGGTCTTTTCGTTTTTGAGCTATGCTGTCCAAAGACACACACGCACACACACATACACACACATACACACATATACACACAGAGATCTGTTTCTAAATATTATTTTTTTCGGACTCAGAGGATCTCAAAGCATATCTTTCCTCTTTTGTGTGAGTACAATAACTTCTCTAGCTATTATGTACATTATAGAGAAAGTAAAAAAGAAAATAACTGCATTCTTCACTATTATTAGTTGTTAGCCGATTAGAAAGGTAAGAAAAGATTATTAACTATTAACTAACAGGACTTTCATTCTGTAATGTGGCAACTCTTTTTATTATAACACTACTTTCTCTTCTACATGGTACATAAGCAGAGAAGATATTGCACTCCACCCAAAAATTCGATACCGAAATTTCGCCGGAAATACATGTTTTAGGGTCTCCTGTATAAAAAACATTTTAAAAAAATATCATCCGTTTGTGCGCATGTGTCCGTGTGTCTGTGGACCCGATAAGTCAAAAACGAAAAGTCGGCAAACTTGGTATTAAGTTTAGTATCTTCCAAGGATACGACACGGAGATTTTGAGGAAAATCCCCCACTATAAACTACTGTTTACATGGAGAATATTTCGAAAATTTAGATTTTCTCAAAAATGCTTCTAAGATTTTGATTAAGATGTCGTATATTAAAGATATTTACATAACAAATAAAATTCATATCTTGAATTTTATGGGATAATCTGAAGATCTCTTCATTCTACATGATTTTACATAACTGGTAAACCGTAAGACATAGACAAAAACTTACTACATAACAAATGTAGATCTCGTTAAAACATACAAATGTGTTTATTTATATATATATTTTTTGTGGAGCTGACCATATATGAGATGTTCCTTGTTAATGGTTTCAGTTTTAAAATACATAAATAAAAACTTTTCCCATACGGGAATTTATCAACCTCTGACCATGCAATCACATAGCAAACAGCTTTCAAAAGAATTGACTATCACTTTAGCCTGGTGTATTCCCTTATTTACCTTCTACTTACAATGAAATAAGTAATCAGACCATTTCTGCTAATGTTTATCTAGATTTTTGATGTAGATAAAAGAATAAGCTTTTTAACAACAATTTGTTACTGAGATGTAGACGCCCGCGCATACCACATATGGCTCCGCAGGCTCCATGTTGAAGCATGGAATGGGATGGCGGGGGAAACGGACGACCGAAGAAAACCAACCCGCGCCGCTTTGTCCACCACAAATGTAGCCCGAGCCGGCTAGGTGAGACGCGAGTGGTCTAACTACTCGGTGGCGACGCGCGGCCTTTTAGAGAAAGTCATGTGTATGGAACACATTATATGCTTTTAAAGTAACGTTAACACACATTACACAAAGGAAAGAAACACTTATATAGAGGTACAAAGAAAGGAAAAGGAAGAAGGGTTTACAGCAGAAAATGTAATGGTGCAAGCGATAAATATTTACGCATGGGTAAGTTTTCAGCTTTTGAAATCCAACATTGTGCGTAAAATAGAGAGGCAGATATATTACGTATTTAACAAAACTATGCACATATAAATAAAATAAATAGAGTAACATATTTATTTTCCACATAGACAAAGATTACCATCCTGAGAAAAAGAGGTCACTATTATCGAACTCAGGGGTTTTCATCCCTCTAAATAATGACAGAAAATACCCATGAGGTCGAATATTATCATGCAAGGGGAATTCAGCAAAACACTGCTTGGAAAAGAAAGTATTGCCCACGAAAATGACTTCCTCTAGAAATGAATTTAACTAGCGGCAAAATTTATCCGGAAAACGTTCTGCGATTGGTAGCCCTGAGAACTTGAAACAGCACGACATAATGTTACGTGGAAGCTTCTATTGGATTCGTGCCACGATTTTTCCATTACCGTTTGGAACTGAATAATAATTTGTTTCGAGGAGAAAGGGCTGCTAGATTTATGAGTCCATCCCGCTGAGCACTCTGCCTAAATTGGCCGGTTTCGTGACCGTGGACCATGAGAATTTTAAAACATTGAATAATAAGACGATAGCCCTTGCGCTATTACTCCCACTGTCGGCGCAATATAGGACAAAAGCCTGCTTATTGCAAAGAGAATCTGCACCTGACATGAACTGCTGCATTGAAAATTAAGAGCTTAAAACTTATCATGCTACAATAGATCATTCTTATGCTTTTACACCCTGAAGTCCTTAATATCAACTGTAAATCTAAATTTTACATTGAATATCGAACTTTTTTTAACTTCTCTACACGTACTACGTACATAGTGTATAGAGAAAGTATTGTCTTGCAACAACAATTATATACCAATATTTCATAGGAAATATATGTTTTGAGACCCCCTCAATCCAAAAAAAAAAGTATTTTTAGAAAAATTTCCGTGTGTTTCTGTTTGTCTGTCTGTCTGTCTGTCTGTCTGTCAGTGTGTGTATGTGTGTTACATAGCTCAAAAACGAGAAAACTGTTAAATACCAAACTTGGTATTTAACTTCAGTAGCTTCCAAGGATGCCACACAAAGATTTTTAAGAAAATCCCCCCACCCCCAAATACCCTTTGGAAACATTTTCGAAATTTGTATTTTCTAAAAAAATGGCTCAAACAATTTTGATTGAAGCATCGCTTATTAAAGATATTTACATGACAAAATGTGTATCCTGAATTTTATGGGAATAGCCTCTGAAGACATCTTTATTCTGGATGAATTTTATGGAATTTTGCATAACTGGTAAACCATGAGAGATAGACAAAAACTTACTTAACAAAAAACGCAGATCTCTTTAAAACACACAATTTGTGTTAGTACATTTTTACTTTCTCTAGCCCCATATGTACAATGTACATAGGGATAGAGAAGTATTGCATTCCACCCAAAAATTCGATACCGAGATTTCACCGGAAACACATGTTTTAGGACCTCCTGTATCCAAAAAAAGCATTTTGAGAAAAAGGTCCGTGTGTGTGTGCGTGTGTGTGTATGTGTGTCCGTGTGTCCGTGTATCTGTGAACACGATAACTCAAAATTGAAAAGTAGCTAAGATACCAAACTTGGTATTTAAGTTTAGTATCTTCCAGGAATGCGACACGAAAATTTTTAGAAAAATCCCCCCACCCCAAACTACTCTTTACATGGAACTTTTTTCGAAAATTTTGATTTTTTTAAAAATGGCACTAACGATTTTGATTAAAATATCATATATTAAAGATATTTACCTAGCAAATAAAATGTATATCTTGAATTTTCTGGGAATAGCTTTTGAAGACCTGTTTATTCTGGATGAATTTTGATTAATTTGGCATAACTAGTAAACTGTAAGAGATAGACAAAAACGTACTATACAAAAAATGTAGGTCTTGTTAAAATACACAAGTTATGTCATATACATTTTTCTCGTGGAGCTTACCGTTTTCGAGGTATTCATTGTTATTAGTTTCAGTTGTGGAGTACTTATACTTTTCTCAGACGGGAGTGTGCGGTTTTCTTTGTTCTACTCCTGGCCAAGACAGGAAGGGATTTTTAATAACAATCGCATAACGAGAGCTTTTAAAACATTTGACCATGGCTTTAACCTAGTGTATTCCCTTATTTTTTTCCTACTTATGAGGAACTAAGTAATTAGAACATTGTGCTAATGAGTACCTCGATTAGCAAGATGCGGAAAGAAAAATAATCTTTTGTAGGAGTTTTGTAAAACAGCTAGAGAAAGTCATGTGAGTGTAACACACCATATTTTTTTCGTGGTTTCCTTGTTATTGGTTTCAGTTTTAAAATTCTTATACTTTTCTTATACGGGAACTTGTCAACTCCTGGTGATGTAAAGAAACGGATTTAAATCCCATAGCAACCACATTTTAAAACATTTGACTGTCGGATCAGCCTAGAGTATTCCCTTATTTTCTTTTCAATTATAAGGAACTAAGTAATAAAGGCAATTTCTACTAATGTTTATCTTTATTAGCATGATGTACACAGAAGAATAATCTTTTTAACAATAAAGAGGGATAGAGAATGACATGTGAATGGAACACATCAGATTTTTTCCATATAAACCAACTTTATCATTTAGGTCATGTCGGCAATTTCTCCTTTGGAACAATTAGTCATAGTAATGGTGTTCACTGTAGTTGTTTATATTTAATGAATTACACACACACACACACACACACACACACATATCCATTTTTCTAAAAATGTTTTATTTTTTAATTCAAGGGGTCTCAAGTATGTATTCCCGGTGAAATCTCAACATCGAATTTTTGGGTGCAATAAAACATCTTCATACACTATGTGCATAGTGTGTGTAGAGAAAGTAAAACTATTATATGACCCATTCACACGATGCTCTATACCTGTTCGGCAAACACACCTTTTATTCAAAAGATTAATGAAAGATGGAAATAACCTTGGCTGGAGAAAAAATGCACATCTTCCAACCGGAATCGAACTTGAGTCCACTTCACAGTAAGCAAGTGCTGTGCCGATTATGCTACGGTGCCAGCCGTATATGGATACCTTGCAGTATTTATTATTATTATTATTATTATTATTATTATTATTTGACTATCAGTGTTATAACAGCATACCGAAAGACTGATAAATACATAGATTAGATAGACAGACGGCACATATTATTTGGCCTACGTTTAATGAGTAATGTATTTACGGTATTAGAACTCTTGGGATGGAATGCCATGCTTTAGGCCAAGTTTTTTCGCCACCCGTGCACTACGTTACTCTTAGAGCTGAGATTGACGGAGGATTGACCGATAACAATGATGCCATGACACACTTTGAAATGACCAATCAATATAGTAGCATTAATGACATAATATATTACGGTATGCCATCACCACCACCGCCACCTCAACAACAACAACAACAACAACAATAATAATAATAACAACAATCTCGTTCTTCATTATTCAAACATCTTGAACCATCCTGGTTCCGTCTACAGTATCGAAATATACAAAACTGTATCTTATCAGGATCTTATCACATAGCGATTGTTTGTGTTTTGCCTTCGAGACATCGCATTTCTGTTGCTCCAATAATCTCCCTTAAAATAGAAGAGTAAGCAGGAATTTTGGTCAATTATGCGATTGTACGGACCGTAAAAACATTCATTTTTGTATAACTTGTAAGAGACAAAAAATATAGATCATGTCAAAACACACAATTTATGTTCTTTATATTTTGTTGTTGAGGTAATCTTTTCTGAGATATTCTTTGTTATTTGTTTCTAATTTGAAATACATAGGTATACTTTTCTCAGACAGGAAGTATCCGTTTTTCTTTTGTTCTACCCCTGGCCAAACAAAAAACGCGAATTACAATGACAATCGCATATTGAAGTTTTAAACATTTGACTATCGCTTTAGCTTAGTGCATTCCTTTAGTTCCCTTCTACTTACAAAGAACTAAGTAATAAGAACATTCTGCTAATGCTTATCTCAATTAGCATGGTGTAGATAGTAGAATATCTTTTGTATGTTAGAGAAAGTCATGTGAGTGTAATACATCAGATTTTTTTTATTAAAATTACCTCTGTAATAATTATTTTGATTTCTAGTTCTACAGTTGTGACTATCTTTTATTTGCACAGCAGTTTTATTTACTAAAAACATGATAATTTTATACACATACAATGATGTTACAGTAAGTATTTTGGCTTTCACAAAACTATCTTTAAATGATTCTCTACTTTATATATTAAATACACATCTTATGAATTTCTTCTGCAATATTAATAACGTATTTATATGTGTAATATTTGAATTACCTCAGACCCTATCCAGTATTGCAGATGTGGATGAATTAGACCACTATATATAGATACTGTTTTTAAATAATTTGGGATTGATATTTTCACAGACTTCTTAATAAATGTAAATAGGTGCATTTTTCAAATACACTCAATATGCAACTTAAATGTCATATTTTCATTTATAATTGTGCCCAAAAGCTTGGTGCTTTCCAATTACTCAGTAATTTCATTGAACAGTTCATTATTAGACCTAATATTTCGTATTGAAACATGAGTATGTGAGTCTTTTGAGGCTTTACAATCAGGTCGTTGCATTTTAAGTAATTACAGATATCTTGTGTTTCGTTAGTTATTACATTATTTAAATTATCTTTATTAGAAAACATGACTGAGGTATATACGCAATTATTTTGTAATTTAGAGATTTTGGAACGTCATTAATATATGTATATATATATATATATGTACAGTTGTTAAATGTTTGCCTATTGCTATTTTCTTTGTAATTATAACGAAAATTGCATTTTACCTCAGTTAAAATAAAGTAGATAAGAAAAATCTGATGTGTTCCATTCACATAACTTTCTCTAGTTGACACAAATACCAATTAATCTTACAAAAAATTACTCTTTTTTTCTACATAATGCTAATGTTTATCTAAGCTAGATAAACATTAGCAGAATTGGTCTATTTACTTGTTTCATTGTGACAGAAGGGAAATAAGGGATTACATTACGCTAAAGCAATAGTCAAATATTTTAAAAGCTGGTCGCTATGTGAAACAACAGAGTTTCGGTTCGCTTTGCATGGTCCCGTTTGAAAAAAGTTAGGTAGTTTAAAACTGAAACCAATAACAGGCAATATCTAAAAACGGCCAACTCTGCAGTAAAAGTTATATGACATGCATGATGTGTTTTTACGATATCTACATTTTTTGTGTATTAAGTTTTGTCTATCTCTTACGGTTTAACCGTTAAGAAAAATTCCGCAAAATTCATCTAGAATAAAGAGGTCTCCAGAGGTTATTTCCAGAAAATTAAAAATATACATTTTATTTGCGATGTAAATATCTTTAATATGCGGTATTTTAATCAAAATCCTTAGAGCTATTTTTGAGAAAAACATAATTTTCAAAAGTTGCTCCATATAGTTTGTGGTGAGGGGATTTTCTTGAAAATCTTGTCGTTGCATTCTTGGAAGATACTAAATATAAATACCAAGTTTAGTTCTTAATGGTGTTTTCGTTTTTGAGCTATGCTGCTCACTGACATAACACCCACATACATATAGGACCTTTTCCTAAATTGATTTTTTCGGACTTAGGGGATCATAAAACATATATTTTCGGTGAAATCTCGAAATCGAAATTTTGGGTGGACTGTAATATCTTCAATAGCTACTATGTATATACATAGTATGTACGTATGCACTAGAGAAGCTAAGAATCGTTCGTACAACCACTACTGAACAACAGAGGGTAGAGGAAGTAATGTGAATGAAACACATAAACATTTTTAGTTATTGTGTGACTCCTGATGACATACTACATCGACTGAACTACTGCAGCTGCTAATTGGTTTCCTTTTCTGAGAAATGGGCCGTAAGTTAGCTCATAATTGAACTCACTTTGGACGCAATTTAAAATCAGTGTGGTACCAGTTGAGTACCTCAGGCGGACGGAGACCCTCGGTACAAATCCTGTGGGCCAACCAATTTGGCTGAGGTTTTTTCTGGTTTCTCTTATTTGCCATGTTTAATACCACGACTCTAAGTTTCACTTTCAGTTTGAAACAACAGTAAAACTAAAAAAATAGATGGTAGATATTTGTAGTTAGGCTGCCATTTATCCAGATACGATAATGAAAAAGCTAGATCGGACGGTTCATCAATGCCATTTAGCTGGTCGTCGAGCAAAGTAATGTGATACGTAAGGCTGGCGATATCTGAGTACGGATAGTGAAAAGGCAATCATACTGGATGACATCCTTACACCATCTGCTTGGCGTGAATGAAAGTGGGAAAAGGGAAAAGACCATGAAGGACACTATTCATCATACAAATCAAACAAGTATCACAAACAGAACCGCCGCACCCTAATCAAGCAGTTAAAGCGACGTTAAATAAACAGAATTTAAAAGAAGTCTGATGTGTTGCATTCACCTGGCTTTCTCTACTGTTTTACAAGCCAACTTCTTACAAAAGATTGTTCTTCTTTCTACTCCATGCTAATCGCGATAAACATTAGCAGAATTGTCTTATTACTTAGTTCCTTGTAAGTAGAAATAAACTAAGGGACTATCCTAAAGCGGCAGTCAAATATTTTAAAAGCTATCGCTATGCGATTATCGTTGAAATTATTTTCTTTTCAAAACAAAAGACTTCCTATTTGAGAAAGGTTTAAGTATATTAAAACTGAACCAATAACAAGAAATATCTCGGAAACGGTTACCTCTGCAGCAAAAATGTAAAGGACGTAAAGCTGAATGTTTTAACGAGATCTACTTTTTTTGTGTGCTAAGTTTTTGTCTATCTCTTACGGTTTACCAGTTATGCGAAAGTAGTCCAACATGAGGTATTTAGAGGTTATCATAAAATGCAATACATACATTTCGTTTATTATGAAAATATCTTAAAAATATGGTATTTTAATCCAAATCGTTAGAACTATTCTTGAGAAAATCAAAATGTTGGAATAATTTTTCATGTAAAGGGTAATTTATGGTGGGAGGATTTACTTGAAAATCTTTGTGTCGTATCCTTGAAGATACTGAACTTAAATACCAAGATTGGAATTTAACGACTTTTCGTTTTTGAGGTATGCTGTCCAAAGACACACAAACACACACACACACACACAGATAGACAGACATACACACTGATATTTTTCTAAAAATTCCTTTTTAATTTAATTCAGGTTCTCATAAAAATTATATTTCCGATGAAATCTTGGTATAAATTTTTGGGTGGAATACAACATCTTCTCTATCTACTGTACACGTTGTACATATACGCTGGAGAAAGTAAAAACATAGCGTTACACATAGAGTAATCTCCATCTCAGCAACTTTAATGTCAAACAAACACAAATTACACAATCAATGCTTCTGGAAGATTTACAGAAACGTAAAGAAACCTATTTGATTCGCAATTCTTCCTTTGTTAAGGTGGACAACATATTTCTACAATATTGGTAGAGAGCTTATAGTCTGTCTATTACCAACAACGTAATTGGTTTATGATAAAAATAGAGAATTTGGTTAAGACTTTTGGGAAATAGGCACAATGAGATCTCCAATGAAATCCATGGGATCACTCGCTGAGTTCAGTAGCTCATTTTGGACATGCTATGGGAACTTTACGAACTCATGCTGCAGTTTACAAAACTAATCTCTATTTCCATCCGGATCTGCACCGATTTGGCACTTACAGTCTTTAAGAATCAATTTTGCAGTCTTTACTCTGTCCGTAGGGCGCTAGTAACCTTTGTAGTTGAGCGCCCTTAAACACAAATCTGTCCTTCTGCCAGGTAACAGTAGGCTAGTACATATCTTGGTTACTTCACTCGAAGCAATTGCTTCTTTTGCATTTGAATGCTTCTGTATAAACATAAGGCACTGCATTTATGTTCATACCCGTTATTATGGACTGTTAGTGATAATTCAGTCTAAGAAAGCTAAAGAAAATGGCAATATGAAGCCTTGCATTATTATGTATGCAGAAATAGAAATCGCTTCCATCACGGATGAAAGAATAGTGGTTATTGTCTAAAATTTACCTCTGTAGAAGGGAATTTGGTATTTAAAGTTACGTCACAAGGTAATGGAACTTTGCCGAAGTAATTTTCGCTCCCTCGCTTAGGTGTTTCTTGTGGAGAACTACTAGATGTAAGACTGTTTTTCAACTATTTCTTAAAATAAGTTTGTCTGCATGTTAATTTAATTATTTTTTCACATAAGCCGTATTAGGGCAGGAATTGTATAGGTAGTGTCACACCGAAAAATTCAATGCCATAGCTGGATTTTAACCATGGTCAGTCACGGTGAATAGATTGGGTTAAGCGATAGTCAAATCTTTTAAAAGCTGGTCGGTATGTGAAACAATTGAGGTTTGGTTTACTTTGTATGGTCCCGTTTGAGAAAAGTTAGGTAGTTTAAAACTGAAACCAATAACAAGGAATATCTCAAAAACGACAAACTCTACAAGAAAAGCGCATATAAATTATGTGTTTTAACGAGATCTACATTTTTGTGTATTAAGGTGTTGTTTATTTCTTCTGGTTTAACCGTTAAGCAAAATTCTGCAAAACTCATCCAGAATAACGAGGTCTTCAGAGGCTATTCCCAGAAAATTCAAAATACATATACATTTTATTTGTGATATAAATAGCTTTAATGGACGGTATTTTAGTCAAAATCGTTAGAGCCATTTTTGAGAAAACCAGCATTTTGAAACATTGTTTCATGTAAAGGGTAGTTTGTGGTGAGAGGATTTTTTATTTATTTTTTTTAAATCTTCGTGTCGCATCCTTGGAAGATACTAAACATAAATACTAAGTTTCGTTTTAACGGTCTTTATGTTACACACACACACACACACACACATACAAACACGGGCTTTTTTCTAAAAATGCTTTTTCTCGGACTCAGGAGACCTAAAAACACATAGGTATTTCCGGTGAAATCTCGACTTAGTTTTTTTGAGTGGAATGCAATATATTCTCTAGCTACTATGTACATTGTATGTACATACGTGCTAGAGAAAGTAACAATAATTGTATAATTTGAGAAGGCCTAAGCATGATTAATATGATCAAATTAGCAAGAAAAGTTCAGCATTACTGACTTGTAATAATTTGTTTATTACCTACTGAAATAGGTAAGATTATAACATGAAAAGGACTGGACAATAAACCTTGATGTTACACCGTAAAAAATTCGTTCAGAAAAGAAGGAAAAAAAAAAGCAATTGTACATTAAAACAACTTGCTAAACAGCTCTTTGCTAAATTTTTGAAATGTTTAGAAACCATGTATGTGATAACAATGCTTCAAAAACAAGCATGTAAAGCCAATAGACTAAAAGGAAATATATGGAATGTTCATAGAGAGATTCCAATCACGTGGATTGTTACTAAGTCAGTTAATATGCAATTAGAATGCAGATTGCTTCCTAGAACTCTAAATACTTACATAAGGAAGTTGTACACCCAAAAATATATTAATTATTAAATAACACTTTGCTACAGAAAGTGATTTTTTTAATTAACAGAAAATCCTACTTTCGAATCGCACGCTTGAGTAAACTAATTACATTGTAATTGATATCGAACCGTAGCCCCCCCCCCCGTAGCCATACACATAAAAAGCTATAAAAATTAACTTTTAATAAAACAAATGAATTTAGCGGTTGGTGCAAAGATACTTGACCGATTGCAGAAAGTGATTATCCATAATTACTGATTGTCGCCAACTGAATAATCATTTTTCAACTTCTGCACTTGTATTTGTTCACTTTTGCTGTTATAAATCTCTATCGAAATTCATTTCGATACAGATTTCCGCGCTTGCGCGCTATCCTACTCAGAGCTACTGTAAAACAATTTGAGTAATATGAATTTATAATAGTTTAAGTCACTGTGTTCATCTTTACAATGAAATGCTAATAAATGTCTGTTTACATTTTAGAAACGTTTAGTAACAAAGATTTTAAAAACACAAAATTTAACTGTTTTCTATCTTGTTGATATATACATTTTATGCGGCACTATTTGCAAAGGTAATTTCTGGTAATGATCCTTTATGAAACAGTTGGAATAGATGGATACTTTATATTTAAGTGTTTATTTTCTATGTATAACCTCTAGTTTATTTTAAGAGATTCATCTATATAACCTTCTACGTTTTATAAAGCTGTAATGCCACCACTTGCATAAACTAATAGTTGCTTACTCCCGTCGAATGTTACTCATTATTTGCGTCTTAATAATTCCCATTACAGGATCGTTGCATAAATAACTACTAGATATGTTTTATTTAAAGTTAAAATAGGCCAAAAGGCATAAAGTTCATGACGATGGTGTTGCATTTGTTACCACTTTCATTTCATTTGCTCACGAGAGAAAAGGATTAAGTAGAAGTGGTAAGTCCATTCGTTTCTTGAGCTTCTTCTTTTATACTTTATTTGTTTCTTTACGATTATTGTTAGGTATTATATATTTATATAACAATTTAAAATATTTAGTTTTTTCGTTATTGTATATAAATGATTTTATAAATTAGAGAACGTTACCTCATTTCACCAAGCGATAGCGAAATTATTTCAGAGGTGGAGGCATCCAGCGGGCGGTGTCCCTTACCTCCATGATGAGGTGGAGTGAAGGGCCTACAGCTTTTCTCATAATCATGTTGGGCGTTGAGGATTCTCCATATTAGGTAGTCAGAAGTGAAGGTTTGGATATGCAAATCGCCATCATGGAGTCCAGAAACGACTACGGACCCACAGTACGAGAGCCGTGAACGAAATTTCTGAGCTATCCCAGCGGCCAGAGTGCAGATTCTAGTTCAGTTTTAGGCCTAGGCTTGAGCCTTTGTAATTGGTTACGGAGATAATATGGTTACGCGACAGCTGTACGACAGGTTACGAGATTTCGCCGAGGCTATTCTACGTTACGTTAGGTTAGGTGTCTAAATGAACAGGATCGAAATAAGGGGTAAAAATGGACTTTCTGAAAATGGATATTGCTTACAATGTCGCATCCCGGCGCATTAGAAGTGGTGAATAGAGGTGGCAAGGCGGAGCAATTTTGACGATCGAACCTCAGCATTTGCAACCCACTGCATTGACTATAAATTTGAAAAAATGCCGACGAGATTTTCTGAAGCGTTAATGCATCTTTTGATTTTTCGCAACAGCGAACATGCAAGCACACATGATTACATCACGATAAAATGATTGCCTGGTGAGCCGAGGATCGACCCAAGGCAGCCTGCTTTGCCAGCTTGTATAATTGATAGTTCGTTTTAGAGTATATCGGCCTCATTTGCATGGCAATTGTCACGAAATACAGGAATCAGATTGTGCCCCCACTAAAGAGCGCAATCTGGGGAACAAGAACCCCGCTACAAAATGTGCTAATTGCTGCGATGCAGGTCTGGACAAGACCTAAGTAACGACCGATACCAGATGATTATGATGATGCTAATGCCTTTCGTGGACTTGCAAATGAAACGCAATTAGAGGGATACTGCCGAGGGAGAGAAGGGTGGAAAATATTTCAAAAGTTGGTAACAGCCGTGAGAGGAAGGACGCAATTATATTTCCTACGTTATCTCTACTATACCCATTATCATTTTTTATTATTTTCTTTTTTTTCAGGTACGTATTTATACACGCGCGTGCGCCATGTTTTACAAATTCATGACGCATATTTCGTGATTTGTCGGCACTTCCTATTCGTAGGAAGAATTCTACAAAAAATACAACAGAAAAACATCACTTTTAGCATTTAGCTTTTTAAACAGGATGCATATTTAAGATTAAGAAGCTAAGATTCCCTTGCATAAGCGATCTAGCTTATCTGTTTGTTGTAGTTTTCTTATTATTCTTTTTTCTGTAACTGGCGCTATAATAGAAGCTATTTTATTTAAAGAAACAAATGAAATTCACTGCCAGTAAGGAGTATATAATTTTGTGTCTGTCAGATATAAAGTCATGTCTTTAATCTCGTGTAGTGAAATTTCAAGCATTTTAAACATGAAACAAGAGAAGTTCATGATGTAAAATTTTGTTAAAACGCCACTTCTTCCTGCCTATCCACAAAGAAATCTGCACACGCTATTTATTTGGCATATTAATGTAAATTTATAGGGCTCTACTCTCGCATTCCAACAAAAAACACAGCTTAAACATTACGCTCGTAAACAACCCCAGGTCGGCTATATAAGAAAAGAAAGAGCTTTGATGTAAGTAAGTAAAGCTAAAAATTTGATGTGTTACATTCACACGACTTTCTCTAACAATCGTCGTTTATTTTAACTAGAGTCTACAAACTATCCTTGCAAGACCTTATTCCTTTCCCAATGTACATCAACTAGTTGAAGAATTGATATTCCACTAAAAATTTCCGTGACGAGATTTAATTGGAAATATGTTCTTCAGGCTTCTTAAATAATATTGACACCTCCTAAGATGTATAAGCTTGTCTGGGAACCAACGCTTGAAATCACAGAATGAAGAACCTTGAACGAGTGGTCGACCCGTAGCCAGACATGAGCAGGAGGAAGTGGATGATATGAAATGAAAGCAAAATGGATGTTAGGAAAGGTGATGATGGAACAATTGGTGGAGTGAGAGGCGGGGGAAACCGGAGGACTCGGAGGAAACCAGCCCAGACGCCGTTTCGTCCACCACAAATCCTGCATACACTTGGGATCGAACCCGGACCGCCTAGGTGGGAGATGAGCAGTCTAACCTAAATAATAATAATAATAATAATAATAATAATAATAATAATAATAATAATAATAATAATAATAATAATAATAATAATAATAATAATAATAATAGTAGTATTTTCTTGAAAAAGATCGGTGTGTGTGTATTCTCCGTGTGTCTGTGAACAGCATAACTCAAAAACTAAAAACCGATTAAATACCAAACTTAATATGTGCAGAATCCTCCAAGGTTGCGACACAAACATTTTAAAGAAGCCCTCTCCACACACCAAACTACACTTACATGAACAAGTTTTAGAAAATTTTGATTTTCTCAAAAATTGCTCTAACGATTTTACTAGCATACCAATTGTTTATAATAATTTCACGAATAATGAAGTGATATCTTGAATTATCTGGGAATAGCCTCTGAAGTTCTTCCTATTCTGAACTACTTTGGGCATAAGTGGTAAACCGTTAGAGATAGAGAAAATCTGACTTCACAAAAAACAAAGATTTCGTTAAAGCACCCAATTCATATCAAATGGTTTTGTGGAGTTAAGCATTTTCGATATATCGCTTGTTATTGATTTCAGTTTTAAAATTCTTGTATTATTCTCGCATATTATAGTTGTTCGTTTTTATTTATCCTGGTCAAACACATAGTAAGAAGTCACCGCATGCGAACCAGCTCTTTAAAGCTTTCATCATCGCTTTAGTCCACTACTTCCCTTATTTCTCTTGTACTTACAAGGAAGTGCGCAATAAAATCATTTCTGAAATGTTTATCTCGATTAGCACGTAGTAGATAGAAGAATACACTTTTTGGTGAAGAATAGATAGAGAAAGCTCTGCGAATGTACATAACACATACGATTTTTTCTGTTTACCTAATATTAATCGAAATAAACGCATAAACAAACAATTTCAAAACTATTTCCTTGCAACTCAAGGAGGCTGAAGTGATAGTCAAATGTTTAAAAACCCGATTACTAGGTAGGTAAAAAATGAAATGAAGTTTTATTTATGGACGCTCTTCAAGTGTGGATTTTAGTGTCCTATTCTATATTGGGAGTGAAATACTGATTAATTTTGCTCAGAGGCCTCTCTGTCAGGCTTGAGGTTCTTTTACGTGCCGTAAATTTACGACACCAACGGCTTTACTTCCCTTCCGAAGGAAGTCATGCAAAGGATTTTTACGCCCGAAAAAACCCATCGTCCTCCGCCGGCTTTGAGCCCTTGGGTGTATGAATGGGTATATAATGGTGACCATTATACCACGGAGGGCGAATTAGGTAGGTATGTGCTGCTTTGAAGTTCTATACTCTTTTCCATAAAATAGCGGGAATATTCGTAGAACTTCAAAAAATTATAAACTGTCGCAAAATTCAAGCCAACAACAATGATCTAAGAAAAATCTGAAGACAGAAAAAGTTATTTAAAATAAACTGTGTGTGTTTTAAAAAGATCTACATTAATGTGAAGTATCTTTGCTACGTTTTATGATTGAAGGTGTACAAAATTATACAACATCCATTTCATTTTGTATGCTTGGATAATGGTGGTCTGAAATACAAAGATAGGAACTTTAGATACTGACAAAGTGCGGCTTGATTACGGTTATCGCATTCAGAGGAAAAAAATACGTCATCCGATATTTATATATCCTCCATCATTTATTTCTGATTGTGAGATATTGAAAACAAAGTGGCCGTTTCTAGATTTGGATTATCGGCACTTTAGCCATATTCCACAGTTAAAAGGAGCTTCCTTGGTCTTCCTTAAGTGTTAATAATTATTTGTTCGTATTCTATTATTCATTGAGAATTGTAGAGCATATAAAAACATTTAAAAAAAAAACGACGTGTTCCATTCTCTACATCTCTGTAACAAATTGTTGTTAAAAGCTTATCCTTCTATCTACTTCATGCTAATCGAGATAAACATTAGCAGAAATGGTCTTATTACTTGCTTTCTTGTACGTAGAAGGGAAACAAGGGAATACACTAAGATAAAGCGATAGTCAAATATTGTAAAAACCAGTTTTGCATTGCCAGGAGTTGACAAATTCCCGTACGTGAAAATTTGGAGGTATTTCAAAATAGAAACAAATAAAAAGGGATATCTAAAAATGATAAATTCCACGAAAAAATGCCATAAATTGTGTGTTTTGATGAGATCTACATTTTTTGCGAGGTTTTGCCTATCTCTTACGGTTTTCCAGTTATGCGAAATTCAGCAAAAGTCATTCAGAAAGGAATTTTTCCATGTAAAGGGTAGTTTGTAAAGAGGGGTTTCCTCAAAATCTTCGTGTCGCATCCATGGAAGATACTAAACTTAAATACCAATTTAGGTTTGGTACTTTACCGACTTTCCTTTTTGAGTCGACACACGGGGACGCGCGCGCGCGCACACCCACACACACACACTCACATTTTTTGTTATTCTTCTTCTTCTAAAAATGAGGATTTTTTTTAGATACAGGAAACCCTAAAAAGTATATCTCCGGTGAAATTTCGGCATCGAATTTTTGGGCGAAGTGCAATCAATATCTTCTCTACTACTTACCATATCTGTGTAGAGAAAGAAATATATGGCAAGTCATCATACATTTGACCAGCTTGTTTGAAAATAGAATTATTTCCTTGCCATATTTTTGGGATTAGGTTTTTGATTATACATTAGCTCATAACTCTAATGATACAATATGCGACTATGTGATCATTTATCTTTAAGCAGAATGTAAGTAAAACTATTTTTATTATGCTCCTTTTATGATAATAACAATGGTATTATATTTAATAGCGACTTCATTATCTATTGAAATTATAACAACAACAGCAATAATAATAATAATGATAATAATAATGATTATAATGATAATTGCGCTTAGATAATCTGAAATACTCTTGTGATTTCTGTGATAATAGTACGAATTGCGCATTTTGGGATTCAGGTAATAGTCAAGCGTTTAAAAAAGCAACTCAATAAAATTATATAACAATTGTATTAGAAGCTCTTTACATGAGGTGTGTTAAATAAAACAAGTTAAACAGAAAAACAAGAATAACAACATCTGATATGTCCCATTCACATTATTTTCTCTACCTTTTCTGCAAACAAACTATTCTTACAAACATGATTCTTTTATCTACATCAAAATAAATATTAGCAGCAATTGTCTTATTTGCTTTCTTGTAAGTAAAGGAAATAAGGGAATACGCTAAGCCAAAACGATAGATCTTTTAAATGTTGATCGCATATGAAACATTGAAATTAGGTTCTCTTGAAGTAAAACAAGAGAGATATTAAACTAAACATGACTTTTCGTTTGAGAAAAGTTTAAGTAGTTTAAAATTGAAAGCAATAGCAAGGAATATCTCGGAAATGGTTAACTCCGAAAAAAAAATGTGACATAAAATGCGTGTTTTAACAATACCTAAATTCTTTGTGTAGTAAGTTTTTGTCTATCTCTTCGGTTTATGACTTATACAAATGTCTTCCAGAATGAAAATGTTTTCAGAGGATATTCCCAGAAAATTCAAGATATAGGCTTCTTTTATCATGAAAATATTTTAAACATATGGATTTTAATAAAAATCGTGAGAGTCATTTTAGGAAAATCAAAATTTTCGAAATTTTACTGAAAATCTTCCTGTCATATCCTTGGAAGATATTAAACTTATTTAAACGAATTTTCGTTTTTGAATTATACTCTCTCTCTGTCTCTCTCTCTCTCTCTACACATGCACACACACTCAAGCGCGTGCCATCTTTTTCTATTTTTTCTAAAAAATGTTTTTTTTATTCAGGAGACCGTAAAACATGTATTTACGGTGACATTTCGGTACTGAATTTTGGGTGGAGTACAATACCTTCTCTAACTACCATATACATTGTAAATACATACTAGAGAAAGTTATAAAATAATACTTGTAAATGTTTAATATCACAAAATTCTATGTGTGACATAAATTGTGTATTTTCATGAAATCTTCATTTTTCAGATTAATGTCTATATTAATAGTTTCTCAGTGGTGAAACTTTTACTAAGAAAGAAGTGGGCAGCAATAAATTCTATTATAGGTACATTTTATGTTAATATATTTATGTTTATTACACATATTTTAATCCAAATGTGTTAGTCATCACATTTGAGAATATACGAAATAACAGAAAATGCAACGGAATCTTTGGCCTGAGGGGATACATTGCCTTATTTATATTTTTAAATGATGCTGATTAAGTTTGAAATTCATTAGGCTTTTCCTTTTTGAGTTCTGCCTTTCAGAGACAGACACCTACAAGGGCCTCAAAAATATATTTAAACATTTTAGGCCATTTCTTTTCAAGAGCAGGGATCTTTTTTAAGCATTTTCCCAGGTTCGCCTTAAATTTTCCTCTGGATCTCGCGTACCTTGTGAAATAATCGCAAACGCCTTTAAAGTATCAAGAACCCTCGAGTACAGTCAATCAAAGACACACTAATATCTTGGATTTCTCGGTAAGACCATTATAGGTGTTGAAATGATCCTGGTCTAAAGCTATAAAAAGAACCTTATTCGATTTTCACGTGCAAAATGATTGCTTCTGGAAGCCGGGAAAAACAAGATCATAAAAATATGACTTACTTCTCAGAATTCCTATACTTTCCTAGTTATACTCGATTATGAAGCTATAATGTACACAGCTTTCTTGCCGAAATCCATTGGCAGGAAGATATATCACACAAAAAAAAAAAAATCAGAACGACTCTCAACAGGAGTCTTCTGTATACAGCATGTATAGACAAGTACCTATGTATATTCTATTTTCTATCTAGCATTTTAAATTTGTTAACTTATTTATACATCAGGTTGATGGAGCACTTTAACTTTCAAAATCTGTCAGCCCATGTGTGCGTTTTCTTCACAAAGTTTAAATTTAAGAAAAGTAGTACTGCACTGAAATTAAAATTACTTTTATTGAATACTAGTTTAGTGCCAAACGTTGGTAGCGTCTTAAACTCGAAAGCCGAATAAATTTAAGTTATCACCCCCATTATTTATGAAATTACTAGGCAATTATCTCTAAGATTTTTATGATGAATCCTTCCCGTTAACTATAGCTGTCGTATCCAGCATTGCATTGGTACTTTCTGTACCGGGTTGAAAATAAGCATCGGGATGATATTTGAAAACCGTAAATAGCCTCTAAATTGTACAATCAAAAGCGCAAATGTCTAAAGTATTTTCTAGATTGATTAGTGACAACTGTTATGTAAGAAGTTGAAAAATATGGTGTGTTAGTGACACAAATTCAGATGTTTTAATAAAGTGTACTTTATTATGTATTCACTTCAGTGTGTTAGTTGGTTTTCCTGTTGTCTAATAGTTTGCCCAAAACCAATCTCATAATTTAATACCTGATGTTTTTTGCTCAGTCTTTAACTCGCTGCGAAACGAACAATGCCTGTCAGAATAGACTATCCGTTTTGTTTTCAGTTTTCACACCTCAATACGCCACATGCTGGCCTAGGCAATGATGTAATGATGTGCACTACAGTATCATTAATTGCCACACAAATATCTGCACTGATATACGTAACAACCTGTGTCTACATGAGTTTGAAAATAAAGGTAGCTTTTAACTCCTTTGAGTGCTGTCGTCGTCGTAATTGGCTTACCCTCCCCGTATTTGTAGGACTGACACTCACCTAGAACTTACAAGCCAATGCATATGGGTCAGAAGCCTGTCCGGAAGCCAACGGCACGAAGCCACATAACGGAGAACCTGTTACGAGGGGTCGGCCCGTAGCCAGGCGTGATACTGAGGACATAGATTATATGAAATGTAAGCGAAATTGATGATTGGAAAGGTGATGATGGAGCAGTTGGTAGAATGAGTGGCGGGGGAAAACCGGAGGACCCAGAGAAAACCTGCCCAGACGCAGCTTCGTTCACCACGAATCCCAGATGCGGGTGCATGGGATTGAACCCGGGCCGTCTAGATGGGAGGCGAGCGGTCTAACCACTCGCCGCCGTGAGTAGTGTATGATTCAAAATAAAGATTAGGTAATTTTTGCCAACTCTATAGTTAACTGTGTAATATTTAGATAATACATTTTCCAACTGCATATTTTTCTACCTAGGAATAGTTTTTATGCTTATGAAGTAGCTTATATATTTTGTTGTGCTCTATAGTAACGGGCCATCAAGAACTTCCTCCGCACCTTCCTCCCTAGGTTTATCGCATTCGATTCCGATGGGATGTTATGATTATCGGCGTTATCAGCGGCTGCGAGCGCATGAGTTGTATTGTGGGGTTAGTATGGTCTGCTATGCTGTGAGTTCTGACGTGTACCTGAAGAGAAATCAATGTATTCTACAGAGGAACGTGTGTTTCTAGTGGAAAACGTTTTTATGAACGCGGAAATTATGCTGAGAAAGTGAAACAAAATTTCGTTGTCAGGTTCCCTAACTCAAAACTACCTCACCGAGATACTGTGATTTAATTAATACATTTCGGGAGTCAGGTTCCGTGTATGATGCTGTTAGAAGTGGAAGACCCAGTGTGCCAATAGAAGAAAAACTATCGGATATATCGGATAGAATGTTTAAAAGTCCACAGAAATCAATAAACAATTTGGCCTAACAATGTGACATTTCTTACGGTTCCGTATACAAAGCAGTCAAAAAAAAAAAAAAAAAGAAAAAAAAAAAGGTTTGTATCCATATAAGGTATCAGTCGTCAACGAATTAAAACCCACAAATCACGGGAAAAGAGTTCAGTACTGTGAATGGTTTCAGAGGTTTATTTTGCACCATGGAATTGACGTGTTAGATAGAAAATTTTTTACTGATGAAGCTTGGTTCTACTTATCAGGTTGCGTAAATTCACAAAATACGCGAGTATGGTCTAGTGAAAATCCTAATGCAATTCAGGAAACTCCTTTACATTCAGAGAAAATTGGTGTTTGGTGAGCGATCTCTCGCTCTCGAATATTTGGGCTAATTTCCCCCCCTAACTCAATTAATTCAGATGTTTATTGCTCGGATATTATTTTTCCATTTATTTCACATCTAAATGAAGATGAAGTGAACGGTGCATTTATTCTACAAGATAACGCCACAGCTCATACATCATAAATCCATGGGACTGTTGGTGGAATTTTTTGGGGAAAGACTAATTTCTAAAGGTCTGTGGCCTCCGCGGTCTCCTGATCTTACCCCTCTGGGTAATTTTTTTTGGGAGCCATTAAAGCTTTGGTCTATAAGGACAATCCATAATCAATCGATGAGTGAAAACGGCAATTGAAGATTACATAACATGTGTAACAAAGGAGAAATTAATTACAGTGTTCGAAAATAAATTAAAATGAGTGAATTTGTGTCTTCAAGAAAATGGTAAACATTTTCAACATCTTCTTTAAACAGGTTAGTTGCACATTATTTTTCTACATTACCTTTTATGCATGAATATAATGAACCTAACAGTTTTCTTAACCAGTGAAACGTTTCACCATACGCTCGCGCCAGCCAGTGCTGCCACCGGAATTGCCGACTCTACGGGAATCTTAGTCACCCAGTCTCGATGATCCGTTATAAGCGTACAAGTTTCATATAGTTAGGTCGCTGAACGCTTATTTGTATGCTTGGGGTTGAAAACAGGGATTGCATACAAAGTTCTAAATTTCTAGAACCCTCGTGTACCCGATTTTTTTAAAATCGCACCAAAAATATCAGTTGATAACACTTAGTGAAATATGAGGGAACGTTGAGGATATGAAATATACAAACCCATAAAGCCCTAAAAATAATTGAATTTCAAAACATTTTATGCCCCAAACTTTGTTTTAGAAGTCATTAAATATTTACAAAAGAAGCTTGTCATATACATTTTCAACGAAACGAATTTGAAATTTGGTGCAAAAGCTATCTTAAGCCCTCAATTTTCAAACTTTTGAAAACATTATACAGCTTGTGATCATCTAAAATGATCATCAATGGAGCAGAATTATAAAAATCGATTGTGTGGTTTTTGATATTACCTACATATACAAAGACACACACACACACATTGTTATAATTATAATATTAGTATAGACTATTGCTGGATATCTAGTACGGATGGAAATATATGTATTGTAAAATCTATATTGAAGGTAAGGGGAGGAAGGAAAGACATCCATGAAAGCTGAGGGAGGAATGCCGTCGTATATGAAATAACGAAAACTCTGGGCTTTGATAGCTTTAGAATAAATCATGGGCGTCTGTGAAGGAGTGTGATTATGGACAAGATGTCACTTTCTATGTGTTTATAATTTTAATGGTGCCTTTCTGGTCTACTTATAATGTTCTTTGGATTGAATTTTGGCGAGGATAGACGCCATTATTACTGTCTCTACACGTACTTAGTGTATAGAGAAGGTATTGTAATGTACACAAAAATTCGATACCGAGATTTCACCGGAAATACATGTTTTGAGAACCCCTGAATCCAAAAAATAGAAAAATGTCCGTGTGTGTCTGTGGGCAGCATATCTCAAAAATTAAAAGTCCGTTAAAAACCAAACTTGATATTTGGGTTTGGTATCTTTCAAGGATGCGACACGAAGATTTTCAAGAAAATCCCCCAACCCACAAGTACCCTTTACATTGAACTTTTTTTCGGAAATTTTGGTTTTATCAAAAATGGCTCTAACGATTTTGATTAAAATATGGTATATTAAAGATATTTACCTGAAAAATAAAATGTATATCTTGAATTTTCTGGGAATATGCTCTGAAGGCTACTTTATTCTGAATTAATTTTGCGGAATTTCCCATGAGTGCTAAATCATAAGAGATGGACAAAAACTTACTACACAAAAAATGTAGGGCACGTTAAAACACACATTTATGCCATATACATTTTCTTCGTGGAGTTGATCGTTTTTAGATATTCCTTATTTTTAGTTTCAGCTTTGAAAATGTATACTTTTCTCATACAGGAATTAGTCAACTCCAGTCTATACAAACAAAGGAACTTCAGTCACATAGCAACCAGCTTTTGATTATCATTTAACCTATGGTGCTCCCTTATTTCGCTCCTACTTTCAAGGAAGCAAGTAATAAGACTAATTTCTGCTAATTTTTTCTCGATTAGAATGAAGTAAATGGAAGCATAAGCTTTTTAACAATAATTTGTTGCAGAGATGTAGAGAAATTCATGAGAATGGAACACATCAGGTTTTTTTTAAACACTTTAGTTCATCAATTAGAGAAACAGACACAGATAGCCAAAGTCGTTAAGGTGGAGAGAGTCATGAACGAGGATTTTATATTATTTATATTTCTTCTTCTTCTTCTTCTTCTTCTTCTTCTTATTATTATTATTATTATTATTATTATAGTTTTTCTTAGCCCTCATAATTGGAAAACGACGGGGAGGTACCCTAAAAGTAGGTCTGGAAGGTTTTCTTCCAAGTTCCTTTTCTTAATGTATTATCATTTAGTTTCATGTATCAGCAGTGTTACCACCTGCAGTGCTCCATGTAGATAGAGCGAGCGTTATACGGTATTAAAAATAAAATCTGATGTATTCCATTCACATTAATTTCGGCATTTAGATGACTTTCTGTTCTGCAAATAAACTATTAATACAAAAGATTATTCTTTTATTACAGCATGCTAATCAAGATAAGCGACTTATCCCCCCTGTCCTTGTGTCCCTTTAGCCTGATGTATTGCTTTGTTTCTAATAGGTAATACACAATAAAACCATTTCCGCTAGTGTTTATATCGACTAGCATGTAGTAAAGAAAAGTATAAGCTTTTCTAAGAATAGTTCGTTGCATAATTGGTAGAAAAAGTCATCAGATTTATCGCATAGCGTGCAAATTTGATCAGGTTTTTAAAAATTAACATCGTGTGCGTATTATATGTTTTAACACTATTATAAATAGGCGGATCTGAGAGTATTTTATATAAATACGAGAGCTCATTATTTATTGTAAACGTAAGTTGTTGTATGCACAATCATCAACTAGGAGTCTGTCTGCAATAAATTCAAACGAAAACTATTTTGAACCATTGGGCCAGAAAAGCATGTATTAGTTTGGAAAAGTAGAGTGAGACTGAAGCATTTAATGCCATAGGTGGGATTTGAAGGACGGATCTGCCGGTCTCCAGTTGCTCGAACTATGAGTACCATGGCAACAAGCAGACATGGCATTAAATTTCCCAACTGACTCGCATGCTTCCCATTAGACCATAGAGAGACAGACAATATTAAAAGCCAATCGTCAGAGTACATTAATGTACTTTAAATAGTTATTTTGTATATATCTACATGTGTGAAAAAGAGACAACGCACATCGTCACAGAAGACGTAACAGCGTAAATAGGAATCTTATTTTTGTTTTTATACTTACCTTTATGGTTATACATAAGTTGAATAATGTATTATTATTGAAATATAAGTATTAATAATTTAATAAATACATAAATGATGTGAACGAATAAACATATTAGGTATATGAAAATGTAAATAAATGCTGCATCGATGCAAAATAGTGAAAGCATTAATAATGGTTCAATAAATGTAATAACATTATATTTAAATATATTATATTATTTTGTCATGAAAAAGAGCACGATGGGTAATAATAGAGAGAGGAGAAACAGTCAGGCTAAGCCTAACGCGAATCCGCGTACTCGATAACAAAACATTGTAAGGCGCGTTGGAACGTGAAAAACTGCATTACTCTTTATCGCAGCCATCAGCTTTGATGCACATAATTTATGAGAAAATATCAGTGACTAAAAAGTGAGAAATATGCTTATTATTATTACTTATTCTAAAAATAATGATGATGATAATAATAATAATAATAATAATAATAATAATAATAATAATAATAATAATAATAATAATAATAATAATAATAATAATAATAATAATACGAATTCCAATCTCCGAGACCGCGACTTGAGATCGGCGCCGAAGAGTCTACGTTGTTCGCCACTGATGCTAAGGGTTGCCACACTATAGCACAAATCAACCCTTAACAAAACACAATTAAAACGTCCACAAAGTCATCTATTTATACAAGGAAATTGTTTGAAATGGAATTTCCAAAGACAACTTACAATGTATTAGTTTATTATTGATTTCTATTGTTGAGCTTACATCCATCATACAGATTTGTAATATGATACCAAAAGCGATACCCACTCGATTTCTGATTGCCATTTGTCACGAGAAACGAAGCCATAGGCACCTCTGCTGCCTGTGATCATAATAACGGCCGATAATGACGCGTATTAACTCCCATCTTCCTGCACTCACCAATCTCTATTTGACGCGTGTCACTACCCCCTTTTTCCCATCATTGGCCGGGGAGTTACCCATCTGCTTCCCGCCAAACGCCGCCGATCGCTGCTCTTTTGTCTCTGCGCTGCTAATTATCGGCTTTATCGGTCGTTACCAGAGAGCGTTTGCGTGTTCGGCAGCAAACACACACAATGAGGCAACAGATAACGATTAAAGACGTGTGTCGTGTCATTTGCGAGCTAAGGTTGGCAACAAAACACGCAATTATTTTGATAGTTATATCTCTGTGCTCGACAGCTGGCCTCCCTGGTGTTTCCGCAATACATTTTGACAAAGGTTGTTTAAGGGACGCGAAATGTGTCCCTACTTTTGGGCAAGATAATTTGCGGAAAAAATGAAGGGGATAGTGAGTGCATGCTCTCATAATAATTAAAAGCGGGTTGTGGCGTGAAACGAGGCAGGTGATGCTGCAATATTGACAATGGTGGTTAACCAAGCGCATTATATTAGTGGTGTTATGATTTCTGAAAGAGACCACATTTCCGGTTGGGGACTAATGGCGGGAAGAGGAAGAATGTAAATCACCAACTATGTTATTAAAATAATGCAAGGCAGCTTATCTTGTGCCTACTTTTGGCAAGGTATAATACGAATGTGTGTGTGTGTGTGTGTGTTTGCGCGCGTACGAATTTACGGAGGGGTATTCCGCACTGCAGCCGTTGGCTTATTGTACTCAAAATCCCTGGAAGAGAGGATGATATGAATATAATTTCAAAGGATGGCCGACATACTGACAGGGAGAGAGCCGCCGTGGAGGGTCCACACCAGTTCACAAGCAGTTCTTTATCTCGAAAAGGAACGCCAGGGGTCTATAGCATAGTCCAAATAGACCACCTGAGGCGCCATCCCGTCACTGAGAGCTGTATTTCCAGAGCGCAGTCACCTCCACGGAATGACATCTCTACCACAGTTTTCGTTGACACTTACAACCTGAAAGAGACCAGTTGGTATGAAATGAAGATGAAATGAAGGGACTGAAAGTGCGGAGTAATGAAGAAACCTCCTCAGCATTCGACCAGTGATCCGGGAAAACTCCCGCAAAACCCATGGGTCAGAGGGTCGGCCGTGGGGAACGATCCGAGGCCCTCCGAATGTCAGTCCCAGATGAAACGTCTGAGCCACCTGGCTCAGTTAATACGAATGTTACTCTGCACTGTGTGAAACTATATAAAGAGAGTAAGAAATAATAAAAATATGCTTCTATAAAATACAAATTTGTCTTCAGCGTTTTAGATTTGGATGATGAAATATCTCAAATAGTGTCTAACGAATTATTAGAGTTTTGTACTATACAATAGGCATTAAGCCTACAAGTAAATAGGTACATAGATAACTGAAATTTACTATTTGAATTACGACACTTTAGAAGGTAGGGTGCGAATTTATTAAAATCGAGGATCAGTTTTTAAACAGTTCGATCCAAGTGAGACAAACACTTTTGTAACTACTACCTATAATGGTTATTTAACAGTCACATATTTTTTGAAAGCATATAAAACTAACCTGGTAATTGGAAACAACCAGATAGTCAAAGAATGTAATCCCAACATAAATTGATACTGTGGTGTTTACAAATAGATGCAATGATTTTGAAAGCCATTACAATTTGCTTATTACAGCACCTTATATGTTCAAAACTTGCACCTAATGCTTTCAGAACTTCAAACTTAAGTATTTGCAGTAGGAAAACGTTCCAAAATCTCAGGAAATCGTGTCAACTCTCATGGATGGTCCTGTAGGTGATAGTCTATATTGTCGGGTAAATGTTTATTAATTCTCATTCCTTTCCAGTGAACATCTTCAACGAATACGTTTTTTTTTTTAATGTCATTTTTTGGTGTTATCGTAAACTTGAAGATTTTAGCACAAGCGTTAAATTGGACAAAATTACAGCCATAAATCAGGCACAATTCTGATAAGTCGTGCATGTACTTCTTGCTGCGTCACTTGCTTCTCCCGTTACATTTCGCGTTTATTTAATAGCAAAGAGGGGACCTGGTTATAGTTTACACAACGGAAGAGGATATTTCGCACACCAGCCTGCTTAGGTCTATTTCAGCCACCCCTCCTAGAGAGGAAAAAGTGAAGTGAAGGAACCACAGGAAGACACAGAAACGTGCTAAAGTTTTTAACTGTTCCAGCCTCGAAGACTCGTCCCACTGCTGGAGCTACCTAGACAGAATGAAGAACGATTCGTCGACCAAGCTTCTTTTAAACAAGCATCCACGCCATTTGCCACACATTGCCATATGCACCGAAACATAGAGACATACCTGAAGGTTGAGAAGGAATCGAATGATAAGTAACTGGTGGAAAAGAAACCTCCCAGCATTGCCTGGCGATCAGATAAAACCACAAAAAACAAGGTCAGAATGGTCGATGGGAATCGAACCCGGGATACGATCCTCATAAGTTATCGCGGAGCCATTTCGCATAACACCTTGTGTTATGTCTTGCTCGTACCAAACATCTGGCGTAAGTAAACGCCCATTTTGTCATCGATATGCAGTAATGTAATTTAATAACGTAAGCGGCTATAAAAGATTTTGTTAAGTCAAAGAACTGGCTTACTCTAACAGAGCTGTTACACATTGTAACGACGGTGATAAGAGGCAGGCAAGGCTGGCACCAATTTGAGTTCGGGGAAGCAAATCCAGGACAGCAAGTTAATCAGACTTTCAGCACGTAGTATCTGTAATTAATGGAGGGCAGCTGCTGGATCTAATGAAGACTGTTAACTAAAAGGCAATTAGTGTGGCATAGCGTGTAACAACACGAAGAAGCAGGTGTTGTGTTGATCAACACGCCGTAATATGATGAAGCGTGACAAAACTCGACTGACAATCGAGCATCAGTTGTGAACAAGGTCTCTGAGTGTTGAGCCATTCATTGTGCCTAACCTCAGCACTCATTTCCATACGAATAACTTGATTAGACCATGGTAATTCCGAACATATAATGTAAAATCTTTCATGGAGTAGAAAATGACATACCAAAACTTCTCTATGGTAAGCTTCGAAATACCTAATTACTAGCAGTGGTAATTTTTAGCATTTTGAAATAAAAAAATTAGCATTTTGATTTGTACAGTTAGCACTTTATAGCATTTATACATTTTCAATTTAGCATTTTATAGCATTTTGAAGAAAAACATCTTGAATTAATTCTGATAAACTGATATTGTCTCATGGAAAAGCTTTAATGTGACATTAATAACACAATTAATAGGAAATGGGAACTGAACTCTCAACAATAACAATGACACTGATACAAATAACAATGACAAAACAATAAAATATTGCTGACATTAACAGTAATCATATGAGATAAAAATCATGTGTGAATAATGCATACATACATAAGGCCAATGTCTTCATTCGAGGACATGATATTTTATTCTCATTTTTATACAAATTTATGCACAAATTCTTGTAAATAAATTAGAGTCGCTTTCTTTAATATTTGTCAACAAAAATATGATTATTATTTAAATTTGATAACTATGAAATTTATTAATTTCTGTATGCCAAATTCAGATTTACAATACGTATTTTACAAACAGATGAGGGAATTAATACCGCATTCCAGATCAGTACGGTGAACAAGTGAGTCAGAATCATAAACATTTCAAGCGTGCACAAACTCATCAGATGCAATTTTTGGAAGAAAATAAAGAAAGAAAGTAAATTTTAAAAAAAATCTGCGATTTCGCGTTTATATCGCATTTTAGTCTAATTTTCGCATTTTGAGTCAATTTCGCATTCTATCGCATTTTCATAACACATTAAAATGTGATTTAGAGGTCGTGAAAAATGAAAATACTAGAGTACAAGACTTTATGAACATTTCGCGCTATGCCGCATTTGCGAAACGTCACCACCCATACCTATTACTAATTAATGGTAGTTTAGAAAATAATTCATCTATTGGATAGTTTCTTCAGTACAAAACTAGGCTCCGCTATTTTTCATTCTTTCCTCTTCCTCTCCGTAAATGAATCATATACCTTAATGTTGTTTATAAACTGTCCCAAGGTGTCTTTACTTTCAGCATTCTTCCCACTATCTTCTAGCAAAGAGTTTATCACCTAAGGTATCTTTCATATAACTTTGCCCCGGATCTTTTAACTGTCAAGTGCGCTGTGATGCTTATCACGAGGGCGCTCTTGTCAACTCAGGTTCTCGTGCTTTGCTAGTTAAACACGTACGTATTCCTGCTGCTTTGAGTGAAGTAATTAAAATATTACATGCGCGCGGAAAATATTTAATAGTTTCGGAAAAGCTGTAGTTCTGTACTAGTTAAAACTTGTGAACCCCCCATGTTTTCACTGTTCAATTTCTACGAACGCTTTTAACTTTGGCTATCTACATATAATAGAGAAATTATTTAAAGTACGGTGTGATCAAAGTTTGACTAGCATGTAACAAAATATCCATACACTTGACAAGCCTCAGTAGTGGTTGTTTCTTATAATTTGGCCGCGCAGAGATATATTATTCCGCGTTAAATTTAAATTGAGTTTTATTTATGGACGCTCTTTAACTGCTACGGTTCTTAGCATTCAATTTTGTATTGGATTCAGTGACCTTTTTAGCAGGCTTGAGGTCCTGTTACGTGTCGTAAATCTACGACACAGGACACAGGACCAACGTCTTTACTTCATTAGCGAAGTAAGGGTTTTTATGATCTAAAAAAGCCATTGCCTTCCGCCTTTCTACGATCTTGGGAAGCCCTTGGGAGGACGACATTTCGCGTTCCGTTACCTTTCCCTTTTCCCTGATTGTCTTATGCACATCTTTAAATGGCGAGAAACAAGCCGTGTGCCACGCAAGGATTGGTGGCAAAGTCGATATAAACACTGTCATGACATGTACAGGTGCTCGTCATCCTGAGAGCAAGTTTAAAACGAAGGATTCTCCCATTTATTTGTCGATTAAACTTTGTACGGATTTTAGATGCATTAATTCTCTTACATAATGTGTATATTAGATCCATAGTTATAAAAATGTAAAATTGACAATTCTCTTTGGATATATTAAAAATCCTTAGTATGTCTTCCTTCGGCAGAAAAGTAAAGCCGGAGGTCCCGGTAATGTTTATTTGCGCATACATTAAAACAAAAGGTTTCTGGACAAAATTATCTGCCATTTCGAGTCCGCAAGTCGTGATTCGTCCAGTGCCATCTGTGGACGACGAGCTGATCCCTCGTAACCATGGCTAATAGTGGCAAACTCATGAATTAGAAATTCAAGTCCGATCAAGAAACATCGTAACGACGCCCTTTGCTCCACTTGGGAGATACAGAAAATACTGATATTTCTACTACTACTTCGGATTTATTAACATAACTGATTATGATACACGATAGCAACCAACGAGAACTGAATAGCTGTCTGCACTTTGTGTGGGTGTATGTTTAAAGAATCCAATACCAAAATGTCAGAAGAAGGACCTAACACTTCTAACGAAGACAGTAGAGAAAAGTCTCATTGTATTTGGAGTTCTTAGAAGACATGACTCATGCGTGTGATGAGGTTATATTAGGTTACATTAAGGATGAAGAGTTGTTATTAATCCTAATTTTAAATTTAAAGATGAAGAACTTATAAAACACACAAATACCTTATAACACTAAGTATTTCACTAATAGTTCGTATAATCTACACACGAAAAATAAACTCACCACAAATGAATCTTTACATTAAGCACAAACTAACTACACCTGTGTTACGACACATTGAAAAATGCTAACTAAAGTAAACACAACTTAGGTAATTAATGACTAAAGTAAGCCACTTTTACACTACATAACACATGCTTTCAGTGCTCCAACATTCAACAGAACCTACACCGGCCACGTGATAATATATAATAAATTATATTGCAAAAAAAAAAAAAAAAAAATCAGGCATATTGGCGGTGCTGATGAGCCATCCGGCACCTCAGCCATGGTACGGAATTATCACGTGGTCGATATAGTCTCTGTTGAATGTTCAGTACTGAAAGTATGTGTTATGTGTTGTAAAAGTGTCTTATTTTATTTGTTTATATATGCATATAAGTAATGGCTGCTTGTTTACTAAGCATTATGTATAATTCCTATACATCTTAAATAAACAAAACAACTCAATTTTCACTTTGAAGTTATTTCTACTAGTGAAATTAAAATATTCTAAAATTAAAGCATTTTAGCAATGGGGGGGGGGCGGTTAACCCTAACGGGTTAGATCGCACAAACTCGTGATCCGGTTCCAATACCGCTCGCCTTCCCTAACGGAAGTTTTGTCCAGATTTTCTTGTTCTCATAACTGACAAATGCTGTGAGGCACCCTAAACTTACGCCAGGTATATCTTCTCTCAACGTCCTTTTCCCAATTATAGTTTCATTCCATGTATTACCACCAACCAGGATTCACTCGTCTGTGGTGTCCTATATAGTACATATTTAATTGTTTTTCACACAAGCCGTATGTGGGACAGGAGTTGGATAGGTAGAGTCAGACTGAAAAATTCAATGTCATAACTAGGATATGATCCACGGATCTCCCGGTTGCTTTACCACTGAGCTACCATGACAATATGCCGACAGTGCATTTATTTTGAGATGACAACCCCAATGGCGACTTACAATGTTGTAAGTACTTAAGTTCCAGGATTCATTGTATAGCCAACTATTATGTTCAATTAGAATTGATGTAAGCATTTAATTTAATTTAATAATTTGAGATCACCTTGTGGTTTACCGGGAAACATGCGATTCAGTTGAGAAATTCAATGCTAAATGCTATGCTGGTATGTTACCATGGGAGCTCAGAGGTAGAGCAACCGGCTAGAAAACGGGAGATCCGTGGTTCAAATTCCGGCTATGGCATTGAATTTTTCGGTCTGTCTCTATATAGTATAGTTCAACAGCGTTAAAAAGGAGGGATTAAAATATTGATTTATTGTGTGCTGTGTCAGCTGCCTAAAACAATCTATGAACACTTGGAGATCTTTTACAGAATACATGACTTAGAAGATGAATATATATAAAATATAGTCTTCAAACAAATGTTAATGATTGGTAACTTGATGTAAAAAGCCTAAGATAGAATTTGTTGGGAATTTCTAATTTATCCTTAATCTCAACATCAACGATCCATGACACTTCATTTCTATACCAACCCTAATGAGCTTCTTGCATGCTTTCTATAAATATGTTGAGAAAGGAAGGTAATTAAAATTTTGATCAATGATAAAAAATTGAAAATATCACAATTAGCGGCGGTTGCGTGTTTTCCTATTTCATGTAGAATTCTTATCACGCATAAAGAATGACGTTTTTAAATTAATAGTTCTTTTTCCTACGCTTTTCACTTTCTCTACTGCTTACCTGTGATAGATGGGGAAATATGGTATTTCATTCAATATTCGCATTCAATGCTCTCTGAAACAAATAAAAGCGTTTTTAGAAAAAAATCTGTGCGTTCCATTTACATGCCATTCTCTAGCTGTTCCGCAAAAAAAAAAAAAAAAAAAAAAACTGATCTTAAAAACTATTATTCTTTTATATAAATAATAATAATAATAATAATAATAATAATCGATATAAACATTAGCAGTATTATCTTACTGCTTGCTTCTTTGTAAGTAGTACGGAAATAAGGAAATACACAACCTAAAGTGAATAGTCAAAACTTTTAAAAGCTGCTTGCTGGTGAAACAAGTGAAATTCGGTTCTCTTTGCTTGCTAGGAGTAAACAAAAGAGATACAGAAAGAAACACGTCTTCTGTTTGAAAAATGCTTAAGTGCCTTAAAATTATAATCAATAACTCGGAATATCCCTAAAACAGTTAAATCTACAAAAGAATATAGGTATGTTACATAAATTTTATGTTTGAACGAGATCTACAATTTTTATGCAGTAAGTTTTTGTCTATCTCTTAACGGTTTACCAGTGATACAAAAGTTATACAGAAGCCATCCAGAATGAAGAGGTCTACAGGAAATTCAAGACATATATTTCGTTTGTCATGAAAATATCTTAAACATATGGTATTTAATCAAAATCGTTAGAGCCATTTTTGAAAAAATAAATGTTTTCAAAAAATGTTCCATGTAAAGGATAGTTAAGGTTGGAGCAATTTTCTTGAACATTTTCCTATCGCATCATTGGAAGATACTGAAATTAAATATGAAATTAAATGTCACGTTTGATATTTAACCGAATTTTCCTTTTTGAGCAATGCTGCCCACAGGCGCGAGTGCACACGCACAGACACACCCAAGGATATGTTTCTAAAAATGCTTTTTTTTTATTCAGGTGGTCTCAAAACATGTATTTAGGGTGAAATGTCGATATTGATTTTAGGTGGAATACAATACCTTTTCAATCCTCTATATACATTGTGCACGCATGCATGCTAGAGAAAGTAAAAAGTATTGTTTGTCTATGGAGAGGGAGGGAGGGAGAGAGAGATATGGATGAATGGTAGGATAAATATCAACCCTGTAATAGTCCAGCAAATTTCAAAGCGGCGCTTTTGGTGAAATGCTCTCCAGCTTAAACAAGACTACTTATATATGAAGTACGTTATCTGGGCTTTGAGCTCTCTGAAGCGTGTGTGTTTGTGCACGATTTTTTTTTTCAGCAAGTCTAGCCATTTAAATGGTACATTATTCGTTATTTTTACTTTCTCTAGCCTGCATGTACTATGTTACATAGTGGATAGAGAAGGTATTGTATTCTAGCCAAAAATTCGATGTCGAGATTTCACCGGAAATATATGTTTTGGGGCCCCCTAAGTCCAAAAAAAAAAAAGCATTTTTAGAAAAAGGCCCTTGTGTGTTTCTGTCTGTGTGTCTGTGGACAGCATAACTCAAAAACGAAAAGACTGTTAAATGACAAACTTGGTATTTAGGTTTAGCATCTTCCAAGGATGCGACTCGAAGATTTTTCAAGAAAATCCCCCCACCCCTAACTACCCTTTACATAGACAATTTTTATAAAATTTTATTTTTCTTAAAAATGACTCTAATGATTTTGATTAAAATACCACATATTAAAGCCATTTACATCACAAATAAAATGTATATATTGAATTTTTTGGGAGTAGCCTCTGAAGACCTCTTTATTCTGGATGAATTTTGCCGAATTAAAGGACAAAACTATAGCTTTAGCCTGTGCATTTACATATTTCCCTTCTACATATAAGGAAGCTAGTAATAAGGCCAATTTTGCTTATGTGTATTATGATTAACAAGATGTAGATAACAGATTAATGGTTTGAATAAAAAGTGTATTTACCGAACAGCGACATCGTGTGAAAGGAACGCATTCGATATTTTCCCTTCTACTTACAAGGAACCAAAGACAATTTGTGCTAATGTTTATCTCGATTATCATGAAGTAGATAGAAGAATAGGCCTTTTAACAATAATTTGTTACAGAGATGTAGAGAAAGGCATGTGATTGGTACACATCGGATTTTTTTTTCTTTTTATTTTTGGTAGAGTTAACCGTTTTCGAGATATTCCGGATTATTGGTTTCAATTTTAAGCCACTTAAACTTTTCTCAAACCGAAAGACATATTTCTTCTCGTTTTTAATTTGTTTATTCTTGGCAAGCAAAGAGAATAGAATTTCTATTGTTTCAAATAACGACAGGTTTTAAAGGGCTCGAGTATTGCTTTAGCCTGTGCATTCCCTTATTTCCCTTCTACATACAAAGAAGCAGGTAATTAGACTAATTCTGCTTATGTTTATCTTGATTGGCATAATGTTGATAAAATATTAATGTTTTGAATAAAAGAATTGTTTGCGGAACAGTTAGAGAAGGCTAATTAAATTACCAAAAGAAAAAGGTAAATAAATAATATTATCTTGGGTTTTCTGGGAGTAGCTTGTGCGGTTCGCTTCATCCTGAATGACTTGTTTAAAATAATTTTATATAACTGGTAAACTATAAGAGATATACAATGCTAACTGCGCAGAAAAGCACAGATCTCGTTTAGATATAACAGAATTAATGTGAAATACTTTTTATTTATTTATTTATTTTGTAATGTTTAATGTCCTTTTACCTGTTATGTCACATTGGATGAAGAATAAATGCAATGGATGCAACTATGCTCAAATTAGCCTGGGATTCATGGAGCTTAAAGTTACGCGACATTCGTGTTCTCAGGATAAGCGAAAACCCCAGAAAAATCTTATCCGGGTAACTCACCCTGACCGAAATCCGAACTCGGAATCTCTTGAACGTGAGGGTGACACGCTACCCCCAAACTATGGAAGTGGGCTGAAATACTTTTTATTGCAGCATTAACAATTTCCTACATATTCCTTAATATTAACTTTATTTTCAAATACTTTCTGTAATTGTATTCAGCGATCTACTTTGAACATTTTAATTCGATTAACATGAAATGGATAAAATAATAAGATTTTGTAAGAATGGGTATTAGAAACGTAATAAAAATTCAGGATGTGAGCATCCACATACTTTTCTCTACCCATTCTTTCTAAAGGCTGTTCTCATTAAATCTTGTTATTCATCTACTTCATGTTAACAATTGTAGAAACAGTATATTTATATATTTCCTTGTAAGTATCTTGGAGCTTGGGAAAGCAGAAGGCTTAAGCGATAGTCAATTTTTTGAGAGCTGGCATCTATGTGGTACTTTAAAATTTCGCCCTCTTACAAGAATAGGAAGAATCGGCGTTCCATTTACATCACTTTCTCTATTTATTTCGCAACAAACTATTCTTACGAAAGTTTATTCTCCTATCTACTTAGATAAACATTAGCAGAAATGGTTTTATTACATATTCCCTTGTAGGTTCAAAAGGAATAAGGGAATACACCAAGCTAGAGTGATAGATCTATATGTTATAGATAGATCTATGTGAACACATTGAAATTAGGTTTTCTTTGATCAGGAGCAAAAGTAAAGAAATAAAATGAGTATTGGAAAAAGTATATTAATAACAAGGAATGACTGGGAAATGGATAACTCCACAAAAATGAATTTTGCAAAAATTGTGTGCTCTAACATTTTTTGTGCAGTAACATTTTGTCTATCTCATGCGGTTATCACTTAGCTATGCAAAAGTCATCCAGAATGGACTTTAGAGGTTTTCCCAAAAAATTAAAGATGTACATTTCACTAGTCGTGAAAATACCTTAACATATGATATTTTAATTAAAATCGTTTGAAAAAATCAAACGTTTTCGAAACATGGCCCAGGAAAAGTTTGGAGTGAGGGATTTTCTTCAAAATCTTCGTGTTTTATCCATGGAAGCCCTGAATATACCTAATTATCAATTTTAGTATTTAAGGGACTTTTGATTTTTGTGTTATGCTAATCAAACACACACACACACACACACGCACACTCACACGGACCTTTTTCTAATTTCTTCTCTTTTTTGGTGTCACGAAAACACAAAATATTGAAGTTTTAGGTGGATTACAATACCTCTCCTGCCTACTATACGTGACAGAGAGAGTAAAAATGAATAACAACTTTCCATTTGAGAAAGTTATAAATAAAGGAACATTCAAACTAACGACTAGGAATACCTCAAAATAGTTAACTAAAAAAAACAAACAAACAAAAAAAAACATTTTACGTAAAATTTATACAAGATCTGTTTTTTCTATATAGTAAGATTTGTCCATCGCTATTTACCAGTTATACAAAAATCCTTCAGAATGAACAAGACTTCAGAGGTTATTCCCATAAAATTCAAGATGCACATTTCATTTGTCACAAAACCTTCTATAAAAGATGGTATGTTAATACATTTTTGAGGAAATCAACATTTTCTAAAAATGTCCCTTGTAAAGGATGATTTGGAATGAGGACATTTTATTCATAACCTCCCTATCACACCCTTGGAAGGTGCTGAACCAAAATATCATGTTTGTATCTAACCGAGTTTTCGTTTTTGAGCTATACTCTTCACAGGCACACACACGCAGATTTTTGTGTTTTTCATACGAGCAAAACGTTTTTCCGATGAATTTTTGTTATATAATTTTGGATTTTAGTGTAATATCTTCTCTACTTACAATGCAAGTATAGAGAAAGTAATAAACGATGTGGGTATAGGTGTACCCGATCAGGTTTACGAATTATTTTGAATGCAAAGTCCTTAAACTTTATTCTGATTTGAAATAATTGTTTTAAGCAACAGATTCTGCGTCCCAAGCGATGGCGAACTGAAGAAGTTTTTCCGGGAGAGTGACTTCCGGATAAGGGAGGTTTGCCTTAGCAACAGCGATGATGGTTTCAATTAATTGCATAGAGCGAGTGGCTGTTCCACATTGTTACCGGTGTACAATAGCCGGCAGGAAGTGGGCGCCATTGTTACTGGGATCCTGTGCGACCCTTCAGCCTCGCAACAAAAACACTTCGATAGGGGGAGCACCGTTTTAAAAAGGGTCATGGATCATTAATTAGCAAAGAGTTCCTTCCCCGAAAGGAAGCATTAGCAAGGCCTTCTGCGTGTGTGGTAGCTATACTATAATAATTCTACAGTTATCGCAAACGTCAGTTGTACAGCTTCCCTCAAAACAGAAGTGTCAAAACATTTTTTTTTTCTTTCTATATTCTGCGAATTTCTCATCTTCTATCCTTCCTTCAATTTTCTTCTACCCAGTCTTTACTCTCTCTCCCCATCCTGTCTCATTCTCTTTGCTTGGCCGCGTCGTGGCCGAGTGGTTAGACCACTCGCCTCTCACCTAGACGGCCCGGGTGAGATTTGTGGTGCACAAAGCGTCGTAGGGGCGGGTTTACCCCGGTTTCTCCGGTTTCTCCCGCCATCGCATTCCACTAGTGCTCCATCTTCATTCCATATGTCACCAGTATCATCACCTGCGGTGCCGCAAGTAGTAAAAACTGGGTGTTAAACGCTACTAATAAAAAAAAAAATATAATACTCTTTGCTTCCCTTTTACACTTCTTCTCTGTACCCGTGCTACTGTCCTCGTTTCTTCTGCCTTTCCTCTTGCTTTCTCTTATCTTTTGTTTTCTACCACCTCTTCCCTTCTCTCCCATCCTCCCCATTTGCCAACTCTTTCATTCTTGTTTGTCTCCTTTTTTTTTATCTCTGTTCTGTTATCTTCCCTTTTACTCCTCTGTTCTCTATTTACCATACTCTGCTTCTTCTTTCTTCTCTTCTCTCCCTCCTCTCTTTATTCTCATTTTTTGTTCTCCCCCCTCTCTCCCTCTGCTTTCTTCTCATTTTCCATCTCTTCTTCATCACTTCTCCTTTCTCCTCTCTTCTATTCTTCCACTGTTTTCCTTTTTCGTTTACCTTTGTCTATTGTCTGATAAAGCCCAAACTCTTACTACGTATTTGACAAAGTCTTTGCTAATTAGACTCTAAGGAGGTTCCCGAAGAAATCAGGCACAATATATTTTTACAATCGAAATCCTTTCTCCAAAAATTAAGGCTAATCAAACAACTGTAGTTTTAAGACCCAAGGTGTCTACTTGTATCTTATTTATCTTGGAATTTGGACTATAGATAGTCAAACGAAGTACGACAGCAGTCGGGACTGTGTCGAAAGGCGGAAATGTAAATGTAAATGGAGTGTTATTTATGGACGCCCTTTAACTGCTGAGGTTCTCAGCGTCCCATTCTTTATTGGGCGTGAAAGACCGCTTAATTTTGCTCAGAGGCCTCTCTATCAGGCTTGAGGTTCTTTTACGTGGCGTAAATCTACGACACGGGACCAACGGCTTTACTTCCCTTCCGAAGGAAACCATGATAAGGCTTTTGAACATGCGACCTTGGGTATATAAAGTCAGCATGGTAACCATACACCACGGAGGGCGACCGAAAGGCCCAGTCGGTGCAGTCAGATTTCTCTGGCAGAGTTGATGTTTCTAGCTATGCGCCTGAACTGTATTTGGAGCCTTCAAATTTATTGCTAATAAAACATAATACAAATACATCACAACCTAACATAAATACTTTCTTATATCTATGGCACCTTACATCACAATTATTATAACTAAATTAATTGATAAAATAAAAAAAAACTCTTTTTAAAATTAACAAATCAAACAAATAAGTATATTTAGGTTTTATTTATATAGATTGGTTTTAATTTAAGTATAGTAGGTACAGTTTTGATTTCGAGAACTTAAATTAATTTCAATATGTGGGATTAATTAAAACACAATAATTAAAATTATATGATTCAAGTCCCTTCCAAATTTAAATAAATGAGAATAAAAACTTAAAAATGCTATATAACATTAAAAACAGCTTAAAAGTCATAAATAAAATAAAAGGAGTAATATTTTAATTTTTCGCTAAGCTTTTCGATTTCGGCAAATGTGCACGGGCGAGTTTTCTCTGTGTTCTCCGGTTTCCCTCTTCATTCGTTCCACCCAATGCTCCATCATCACCTTTTCTTTCATCCATTTCATAGTCTCTTCTTACTCTCATGCCTCTGGCTACGGGCCGATAGGGTTTTCAGTCTCTGATTCAATGCTCATCTACTCCTCGACAGGCCTAGGACCCTAGGCATGCGCGTGTAAGTCCTGAGAGGTGTAGCCCTGCATACGAGGAGAATAAACTGAGTAAGTGAGTGAATAGGCAGGCAGGCGGATAAGTACTCGTATAATCACTGAAGTGCCTCCCGTTTTTCACCTCGCATTAGGCGGGGAAGAACTTGTACAGATTCTTTTATATTTTGAATTTGAGATCGTCAAATTTCGTGTATGTTACAATTTGTACTAATTTCCAAATGAATGGGAGCATATGTAATGTATCTCTAAACGAATCGATGCAGATATTACATCAATAAAACAAATGAACGAAGGAGAAAAATCTGATGCGTTACACTCACATGGCTTTCTCTAGCTGTTCTACAAACTTCATACATAAGATTCTTCTTCTTTCTGCACCTAGCTAATCGAGGTACTCATTAACAGAATGTCCTTATTATTTAGTTCCGTATAAGTAGGAAAAAAATAAGGGAATACACTAGGCTAAACCAATGGTCAAATGTTCTAAAAGCTGTCGTTATGCGATTGTCATTACAAATCGCTTCTTTTCTTGGCCAAGAGTAGAACAAAAGAAAAACGGACACTCCCGTCTGAGAAAAGTATAAGTACTTCACAACTGAAACTAATAACAATGAATAGCTCGAAAACGGTAAGCTCCATGAGAAAAATGTATATGACATAACTTGTGTTTTTAACAAGACCTAAATTGTTTGTACAGTAAGTTTTTGTCTATCTCTTACGGTTTACTAGTTATGCCAAATTAAGCAAAATTCATTCCGAGTAAACAGATCTTCAGAAGCTATTCCCAGAAAATTCAAGATATAAATTTTATTTGTAAGGTAAATATCTTTAATATATGATATTTTAATCGAAATCGTTAGAGACATTTTTAAGAAATCAAAAATTTCGAAAAAAGTTCCATGTAAAGGGTAGTTTGGGGTGGGGGGATTTTTCTCAAAATCTTCGTGTCGCATCCCTGGAAGATACTAAATTTAAATATCAAGTTTGGTATTTTAGCTATTTTTCGTTTTTGAGTTATCGTGTTCACAGGCACACGGACACGCGGACACACACACAGACCTTTTTCTGAAAATGCTTTTTTTGGATACAGGTGGTCCTAAAACATGTATTTCCGGAAAAATCTCGGTATCGAATTTTTTTGGTGGAATACAATACTTCTCTATCCCTATGTACGTACATTATACATATGGGGCTAGAGAAAGTAAAAATCTATCCATTAAGCTCAATTCTGATGTGAATAAAGCATCAGTTAGACCGTAAATTTCGCATGTAATTATCCGCATAATTAATTTCTTCTTTAGCGGGCTAATTTCCCTCTCATTCAACTATGTAAGTAATGCCGCTCTTTTGAGTTATGTCGGACCAAGTCAAGATATTTGAATACGACTGAAGGCGAAAGGATTACGGGTTTGAATACCCCTATGGGCATGAATGTTTAGTGCTATGTTTTATTTAACCAAATGTGTATTTCTGTATTTGTGTACTATCTTAAGTCATTCTCTCCTCCTGATGGACAGATAGGTTACGCCTGAAGACCAATATAGGAAGGGGGAAAAAAAAAAGACTGAAGAACATAAAAAAAAGAAGAAAAAAAAGAAATCTGATATGTTCTGACTTTTTCTACTTGTTCTGCAAACAGTATTCTTGCAAAACATTATTCTTCTATATTCTTCATGCTAATCGAGAAAAACATTAGCGAAATATTATTATTTAATTCCTTATAAGTAGAGGAGAAATAAGGTAATATACTAGACTAAAGCGATAATCAAATATCTTAGAAACTTTCGCTATGTCATTGACGTTGCAATTTGGTTCTCTTTGCATGGACAGGAGTAAAACAAAAGAAAAACGGACAATGCATTCCTATTTGAGCAAAGCATAAGTATTTTATAGTTGAGACCAACAGCAAGGAATACCTCGGCAACAGTTTACTCCACAAAAAATGTATATGATATAAGTTACACTTTTTTTTTTTTTTTTTTTTTTTTTGTTGCGTGTATCAACTTTTGTCTGGCTCTTTCGTTTACTAGTTATGCTATAAAGTCATTCAGATTAAAAACGATTTCAAATAAGGTCTTTCCCAGAATATTCAAGATATACATTTTATTTGTAATGTAAATGCCTTTAATTTTCGGTAGTTCAATCAAAATCGTTAGAGAAAATCAGAATTCTTGAAAATCTTCGTGTCGTGTCCTTGGAAGGCACTGAACTTAAATATCAGGTTTGGTATCTAACCGACTGTTTGTTTTTGAGTTATCCTGTTCACAGACACATGGACACAAGCGCGCGGACATTTTTCTAAAAATGTTTTTTTTATACAGAGTCTCTAATACATGTATTTCCAGTGAAATATCGGTATAGAATTTTGGGTGGAATGCTATACCTTCTCTACCGATGTACTATGTACGAAGCAGAGAAAGTAAATAAATATAAACGAAATATATTATTTTAATGATCCTTCTGATAATAGAAAAGTGGATCCAGACTGAAAAAGCCAATGCCATGACTGGGATTTGTACTATGGATGTCCTGATAATTGCCTCGCGAGATTACTCTCTGAAGTTATAGTAACTGACTAGATTTCCAGAACGCTCTAGGATGGGAAATTCTAGGATAGGAAATTTGCAGAAGATTCTGGTTATAAAGCGTCCAATGTTTACGCTGGGTTGTCGCGCTACTTATCTCTGTTTACCAATGCCGACCTCCCTATAACCTTGGGCCATAGCCATTGCATCACGCTGGTGTATTATTTTCCTGTAAATATAGGCAGTGTTCTAGTCATTCAGAACTGAAAATATATTAAACATTGTTTAATGGAATATAAAATTAAAAGTAACGATTAATAACCCTTTTATATCAATAAATGGTTGTGTCATTTTTCATATGCCCCTTTTAAAGTTTTAACTTAAAGAGTTTTATAATAAGAAAAGTTCAATGACACAAAATGAAAAAAAACAAATACAAAAAAAAAAACGATAAAATTGAATATGACCATAGGTAAATCTCAGGAATTTTACATAAATATTACAGTAGCGGGAGAACAAACCCAGGATTACGATGAAATTTACTGTGAAATTTGTAATATCTAAATACAGGGTTACTACAAAAGAAATAGACAACTTCAACTGTCTGTAAAACAAAAACTATTAGAGATAGCAACCTAATTATTTTGGAGGTATGTTGAGAAACACTCAAAGTTTTGTTTGTTACTATTGGTAATGCTGTAGTATTTTGTTTGTTGTTGCAGAAGCTGAAATGGCGGAAAATCCTGTGGAAAAGGCATATTGCGTGTTGGAATTTGCTAGAACGCAATCAGCAACTGTTGTCCAACGACATTTTAGAACACGTTACCACAAAACGCCACCGACTAGACAGTCAATCTACGACTGGTATAGAAAATTCGAGACAGCGGGCTGTTTGTGCAAAGGGAAGAGCTCGGGAAGACCAAGAGTTTCGGAAGAAAACGTTGAACGTGTTCGTTCTGCCTACATAAGAAGCCCACAGAAATCGACATCTAGGGCAAGCATGCAATTACAAATTGCACAGCAAACTGTATGGAAAATCTTGCGGAAGCGACTGCACATGATGCCTTACAGATTACAGATGTTGCAGTTCCTGAGTGAAGAAGATAAGTTTATACGGCGTGACTTTTGCATCGACATGTTGCGACATGATGAAGACGATGCTGGTTTTTGTGAGCGCATCATTTCATTTTTGTGGTAACGTGTTCTGAAATGTCGTTGGACAACAGTTGCTGATTGCGTTCTAGCAAATTCCAATACGCAATACGCCTTTTCCACAGGATTTTCCGCCATTTCAGCTTCTGCAACAAAAAACAAAACACTACAGCGTTACCAATAGTAACAAACAAAACTTTGAGAGTTTCTCAACATACCTCCAAAATAATTAGGTTGCTATCTCTAATAGTTTTTGTTTTACAGGCAGTTGAAGTTGTCTATTTCTTTTGTAGTAACCCTGTGTATAAGGTATCTTATTGAAATCTATATGCGTTATTGTATACAATAATAGTGATATTTCTGTCACGTATCAAAATTCTAGGTTACTGTGGTTATTTAAATAAAAACCTTTTATTGTCTAAATTCAATGTTCTAGTAAAATACAGTTTTTAGAATATCCACATAAAAGAGCCCAGTCTTACAGTAAGTGAGTTTAAAAGGGATCTGTCATATTGTATTTTTATATTAGCCCTAATAAGTGTAGAAAAAGCTTTTGATTATTCAAAACTTAGAGCATTATTTCAGAAAAGTAATATGGTCATTTTCTTTAATGTGCTTATGAGAGGAAGTATAAGCATTTTGAAACAAATTAGTGAAAAATTGTATCCTGTGGAATATTTGCAATGTGATAAAGTGTTGGAAAAGGGTTTGCGAGAAAATAAGTTTTAATTTGGGAGTATCTATTAATAAGCATGTACCTAATAATTTATAGCTTCTGTTAATTGTTATGTGGGAAGAATTTTATATTTTCTTAAAGTTCATATAATTTTATTATGAAACAAAATAATTGTTTAATTTTGCACAATTTTTGGTCAAATTTCACAGAAGCATCACCTGAACGTGACGGAACGTAACGTGAAGTTAAGAAATGCTGCTAAACTGAAGACGTATTACACTTTAATTTAACGTTACAGGAATTACTCTTGATTAGCAGTTTTTGTTATTTCATGCTAAGCTTCACGCCGAAAGGTTGTAATTACAATATGACATCACTTAACGGAACGGGAAGGTAAATTTCGACACTGCCACTGACTTGCGTCACGTTAAATCACATTAAGTCAAACCTAAGTGACTTTTTATACAATGTGTTAGGCTTTCGCGTTACATCGCGTTAAGCGTCACGTTACGTTAAGTTCATTGAATCCCGGCATAAGCACCGGAGGGATTACTTTGTTCTCGTTCTGTAGAAACATTCAATAACGTGACATTTTCGAAGTAGGGAGGTCATCAGCTGATGCTAAACAATTGAAATGTATATTTAGTGAGTGGTGATGTAGCATTGGTTTTGATAATCGATATTTTAGTCACATGGGAACAGAGACCTCCGCCCGGTATTGTGAGATGCGTGAACAGGCCAATGAACGTTTCCCACGCACAGTTTTCGCATGCGGCCGTGGAAAAGAATGGAAATGTTTTTAATGACGTTCCGAAGGTTACCGCAGTGAGCATGCGTGCAGACACATAGCCAAGCTGCATTCTTCTGTTTGCGATTCATTTTAGATAATAATGTCTAGGGGAGGTTGTTCCTTTAAATAACGAATATGCACATAGCATTAATAAAATATCGAACATTATAGATATTGCCAATATACGAAATTATTATTTATGCTAATTAGTTTATTTATGCTGGTATAGCTTATATTTTTGTAATTTGCGTGTAAACATTGAAATAAACAACCCAAAATATCTTGCATAAATTCGAGAATTTTGGAGAGAGTTTTGAGGTTCCCTAAAATAAAAAAGGTACTTTTAGCCAAAGGTTCTTTCTTGTGTCAGTGTGAATGTGTGTATGTGCGTGTGTGTATGTGCGTGCGCGCGCGCTGGACAGCATATCTCAACAACAAAACTTGGCTAAATACCAAACTTATTTAATTTCAGCAACTTCGAAGGATGCGACACGAAATTGATTGAGTTTCTCAAAAAGATTTTGATTAAAATACCTAATGGTTAAAATGTTTCTCAAATATGTAGTTACATTTTTGTGGGATTAACTGTTTTCGAGATATTCCTTGTGTTTGGATCCAATTTAAAACAAAACAGTTTATACTTTTGTCTAATGGCAAGTAGTTATTTGCTTTTCTTTATCCTAGTCAAGCAAAGAAAACTAAATTTTAAAGACATGCCATACTGACCAGCTCTTCAAAGATTTGAGTATCACTTGAGTCTACTATATTCCCTCATTTCCAAAGGAAATGTACAATAAAGGAATTTCTACAAATGTTTGCTAAATTAAAGCGAAGTAGATAGAAGAATGGGCGTTTTAAAGAATAAAGCGTTGAAGAATTGGTAGAGAAAGTCATGTGAATATTACCATCATAATAAATAAATATATATGTATATTATTTTCTTTTTTAATTTGAGAAATGTCGTGCCTAGTGGTTACACTACGCGCCTTTCCTCCAAGGCAACCATGGTTTGATCTTAGGTGACTGCATGTGGGATTTGTGGTGGACAAAGCGGCGCAGGGGTGGGTTTTCTCCGGGCCCTCCCCCGTCATCGCATTCCACCGGTGCTCCATCTTCATTGCATATATCATCAGTGTCATCTGCGGTGCCATTGTAAAAATACCATAACATTACCACATGCCCCCTTAATAGTCATCGGAAGCGAAAAAATCCTTAATAACTTTGCTTCGTATCCAGGAATTTCTCCAAACATAAATGATATGCAAGGACAACATTTAGCAATAGTTCACCACTAAAGCATACGTCGAACTGATCGTCATACCTGTTCGAGTTCAACTTAATTGAAGTGACATATTTTCAAATAAATTAAAAGGTTAAACAAATAGTACTGGTAAAAATTATCATAATTTAATTGTATATATCTGAAAAAATAAAAAAATAAAATAGAAAAAAAAGCAATTGAAAATATCTGATATACAATCACATGACTTTAGTCACATAACTCTGTTTATGTAGTTATTCTATAAGAATTCATTAAAAGAGTGTTTTCCTATTTGTTCCCTATTACACATAGGGAACAAATAGTACACATTAAGTACTTTTATAAGTACCATGTGAAAAACATGCATTATCAAGATTAGCCTGTAGTGCCGACATTTTTAAATGTGATTGCTGTCTCAGTCTCTTGTATGCTCCTGAGTAGTTAGTACAAAATGTGTATTCAGGCTACTGAGAGACCACGGAGATGTACACGCCATTGAAACGTCTGGGGAACAAGGGGAGAAGCCCAGTGGACCACGGCCTACAAGCCCGGTTTCGTTTTCTATAAACAGATATTTTGTGCTTACCACCCCCGGGAGGAACGGAAGACGTATAGGTACCGCAGGCAGGCCGGATGTCAGAGACGCACAGAGCTCCCTAACGGTTCCAAGAATAAAGACCTGGTCACATCGGAGAGGCTTTCCTTTAGCGTAACCGGGGAAAAGTCGATTTATTTAGGCAGGGCACAGAAGGCTGCATGTGTCCGATACTGACGTAAATAGCCGTCTCTAAGCATACCAGACATATGAAAGTGAATGCGAAATGATACGAAATACGGGAAATCAAATCATTGGCAGAAGAAAAAGTACCCAAGAATTCGCCTAGCTAACAAAGGAACTCACGGAAAACCCAGTTAGAGTGGTCGACCCCAGAAATGTATCCCAGGACCTCGTGAATGCCAGCTTTACACGTTACCGCGAAACTATCCCTTTCGTGTTCAAATCTGGACATCTATTGCCGACACGTGCTCCACTGAGACATGGTGTTGGTGTTGGTACACTGGATGCGTTTCGACAACGTCTGCGAACATGCAAACGCGTCCAGTGTACCAACACCAACACCATTTCTCAGTGGAGCACGTGTCGGCAATAAATGTCCAGATTTGAACAAGAAGACAGCTTCACTGTATGTAATGGCTTTTTAAAATTTTTAAAAACTATCCCTTTCGGTCTATTATGTAATTATTTAATAAACTACCAAACTGCCTCACATTTGATGTGTGCAGATAACCCTCCATGAGTTAAAAGAGTTGTAGAACTCAAAGAGGGCAATTCAAGTTAAAACTAGTAAGTGGAGAACTGGCTGAGAGATCGCTTTTTACCCCTCTTGCTTATCGGCACAGACGGTGAGCAGGACGCTCTCATTGAGTTGTGAAAACAAAGATCGCTCTTGCCAGTTTTCCACCGATCGGTTTTTAACTAAAGATAGCCCTGTTGACTTTTGCAACTCTTTTATTGTACGAAGAGATATCTTCACGCGTCAACTAAGGGGAGTTCGGCCACTTGATATGGGTAAGAGTATTAAAACATTCTGATGTGTTATATTCACTTGACTTTCTCTACCCGTTCTTCAACAACTTATTCTTAAAACGCGCATTCATAAATCTACTTCACGTTAATCCAGATAAACGTTTGCATAAATGCTTTTATTATGCATTTCCTTGTAGATTCAAAGGAATAAGGGAATACACTTAAGCAATAGTAAAATGTTTTAAGAGCTAATTACTCTATGATAACTTTGAAACTCTGTTCTCCTTGCTTGACCAGAAGGAAGAAAAACTAATAACACCCTATTTGAGGAAGTATCATAATCATCTAAAGGTAAGTGCCTTCTCAATGCAACATTTTTCTCTTCTTTGTACTATTCTTCTCATTTCTTCATAACTAGAACATTCAGTGATTTCTACTTATAGCTTGTTCTAATATTCTCTTTCTAAGTATTCCTTTAGTTTTCTTCCTGAGTATAAGAATTTTAATATTGAAACCAATAATAAATGAATATCTGCGAAATGGTTAACTAAAAAAATGTGACAAAAATTTAATATTTAACGAGATCCATGTTTTTTTTTTTTTTTTTTTTGTTTTTTTTTTGTACAGTAAGTTTTATCTATATCGTACGGTTTTCCAGTTATGCAAAAGTGTTTTACAGAGTGAACAGGACTTCAGAGGTATTTTCAGAAAATTCAAAATATACATTGTATTTGTTATGAAAATGCCTTAAATATAAAATATGGTATTTTTTATTAAAATCTACAAGAGATTTTTTTTTGAGAAAATCAAAACTGCTTAACTTTCTTGCATGTAAGGGTAGTTTGGAGTGGAACATTTTCTTTAAAATATTCGTGCCACATTCTTGGAAGATGCACTTAAATGCCAGGTTGGTATTTAACCGACCTTTTGTTTTTGTTTTTGAGACACACACACACACTCACGCGCGCGCACAAACACACATAGATATACCCACACAAGCGTACCTTTTTCTAAAAATGCTTTTGTTACTCAATTCAACTTCAAAAGTGTATTTCTGACATCTCAGTATCGAATTTTTGAGTGAAATACAATACCTACCCTACTTACTATACTTAGTAGAGAAAGTAAAGATTTTCCAGTAGGTAAATACTCTCTCTATACTATAAAGTTAGAGCTAAGGAAATTTACACTGTTAGGGTAGAAGTACTCGGTCTCTTTCTGCAACCTAAATCTGGCTTCGAGTATTTTAAATTTCAAATTCGCGATGTGTTATTTCGGATATCAATACCGCTATGTTATTTCTGTAACGTATTCTGCGCATTACATTTTATCTACATCGTACCAGCAGGTACGATACCTAGATTTCATCTGAAATACATGTTTTGTGTCCCCTGAATAAAACGTACAGACTTTTAGAAAAAACGTTTTTGAATATGTTTGTCTGTGAACAACATACCTCAGAAATAAAATTTCAAGTTTGGTATTTAAGCTCAGTATCCTCATTTCAACCCCAATCCCAAACTGCTGTTTACATAGAAAAATGTTTTAATTTTCTCAAAGTGCCTCATTAAAATGTCATTATCTTACATATATTAAAATTATAATCGCTAAACTCTTACTACCCAATTGTATATACACATGCTAAGTACACCATAATATAAACTAACTTAATACATGTGCGATTATCTTCGAATTTTCAAGGAGTTGTTAATCAAATGTAGTTCAAAACATTTTATTGATTTGGGATAGTACGAAGGCCGTTTTTCTCAACCTCCGATAGGCTATAAATAAAAGACCAATTCATAGGAAACAATTATTTTATCATTAAAGTTTTGTTCACTTATGGTTACTTTTCAACATAATTACCGAACAGATTGAGACATTTATCGCACCTGTGCACAAGCTTTGCAATACCCGCTTCAAAAAATGTTGCCGCCAATGATTTCAAATGAGCATTGACGTTGTTTTGAAGATCCTCGTACTTTACGACATTTGCGGAGAACCATTCAAAACAAACGAAGAGGAATGCTGACTTCAGGAATTGTGTTGATCCATGACAACGCTCGGCCACACACTGCTGACACAACCCATCGGCTCCTTGAACATTTTCAATGGGACATTTTCGATCATCTGCCGTACAGTCCTGACCTGGCACCCAGCGACTTTCACCTTTCCCTGAACTGAACACTTGTCTAGGAGGGCAGCGTTGATTTTCAAATCAACGTCGATGCTCATTTGAAATAATTGGCGGCAACATTTTTGAAGCGGGTATTGCAAAGCTTGTGCACAGTTACGATAAATGTCTCAATCTTGTCGGTGATTATGTTGAAAAGTAACAATAAATGTACAAAACTTTTAGTAATAAAATAATTGTTTTCTATGAACTTGTCTTTTATTTATAGCTTATCAGAGGTTGAAAAAAAAAAAAGAAAAAAGAAAAGAAAATTTTAGCTTCCGTTTAATACTGTGTGGTGCCATTCTGCAGTCATGCGATAGCCATGAGTACTAGGTAAGGGAATAGCCAAGAGTGCTTCTTTTTGCAAGTGCTGAACGAAAGGCTACGCGAGGTACGTATGAACTCCAGAAGAATGGATTAACTTCAAATTTCTGGCAATTGCTTGTGAAGGAATGTTATGTACTTTTGCATAGCATAAACCATAAGAGGAACATATATCTTTAAAACATATAATTAAATATAAACACTTTCGTGACATCAGCCATTTACGAGACATGGCTGTTATTTCCCTGAATGTTTCAAAGCTGTTGTTATTTCTGAAGAGTTGTCTCGATGTCATGGAAAGGAAAAGAAACGCTTCTGCAACGGTTATGTCGATCAACATGTAGTAGAAAGAAAATAAGCTTTTTACTTTCTCTACATGTGCATATTGTACAGAGAAGATTTTATATTCCGCCCAAAAGTTCGAGATTTCATCGGAAATACATGTTTTGGGACCTTCTGAATAAAAAAATAAAAAAAAATAGAAAACGATCCGTGTGTCTGTGGACAGAATAGCTTAAAAACTAAACGATTGTTAAATACTAAACTTGGTATTTAAGTTTATTACCTTCCAAGGATGCGACACAAAGATTTTCAAGAAAATCTCCCACCCCAAACTACCCTTTACATGGACAATTTTTTGAACATTTTGTTTTTCTCAAAAATGGTTCTAACGATTTTGATTAAAATATCGTACCTATATTATAGATATTTACACAACAAATAAAATTTATATCTTGAAAATTCCGGGAATAGCTCTTGAATTCTGCTAGGTGAATTTCAACGAATTTTGCGTAACTAGTAAACTTAAAGAAATATAGAAACACTTATTACACAGCAATGTACATCTCGTTAAAACACACAATTTGTCATGTGAATTTTTGTTGTAGAATTGACCATTTCCAAGATACCGCTTGTTATTGGTTTCATGTTCAAAACTATGTAACTTTTCTCAAACAGGGTTACCTTTCCTAACATCTCACTTTGGCCTTGTAAAGCACACCGAACTTTATTTGTTCGAGTAGCGACCAGCTTTTAAAATATATGATTATTGCTTTAGCCATATTTCCCATTTGCTTACAAGGAATCAAGTAATAAGAACAATTTCTGCTAATACTTATCTCGATTAGCATGATGTAGATAAAAGAATATCCTTTCTAAGAAAATATTGTTTGCAGAACGGGTAGAGAAAGTCATGTGAATGAAACACATGAAAGAATGTAAGCATTTTAAGAATGGTTTGTAAAATACAAGCCAAACAAATAAACGAAAGCGGGTAGAGAGAGAAGGAGAGAGCGATGGTTGTAACTTATCAGATGTATAAAGTAATAACAACATAATATATATTATTGTATGCTGTTATTATATTTTCGAAAATACAATGAAGATCACAAAATAATAGCTTGTATCTAAATTACTCTCCCCATGTATCGTCCATACAGCTGCCATGTCCTTTCTCTCCCTATTGCTCATTTTGAAACGCTCGTGAACGATGGTTTTAGTACTTACTTAAGAGTCAAAAGGATGAATGGCTACGAGTTAAAAAGTGAACACCAGATGGGAGTAAAGAAAGCGTATCGACCTCGGGGTAAGCATTCTCCAATTCGATTCGAGAGCTCTCGATTAGTCAGCGGAGCACAAGCACTTGACTGCCACGCGACCTTTATTTCTGTGCGGTTTGTCACACTGCTACAGTTTCCCCTCGTCTACACACACGAGAGCTCTTGGCACAGTGGAACAAATCCCTCCACCCTATTAGCGGTTATATACTACTGCACGGATAAAATTATCGCTATCAATCGTTTTGTTGGTGTGAGAGAGGGTTTAATAGCAACTAGAGTCGATTTATTCTTCTCGCAACTGTGTATAATCGCTCGATATATGCGGAGCACCAGAAGGAGGAAAAAGAATATGAAGCAACGAGCTTTTACCCGCGGCTTCGCATGCACCCATTTTTGTGTGGCATTGGAGTAGCACTTTGTGGTATTTAAAACAGCCTCAGAAAACTCTATTGTCTCCAGGTTGCCACTGCGTTTCAATTTTTTTTTCTGTAATGCTATTTATCATAACTTTTTTTTGATGACTGTAAAAAAAAAAGGTACCTAAAGGATCCTGATTTATTTTAGAAAACTATTTAGCCCAGATAAAGTAACAGAAACATTAAGTAATATTAATCCATGAATCCAATATGGAGTATTATCACCGCCTGCCTCAACTTCCAATCTGAGTCAAAAGTTCTTCAGGTTTCCATTTTAAGTTGGAAATAGAAGAAATTTCCTGCAATATAAGTTTCCTGTTTAGTTTTAATACGATTTGATTATTTATTTTATCACAGTGCTTCAGCGTAAACAATACTTTAAGTATCATTTCTTTGTGGTATAAAAATATACTAGTTATTCTGAAATATGAACACATTGGAGCCATAAAAGGGCACGCTTGTACAAGAGGTCATGATGTTTTGTTGAGAATGCCATGGAATAGAAATAGTAGTTACGCCACCAAGTATAAAAGTTTCTGCCCACAATTCCTTTCAATTAAGTATAATAAATGCCAGTGGCAGTTTATTGCAAGGAATATACATAAGTGGACACGATGTAACATTTCACAACTCAGAGTTTAATCGTGGTATAACTTTATTGTGCAATTGACTATAATAAATTAAAAAAAATCAGCAAACAAAAAGAGACAATCGATCTTACTTTATATATGTTTCTTTAATTGCCATTTATCAAATATTATGTATGTATTAATGAAATTGTGTCCAAACCTCTGAAGAACCTTTATTCTAATTTTATATATTGTGTATGCACTGAAATTATGGATGTCAAAGCCTTCTAATAATCCTCATGTAAGAAAGTATTGCTTTATTTTCTTCGTATTTATGTTGTAATAAATAAATCTGATGTATTTCTTTCTTTGCCTATTCTGTAACTATTCTTATAAAACGTATTCTTCTCTCTGCTCATGCTATTCGATTTAAACAGGAGTTTCTGGAACTACATCGGTGTAACACAGAAAGGATAGGGAGTAAACCCCTCTGTTGTTCTACTCCTCTTGCCAGTAGGTCATGTCAGAAAACAAAGCAGTATCAAAAGTGGAAGAATCTAGTTATTTCAACAGAAGTTGGTAGGATCTAGAAAACCAAGAAAAAAGTCGTATGTGCTATATTCACATGCCCTTCTCTAAGCATTTTCAACAAACTAATCTTTAAAATGCACATTCTACTAACTATTTTATGTAAATTCTGAAAAGTACTTTCACAAATGCTTTATTACGTGTTTCCTTGCAGATGGAATAAGGGAATGCAATATGCTTAAGCGATAATAAAACCCCTCAAGAGCTGTCGCTTTATATGGTACTGAAATTCCGTTCTCTTTGTTCTACAAGAGCAATAAAAAAGGAATGTCGTTCCATTTGAGGAAAGATTAACTATTTTAAAATTCAAACTAATAATATCTCGAAAACGGTTTATTCCATAAAATGGGGAAAATATTACATAAATTGTGTGCTTTCAGCAGCTGTACATTTTTTATGTGACTTCTGTGTCTATCTCATATGGTTTACCAATTACGTATGTGAAAGTCATCCAGAGTGAAGACGACTTCAGAGGCTATTACCAGACAATTTAAGATACACATTTAATTTATCATAAAAATGTCCTAAGCATATGGTATTGTAACCAAAATCGTTAGAACCAGTTTTGGGAAAACAATTTTCGAAAATGCTTCCAAATAATAGGTAATTTGGATGGGAGGATTTTCTTAAAAATATTCGTGTTGCGTCCCTGTAAGATGTTAAATTTAAATGTATCAACTTGGTATTTCACCGATATTGTCAGATATGCTGTTCACACACACACACACACACACACACACATACACACACACACAAAACGCGCGCGCACACACAGAATAAGTCAGAATTACACCGTATAATTTTAAGGATTCAGGGGTCTATTTGACCGTTTTCTTCTATGTGTGCACGAAAACGTTTTGTTATGTTAGATGAATTTCCGTCGAACAGGTCGTTACATGGCTTTGAGAGAGTTTTGAAATAAGAGTGAATTTTCAATTATATGGCATCAAATTCATTTTCTCTGAGTGAGTCAAAACTTCTTAAGCGATAATTAGAGTCTATGAACCCTGTTATCAAACACATAACATACGCAAATAATGCTAGTGTTGCTCGATTTTTTCCCTACGTTATACAAATTACTTGAGTAGTTAAAAAATATTATTTGATGCATTCACGCGCTTTTAAAAGACCTCAAACATAATTATATTAAAAACAAAACAAGATTAAGCGTGTAAGTGATTATAAAAACATTCAAAATGCCGACCGTTGACTTCGGAGTATAGTTGATAGCATGGTTGTAATGAATGCATATCACGAATAGCAACAAATGCTACAAAGGTGCTGGCTATCAGTTCCTCTTCACTATTAAACGGGATCTCGTACATAAGAGTCTGAACATGTCCCCAAAGGAAAACTCCGAAGAGGTTAGATTTGGTGAATACATTTGCCATGATTTCGGTGCTCCTCCTTCTGTCCAGTGATCAAGATACGTTATACTTAGGAAATCCTTTACGTCACCAAAATCATGAGCAAGTGCCCCATCCTCTTCTGGAGTATTCCTAAAAGAACGTCTTGCAGGTTTCTTGCAAAATATGTTATAAAAACCGCAGGTAAATGTGCCCCGTCAATTGTAGAGATAGCTAATAGGGCCGGAAGAGTATCATTCACAATTTTAATCCAAATATTCATTGCAAAGTAGTATTTGTTGGTTGATTGGTACGTTCAGGAGGGAGCACTACACTGAGCCACCATGGACTTATTGTACGCCAGACTCCAGGAGGATAGGGTGACATGAGAGTGTCCAAGCCGAAACCGACCGTGGGGAAAGAGCCACCGGTGGAGGCACGCAAATATATCCCAATTAGTTCTTCATCTCGACGAATGATTTTCTGAGATGAAATGAAGAGACGGGAAGTATCGGGGAATGAAGAAACTTCCCACCTAGTGAACCGTGAAAACCCCCGCAAAAAAGAATGGGTCAGAGGCAAGTCGCGAGAATCGAACCCACGACCTCCCGAATGCCAATCTCACCTGGCTCGGTTAAACTGGAGTTAAATATTTGTACCTCCTACAGCTCTAAGGTTTTTCTGTGCCCAAATATGAGTTCTGAATGTTAAACATAGGTGTTAGGGTTATGAGTGCGCAGATTTAGCATTGCTGGGAGATCCAAATATGACGAATAATAAAGCCCAATAACAGCTTCATTTTTCTTGAAAAGTAACGGAGATAATTGAACATGATTGAATACATTATCTGCATAGTCTGGCAACAGAGTAGGACTTAAGAGCCGAATGTGTTGTTTTGGTTTGTGGTCAGGCCAACGCTTTGTTTTGGTTTCTGCTTAGGCCAGTTCGCCGCGTGCCTGTTTGTTTATACTACCATTAACGAGTGATGGGGTGGTTTTCTTTCAAGCACGACCGCTGTACACACAGCACAGCACGGTGAAATTATCTCGAATATGGATAACTTCGAGATACTTCCACGAAACAAGCTTCGGGCGAAAACAAACAAAAAAGATGTTTCAAAGTTATTTGATCGTATTCAGAATCCTAAATTAAAAGTTGCGTGGGGTTACACATAAGATTTATCTGATGATAAAATATTAAACAAATTCAATTGTGAATTATGGAAATACCTCATTCAAGTATGTATTGGATAATTACATCAAAGACATATCTTTGCAAAATAGGAAATTTATTAATGGCCAATAACTGCAACATCAACAATATATGTTCATTCACAGTAAATGCTCAAAATAATCTCTTAGAATCTGTGCAGGCATCGCACATTCTTAGCCAATTATGCCTACCCTCGTTAGAGCTTCTGCGTTCTGCCCATCTCTAGGGCTGCTTCAAACACAAATGTGCCAAGATTGCCAATGGCAGCAATCTCGTTATGTTCACCTTAAGTCTTCGAATGCCCACAAAAATAATAATCTAAACGATTGAGCTTTGCCATAAGCAAGAAGTATAGTATCTAGGTACTCTTGATTTGTAAGACTGCCATAGATCTAAATGTATTTAACGCATCAGAAGCGCATCTGATATCTTCAGTCTACATTACTGTCAACATCCCATCTTCCATCCCAGTAGGCATGCTGGAATCCAATTCTTTAATATCATTTTGCTAAAGCACTCATTTTAACAATAAATGGTAAAATCACGAATAACACATCTTTTGTAGCTCTACCTCGCTATTCTAGTTGCAGAATTAACGATAAAGTGATATATTCGCAATCAATCATTTGAATATTTTTATTTTATATTTATACAGTCCCGCACCATAGATGAAAGCGGTACAGCTTACTGCTTATGTTTCAGCTTAACCTCAGGAAGTTGCCGTTGAAGTCTGCGCACTCATACCCCTAACACCTTGTATATCATATAAATAAACAGAACCTTTCTTTCGTCCACAGTATGGTAGTCGGAAATCTTGGTTGATAATTTATGCAGAAGCCACTGGGGTGGAAAGTCATCTGGGCCTAGTGCTTGAAATCGGATGAGATGATATAATGCACTTTCTATTCACGCAGAATTCTAGTAACCAAAGGTTGTCTTTATACACATCGTATTGTTTTTGTGCTTGTGAGACCCGGCCAAGAATCTGTTTACATTTGTTCTTACATTTCTTGTACTCCGGTACAATGCGTTTGCTATTGGAAAGTTCTTATTTCTCACAATCGCTGATGTACGACAGCAAAGGTACATGAGTAAACTTCAACATTAAGATCTCGTGCCCTTTTCGCATTTCCCCAAGTAGCACTATATCCGTAATTCATGTCTGCAACTCTGGGACGTAAACTGGGACATTTTAACAATAGACTGTAAAACTGAAAATCATTCCAGTAAACGGAGCACTTAAGCTTGCCATGATAACAGACTGTCTATCCTCTCCTATTGTAGAAACCACAAAGTCACAAAATGCTGTAGAGTCAGTAACGGCTCGAGAGAAAACATACAGCAGCGGCATCATCATCATCATCATCATCATCATCATCATCATCATCATCAACAACAAAGACGGAGGTGATTGTACTGATGCATAAGTTGTCTTTACGAAAGAAAGTGTAGATAGTTTTGTGGATGTTTTTTGCATACATCGTTAAGTACCTATAGTTTTAAGGCAAACATGTATATGTAAATTAAACTATAATTGAGAATGTGGTTCGTATGAAATATGCAGTTCCACGCACAATTGCCTTATCTACTTCTGCCAAGGTCACAAGATGGCAGGAATAACTCACTCTTACGGTCACAGAATTAAGAAGTATATGATAAGAAGCATTAACATTGTTGCCATCTAGCGACCTTGACTTCTATCGCAGTGAGTTATTGATAGAGGGCGGAAAAGAAACTTCTCATTGAAAACGGTTTGAAGTATGATGCGTATGTATTTGGCTCATACATAAAATAAGGCGAATCAGTCGCGCATGCGCAAGAGCATATTAAAATGGATAAAGTCAAGATGTGCTATCAACATTGATGCCACATTTCATTAAATGTATAGGAGTGACGCCGCAAATTTTAAATGCTCTATATTTTAAATTACCGCATATTCATCACCTACGTTTAGTAGCTTTAAAGAAAAATATCTAATAAATCCACAAGTTGGTATGTTCACGAACTCTTGTACTTTATATACCAGCCACCATTGAAAGTAGTGTAACAAAGTCTTTGTTTATTTCAAATTCTGATCTCAATAAATGCCTTTGTCCCAATACTGCAGAGCAATTTTATTCCTGTCGCTACGATGCTCATTCGACTGTTGCTTTATCTTTTATCCGAGTGTACTCTCCGAAGTCTCTGTCTAAACAACTCGCTGTGGGCCTCATTACCCTCCTCTTATATCTGTTGAATAAGAGACAAGAAATTTCCAGAAGTAGAAGTCATTATTGCACGCGATTTTACACGTAGAAGTGACAATGCAAAGCTTTGATGTCATCGCCCGCTAGCCTACATGTAAAATTTACGCAGAGCAGTGAAAATGTAGAGGAGCTATTAAAAGCAAGAAGCCGGCGCAGTGCAACAATTCAGGTTGGCAAGGAATAAAAATAACTAAACGCAGGTTTTACGTTAATTATAATATAAATAATCTTAAAACAGAACAAAGAATACAATATAAGTATTCATTCCAATGCAGTGTGGGAACAGAAATCTGTTTGACAGAATTTTCATCCAACCGGATCAATGTATGAAAAATGTTATGCGCTTAGGGTCCTAAACAAGATTTTTAGGTCATACTTCCTATAAGAATATACTCATATTGAACTCATATTGCTGTTATTGGCATTGAATCAAGACAGAGTCATTATTTTACAAAATAAAAAACGACCAATCTTTGTTCCATGTAAAGAGTAATTTAGAGTACCTTCTGAAAATTTTCGTGTTGTATTAGGAAAATCTGAAGTTAAACAGGAGTTTGACATTTATCAGGAATTTCGTTTTTGAGTTATGGTATTCTCTTTCTCTCTCTCTTTCACACACATACCTACCTCGATTAAACTATAGATATAGAATTTTTGAGTGGAATTTAATGCCTCCTCTGCGTAATAGGTACTCGGTAGATAAATAAAGGAAAGCAATGTAGGTATTATGGTGTAAGACCTATTTTGAAAAGAAAATGAATACTGTACGTACACCGACCGACATGGGAGAAACATTAGCGCCTGAGGTTAAATTCGAAGCTCCTGGGTACGATTTCGGATGAGTGGTCATCTGGGCCAGGTTTTTCTATAGTTTTTTTTTTTTTTTGAGCTCAGGTAAATACTGAGATGGATTATAATACACCACGAACGTTACAATCCTCATTTAAGCTCAATATTTCAGGGATGCAGAGGTGGGAGCATGTACGAGGAAGATCTGCGGCACATGGCGGTGGACTTGCTTTATGGAGAAGTTTCTAACCAAGCGTTTGGAATAGAGCTTTCTTCCCGAATCTCCAGTCCAGTGTGATTGGCAGGCTGAGGGCAGCCCGAGGTGTGTTAGACGTGTCCCTGTTCTCAGAGAGAACTTAACCACGTTCTGACGGGATTGTGGGTTTTGTAGGATGGCGGGTGTGTATTGGGGTTGTGGAGTGACAGGAGGAGGCAAATATTGCTCCTCGACGGTTGCCTTGATGGTGCAACGGCCCTTGTGCACCGCTGGTGTGTTTTTATCAAAATGTTTCTTGAGGTTAAATTTTGAATCCAAGCAACTCTTGAAGGATAATAAGGAGCTTAGCCGTAGCAGCTGTTGGTTTCCCGAATCTCTCAGTATGGGTGCGGTTAAATGGACACACAGAGAGAACGAACCTGGGAACTGCTTGCATTTGGCTTCCTCCACAAGACCCACTCTCTCTCCCTCCCTCCCCTATCTCTCTCTCTCTCTCTCTCTCTCTCTCTCGATTTTAACGTCTTTGATGTGGTCAGTGGCTTTTGGGTTAGAGTTCTCTCCCCGAATCTCTCAGTAAGGATGCGATTAGGTGGACACTGATAGAGAACCAGAATCTGGAAACTTTAGGGACCCCGTTTGTGTTTGGCTTCCTCCACCAGACTTTTATTTTTATTTTTATTTTTATTATTATTATTATTATTATTATTATTTTGTAGTTAACACGCTTAATCTGTTGGTCATCGGACGATGAATGAAGTCGATGAGACCAGGATCATGGATTTAAGTTACTCAACATTCGTCTTTTCAGGATAAGAGAAATCCCCGGAAAAAATACCTTATCCTAACCGAAATTTGAGCTCGGTATGCCTCTTGAATATGAGGCAGACACGCTATCCCTTACATAACTGGTTTGTATAAAACTGATCTTAAAACCATTGATAAATAAACTGAAATACGATTTAATTACAGCAACAATAAAATTTCACATTTTAATAGCTAGATTTATATAGAGGGTTTTTTTAAAAAAATCACTTCAGACCTTAAACCACTATAAATATTATAATATTTGGGATAGAAAAAAAAAAAAAAAAAAAGGTCATAGTGGACAAGCAACGGAGTTTGGTTTTCTTTTCTTTTTTTTCAGTTCACTGTTACCATGGGCACACCTTTGTTAAATGAAATAAAGAGGAGTTTTTCTCAATGTCTTAGAACATTTAGAACTCTTTAACGAGCAGACCCAAGTTCTAACAAACTGGTCTACGTGATCTCCAGATTTCAATCCTACCGATTTTTGGTTGTGGGGGTTACCTTAAAAAACGAGTGTTTCTGACACATCCAACAACCCGACAGCAACTGAAAGATGTTATCTCGCAAGAAATTGCTAATATTCCAAAGCATCATCTGTAAATGCTGTTAATGGAATCGCAAAAAGAATAGTTTTCGTTGAGCAAAACAACGAGGACATCTTCCAATGATTTCTAAAACACCATTGTTGGCCCAGTATGTCTTTTTTTATACTATTTTTGATATTATAATGTTTACAACGGTTTAAAGTTTGAAATGGCTTTGAAAAGATCCTATACATAGATAATTGAACAAGTTAGTATTTCAGTATCAGTTTAATTAAAAAATTTGCCTTTCTGTTAGTAATTATCTTTTATGAACTAAAAGAGTCACAGATTGCCTTAAGTTTCCTTGAGAAACTAAATATAAAACATTATAATTACTAAAACGATTTTTCTAGTGCTTTCCCAGATTAACACGTTCACACAGACATAGGCATGCTCTTATTTATGCCATGCAAAGATGACTAATATTCCATCATCACTGGAATTGTTAACGCAATTATAATTCGCTTGGCACAAATTAAAATATAATTATATATTATTAAGATATAAAAAATGCTCCTGTAGATGGAACAGGCAGATGTGATGAAAAAACAAGTGCGTTAAGAAATCGCTCATCTCTTTTGTTTTTGTCACTGAAGTCTCGGAGCACATGGACTGACGGCGGGGCTACAACACCTGAATTAGGTGGGCGGGCCTCCTCTGGCGCCATACCCTCTCTAATTAATACGAGCCCCCTCCAAGGACGCGGCTCCTGTGGTTTCTCAAGCCCCGGGAGGAATTTGATCCAGCAATGATACCATTTTATTTCCCCGAAATGACACAAAGGAACTGGCAGGTAGAACGACCCGCCTATAGCCTCGAGAACTCGCGTTTTGAGCTTTGCAAACGCTGGGTGTCTGCGCCGAAGTGCAGCCTGGTATTCTAGCTTTATTTCTCGGAAGTCCTTCCAATGATCTGTTGCCTTGTAGGTGAGACGTTCATTAGGGAACATTACAGTAGCGATGTCTAACACGGCCACTGATGCATTTTGTTCTCATTGCCACAAACCCATGCCTAGATCAGTCCTATCCCCAAGCGAGCTGTACTGGTACAGAGGAATTTAAAATAATAATAATAATGATGATAAAAATTATTATTATTATTTTCTTTAGTATAAAATAAACATAAAACAATAATATGGCGTTTAATTATTGGCTTGTGGACAATCCGTACTATAATTCAACTTTTCATTTTGAAATGAGAATTAAGTATTTCTGGATTCACAACAGTTTATAAAACGTAAGAAATTGAATAATTTATTTATGACTTTTTGCATTATGATAATGGTAAAACAACTTCAGCACCATTGGATAGTGTGGTGGTAGCGTGTCTGCTTCACATTCAAAAGGTCGTGAGTTCGAATCTCGCTTAGGGTAAGTTGCCCGGATAAGGAGTTTCCCCTTATCTTGAGAAGACAAATGTCGAGTAACTTTAAGCTCCATGAACCCCGAGATCATTTGAGCATCATTTCACCAATTTCGTACATCGTCCGACATGACCAACCAAGTTAAAGGACATTAAGCTAGAAAAAAAAAAAAAAAAAAAGCTTTATCAACTGTAGCTACTTCTGAGTAGTGGGAATAAGGCAAACGATTTAATGGCGGCAGTCGTAGCGGAGTAACTAACATTTCTAGATTGAAAATCCCCAGCCGCCCCTTCGATCTTCCCATGTCCTCAAGGAACAGTTAGAGCAGATCATCTCGTACTAGGGAAGAAACAAGCCCAGCCATCATGAAGAGCAGAATTAAATGAGAGGTAATGGATAAGAAAATTTGTGGTAGTGTATAATCCACCCAACCTACCGACCTTGAAAGCCATGAAATAACCCAAGGTAATCAATCCTGGGACCTTCTGGATGTGAATTCAGACACTACTACCTAAGCCAACCCGTTCGGCTAGGCATAAAACAAAGTTTCTCCTTTGGTTATAGCAAGCATCTTATTCTTCCTTATGTTCTGCTTCGTGACTTCTTCTGTTAATCTCTTTCCAATCAAACTCCCTTTCCTCAACTTTCCTTTCACAAATCTTTTCTTCCCATTTCTCCTCAACAATGTAATTGCCTCTTCTTGTTTCTTACTTTATTTTTTTACGTTTTGGCTGAATTACGTTCCTTAAGTATATTATTTCCCGTAATCAGCAGGATTCTTATTTTCACACCCAATTCTTCTTCTGAAGCCCACAAAATTCATTTCACAAAGTAAACGACGGATAAAAGTGTCCTACCAGGAAGTTAAGATGCCACTACAAAGCAGTCCGCTGAGTCACTTGCCCCCGAGTGCCGCCAGTAACAGCGCCACTCGGTCTTCCTAGCGGGCGCCAGGCTTGGATGTCTAGCAGTTGATAGACGGGGTCAATAAAACGCCGCCAGCTATGTGAACATGACAATCATCTCACTGGAAAGTAGCAGTGAATGCTGAAGACCATCACTAGTTCTCTTTCATTTAGCAAATGAATTTTTCTTCCATTCTCATACTTTCTCTACGTCTCGATTATAATTTTATCTACCTCATGCTAATTTAATTAACATTAGCAGAAATGGTCTTATTATTAGCTTTGTTGTATGTAAAAGGGAAATAAGAGGATACACCATATAATCAACTTTTTAAAAGCTGGAAGCTATGTGATAGATTTGAAATTCGATCCTCTTTGTATGGATAGGAGTAAAACAAAAGAGGTATGAAACGAATGGAACTTCCCACCTGAGAAAAGTACAAGTATTTTAAAACTGAAAGCAATTAAAGGAATATCTCGGAAATTGTTAACTCAACAAAAATAACTTCTCTACCTAATTTGAACTTACATAATACATTTATAACTTAAATTCTGTGTTTTAACGAAATATATTATTTTTATTTCATTTCGTACATTGAACTTCTATGGTTATATCGGGACTTTGCTTTAGAAACATAAGCTAGTGTGTTCTAACCGAACTCTAGAGTTTATAAACGTAGTTTTTTTTTTTTTTTTTCAGTACTCTACTGTTAAACACGCACACATTCGCTTCCACATTCATCCTTCCAGAATCTGTGGGGGATAGGGAATACTTCTAGTTAAAACAACCCTCCCCCTCAGCAGTTTATATCAAACCCAGAGCTTCTGGGTGAGAGGCCAGAATGCTGATCACTCGATCGCAGAGGCAGTCCTATATTTACTTTCTCTAACAAATTCGATACCGAGATTTCATCGGAAATATTTACTTTGAGGCCCCTGAATAATAATAAAAAAAGCATAAAGAGGTCAATGTGTGTGTCTGTAGACAGAATAACTCAAAACAAAAAGTCCCTTAAGTACCAAACTTGGAGGTTAAGTCAAGCATCTTTTAAGGATGCGACACGAAGCTTTTCAAGAAAAGCTCCCAATCCCAAACTACCCTTTACATGGAAACACTCTCGAGAATTTTTATTTTTTATAAAAATGGCTCTAACGATTTTGTTTAAAATACTATACATTAAAGATGTTCACGAGAGAACTAAATGTATATTTTGAATTTCCTGGAAATAGCCTCTGAAGTCCCCTCCATTCAGAATGACTTTTGCGTAACGGGTAAACCGTAAGAGATAGACCACAATTTATTCCACAAAAAATGTAGATCTTATCAAAACGCACAATTTATGTATCTACAGTTTTGTTGTGGAGCTAACCGTTTCCGAGATATTCCTGGTTATTGGTTTCAGTTTTAAAATACTTATGGCTTTAACAAACAGGAAGTCGCTATTGTTTTTGTTTTTCTACTGGCCATTCAAAGATGTGATTTAATTGAAATGTCCTCTTAAAACATTAGGCTATATTATTAGTTCTTTTAGGGACAAAATGGCAAAATGGCAGCAAAGTGAACATCAGTTGTTATTTTACGTCAAATAGGCATTCAGTGAGGTTGATTTTCATTGTTTCTAAGTAACTAAAAATAGATTTTTGTCTCAAAACCCAAGATCTAAGTATAGTCATAAAAACAAATGACGTTTAAACTTCAAATGTGTGACACCAACGCCAACTCTGCCTCTGTTGATTAGTTTACTAAATATGATTATAACGAATGAAGCTGCTGAGAAAAATAGACCATGTAAGAAATGAAGATGTTATAGATTTATATATGATCCTAACAGTGATAGAATTAGTTTCAAGAAGGAGAAAGAATGGAGCGAACGCGTATTCAGCATAATTCAGGAAAGAATAATAGGTACGTGTCTATAGCAATAGAAACGAAGATGGATGGACGACGGGAGAACGAGAGATGAGGAGATCCATACGGTCGGGGATTAGTTCAAGAAGTAGTTTTCAATGAACAAGCATCTGCGCTATCTGCCCGATGCCAACTCAGACTCCATAGTCTCAAAGCCTACACCAAACATGAAAGGGGAAAATAAGTGATGGGGAATACGAGGCATAGGGAATATGTGGTAGAAGAGGATCTTGATCAAAGAAGTCGACGCGACAAGAATTGAACTCGGGACCTCCTAACTGCAAACGTAAGCATTACCGCGAGCCATCTCGCTCGATTTACTATGTAGCTACCTTCTCGCCATTTATTTGTGCTATTTTAAACAAAATATTGCAAAGTGTAAAAAGAACATAATTCATTTAAAACGTTAAAAGGCGTAACGGCGTGGTAAAATAATTAGGCAGTTCCCAACGACAACCGCCAGAGGCGCTGTGCTCCCCATATAGAAATCTGTGGTTCGGTTCTTGCACACTCATCTCCGTTAATAAAGTGACTATTGCCGTAACAGCTGCAGTTGAACGCTCCATAAAGAGCTAGTCTTTATTATTTTAACAGTGGATATTGGAGCTGAATGTCGGCAGCCAAGCAAACACACTCCTAAACTAATGAATAGCGAGAGAAAGGGTCTGCAAGGGCCCACCTGCCACCCTGCAACTAGGGAAGAAGGGAGCCATTCTTATTGTAATGTGCTCAAAGCAAACGAAATAGGTCAGTGGAACACCACAATTACATTTATCCCCCCAAAAGGAGGCAGGTATAACAATATTTTTGGACGTTACCACACTTTTCGTAGAGAGAACTTATTATAGCATAAACATTTATGTTTAAGCACTTAAAATATACTAAAACAACACTAAGCCTTAAAATTGGAAGAAAAAAGGACACCGATTACATTACATTACTTGTATTATTATTATTATTATTATTATTATTATTATTATTAACTATATTCTGTAGCACATATTACATTGTAGATTATATTGCTCCTAAAATTGGCTACAGAGATATACCGTATATGTTTCAAGGACAAACAAATAACAAATAATTTAGAAAAATATATGTTTGTTTATGTGTGTGTGTGTGTCTGTGAACATAATTCAAAAACGAAAAGTCGATCATATACCAAACCTTGATATTTAAGTTCAGCATTTTCCTATGATCGATACGATCCTACCCCAAACTATCGTTCAAATAGAAACATTGTCGAAAATGTTGATTTTGTAAAAAAAAATTCTAACGATTTTGTTAAATTACCGTATATGAAAATATATTTACATGACAAAAAAAATGGATATCTTGAAATTTCTGGGGATAGCCTCCGAAGACTTCTATACTAATAAATTTATGTTATTATTACTTTACAAAGCTATAATTAATTATAATTACTTGTTTTAATACTATTAACATTTTGTCGTTTTTATTATTTATTGTTATTTATTATTAATAAATTTAAATATTAATTTACTTATATATAGCAATATATTTTTTATTTTATTTTATTGTTATTAACTTAAAAAAATCTGACGTGTTCCAATCACATGATTTTCTCTACATCTTTTAAATTATTGTTAAAAACCTTATTCTTTTATCTACTTTATGCTAATCAAGGAAAACATTGGCAGAAATGGTTTTACTACTTTTTTTATTGTAAGTAGACGGGAAATAAGGGAATACACTGTTAAAGCTAAGGTAAAATATTCTAAAAGCTAGTTGACATATGGTAAATCAGTTTCTTTATGTTGCCAGGAGTTGACAAATTTCCGTAGGTGAGAAGTTTAAGTATTTTAAAAGTGAAACCAATAGCAACGATAATCTCAAAAATGGTCAAGTCCACGAAAAAATACAACAACAAAAAACAGCTGATGTGTTCCATTCACATGCCTTTTTCTAGCTCTTCAAATAGAAACTATTTTTACAAAAAAATTATTTTTTATTTACATCATGCTAATCGGGATAAATATTGGAATAATTGGTCTTAAAACTTGCTTCCTGTTAAGTAGAAAGGAAATAACGGAATACATTTGCCTAAAGCAATAGTCAAATCCTTTAAAAGTTCGTCGTTATGTGAAACAATTGAGATTAGGTTCGCTTTGTTCGGTCCCGTTTGAGAAAAGTATAGGTATTTTAAAGCTAAAACTAATAACAAGTAGTATCTCCGAAACGGTCAGTTCTACAAAAAGTGTATATGATATAAATTATAATTCAGCAAAATTCATCCAAAATAAAGAGGTCTTCAGAGGCTATTTCCGGAAAATTCAAAATATGCATGTTATTTTTATGTAAATATCTTTAATATACGACATTTCAATCAAAATCGTTAGAACCATTTTGGAGAAAATCGAAATTTTCGAAGAATTTTCCATGTAAAAGGTAGTTGGGATGGTTGGCGGATTTCCTTGAAAATCTTCGTGTCGCATCCTTGGGAGATACTAAACGTGTACTGTCTTTTTGTTTTTGAGTTATGCTGTCCACAGACACAAACACACATGGATATTTTTCTAAAAATCTGATGTGTTCCTTTCACAAGACTTTCTCTAGCTTTTACACAAACAACTTTCCTTGCAAAACATTATTCGTTTATCTACGACATGCTAATCAATTAGCATTCTGTGGTCTTATTACTTGCTTTCTTGTAAGCAGATGGGGCAATGGGAATATACTAGGCTAAATCGATAGTCAAATCTTTTAAAAGCTGGTTCTATGTGAAAGTCCTATGTGAAACAACTGAAGTTCGGTTCGCTTTGCTTGGCATGCTACAAAACAGAGATGAAACGAAACGTCAGTTCCCGTTTGAGAAAAGTTACAGTAGTTTAAAATTGAAACCAATAATAAGGAATATCTCAGAAACGGTCAGCTCTACATAAAAAGCGTATATGACATAAATTAGTAAGTGTTTTAACAAGATTTACATCTGTTGTACAGTAAGTTTTTGTCTATTCTTATGGTTTAAGTTGGGCAAAATTTCGCAAAACTCATCCAGAATAAAGAGGTTTTCAGAGGCTATTCTCAGAAAATTCAAATAATGCATTTTATGTGTGATGTAAATATCTTTAATATACGGCATTTTAATCAAAATCGTTTGGGCTTTATTGAGCAAAGAAAAAGTTTTAAAAATTTCCAAGTTTGGTATTTAACAGTCTTTTCGTTTTTCAGATATGCTGTCCAAAGACGCACACACGGATCTTTTATCTACAAATGCTTTTTTCGGACTCAGGGGACTTCTAAACATGTATATCCGATGAAATCTCGACATCAAATTTTTGGTGAAGTGCAATACCGTCTCTATCCAGTATGTACATTGTACATACAGAAAGTAAAAATGCTTTTTTTCGGACTCAGGCAAACTCAGAACATATATTTCTGGTGAAATCTCGACATCAAATTTTTGGGTGTAATACCTTACCTTCTCTATCCACTATGAAGGTTCATTGTACATGCGGACTAGAAAAAGTAAAAACGTATATGACATAAATTGTGTATTTTTACGAGATCTACATTTTTTGTGTTGTAAGTGTTTGTGCATCTCTCGGTTTAAGAATTATACAAAATTAGCAAAATATATCCAGAATAAAGAGGTCTTCAGAGGCTATTCCCAGAGTAATCAAGATATTCATTTTGTCATGTAAATATCTTTAATATACGGTATTTTAATGAAATCGTTAGAGCCATCAACATTTTCGAACATTTATCCATAAAGGGTAGTTTGGGTTGGGGGGATTTTTCTCAAATGTTCGAATCGCATCCTGATACCAAATTTTCATGGTCTTTTCGTTTTTGAGTTATCATGTTCACAGGCACACGTACACTCACACAAACACGTTACTTTTTTTTTTAATTCCTTTTTTTTTTTTTTTTTTTTATTCAGGGGACTCTAAAACTTGTTATTTCCTGAAATTTAGGTTTTGAATTTTATGTGGAGTGCAACACCTTCTCTACTTACGTACTATGTACTATGAAGAGAACGTAATAAACCAATTCAATGAATATCTCCGAAATGTTTAACAGTTACTAGAAGTAAATTATCAGTTTTAACTGGATTTAGAGTGTATTACATTTTGTCTCTACCTAACAGTTGCGTATCCATGAAATAAAATCCATATTTTATTCAGAATGAAGATTTCACAGTTTGGAGAAATGTCGTGCCGGCATGGTACCTCAGTAGAGCGACCAGACGGAGACGGGAATCCGTGGTTCAAATTCCAGTTATAGCATGGAATTTTTCAGTCTGATTCTACCATTGCAACTCTGTCCTATTCACAGCTTGTGTGAAAGAACAATTACTTACCATTGATTGATCTAAGTGTTTCCGATCCATGGGGGTCAGGCGGTTTCGTCTGTAACTGCTCGGGAGGTCCGGGGTTCGCTCCCCTTTCACCACGACTGTGTCCTTGGTTTATTTCTTGGGTTTCCTGGAGTCGCTGAGGCGAATGCCAGTCTAATGAGATCATCTCCCAAACACATACCCATTTTGAGGACCTTCCCATATCCTGCTTTTTGGATGACTTCAAACAGTTGGGGAAATGCTGGGGAAAATGTATCGAGCTAAAAGGGGATTATATTGAAGAATAAACAAAATCTGCCCAAAATAATTTACTTTTCTATCTTTGTCTAAAGACTTATTGAACGCTCTTCGTTCTTTAATTAAACTCTTGCCTGTTAATTGTTTAAGAACACGAAAGTCAGAAGAAGATATTCTGTGAATGAGCAGACCCATATGCATTATACGTAAGTTTTTGTAGATGGGGATGTAGAGAAAGTGAAAATAAAGAATCGCTAACTTTCAAGCATGGCCATTAGATGACACTTAGGAAGGGGCAACGCTTACAATATGGTATATCTTAAAAATGGCTAACTATACGAGAGCGTTTATTTGACACAAATTGTATTTTTTAACGGCTTCTAAGTGTCTTCTGTAGTAAGATTTTGTCTATGCGTTACAGTTTACCAGTTAAGCAAAACTCATTGAAAATGAAGAGAACTTAGGAGACTATTCCCCGAAAATTCAAGTATATATACTTTTATATATTTTTCTTGATATACTTTTTTTTTTAGAAAAATGCCTGTGTTTTTCTGTGGACAGCATGATTCAAAAAAGAAAAGTCCGTTAAATACCAAAGTTATTTAGCTGAGGTGCTGAATATCTACCACGGTTCCTTTCCTCTCATTCCTTTATTTAATTTCCCTTCTTCATCTTTCTGATCGGTGTGTCTCGGGGCTTTGCAGGCAGATGACACGGTCGCTTGCTCTGAATAAAATTCTCTTCCCTTTCGTTGGTCGGTTGAGGCTGGGTGTCGTAAGGCATACTACCGTTCGTCTCCCGGTGACTGTGTAGCCTCCGTGGCGCGCGGCTGCCATCTAGTAACACTGTTAGGGACTTCCATGCTTCCCTGTGCTTAGCTCCGTCCACTTCTGTGTGCTATCCTGTGGTTTCTCCTCCTCTCCTCCCTTCCTTCAGGAGATGAATCTGCAATAGATCAGTACTTAGTCGTAGTTGCCGAGATGTCCCTCGCCGCTAGCATCTCATACTTCATACCTAAATGTTTATTAAAATATGAAGCCCGGAACTTAAATGCCATCGTCATTGTAAATCACAATTGAGGTATTTCAACTCTAATTGATTTGATTTCTTTGTGGTTTAACGGGAGAATTGCGACTGAATTGGGAAATTTAATGTCGTTCTGGTGTTTTGCCATAGTAGCTTAAATTGTTAGAGCAACTGGACGGAAACACTAAGAGTCGTGGTTGCAATTTCAAATATAGCATTGAATATTTTAGTCTAATTATACAAATCTAACCCTCTCCTAAACACGGCTTGTGTGAAATGAGCGATGAATTACTATTGGCAGACAATTTAAGATACCTATGCATTTTATTTGTCTTACAGTTATCTTAAATATCGTGTTTATATCAAATTCGTTTGAGGCTTTTTTTGACAAAATAAAAAATAACGAAAACGTGAAAGGTAGTTTGAGATAGAGGCATTTTTTGATAGTCTTAGTGTTGTAACCTCGGAGGATGACGATATTAAACATAAAAGTGTTCGTTTCTGAGTGATGTTCCAGAGACTGGGAGACCTTTTTCTAGAAATGTGTTATTGAGGTTCAATATATGATATTCCAGTGCAATTTCGATATAGAAAAATAATCGATTCCCATGTTGTCCGGAATTGTATGTTTTGAGGACCCCTGTATTAAAAAGTCTCAAAAAAGATAGGTGCATTTGTAGGTACATAACTCAAAAATGAAAAGTTAGATAAATATCAAACTTGGCATTTAATTTCAGTACCTTCCAAGAATGCGACACGAAGAATTTGAGAACCCACCCAACTATCCTTTATATGGAACATTTTTTGAACATTTTTATTTTCTCAAAAACGACTCAACGATTTTGATAAAAATACTGTATGCATGACAAATGGATTGTAAATCTTGAATTTTCTGGGAATAGCCTCTGAGGCACTCTTCATTGTGGATGACTTTTGCATAACTAATAAAGAGATAGGCAAAAAGTTGATTATCGCTTTACCTAGTGCCTCTTGTTTCCCCTATACCTAATAGAGAAAATAGGTAATAAGACAATTTATGCTTAATTTATCTCGATTAACATTAAGTAGTTATCTATGTAAAAGAATAGGAATTTATTTAAATATTTTGTTGCAGAACAGGTAGAGAAAGTCATGTGAATGTAACACTTCAGATTTTTTTCGAATTCAGATCTCGATAGCGAATTTTTGGTGGAATGTAATAACTTCTCTACCCAATGTGTACATTCTGCGTGGTACAGGATATAAAAGATAATAAAAATGAAACAAAATTATAGTAAAGTATAGCTTCCAAATATCTGTTTCATATTAATTGTTATTTCAAACTCTCCCCTATTATCTAATGCCTTCGGGGAAACCTTGTTCCACCAAGCGATTACTGAATCCTTTCTTTAGCTAGAAGCACATAGCAGGATGGAATGACAATGAGAATGACAATAGAACGAGAGGACATATATCTTTTATTAGATATTCCGAGCCACTTTGGATCATGAAGCTGTCAAAGACGAAGATGTAGTTCGGAACACTTGTAATCTCCACACCATAACTGGAAATCGAATCACGTACCCTTGGTAGACAGCCGCGAACCAAATCACTGAGCGTTCTTATTATATTTAAATAATACTAAATCATAAAGTTTGAAAATTAAGCTTACGCATTATGTGTATGCATGTACGCTGTCGCCCTCCGTAGTGCCCGAATCCCTTGTATCGAAAGTCGCAGGTTCAAGCCCGGCGGAGGACGATAGATTTTTTCGAGTGTAAAAATGCATAGCATGGCTTCCTTCGGAAGGGAAGTAAAGATATTGATCCCGTATCGTAGATTTATGGTAATTAAAAGAACCTCAAGCCTGATAAACAGGCCTCTGAGCAAACTTAAGCATTTTTTACGCCAAGGGACGCTGAGCTCCTCAATAATTAAAGAGCGATCATAAATAAAACTCCATTTCATTTCATTGTATTTGCACATACGCTTATAACTCTAAAACGTAAGAGTCGCGTAACCGAATCTCATCAAACAGGGTATGTAACTTGGGGAAGACGGCGCTTAAATTATAAGTTATATGGTTTTGGGTTAGAGATAAGAATTAGAATTGGAGGAGGATTCTAACATTGCAACCAAGCCAACTATCTCCGGGAGGAAGGGATGACGCGAGAAAGTCAGAAGAGCAACTAGATCTGAATGCGGCAGATGCAGTGCAGCGGGGTTTCTTAACGTTTCCAAATCGAAAATATTCTACCTCCCCTTCGATGTCCTCCTATCCGCAGGACAGAGTACCTACCCAACGCCAGCAAAATAACTTTCTCTTCTCCACCGCGTATGCTGCACACTACCATTCGTTACAGCCTGTCTCTAAACCCCTGAAAGATGTACACCGTAGTTATTCACCTAATGCGTTGGAACAGTCAGGGTGGGCAGTACAAAGAGAATCGAATCCAAGATTTCATGTCTAGACTTTAGTCATAGGTACCACTAAACCCCACTAGCACCAGGCTATACGGTCTACTAATTGCCACGTATAGGAATTTCCAAGCATTAAAGCTGAAATAAAAGAAAATTAGATTGAAATATTACCAACTTTATGCTGAGAAGTCGTAAGATGTCCCATATAACTTTGGCCGTATCTCTTAACTGTCAAGTGCATAGTCACCTCTCAATGGCTGCTGTCGTTATTAATACACGCTTGTGGTGCCCCATTTTGACTATTGTGACTCTTTTTTTACTAACCTAACTTAAAATTTGACTCTAAGACTTCAGCAGGTTCAGAATACGTGTGCACGCTTTGTATGTAATCTCCGTCGATTTGATCATGTTACACCATCATTCAAAACACTTAAATGGCTCTAGCTTAGGGATAGAAGAAAATTGCATTCTTTATCATTTCTCTATCAACTCCTTCGTTCTCGATTTCCAATCTAAATGTTCACTTCAAATATCTTTCTGACTACCATAATCGAGAAACTCGCTCACGTCACTTTTTCTTTCTTGCTTATACCTGCTCATCATACAACCTTTTATTCATCAACATTTACAATAGATTTGCTCGTCTTTAGAATTTCCTACCTGAAGACGTAAGGGACTGCCGGAATGTTATACTGTTCAAGCAGAAAATTAGGACGTATATTTATAATGAAACCTAATCTGCTGCTGTATTAATATGATAAATTTATCACTTTAATTTATTGTTACTAATATTTAATGAGTTGGCAAGTAATATGCATTTCAATTGTAAATATGACAAATATGCGTTTTAACCTACATGAATATTTTACTTAAAATAATTGTGTTTACAGTTTTTTTTCTTTTCATTTCACTATACTTATGTACCTTTTATATTTGTTTTTATTAAGTTGTATAGAATTGTAGTTTGTCCTTTATTCATTGTATCACGGCTGTATTGAATTTAATGTATTTCCTGGTAGAGTGAAAGATAAAGCCTTATGACCTTAATGCCAACCAGGGTAAATAAATAAATAAATAAATAAATAGCTTGTTATGCGGACTAAAATAACTCCTTGTTTAATATGATGCTTTATCTTAATATCTTAGAGGGTATTTACTTTTCAAATTTACATATTTATAACCGCAAGAATAAGATATATTAACTAAAGAAGTAATGTATCTTAACTGTATTTATTCTTATCAACAAATAGATAGAAGAATTCTTAGTTTTAAACCTGCCTCCGAAAGCACATGCATCATGACAAGAGTATTTATACCACTGTTATCACCTTTACTTGCACTGCTTGTTTGTCATACATCGCGAAACAATAGTGTACATTTTCCAAAAGAAGAAAATGGGAAATAAATGCAGTGCGAAGGTTGCATGTCAGCAGGGCAAGGTTATAGGAAATAAGGTTAGATAACAAAGCATCCCCTACCCTTTGTACAGCCTTATAAACACAATACGGCGTTTTAAGTGTCGCCCATGAATCATAACTGTTGTGTTTGATGGTGTTAACATGAAGTAACTGCTTGAGGATTCCTATGCTTGTTAATTACTTCCTCCAATGGGAGATTGTTACGGGGCGTAAAATGCGTACCCCAAAAATCGTTAAATACAGTATTTCAAAACAGTAATATAGCTGCATGCATTTCAGGAAATATACGACATCTTATGAAACTGACCATATAATATTTTAATTCCTGTTATTTTACCGATTTTCAAGTAAGTTAAACTCATGCCTTAAAAGCAATTCCATATGTGCAATACTTTTAATTAAGATGTAATTAAAATACATACTTTGAGGTTTTGCCGTTAATATTGATTAACTATATCATACGTAAGTAGGTATCCTGTTCCTTGCTGTTTTATTAAAAAGGAGCGACCGAACTTCCATTCAGGTTGAGGAATTGTTCATGGAAAGAATCACATTTTTGTAGCACGCCATAAATGAGCAACTAAAGTGTTTCAGTAGAGTGCACAGATTCCCCCATAAAGATCCGCAGTAAGAACGGCAAGGCAGGGCCGAGGATTTAGAGGGTTGGTAAAAATATTGCGAACAGAGAATAAAGCAAGCTAAATAAAATAAAGTGAAAAGAACTAAACACAAATTTAATCTGCTAGCTTACACATTCTCGGATGTGGCAGTGTTTGTTCCTTTTGGAATGGGCACACAACGTGTTTTCAAACTAACTCCTGCGTCAAAATAACCACTTCGTCGTCGGGGGATGAAGAGAGGGAAATAATAGCAAAAAAGAGAGACTATTCTGGAATACTAAATCTGTCATGGCCCTCCACCCACCCTTTTGGGTGAGGATATACGGTGCTGCCATCTGGGTACAGGGGCGAGCAAGAAATGTGGCGTCGCATTTGGCAACAGTAGTGTTTTTGAGATCTGTTGGTTTTATGTGTTCCCTAGGTCTGTTCGTGCATCAGTGACCACATTTAGATTATCACTAGCATTAGGAATTTTCGAATTTGGATAAACATATCTTGTTAATAAATAACCCTAAAATGGCTGTGAATGCTATTGTTTAAACCAGAGATGGAGCTTAATGTATGCTCTGAAAATGTTTGTAAAATTAGAAAAACGCTTTGAAAAACAGAGACATTTGACAAAGCGCTCTTTCCATTATAGTTGCATAGAAAAATCACGCAGACAGGACAACCCGGCGTAAAATGTGCGCTCTATTATCGATGCCGCTGCGAATTGATTACTGCATTAAATACCATGTTGCTAAGACAGCTCATGTATGTTATTGAAATGCTATGTTTAATTAAGTTGAAAACGAAACATATTCATTAATTTTGAATGAAACAGTAAAACAAAATAAAAAGTTCAAGTTCATCTTTTATTTAATTATAGGTACCTACATTTAATGTATAACTATAAACAGTTACAGTAGTAACTAGCTGATAAAACGATTTTGGTTTATCGAAGTATCCATTGTAAATAAACAATTTAAGGAATGTAATTATATAAATTATGCACCTTATTCGAATATTAACAAAAAGAATTTAACAATTTATGGAACGTAATTATATAAGTTATACACTTTATTCGAATATTAAGTAAACGAAATAAACTATTAAAACATCATATTACTTTTCCTAGCCTCTACTTAAAATCTGAAGCTATAGCGTTGCATTCCACTCAAAAATTCGACGTCGGGATTTTATCGGAAACATTCGCTTTGAGAATCCCAATTTCTGTTTGTGAGTAATATAATTAAAAAACAAAAAGTCGGATGAATACCGAACTGTTTGTTAAAATTCGACGTCTTCCAGGATTTTCTGTAATATATTTTCCTATGTTTTACCCCTAAAAGAGGACTGCAAGCAGAAAGGGATAATAGGTTATCCCTTCCTTCTTCAATTTCTTTTACGATTTTCACTAAATTTCTTTGTAGATAGATACACAGATTTATAAGATCTTTCTTTATGCCCATTGATTGTTTAACAAAAAAAAAAACAAAACAAAAAAAAACCTATAGGTACTCGAGAAAAAGACACAACGTTGAAAAGTTTAATTTTTCTCAGGATTTAATCATGTGATCCCCATGATTTGGTTTTTGAACATTACGTTTTATACTACAATGAAGAACATCTGTGATTAAAGGTTTAATTATATTGGTAGACATCTTTAGAAATCAACAATTATTTCTGTTACAAATCCCTTAAAATTACTATTAATAAATGATATTAAACGATATTTTTTGTATTAATATAATTGCTTACTATTATTAGAATTAATTTACCATAGTATGCTTCCTTCTCGTTTAAACTTGAGTACTATTTTTATTTTTCTCTAATATGGATAGAGTAGAATTTAAGCACTGCACCCAGAGGCTTATTGTGCCTTTGCAATCTCCGGGAGAAAGGGATTACATATATGAAAGATTCGAAGGATTGTTGCACGGACAAAAGCAGTGGCAGGTCGCATATTGCGTGGTCCCTAAAGTTTATAGATGGAGGTAACACTCAGCGCTCCTCGTTTCGAAAAGATCCAAACTACTTTCAATCCGTACCAGCGGAGAACATAACAGTTACAAAGCGCATATCTACCACGCACCACACACCATCAAACCACCTGCACACCGAAAGGTGATGTGAAATGAAAAGACCGAGGATGAGCGACAGGAATACTTTGTGACATTATTAAAAACAATACACGGCATTCACAGAGCTAATTAGTACATAAATAACTTGTATCATAAAATTATGTTTATATCTTAAAATTAAGATTAAGTCTCATTGTACTTAAGTATCTTCAGAAATAAATATTTGGTAGACTATTGTTTAATACTATTCTGTTTTCTACCCAATATGGGTAGGTATATTAAGTATGTGCTTTCTATATTTTGTATGTGCTCTTCAGAGCACGAGATTTTCTTATTCACGAATAGAGCTAGAAATTAAACAATTTTATTTATATTTTTGTGGCATTTTTTCTAAACAAACAAAATTGTATTTTAATTACATAAATTACATTTTAACGATTACTATAATACATTGAGGATGTCTATATAAATTTCTCTGGGTAAAGAAACTCACATTTATATTTACTACGTACTATAATAGGTAGGGGAAATATTGCATTCTACTCAAATACTCGAGGAAAAGAATTCACTGGAAATACACGTTTTGAGGTTCTCTGAATTCAAAATAATTTTACAAAAAGGTCCGTATACGTGTGTGTATGTGTGTTTGTGAAAAGAATAACTCAAAAATAAAAATTGGTTAGATACCAATTTAATATTTAGTTCATTACCTTTCAAAGTTACCACACAAATTTTATCTATAAAATCCTCCTATCCAACTACGCTTTACTTTTAAAAAAATTGAAAATTTAGTTTTACACAAAAACAATTTTAACGATTTAATTAAAATATCATATTATGATATATATGATTATATATATTATAAATTATATTATAGTATTATATTTAAGACATTTTTAAGACAAATAATAACAAGTGGCCCAACTGCCACGTATTTGGCGTGTACAGATATCCTTTAATGCGTTAAAAGAGTTGCAGAACTGAACGGGGATATTTCAACTTAAAACCCACCAATACTTTACTGGCAGGTTTTAACTGGCAGGTTGAAACAGCCTCGCAGCGATTTGCAACTCTTTTAACCTACCTGGTATGTAGGTAATGAATTTTTGGGAATCGTATGGAAAGTCCTTTTCAGCCTTAACAACTTGTTATAACTGTTAACCGTAACAGATAGACAAAATCTTACCACAAAAATTGTAGGCCTTGTTAAGTCACACAATTTATGCCAAATGCATCTTCGAGATATTCGCCTATTATTGATTTCAATTTAAAAATACTAATACCATTCTCAAATGGCTAATTGTTGCTCTGTTTGTTTCTGGTTTTCTTTTACATGATCAAGGAGAAAACGTAATTTCAAAGACAACATATAGCGATCAGATGTTAAAAAGGTTTGAATATTGCTTGAGCTTACTACAGTCCCTTATACCCACAGACAAATAAGCTTTGTTTAATATAGTTTCTTGCGAAATGAGTGAATAAAATCATGTGAATGAGGCTTTAACACGACTTGACAACGCTGTATCGCGGAAGAAAAAACATAGATCCTACGATCCCTTCACACATCACAAACGCGGCTTCAATAATAGAAAAATCCGCGAAGAGGGCAGGGTCCATAAAACAAGCAGTCGTTTCCCAAAGTTGCTCCCCCACAGCAACGTAACCTATCCATTAGAGCGGAGAGAAGTTCTTTATTTGCTAAATTAATGGTTTGAGGGGAGAGGCGGGGCTACAGATCCAAGTCAAGTGGACTACTGCAGCAGCAAGCAATCTAGTTGCAGCGACTGGCCTCCCTTTGTAGTATTACTGCAGTTCGATTAATTGGAGAGAATCAAAGAAACTGAGACAAAATAACAACCAAATAAAAGTAATCTGATGTGCTCAATTCATATGGCTTTCTCTACATCTTTGTAACAAATTAGGTTTAATAAGCTTGCTCTTCTATTTACTTCTTTCTAATCGAGAAAAAATTAGCAGAAATAGTCTATTTACTTGCTTCCTTGTAAGTAGAAGCGAGTACCATAGGTTAAAGTGATAGTCAAAAGCCGGTTGCTATGTGACTGAAGTTGCTTTGTTTGTATGGAACAGGAGTTGACAAATTCCTATTTGAGAAAAGTATATGTTTTCTAGAGCTGAAACCAAAAACAAGGAATATTTCAAAAACGGTCAACTTCACGAAAAAAAGATGCGTATAACATAAATTGTGTATTTTAATGTCTCTACATTTCTGTGTGATAATTTTTTGTGTATCTCTTATGGTTTACCAGTTATGCAAGATTCCGCAAAATTCATCCAGAATAAACATGTCTACAGAGGCTATCTCCAGAAAATTGAAGATATACATTTGATTTGTCATGTAAATATCTTAAATATAAGAGATTTTAATCAAAATTGTTAAGCTAGTTTTGAGAAAATAAAAATTTTTAAAATTTTTTCTATAGAAAGGGAGTTGAGGGTGGGGATTTTCTTGAAAATCTTCGTGCCATCCTTGAAAGATATTGAACTTAAATATCAAGTTTCGTATTTGACGAACTATTCGTTTTTTAGCTAAGCTGCCCACACACACGAGAGAGAGAGAGAGAGAGAGAGAGAGAGAGAGAGAGCGCACACACACACACACACACACACGGACATTTTTCTAAAAATGATTTTTTTGGATTCAGGGGGCCCCAAAACATAGATATATTCCCGGTGAAATCTCGGTATAGAACTTTTGGGTGCAATACAATACCTCCTCTATACACTTATGTACATAGTACGTATAGGGAAAGTAAAAATATGGTCCATTCCCCAGGTACTCTAATACCTTTTATAGTATGTATTGAAACAATCAGAAATATTATCCGATATTGATTTTTTTGTTGAAGAGGTTTAAGATATATTTTTGGTTATGATTATTTATGCGTAAGTAGCATTAATGTGTCTACTTTCTTTACTAAGTAGAGTAAGTAGGAGAATTATTCCATTCCACCCAATACTATAAGGTTTTTCACCGGAAATACACATTTTGGTACTTACTAAACAAAAACAAACGTGCTATCGGTACGGACACATACACACGCACACATGGACATGTGTGTATCGGTGAAATCTCGATATCGAATTTTAGAGCGGAATGCAATACCTTCTCTACCTATAAGTTTTAGGTAGAGAAAAATGTCTTTTTTACTTTTTTTATGCTAGAGAAAGAAAAAAATGTTTATTTTTGGACTCAGGAGATTTCAAAACATGTTTCCGCTGAAATCTTGATATAAAAAATTTGGATAGAATGCAGTGCCTTTCCTACCTACTTTGTAAATAGTATGTATAGAGATATACTAATAATAATAATAATAATAATAATAATAATAATAATAATAATAATAATAATAATAATAATAATAATAATAATAATAAATCTTTAGTGTTCCATTTATATGACTTTCTCTAGAGCTCTGTAATAAATTATTGTTAAAAAACTTATTCATCTTTTTACTTCATGCTAATCGAGATAAAATTAGCAGAAATTGTCTTATTAGTTGCTTCTTTGCAAGTACGAGTAGAAAGGAAATAAGGGAGTACCATAGGCTCAAGCGATAGTCAACTCTTAAAAGCTGGTTGCTGTGTGACAGAAATTCCTTTGTATGGCTAGGAGTTGACAAATTCCCGTGTGAAAAAAATATTAGTGTTTTAAAGCTTGAACCAATTAAGAGAAACTGTGTTACATTCAGATGGCATTCATTTGTTACTATTGCTGATTGATATGTACCTTCCGATAGCTATTCTTACAAAAACTTATTGCTTTCTCTACCACGTATGCAGGGGAAGGTGACCCATTATTATACTTGAACAGGGAGACTGTAATGAATGGAACTATAAATCTTACCGCAGTTTTGATGTTTTTAAAGTAGTTTTTGAGAAAAGGCGAACATTGCTTAGTATTATATTTTAAATCAAGATTTTACAAAACTTAAATACGTTTTAAAAAATTTCTTAGCGGAGATTAAAGATAAATATTTTATACATGTTAGATACATTTTGAATTAAGGCAATTTGCAGTTGAATCTACTTCGTTAACCACGAAGATTGAAAGAAATGCACTTTATTTCGTTCATGGTTGCTTTTCGAAACAGTGGATTATGAGTTACAAAATTACTGAATTTGCTAATGCCAATTATCTTGAAGTATGGAATACGTGGCTTAAGAAGTATGGAATGCGTATGATACAATTCTGAATCAACGTTCACGTGGAGCACCAAGCAACCAAGCTTAATATGCGTACTTGAGTGGCCAACCTAACAGCTGCAATTAATACCAACCACGTCTATCTTTAGAAATAGCTAGTATTGATGCCTAATATACAGATGGAATCTACCAAATGTAGCCAGAGAGCACTGTAACATGGGCATTATTAATAGTGGCTTTTGCTGAATTAATTTCAATAGGTGGCGCTCTCTATAACACCTGTTTTCAAAAAGTTATATGCCATGTTAGTTGCACAGACAGATTAGATAAGTGTTTAGACGTTTGAGTGTTCAAAGATCCTCGCACCTCGATGTTTGTGGTCTTTTATGCTGTTATAGGAATTCGAGGTTTTTGAGAAGAAGACTCTCGAGTGGCTAACTTCCAAGAGGGAGAATAGTGTCCACTTATAACGCTACGCACAACTGCAAATTTGCTACTTCAATTATAAAAGAGGGTCATTTTAAACTGAAATTTATTCTACATTTCAAGCATTGTATTAAAAATAGTTTTAACTTTCAGTAATTAAAAAAACCTACCGCCCTGACAGGGACTTGACAACTGGACTCTTAGGTTAAAAGCCTAATGCTCTACCGACTGAGCTATCCGGGCTGTATCATAATGTTGTGAATTGGTCTGATGAATGAGACTAGATGTTTGCTTTCTTAGATTTCTTCCAACTATGGAACTTCCTGAACAATCACCATCCTCCACATTATTTAAGTTAGAATACAATTTTACTTTCTCTGAAAAGTATGTACACTGTACATGTTAGGTGGAAAATGTATTGTATTCCACCCCAAAGTTCGACACTGAAATTTCAGGAACACATATACGTGTTTTGAGGACTCCAGAATAAAGAAAAACCTTTTTAAAAAGGGTTAGAGGATGTGTGTCTCTGTGGATAGCATAACTCAAAAACGAAAATAACAGCAATAGACAATACAATTGAAAATCGTTTAAATACCAATGCGACACGAAACATCAGAAAAATCCCCTACCCGTAACTACTCTTTTCATGTTTCGAAAGTATTGATTTTATAAAAAATGATTCTAACAATTTGTATAAAATGTTGTATATTATATAACATATATATATCCTGAATTTATTGGGAACAGCCCTCCTCCTTCTGAATGACTTTTGCATAACTGGTAGCTATAAGATATAGACAAAATCTTACTGCACAAAAACTGTAGATCTTATTAAAACACACAATTATGCCATATACATTTTTTGTAGAGCTAATCATTTCAGGGATATTCATTGTTATTGGTTTCAACTTTTAAATACTTACACTTTTCAAACAGAAGGTATTCGTATTTCTTTTGTTTTACTCCTGGCCATCAAACAGAACCATAGTTCAATGACAATTGCATAGCGACAGCATTTAAAACATTTGACTATCGCTTTAGCCAGTGTATTGTCTAATTACTTATAACGCATTAAGGAATAATACCATTCTGCTAATGTTTGTCTCGATTAGAATTAAGTAAATTGAAAAATAATCTTCTGTAAGGAATTTGTTTGTAGAATAGGTGGAGAAATTCATGTAAATGGAACATCAGATTTTTCTTCAGCAAGCGTTATTTAGCATTTCTATTGTAATTTGAGAAACATAAGGAAGGATAGCAAATATTTAAGGCAGACATCTGGGTAATTGAAACGCGTCCTCTGAATTTAACATAGAACTTTATCGTGATGTGTATAAGAAAATGACATTAATGTTTAGAATACATTTACAAGCACCCATATTTTTACGTTTACTCTGATTTTTCCTCTTTATCTCTATCCTTCTCTCACATTCCTCTCCCTCAATTTCTTTTTCATCATTTTCTGTTCCTTTTGATCCCTCTGCCTCTTATCTGTGCAACCTTTCCGAATTATAATATTTTGATAAAACTGGTGTAAAAGGTTTATCAGTATACTAACGTTTTGTCTATTTCTTTAAGCCTCTGTGATCGAAACTTAACTGCTTTTCTGATAGCGGATTAATGTGCACATAGGTAATAGTAGTGAAAACTCTACCTTATATAACTTATTTACCCTATCTAAAATTTGTACATAGAAAATTTAACATAAATATTAAGCTTGTACATTATCATGTAAATACTCAATAAACCAGATGTTTCGATTTTTACTTCTTCTACTTATTGGTAGTATATAGTACATATGCAGAGAAAATATTGCATTGCACCCATAAATTTGATACCGATATTTTAGGTCCCTGTATGCAAAAAACATTTTAAGAAAATAGTCTGTGTGTCTATGAACATGATAACCCAAAACGAAAAGTCGGTTAGATACCAAACTTGATATTTAAGTTCAGCATCTTCTAAGGACACGATGAAGATTTTAAAAAATACCTCCTCCCCAAGTTAACCCTTGACATAAAAACAATTTCCGAAAAATTATTTTCTCAAAAATATCTTTAGCGATTTTGATTAAAATACCGCTATTTAAATAATATATCTATCTACATGACAAATAAAATGTTTATTTTGAATTTTATGGGAATAGCATCTGAAGTCCCTCTTCATTATGGATAACTTTTATAACTGCAAAACCGTAAGAGATGGACAAAATCTTACTACACTAAAATGTATAACTCGTTAAAAAACATAATTAATGCAATTTATAGTTTTATTTTATACTATATGTAATTTTTGTAGAGTTAGTTATTTTCGAGATATCCCTTGTTATTTGTTTTAAATTTCAATATTTCAGCTTTTTCTTTAATGGGAAGGAAGTCTTTATTCGCTTTTTAAAATACTGGTTCATGCAAGTAGAGGACTTCAAACATCGCATAGCGAGATGCTTTATGAAATAAAACCATTTCTGCTTATGTTTATCTCGATTAGCATGAAGTAGAGAGCAGAATAAGTAGTACACCTTGGGGGGTACCTCATATCAAAAACCAGTTACTTCAGGGTTTCAAAGCATTCACTGGTATTAAAATCGGATGTGTTCCATTCACATGTCTCTCTGAATGCTAGCCAGTGATGCAGTTATAGTGTAGAATAGAAAGTTGCAAAGTTGCTGGCTTTCCAATAACATTTTTGTTGTATAACAGTTTGCTTTTATTTTAATTCATTTGCACCTTAACTCTTTTCATATTATAGATCTTTATCTTTAGATTTTAATCTTAAAATCTAGTTTTCATAACTATGTGAGAAAGTTAAATAATAGATAAAATTTGTAATGTTTGTTTTTGGAAATAAATTTAGATTTTGAATATATACACCGGTATAGTTACGTATGTCCGGTGTAGCACATTCGGATTCTGTTTATTTATTGTCTCCTCCATTCCCTGACCATTCTTTTATTCATTCATCTTAACTGTTACTGATATTAAATTCTAAGCTTCCAAGGTAAGACCGCTTGACCAAGATTGCCAATGTAGATGTTTTACCGCCAGATCTGCTTCTAGATCTCATCTAGAGCATTTGGACACTATGTGGCGAAACACATTTTGTCTAGCCTATCTGGTTTTAAACTAGATGTTTTGTTTCTATATTACCGTCTTAGTAACTGTAGTAGGTGCGTAATGATGGCACTGACATTTATGTATCACAAGTCTATATTGTACAGGTAAATTTAAAAAATGGAATCCGTTCAAGTTTGTAGCAATCTTATGTAGAGGATCGAAATTTTGGTTTACAAAATGAGGCATCACATACCAAAATGTTAAGTGAACACCACTGCAATCTCTTGCAGTAATTAAGATAAGTACAGAAAAATAAATAACATTGTAGTATACAGCAATTGATCAGAAGTAGTAACGTTATCACATTATTTTTCCCTTTATTTTCATTTTAGAGGATTCATGATGAATTGTCATTCGTTTTGTGCAATTTCTTGGATATTATAGCGAAATAAAAATTTCCGCCCGAACAGGGACTTGAACCCTGGACCCTTAGGTTAAAAGCCTAATGCTCTACCGACTGAGCTATCCGGGCTACTTGCTTGAAGGAAATGTGCACATGAATACACCGGAACTCTTGCCGAACAAAGCGACCTTGTGAAAATGCATACGTGACGTTTGCCCTATAGCCTTTATGATGTCTCTCCCCTCCCTCTTCACTTCTAGTCCCCTTCTCTTCAGCGCTCTACTGATGAAAGTAAAGCGATAAGAAAATTAAGGAAGTACACACTAAGGAAGTCGTAGTTAGAAAAAGCTCTGTAACTAACAGCATTATTCGAAACCGATATGTAAGCAACAAACTTGGTATTTAGTTCAGTATCTTTAAAAGGTGCTACACGAAGATGTTCAAGAATGTTCCCCACTTCAATCTACCCTTTTATATGAAAAAGTGTTCATTATTATTCACTTTCTCAAAAATCCCTGTAACAACTTTGATTAAAGTACTGTATATTTAAGTTGAAATTCTAAATTTGGGAATAGCCTGTGAAGTTCCCTTCATTCGGAGGAAACTTTGCATAATATTTCACTGCTGGTGAATGTTAAAAGAGACAAAAACGTCTTAGAGGAGAGAAAAAAAAAGTTGATCTTTTAAAATAGGTCACAATCAATTCCAGTAGCATTTTTTGTAGTATCCATTATTTCCAAAGTACCTGTTTCTCTACAGGTTTCTCTTATGAACATTTTGGATTAAGGTAAATAAAAATACGTATTGTCAGTGAAATTTCGATAGCACTAAAGAAAATCCTTAGGGGATCCGTTTGAGCCAAATTTAAAATGATCTGCTCTGACATCAGATTAGGCTACGCTTTTTACTTTCTCTAGCCCGTATGTACATGTACATAGGGGATAGAGTAGGTATTGATTTCCATCCAAAAATTCAATACCGAGATTTATCCGGAAATATATATATATTATGAAGTCCCCTGGGTCCTAAAATGCTATTTTACATTCTCTACGCGGTATTATGTACACAGTACATAGAAAAGGTATTGTATTGCATCCAAAAGTTGTTACGGAGTTTCACCGGAAATACATGTTTTGGGACTCACTGATTAAAAAAAAAATTAAAAAACATTCCTTGTACGTGTGTGTGTGTGTGTGTGTGTGTGTGTGTGTGTGTGTGTGTGTGTGTATGTTTGTGGCAAGCGTGCCTCTAAAACGAGATTCCGAGGTAATATATATTTTAAGGGCCACTGAGTCCGAAAAAAGGTTTTTTAATTTTTCTACATGTACTATGTACATAGTGTATAGAGAAGATATTATATTGCACCAAAAAGTTCGTTACCGAAATTTTATTTATGTTTGATTCAGTTAAAATAATGGTCAGTACACTCCATGCAAATGGTGCTTCAATATTACTTTCTCTACACATACAATGTATATAGTGTATACAGAAAGATATTGTATTGCACCCAAAAATTCGTTACCGAGATTTCATTTATATTTGATCCGATTAAAATAATGGTTATTACACTCCATGTAAATGGTTCTTCAACATTTTTTGTTTGTCTTACTTACATATTGGACGAGGCATTATTAGGTATTATGTATTTATATAATAATTTAAATTACTTTGTTTTTTCATTATTGTGAATACATATTTTCGAGATCTAAAATATCCATGTGTATGTGTAAGTGTGTGTGTGTCTGTGGGCAGCATATTTCAAAAAGGAGATTTTCGTTAAATACCAAATACTGAAGATCAATATCTTCCAAGGATACCACACGCAGATTTTCAAGAAGATCCCCCCACCGTTAGCTACCCATTACATGGTACAAATGTCGAAAATATTGGTTTTCAAAATAATGGCACTAACGATTTTGATTAAAATCTCTTATATTTGAGATATTACAAGACAAATAAAATGTACACCTTGATTTTCTTGGAATAACCTCTGAAGACCTCTTTATTCTGGATGATTTTTTTTTTTCTGATTTTTGCATAATTGGTAAACCGTAAGAAATAGACATACACTTACTACTCAAAAAATATAGGTATTCTAAAACACACACAGGTTATGTATATACATGTTTTTCGTCTAGTTGACGGTATTCGAGACATTCCTTATTATTAGTTTCAGCTTTAAAATACTTAAACTTTTCTCAGACGGGAACTTGTCACTCCTGGCCACGCAAAGCAACGACATTCAATCCCATAGCAATCATATTTTAAGGGGAGTGGGTAGTTTTAAATGACCAAAAGTGACATTTTCTGTTTTTAACGGAAAAAAATTAGTGAATAAAGTATTTCATCAGTCTCAGTTTTCCAATGTACAATAAAATCTATTATAATGCTAAGAGTGCATAAACTATTTTATCATTACGTTTCTTGCGATTCCAATAACAACCTGTTATAATGCTAAGAGTGCATAAACTATTTTATCATTACGTTTCTTGCGATTCCAATAACAACCTGTTATAATGCTAAGAGTACATAAACTATTTTATCATTACGTTTCTTGCGATTCCAATAACAACCTGTTATAATGCTAAGAGTACATAAAGTATTTTATCATTACGTTTCTTGCGATTCCAATAACAACTTGTTATGATGCTAGGAGTACATAAAGTATTTTATCAGTCTCAGTTTTCCAGAGTCCAGTAACAATTTGTTATAATGCTAGGAGTACATAAAGTATTTTATCAGTCTGTTTCCCAGAGTCCAATAACAATTTGTTATAATGCTAAGAGTATATAAAGTCTTTTATCAGTCTCAGTTTTCCAGAGTCCAATAACAATTTGTTATGATGCTAAGAGTACAGAAAGTTTTTTATCAGTCTCAGTTTTCCAGAGTCCAATAACAATTTGTTATAATGCTAAGAGTACATAAAGTATTTTATCAGTCTCAGTATTCCAGAGTCCAATAACAATTTGTTAAAGTGCTAAGAGTACATAAAGTATTTAATCAGTCTCAGTATTCCAGAGTCCAATAACAATTTGTTAAAGTGCTAAGAGTACATAAAGTATTTTATCAGTCTCAGTATTCCAGAGTCCAATAACAATTTGTTATAATGCTAAGAGTACATAAAGTATTTTATCAGTCTCAGTTTTCCAGAGTCCAATAACAATTTGTTATACTGCGAAGAGTGTATAAAGTACTTTATCAGTTACAGCTCTCCCTATTCAAATAACAATCTGTTATAATGCTAAGAGTACACAAAGTATTTTATGTACTGTTTTTTACAGAGTCCAATAACAATCTGTTATAATGCTAAGAGAACATAATATATTTTATCAGTCTCAGTTTTCCAGAGTCCAATAACAATTTGTTATAATGCTAAGAGTACATAAAGTATTTTATCAGTCTCAGTTTTCCAGAGTCCAATAACAATTTGTTATAATGCTAAGAGTACATAAAGTATTTTATCATTCTCAGTTTTCCAGAGTCCAATAACAATTTGTTATAATGCTAAGAGTGTATAAAGTACTTTATCAGTTACAGTTCTCCCTATTCCAATGACAACCTGTTATGATGCTAAGAATGTATAAAGTATTTTATCAGTTCACTTCTCCAGATTCTAATAACAACTGTTATAATACTAAGAGTGCATAAAGTATTTTATCAGTCATTGTTCGCCAGATTCCAATGACAATCTGTTATAAAACTATCAGTGCATAAAGTATTTTATCGGTTTCAACTCTCCAAAGTTTATTAACAACATTTTATAAGGTCACAGTTTAACGCGAATGCAGCTATATTTACTGTGCAGCTAAAATATTTGCTTTAGACGTATTCTGAGTGTTAAAGGGTCTTAGAATTTAATTGCATAGTTTAACTATCTTAATTCACCTTTATCTATATTTAATTAATAAATATATTCTTATATTGTTAATGATTTGCTTTTCTCAAACTTAAATGGGTATAGATTATAATTAATGCACTCCTCAAGAAACTGTGGCACCCACATACGAGATATCTCGTCATATGGATGAGCTGATAGTTATGTAGTGTTTTGTATCTGAAGAATATTGTGGAATTTACTGTAAAATCAAGTTCACTGAATTTCAATGTAAAGTTTTAATCTAAAGTTTAATATGATTGAAGTAATTTATCACTTGTCATAATCACAAACTCTTACGGTTTAACATCTCACATTATTGCCCACTTCTGTTACTCATGTTGCTCAAAATTTACCTTACCGTGGAGGCTATGTTTAATCATTCCATCTATTTGAATGTTATTAAATCACAATACCAAATCTCAGAAGGGGTATAACTTCCACTCTGTGTTTTGTAATTTAAAGTTTTTATAATTACCTCACAACAAGAAATAAATAACGAATACGCTTTGTAAGAATAGTTTTTTGTTTTTTGGTTTTGTTTTGGTAGCTTAACGTCCTTTAACCAGGTTGGTCATATCGGACGATGAATGAAATTGGTGAAATGATGCTTAAATGATCTCGGGGTCCATGGAGCTTAAAGTTACTCGACATTCGTCTTCTCAGGATAACGGAAAACCCCGAAAAAAACCTTACCGAGCAACTCACCCTAAGCGAGATTCGAACTCACGACCTTTTGAATGCGAAGCAGACACGCTAACACCACACAACCCAGGCGGGCGTAGAGTTTGTGTAACGGTGAGTAATGCAACACACCGATTTCTTTTTTATAATTTTCTCAAGAGTTTTTTATTATGACTTATGCTACAAACATGTGATATTTTCTATACTTTTTGAAGACATTTTTGATTACGTTTTTTATAACATATTTGGTGTCTTCGGGGGCGGGGGCAGGGGATAGGGCGTCGAACATAACTGAAGAAAAATTCTCTCCCGCCAGCTAGCTACCAGGTCAAAATTAATATCGATTTGATACGTGCTCTGTCACCTATCCGTTCTTTCTTTTCTAAATTCACTTCTAAGGAAGCTCTATTTCCGAATAGTGTGACATGGTTGGAAAAATGGTTTATTATAATTATAATAATATGATGTAATAATACTGATTAATTGCAATAAAGGTAAATTTGTTACAGATGGGAAAGTCAAGCGATTTTTCATATAAAACCTTTTTAGATTTTTTTTTTTATGATAGAGAATGCGTTCTATCACAATAACGTTTTTTCGAACCAGTATAAGAATAAAATGTAGCGCCCGGACAGGGACTTGAACCCTGGACCCTTAGGTTAAAAGCCTAATGCTCTACCGACTGAGCTATCCGGGCTCGATGCAGTTCGGCAAACTGGAAACTTCAACCAATGCTAATCTCTCTTCCCATAGAAAACCAGAAGAATAAAATAACGGAGAAAGGAAGTGGATCTAAGACAAACAAACCAAAGAATATGGTATGCTCACAGGGATATTTGCCAAACTGCCAAATATCGACCACTCGAAAAATAGCTGAAAAGCTCACCAAATTTTCATTGGAGCAATATCAGTATAGACGTATTAAATAGTCTATAAAGTATACCACTTTCATTTTAGAGACTTTAAATTTTCCGAAATCATAACAAATACGATGACAAAAACCACATACGACTAACGGGATCAATTGTAACTCCATTAATGATCCGTTTGAGCCAAATTTAAAATGAACTACTCCGACATCAGATTAGGTTATGCTTTTTTACTTTCTCTAGCCCGTATGTACATGTACATAGGGGATAGAGTAGGTATTGTATTTCCTCCCAATAATTCAATAGCGAGATTTAACCAGAAATATATATTTTGAGGTCTCCTGGGTCCAAAAAGTTATTTTACATTCTCTACAGGTACTATGTACACAGTACATAGAAAAGGTCTTGTATTGCATCCATAAGTTCGTTACCGAGTTTCACTGGAAATACATGTTTTGGGACCCCCTGATTCAAAATGAGAACATTTTTAGAAAAATGTTCGTCTGTTTGTGTGTGTGCAGCATACCTCAAAAAACGAGCTTTTCGTTATATACCAAATTGGACATTGAATTTCCAATATCTTCCAAAGATGTGACATGAAGATTTTCAAGAAAATCCCCCTCAACTAAATATTTCATGGTAATAATTTCGAAAATTTTGGTTTTCTCAAAACTGGCACTAACGATTTTGATTAAAATCTCTTATATTTATGGCATTTACATGTCAAATAAAATATATATTTTGAATTTTCTAGGCATACCTCTGAAGAGCTCTTCATTCAGCCTGAGTTTTGCAGAATTTTGCATAACGGTTAAATCGTAAGAGTTATTCAAAAACTTACAGCAAAAAAATATAGATCTTGTTAAAACACCTAATATATGCCTTTCTTGCTGAATCGACTGTCTTCGAGATATTCATTGCTATTGGTTTAAATTTTAAACTAATTAACTTTTCTCAGCGGAACCATACAAAGCTAGCCAAACCTCAATTACTTCACATAGCGAACAGCTTTTAAAATATTTGAATATCGCTTTAGAGTAAGGTATTTCCTTATTTCCCTTCTACTTATAAGGAAGGAAGTAATAATACCAATGCTGCTAATGTTTATCTAGATTAGCATGGCGTAGATAGAATACTTTTTTTAAGAAACATTTGTTTGTGAAACAGCTAAAGAAAGTTATATGAATGCTTATATTTTGGTTTCAAATTTGTGTATTTAAGCTAAAAGACTCTTTGAAAATTGTAGGCTATCTTACAAGTTTGGAACAATACTCCATTGCTTACATTTCAGCTCCTTGCGTAAAAATCCTTAGCATGGCTTCTTTCAGAAGGGAAGTAAAGCCGTTGTTCCCGTGTCGTAGATTTACGGCATGTAAAAGAAACTCAAGCCTGATAGAGAGGTCTCTGAGCAAAATTAAGCGGTCTTTCACGCCCAATTTAGAATGGGACGCTGAGAACCACAGCAATTAAAGAGCGTCCATAAATAACACGTCATTTACATTTTCTTGCGTATTTGAACAATCTTGACCAAAGTCAATGCTTACTATGTTTCAGCTACCGGATAAAATGATCCGTTACTAACCAAGTTATAAAAGCTACACAGTCCTTATTTTCACAAGAAAGTAATGTACAGGATTTACTCCTATTAACATGGTATTTGGAGGAAAGTAACTCTTATCTATTCAGTAAATATATTTAGTTTCTTATTTGTGCTTCTGTGAAATTCAACAAAAGAACTTTTATTGCGTGTAAAACACAAGTGACCTTACACTTATCAGAGTGAATGTGAAACCTTCCTTTGCAACCAATTAGTTTGCATCTTGTGAATCCTTTCTTAGTGTCAAAATGTGGTAAGCGAAGAATATTATCATACTGCATTTCCTACAGAAGTCTCTTTTCTCCTCTTGAAAAACACTTTTTTTGGAGTTGTATAACTACTGTATAGCTACTTTCTTTGTACACAAATTTAATGCTAATTTTTATTTATTATAATTGTAATTATTATTCGCTTTGAAATGCAGATAAGACATCAAATTGCAATTTGTGTGGATGAAAAGTACTTAGTGTGTTTTAGAAGCAATAATTGTTCAAAAAATGTGATGTGTTCCATTCACACGTCTTTCTTTACTTTTCTGTAACAAATTATTGGGAAACATTTTTATCTACTTCATTCTAATCATGATAAACATTAGCAGAAGGGAAATAGGGAGAAATACTAGGCTAAAGCGTTAGTCAAATCTTTTGAAAGTTGGTCACCATGTGGTTGTAATCCGGTTGTTTGCATGGCCAGGAGTTTACAAATTCCTGTATGAGAAAGGTATTGAAACTAAATAACAAGGCATTTCTCTGAAACGGTCACCTCTATAAAATAAATAAAATAAAAAACCGTACCTATAAGACATAAATTATATGATTTATGGAGACCTATATTTGTTGTCTTGTAAGTTTTTATCTATCTCTTGCGGTTTACCAGTTATGTAAAATTCAGCAAAATTCATCCAGTATAGAAAATAAAGTGAATGAAACACATAAAGTTTTATCCTCTTTTTCAAAAGTTTATTATTATGAGCATCTGAATTCTTTATGTATGTTTTGAACAATTGTTGAATTAGATTTTCTTATTAAATATCTGCAGACTGAAGGGGGAGGGGTATATAGAGAACAATGTTCTTCCTCCAGCCATGTAATTCACCAGCTTTATGAAAATCTATTTCTGGATAACGTATCACGGTTAGAAGAACATTTTATTGCACAAATAAGAATAATAACAATAAAATAGCAGCACCACCACCACTTTCACTAGAATTGTTTTTTTCCGAACCGAAATAACAATAAAATATAGCGCCCGGACAGGGACTCGAACCCTGGACCCTTCGGTTAGAAAGTCTAATGCTCTACCGTCTGAGCTATCCGAGCTTAATTATTTCTGGAATCTTGTCAAAAGTGAACTGATGTCTTCCAATAAAAAGCTCGTACACAAATACGCGCCCGCGTGCACAAACCTTTTTCTTTAAATGCCTTCTTAGATTTAGGAGCCCTAGAAACTTCAATTCTCGCTGAAATATCGGTATCGAACTTTTAGGTAGAGTACAGTCCACTAAATAAAAATTATCTCGTTTAAGTATAACATTTGTCAAAAGCATTTTCAAAGCGAAAGCATTTTCGAAGTATTTATACTGCAGGGCTAAATGTTTCTAATGCAAATCTAACGAAGTATGTGAGAAAGTTTGTGATTCTTCTTAATTTCTCTATTATTTACTCAGTAGAGGAAGTATTGTATTTCGCCCGGAACTTCGATGTCGATGAAAATGACCCTAGGTGCTTGTGTGAGTGTGTTTATTTCAATTACATTTATTTTTGCACCCCTGCCTGCGTGTGTTTTGATCATAACTCAACATCTAAAATTCGATTAAATATGAAGCAATGTAGTTTACTTCAGGATCTTCCAAAGATGCGTCATGAAGATATTCAAGAAAAATCTCTCATTCCAAACTACCCTGTGTATTGAACAGTTTTTGAAAATGTTTATTTTCTCTAAAACTGTTTGTATGATTTTGACTAAAATACCTTTGTATATGGATATCATTTTCCCGTATCGAATGGAGAGTAAAACGTAACGACCGGACAGGGACTCGAACCCTGGACCCTTAGGTTAAAAGCCTAATGCTCTACCGACTGAGCTATCCAGGCTTGGTAAGGTTACAGCTTGACAAAGCGTACTCTAACTTACGGTGTAGTTAATGTGTCGCTTAGTAACCGATGTCACTTCCTCCAAAAAGAGAGAACAGTGATACACACGCGCGCGCAAAACTTTTTCTCAAATGCTTTTTTTATTTAGGAAGCCTTAAAACATACATTTCCGATGAAATATCGACGGATATTTTTGGGTAGAATACAATGCTTTCCGTAGGTAAAATTTCTCTCATTTGCGTGTAAAATTTGTGTTAAATATACACACATTTTTCAAACCGACAAACATATATTTAACTATCGAAATATTTAATATTGCAAGTTTAAATTTTTCCAAATGCAAATCTGAAGGAACATGAGATAAAGATTGTGATTCTTCTTTACTTTCTCTACTACTTACTTACGTAGCAAAAGTATTATTGTATTTCGCCCAAAAATTCGATTTCGAGATTTAACTGGAAATACATTTTAATCCCTGAACCTTAAAACATATACTCGCACTGTCTGCATGTGTCTTCTGTGTAGATCAAACTCAAAAACGAAAATTCAGTTAAATACGAAGCTAGTATTTTCTTCCGGGTCAATATGCGTCAAGAAGATTTTCAAGAAAGTATCCTAATCCAAACTAATCTTTGTGTGCAACATTTTCTGAAAATGTAAATTTTCTGAAAAAAAAAAGCTTCTTAATGATTTTGAATAACTGCTATATTCTTCATATCTTTTCATATCTTTTCATGTCAATTTATCCGAGGCGAAATATGAGTATATCTTGGATATGCTGGGAATACCCTCCAAAGCCTTCTTAATTCTAAATTCACTTAATTCTAATATTTACAATATTAGTAAACTGTGAATGATAAGCACATCTTACTGCACAACAAATGAAGATCCTTTAAAGCACAACATTTATGTCAAATTTTCGAGATATTTCTTTGTTACTGGCTTGAGTTTTAAATAATTTGTACCTTTTTCAACTCCAAATTTCTCTTTTTCTTTCGTTCTTCTCTTTTCTTCTTTCTTTCTTTCATTTACACCTGTATACTAAGAGAACCGAATTCAATTCCATCACATTTCTATTGACTTTGAAAATCTTTGAGTTACCTTCGCTTTAGTTATTCGAAATGTGAGAATGAGTATGAAGGTTTTTATTAACAAGAAGTAGGTAGAAGAATAATCTTTGTAAGAATTACTTTTATAAGGGTAACAATAAAGAAGTTCAATCTAATAATAGTCATTACAATAAATGAAGATCTTAATCTAATCACCTCAGAAAAAGTAATGTGAGTGCAACATATCAGACTGTTTTTCAACCTTTTCCATAGCTTCTTATTTTGAGCTGCCATATGAGCATCTGATTTTTACTTTCTCCACACATATTATGTACATAGTTAATGCCTAGAAAAAGTATTGTATTGCACCCAAAAATTCGGTACCGAGATTTCACATGAACATCTGATTTTTACTTTCTCCACACATATTATGTATATAGTGTATACCTAGAAAAAGTATTGTATTGCACCCAAAAATTCGGTACCGAGATTTCACCGAAAATACATGTGACTTTCTGATTCCCCCCCCCCCCCCCCCAAAATCTGATGTATTCCATTCACATGACTTTCTCAAAGTAAAGTTAAAATCTTATGCTTGTATTTACTTCATGCTAATCGAGAAAAAAATTAGCAGAAATAATCTTAATACTTGCTTCCTTGCAAGTAGAAGCGAAATAAGGGAGTACCATAGGTTAAAGATGGTCAAAAGCTGGTTGCAATGTGATTGCGCGTGTAAACTAATCATCTCGTTTTCTATAGGAAAAGAATCAGCACCGGCTACACTTCATATTTGTCAGAACATAATTTGTCAAGCTTCGAAGCTTCAACGAGCCCGGATAGCTCAGTCGGTAGAGCATTAGGCTTTTAACCTAAGGGTCCAGGGTTCAAATCCCTGTCCGGGCGTTCTATTTTATCTTCATTTCGGCTCGAAAGGATTATTCTGATGATAAACGGTTTTATCAGAAAAATCTACAGAAATCTGACATGAAAATTTGCATGGCTTTCTTCTGGTGACAAATTCTCGTGGATTATTATTGTTATGATTATTATTACTTTTATTACCATTATTATTATTATTATTGAATACATTCTTCTTCTAACAACCTTACCAAGTGAATTTTCAAAAAAAAAACTGCGGAGCTCAGCAATTGTTTAGTCAATAATACATATGTCCATATCGCAAGTCACATTAGCAAGCTCCTGAGAAAGTTGATAAAAAGCCTGATGTGTTCCATTGATATTATTTCTCTACAAACTATTATTATAAAGATAATTGCTTTCTCTATACGTATATGTATATAGTGTATAGAGAAGTATTGTAATGAACCCAAAAATTCGATACCGAGATTTCACCGGAAATATATCTTTTGAGACCGACCCCCTGAATTCAAAAGAAGCATTTTTAGAAAAGTGTCCGTGTGTGTGTCTGTGTGTGTGTGGTGTGTCTGTGGGCAACACAGCTCAAAAATGAAAACACCGTTAAATACCAAACTTGGTATTTAAGTTTGGTGTCTTCCAAGGCTGCAACACGAAGATCTTTAAGAAAATACTCCCACACGCAATTACCCTTTTCATGGACTTTTTTTGAAAATTTGATTTTCTCAGAAATGGCTTTAACGATTTTGATTAAAATATCTTATATTAAAGATATTTTCCTGACAAATAAAATGTATATCTTGAATCTTCTGGGAATAATCTCTGAAGACTACTTTACTTTGGATGAATTTTACGGAATTTTGTATAACTGGTAAACCGTAAGACATGGAAAAAGACTTACAACACAAAAACTGTAGAGCACCTTATAATACACAATTTATGTTATATGTATTTTTTTCGTTAATTTGATCTATTTTGAGATTTTCTTTATTATTGGTTTCAGCGTTAAAAAACTTATACTTTTCTCACACAGGAATTTGTCAATTCCTGTCCATACAAACAAAGGAACTTCAGTCACAGAGCAACCAGCTTTTGACTATCACTTTAACCTATGCTACTCCCTTATTTCACTTCTACTTACAGGGAAGCAAATAATAAGACTTGCTGCTAATATTTTCTCGATTAGCATGAAGTAAATAGATGCATAAACTTTCTAATAATAATTTGTTGCAGAGATGTAGAGAAAGTTATGTGAATGGAACACATCAGCTCTTTTTCTACCTCACAACGTATATACAACCTGCGTTACTCATTCAAAAGTTTGATTTTAGGTATAAAAATAACAGAATAAACGAAGCGATAGTAAGTCAATTTTTTTCAAAGTCAAGCGCTGTGTAATGGATTTGATCAGTTCTCTTTGTATGAACACGAAAATTAATTAAAGAAAGAAAAAAGTACAAAAAAAAAAAAAGACGAAGAAAAGAAAAGAGAGAATGTGGTGTTGAAAAAGTACAACATATTTGAAAAGTAAGCCGGTAACAAAAAATATTTGGTAAATTTGACACAAACTGTGTATTTTAGCGAGAATTAGGTTTTGTTGTGTCCATCATTTACAGTTTACTAATTGTGTAAAATTGATTTAGAATTAAGAAGGCTTCAGAAACTGTTATCAGGAAATTCAAGAGATGTCTACACTTTATTTGTCATGAAAATATCTAAAGCATATGGTACTTAATTTAAATCGTTTAGAGCCATATTTAGGAGAAAACACACACACACACACACACACATATATATATATATATATATATATGTGTGTGTGTGTGTGTGTGTGTGTGTGTGCTCCCAGACGCTTTTTTTAAAGGTATAGTTTTTGGGTTTCAGGGATAAAGTGAAATTCTCAACATTGAAGTTTTGGGCGAAATATACATCCTCTGCTGTAATCGATCGAGATGGTTCCGCGGTAATGCGTGAAGCTAGCATTCTGGAGGTCGTGTGTTCAATTCTAGCTTTTTTTTCCGGGTTCAACAGGCGAATTCTTTCATAACCCGAATTTCCCGTCCTTTCATTTCGTTCCATTTTTTTATTCAATCCGGTCTTTCGAGATAGAAGGGTGTGCCGAGGTGATGACATTTCGTTTGTAACTGCTGTTCTCTCCGCTGTAGTGGCATGGTAGTCGTTTGTCCCTCGCGCTGAGGTTGGGGGGGGGCGGTGTCGAAACCGTGTGGGCTGGCTGACAAAACCTAGCGGAGGAATGAAAAACTACCAGTCTCGCATAGAGTCCACCTCGGCCGCGCACTTGCTCGGCTCACCTGCTATCTCGCTTCATCTCGCGCTTCCACACAGAGGTCTGATATACAATAGCAACACAGAGCTCTGTGTGGGAGCCCCTCCACCCAGTAGTCCGGTCCTCTACTTTAAGTAAGTAGCAGAGAAAGTAAAAACAAAGAATAATAAACTTTCTAACATGTTCACTCAGATTTGCATTTGGCAACATTTATATCTGCAATATGAAACATTTTGGAAGTGTTTAACGTTTTGAAAAATGTGTGAATATTTAACACAAATTCTGTACTGCTACTTCTTCTTCTTCAGTTCCTGATTTAAGCAGTGATTGCCTGTCCGTCTTCACAAATAGATCTAAGGTCATCCTATACCTACCCCAGATAATTCTTATTTCAGAGAAGTACTATTGTTATGTTTTGAGGCTGCCTGAATCTATAATGCACCCACATAAAAAGGTTCGTTTATGTGAAATGATCTCTGTACCCATAGGAAGGGACATTGAAACGAGCCAAAGTCCATATCTACATCCTATATTTAAGAAACGTTCATTCAAGCTTCCTTAGCTTTGTAGAGCCCGGATAGCTCTGTCGGTAGAGCATTAGGTTTTTAACCTAAGGGTCCAGCGTTCAAGTCCCTGTGCGGGCGTCTTATTTTATTGGCAGTCTGTTTCAGAAAGATTCCAAAAGTTTTGGTATTAAAATTGTGCAACCTTCTCTATTATGTCAAATTCACGTGATTTATTATTATTATTATTATTACTGTTGTTTTGTTGTTGCTGTAATAGAATATTCTTCTACCATGTTACGTTACTCAGGAAAAGAGTTTCCTTAGAAGCGAATTTTCATAAAGCTGGTATATATCACGTGGCGAATTGTAATTTAAATTGACCGCTGAAGGGAGAGCATTTTTCGTCACCTACATTGTTCTCTATTCCCCGCTTGAGTCTTCAAATATCTAATAAGAAAACCTAATTCAACAGGTATTCAAAATATACAGAAAAAATTCAGATGCTCATATCACAAATCATAATAATGAGTCTTGAGAAAGATGATAAAAATCTGATGTGGTGCATTCACCTTATATTCTCTACTCACCCTTCTACAAACTATTCTTATAATTTTTATTCTTCTATCTACTTCTTTTAATACATACATTACTCTTTCTCACATTTCGTTGTGGATATAAAAAGAATACAAATGATTTAAAACAAAAGTAAGTCAAAGCTTTTCAAAATTTATCGCTATGTAATGGAATTGAATTCTGCCTCTTTCCATGAACACGAAAATGAAAATATCTAAGGATATGGCATTTTAATCAAAACTGTTTAGAGCAATTTTTGAGAAAAAATAATGGAGTGGGAGGTTTTCTTGAAATACTTCATGACGCATCTTTGGAAGATCCTGAAATAAACTATTTAGCTTCATATTCAATCGAATAAATCTTGAGTTATGATGTTCATAAGCACCTGCAGACAGGCGTGCAAAAAAAGTCATACAAACGCTTCTCTAAGAGAACATTTTTTTGGGATTCAGTGATCCAGTGAAATCTCGACACCCATATTTTGGGTGAAATATAATACTTTCTTTACTAAGAATAATTAAATTTTTTCTAACTTGTTCCGTCTGATTCACATTTGGGAACATTTAACCCTGCAATATAAAATGTTTTGAAAAAACTTATCGCTTTGAAAAATATATGTATATTTAATAAGTTCTATACCTAAACTAGATAGTTTTTACTTAGGGAATAGTATTTTACCCCAAAATTCGATGTCGAGAGTCACCGGGAATATAAGTTTCGAAGCTTCCTGAAACCAAAAAGGCATTTAAAGAAAAAGGTTTGGGCGTGCACGGTGTGTGAACTAAGCATTCCGTTTTCTATAGGAAAAGAATCAGCAGCGGTTACAGTCGATATTTGACAGAACACGCTTGTCGTAACTTCATTAAGCCCGGGTAGCTCAGTCGGTAGAGCATTAGGCTTTTAACCTAAGGGCCCAGGGTTCGAGTCCCTGTCCGGGCGCTATCTTTTATTTTCATTTCGGCTCGGAAGGATTATTCTGAAGGTAGGCGGTTTTATCAGAAAAATCTACAGAGATCTGATATGGAAATTTACATGGTTTTATCCTGATTACATATTCTCGTGGATTATTATTATTATTATTATTATTACTATTATTATAATTACTGAATACAGTATTCTTCTAACAATATTACCAGAGCGTTATTAAATAAATAGCTTTCTTAGAAGTGAAGTTTCAAAAAACTGCGAAGGGTGAGAAATTTTCGACAGACAGCCTACAAATATTTAATAAGAAAATCAAATTCAACAGTTGTTCATTCAGTGCACATACAAATAGCTCAGATTTCCTTAATGCAAGTCATATTAGCAAGCTCTTGAGAAAGTGGAAAAAAAGTCCGATGTGTTGCATTCATATTATTTCTCTTCTATCGTTCCACAAACTATTATTATAAGGATTATTTTTCTATCTACTTCTTGTTAATATACACAACTTCCATTACTCATTATAACAATTGGTTTTAGGTATAAAAAGAACAGAACAAGGGAAGCGATAGTAAGTCTAATATTTTCAAAGCCAATCGCTATGTAAAGGATTTGAATATCTGATCTCTTTGTATGAACACGAAAATGAATTAAAGAAAGAATATATATAAAAATATACAAAACCATATACAGTTTAATAACAGTGTAAAAGTGATTTAGAATTAATAAGGCTTCGGAGGCTATTTCCATAAAATTCATGATATGCCTGCATTTATTTGTAATGAAAATATCTGAAGGATGTGGAATTTAAGTCAAAATCGTTTAGAGCTATTTTTGAGAAAAAATAACATATTTCAAAAAGGACTTTTACGTATAAAAGATGTTTGGAGTGGGAGATTTTCTTGAAATTCTTCTAGACTCATCTTTGGAAGATCTGAAATAAAATACCTAGCTTCGTATTTAACCGACTTTCCTTTTTTGAGTCATGCTGTTTACACACACACATTTGCGGCGCACTCACCCCGAGCTGTTTCTAATATTACATTTTTTGGGGATTCAGGGTGCCTCGTAATTGTAATTCCAGTGAAATCTCCAGAGATGTGCAATGCTATGTAAGCAAGAAGTAGATAAAGTAAGGCGAAGAACCACAAACTTTATAACACGTTTTATCATATTTGCATTTGAATTTAAATCTGCAATATGAAATAATTTGAAAATACTTAACGGTTTGAAGAATGTGCGTATATTTAACTTAAATTCGATAGCTGCATGAGAAAAATGTTACTTAGCAAAAACATGGTATCCTACCTAAAAATAACTGTCGACATTTCGCCGGAAATCTCTCACCTATAGGAAAAGTCCGTTTGTATAATTAGAATGTTATAACGACCTTCCACCACTAAGCCCGGATTGCTCGGTCGATAGAGCATTAGGCTTTTAACCTAAGAGTCCAGGGTTCTAGTCCCTGTTCGGGCGTTCATTTTATTGTCATCTCGGTTCGGAAAAATTATTCTGGCAAAAGTCAATCTGTATCAGAAATGTTGTTGCTATTATTTATTTTTATTTATTATTATTTATTATTGTTGTAAACTTCTTCTTAGCGTGGTGGTAGCGCGAATGTTAACAAGCAGGAGGCTGGGTTCGATCCCGGTACCGGCGTAGGGATTTTCTCCTGCTGGGAGACCTTGTCTGGGGCGTCTTGAGATCCCAGGAGGGTCAATGAGGAGCTACTTGAGGAAAAAGTAGGAGCTCAAGGTTGCACATTATCCACCCGGGAGGGACTCGGGGCGCTAACCACGTTTCGTCCTCCAATGCTGCATCCCATCCATGATGCCTGTAATGGGCAGAGATGGGACGCAGCGGTCAGGCGGTAAGGCCCTAACCCGACTTTGGGCTGTTGTGTAACGGAATTTTACTTTATTGTAATACATTTTTCTTCTAACCAGATTACGTTATTCAGGAACAGATTTTTATAAAGCTGGTGGCGAATCGATATTCAAATTGATCGCTGGAGGGAGGATATTGTTCTCCATCTCTCCCCCCTTCAATCTGCAGGTACTTAATAAAAAACCTAATTAAATACTTGTTCAAAACATACACAAAAAAAAAAAAAAATCAGATGTCATATCACACAAATCATAACAATGTGCCTTTGAGTAAGATGATAAAATCTGATGTGTTTTATTCATTTTATGTACTCTGCTCATCCTTCTAAAAACTATTCTTACCAAGATTATTCTTCTATGTACTTCTGGTTAATACATATAAACCTTCATTATAAAAAAGAATGAAAATAATAGAATAAAGTAAAGAAAAAATATGCCAAAGCTTATCAAAGCCTATCAATAAGTATTGGAATTTAATTATTTCTCTTAGCATGAACACAGAAATGAGAGAAAGAAAAAGATTTGGTGTTGAAAAGGGTACAAAGTATTTGAAAACTAAAACCAACAACAATTATATCTTGTAAATTTGACATAAACTGTGAGCACTAAGATCGCCCATATCATTTACAGTTTAGTAACGGTGTAAAGGTGATATAAAACTAAGAAGGCTTCGGAAGCTATTCCCAGAAAGATCAAGATATGCCTAGATTTATTTGTAATGAAAATCGTTTAGAGCTATTTTTGAGAAAAATATCAAACATTTTAAAAAAAAACACTTTTGCGTAAAAAAGACAGTTTGGAGTGGAAGATTTTCTTGAAATTCTTCAAGATGCATTTTGGGAAGATACTAAGTGGAATACCTAGGTTCGGGTTTAACCGACTTTTCGTTTTTGAGTCATGCTATTTACATATACACACGCGTGTTGCACTCAGGCGGACCTATTTCTAAAATTACATGTTTTGGGGGTTCAAGGTGCCTCAAAACTGCCCCTCCAGTGAAATATTGATATTAAATGTTGGTGTGAAATGCAATAATTCCTCTACCGTAAGTAAGTAGTAGAGAAAGTAAAACAAAGGATCACAGGCTTTATAATACGTCCCATTATATTTGCATTAAACATTTAAACCTGCAATATGAAATAATCCGAAAATGCTTAACCTTTTTAGACACACAAGATATTTGTCTGTTTTCTGGAACATTATTATATAAACCTGAAATTATATTAAATTAAAATATTCAGATATAAAGTAATTTATTTTAACAACCATATATTTGTTCGAATCAAATTCCCATCTGCCGTTGAGACAGCCTTTATTTCACGGTCAGATGAAGAGTGGCTAGAGCTGTATCACCCTGTGGTTTAGGATGGAGTGGACTCACGTTAAACAATAGGTGGCACAGCATGCGCGCATGATGACGGGACATATAGAAGCATCTAGTGTGATAACTGTTTTGTAAATTTTCTAAATATATTACTATACTCACTTTATTAACTAATATTATATAGCATTACAAACAGTAATTGGGGTTCATTTATCGTAAATCAGTAGTTGTGTTGTAAATTCCGAATATATTTCTATACTTTCAAAAAATATATAAAATGCGGATGTGGCACAGAATGCAAGGATACTATTGCAAAACGATTCAAAAAAGATAAAAATGGCATCTTCAAATGAAAATTTAATAAGTTTAGAAATATGGTTTAGATGGTAGTACATTATTGAGTCATTCAAAGTGATTTAATTTGAAAGCACTGTGTAAGTAGCAAGTAAAAAAGTAATGCTGGAGAGTTCTAATTGAAACCACTATCTGAAAAATGTGCGTATATTTAACATAAATTCGATTTCACTTAACGAAAGCATAATATTTTACCCAAACATAATGTCGATTTCACCGGAAATATGGTTTTAGACTCTTATAGTAAAAGCGTCACATGTGTGTGTGAAATAATCTTCTCTCTACCCACATATATGGAGTGACATAAGCACGAGCCAAGTTCCATATCTACATAGTAAAAAATGCTCCACGACATTCTCGAGCCCGGATAGCTCAGTCGGTAGAGCATTAGGCTTTTAACCTAAGGGTCCAGGGTTCGAGTCCCTGTTCGGGCGCTATATTTTATTGTCATTACTGATCGGAAAAAAGTATTCTAATTAAAGGCTGTCTGTATCAGAAATATATATAAAAGGTTCTGATGCGAAAAGAGACATGGCAAATTTACGTGCATTGCTATTATTATTTTTTTAAATAAAATTCTTCTAAGCATGAATAGATTTTCATAAAGTTGGTAGGTTGCATGGAACGTGGCGAATCGATATTCTAATTGAGCATTGGAAGGAGAACTTTTGTTATCTATCTCCTCCCTCCACTTTAATCTGCAGATATTTTGTAACAAAATTTAATTCAAAATTAATCAATACGTACATAATGAGTTCTGATGTTCATATGAGAAATCATAATAGAAAGATGAAAAAGATGACAAAATCTGATATGTTGCATTCACTTTAATTTCTCTACTCACCCTTCTACAAACTATTCTTACAAAGATTATTCTTCTATGTACTTTTTGTTAACACACATAAACCGTCATTATCAAAAAGAATAAAAAGAATGAAATAAGCTAATGCAATAGTAAATCAAAGCTTTAAAAAGCCTACCATTCTGTTGTAATTGAATTCTTTTTCTTAGGATGAACACGCAAATGAGAAAAAAAGGGGAAAAAAGAAAAAGAGATTTGCTGTTGAAAAAACTACAAAGTATTTAAAAACTCAAACCAATAACAAAAACATCCCGTAAAACTGACATACTGTGAACTAAACGAGATCTACGATTTTTCGGCAGTAAGATGAATTCTATCATTTACAGTTTAGTAACTATGTAAAAGTGATTTAGAATTAAGGCTTCGGAGGCTGTTACCTGAAAATTCAAGATATACCTACATTTATTTGTAATGAAAATATCTGTAGGATATTGCATTTTCATCAAAATGGTTTACAGCTATCTTTGAGAAAAATCAAAATATTTCAAAAGAACTTTAAGACATAAAAGATAGTTTGGAAGATATTTTTGAAATTCAAGCCTCATCTTTGGAAGATCCTGAAGAAGAATACCTAGCATCGTGGTTAATCTTTAACGTACACACCCGTGCAGCGTACTCAAGCGGACCTATTCTAAAATTACATTTTTGGGTGGTTAGGGTTCCTCAAAACTTCCAGTGAAATCTCGTCATTAAATTTTAGTGTGAAATGCAATACTTCCTCTACCGTAAGTAAGTAATAGAAAAACTAAAACGAAGAGTCACAAATTTATAACGCGTTCCATGACATTTGCATTTGAATTTAAACCTGCAATATGAATTAATTCGAAAATACTTAACGGTTTAAAGAATGTGCGTATATTTAACGTAAATTCGATACCTACATGAGATAATTTTTACTACCAAAAAATAACATAACACTTCACTGGGAATGTGTGTTTTGAGGCATTGTACGAAAAGGTCCGTGTGTGTGTGGTGTAATACTCTCTCCCTACCCTCACATATGAGAAATGTTATATCAGCTTCTATAACGTTATGAAGCCCGGATAGCTCAGTCGGTAGAGCATTAGGCTTTTAACCTAAGGGTCCAGGGTTCAAGTCCCTGTTCGGGCGCTACATTTTATTGTCATTCCGGTTGGGAAAAAATCCTGGTAAAAGGCAGTCTGTATTAGAAATATATCTAAAAGGATCTATATGAAAAGTGATATGATAAATTCACATGGTTTTCTATTATTATTATTATTATTATATTATTATTGCTGTTGTTGGAATACAATTTTATTATAACCATGTTACATTATTCAGGAATAGATTTTCATAAAATGCTAAGTTACATAGCCCATGGTGAATTGATATTCAACTGATCGCTGGAGGGAGAGCATCGTTCTCTATCTCCCCCTACCCTTCAGCCTGCAGATATTTAATAAGGAAACCTAATTTAACAATTATTCAAAACATAAAGAATTCAATTGTTTGTATCACAAATTATAATGGTGAGCTCTTGAGAACGATCATAAAACTTAATGTGTTGCATTAGCTTTATTTATTTTTTTTTTGCTCACCCTTCTTGAAACTTGCCTTACAAGTATTATTCTTCTGTCTACTTCTTGCTAATACATATAAATTTTCATTGTAAAAAGAGTAAAAAGAATAGAATATGCTAATGTAATAGTAAATCAACGTTTTACAAAGCCTTTCACTATGTAATGGAAAATATAATTCTTTCTTATAGCATGGCTACACCAATCGAGAAAGAGGGAAAGAAAGAAAGAAACAAAAGTGAGCTTAGACGTTGAAAAAGGTAAAAGTATATGAAAACTCAGTCAAATAAATATATCGAAAATTTTGCAAAACTGTGGACTTTAACGAGACCTATATTTTTTGTGTAGTAAGATTGAGTATATTATTTACAGTTTACTTTTTGTGTAAAAGTGATTTAGAATTAAGAAGACCTCGGAGGTTATCACCAGAAAATTCACGATATGCCTACACTTCATTTGTCATGAAAATCTGACGCATATGATGATTTAATTAAAATGGTGTAAAACCAGTTCACAAAAAATGTTTTCGCGTATAGACAGTATTTCGGAGTGGGAGTTTTTCTTGAAATTCTTGAATACTCATCTTTGGAAGATCCTGAAGTAACATACCTAGCTTCGTATTTAACCATTAGTTTTTGGTTCATGCTATTTTCACATACACACGCGTCCGCATTATTAAAAGGACAGTTTTTGTGATTCAGAGATCCTGAAAACTGTAGATAAAGTGAAATCTGGACTTCGAATGTTTGCACAGAATACAACACTTCCTGTACTGCAAGCAGTAAGGAAATAAAAAGAAGAATTACAAAGTTTCTAACAAGTTCCGACACATTTGCTTTGGAAACATTTAAACCAACTGTATGAAGTAACTCTAAAATGTTTATCACTTTAAATATGTGTGCACCTATAGGTACTTGAGACAATTCCATACAAATGAGGACATTTTTATAGAGGGAAGGCACTGTGTTATAAATTACCCGACATCTCACCAGAATTATTACCCCTATGTCTTTAAGTTCCCTTAATCCTAAAAGAACATTAAAAAAAAGTCAGTAGGCGTGTGTACGCGTGCGTTGTGTATATGTGCCTGTCCGTGTAGTAGCATACATACATACATACATACATACATACATACATACATACATACATACATACATACATACATACATACATACATACATACATACATACATACATACATACATACATACATACATACATACATACATACATACATACATACATACATACATACATACATACATACATACATACATACATACATACATACATACATACATACATACATACATACATACATACATACATACATACATACATACATACATACATACATACATACATACATACATACATACATACATACATACATACATACATACATACATACATACATACATACATACATACATACATACATACATACATACATACATACATACATACATACATACATACATACATACATACATACATACATACATACATACATACATACATACATACATACATACATACATACATACATACATACATACATACATACATACATACATACATACATACATACATACATACATACATACATACATACATACATACATACATACATACATACATACATACATACATACATACATACATACATACATACATACATACATACATACATACATACATACATACATACATACATACATACATACATACATACATACATACATACATACATACATACATACATACATACATACATACATACATACATACATACATACATACATACATACATACATACATACATACATACATACATACATACATACATACATCTGGTCATATACCTAAGTTTATTTAATTTCTGTATGTCTTAAGGATATGAAACAAAGATTTTCAAAAAAATCCCACTACGTGAAACTAGCATTTATATGAAACATTTTAGTAAATATTGATTTTCTCATAAGTGGCACTAATGATTTTGATTAACATACCATAAGGTATGTTTAAGATATTTTCATCACAAATGAAACGCCATCTTTAATTTTCTGGGTATAGCCTCGTATGACATTTTCATTTTGATGACGTTTGCATAGTGATAGACCGTAACAGACCATAATCTTACTACAAAAGAAAGCATATCACAATTTTTGTCAAATACATTTTGGTGGAGTTAACCATTTCCAAGTTATTCCTTTTCCACTTTCATTTTGCAATAATTATACTTTTCTCAAATAGGGAGTGGTTATTAGTTTTTGTTTATTTTTATCATCTCGTTCATTCAGGAATTTAAAATTAATCTTCTTAAGATCCTGATATACATTTATTCCCTTTGGAAACAAGCGATATGTAATTAGCCAATTTTTGTTAATGTTAAATCCCTCAATAAGCATGGTGTGGTAGGAGGAATAGTAGCTAGTGAAAATAGTTTGTTTCAGAATAGGTAGAGAAGGTCGTGTGAGTGTAACATATGCTTTTTCCTGCCGTAAGTGTTGTCCTACTCCTTTGTTTTCTCAGTTACAATATATCTAATTAGTTTCGATACCTAGCTTATTTACCTTGTATCAGTTCACTACCTCATGACATTCAATGAAAGAAAACTGCAATATACTCGTGGCAGGGTTCAAACCGGCTACCCTGCGGTTTACCAAGGTACTCTCTTTGCGTCTTGACCAGCCATGCGTGAAAATCTAAAATGCAGAAGTGATTTTTCTTTGGTTAGCACAGAAAAACAGAAAGAAAAATTGTTTCTCACAGTAGCTAGGTGGAAAGAAAACACGTTGTTTAACGGCTCTGTGAACATGAAACCATATTCCATGCTAAGAACAGGGGTAAAAAGCAATATTTGCAGCCACAACAGTTTATTTGCTATCTCCACACAGCAGTTAAAGGATTTGTTTTCTACGCCACGAAACGTTCAGGGGAAACAAAAGTGAAAAACTACAAGAGGCCGTCGATGCGTAAAGCCAACACGGTGTATTAAGAATTCCAAATCGATTTGTGTTAGTTTGTTTAAAACCAATAGGTGTGTGGGGTGTGATCAGAAAAGGTGGCGAATGCTGCCTGCAAACAAAAAGAAGAAAGGGGTGATATATAAATTGGGGGAAATGATTTTACAACGCAGCTTAGGCGTGAGAAAAGCTACATCTGGTTACTGATGATGTGTCTCATATACAGAAACACACAACAGAAATGCGCGACAGCCTCGTTTACACCATTACGTTTTAAGCACACTTTCCCTATCGCTCCAGCTTTGAGAATGACGTGATGCAAGATGAGAGTAAAACAGTATGCCTGAGTTTCATGACGAACTCATAACGTTATGCGTTACCCAAACATACTTTTTAATCTTTTGTTTTGGGAAGAGATACCTCAGGTGGTGATACTGAGGAGCATATTCGAAAGGTACCGGATTCAAACCCTCGAGGCCGACTAGTCTTACCGAAAATTTTCTTGCTGTTTTCCTCCATCGCTAGGAAAATGCTGAGTTGAATAATTTGATCCTCAAATTTGCCTATCAATCAATTTCATCATTGCATTTTATTTCCATCTTTTTCTTCACTATCATACCAGACATTTGTAAGATCAGCCATCCTGTGTATGCTGTGATACAAAGTTTGCTTGATTCTCGTCAAGCTACTGACCTAAGCCGTATGTGGAATCTGAAACGAAACTCGTTCTCTGATGGGCTACTTTCTTAAGAGCGTTCAAGTAGACATAAATATGAAACCTTAGAGCTCGCAAACTTCTGCGTTTAAGTTGGAAGCTTAGGTTAGTCTATGTTAATGACAGCCAATGTGAACATGTGCATTAAAATAACACGAAACAAGCTTCTATATTTACGTTATATTTTTGTCTGATTCATAAACGTACCCTAAGGAGCGAAAATTTTATGTACTACCAAATATTTTTAATTTTTATTATTACCCAGTTTTAATATCGATTTTAAAACATTACATGACATGAACGTAGTAGTAGACAAAAAGGGAGACGGAAACGGAAGAAAAATGGCGAAGGCAGGGGAAAGTGAGACTCTACTTTTCTAGAACTATCATTGGCAAGTATTTGTCTCACAAGCTGCTCTGATGCTCATTTATGAAGCTATAAATAAACAATTTGATACTTTGTCTACACACTTCTCCCAAACTGCCATTACAAAAATTTATTCTTGTAAGCTCTTCTTTTAATCGAGATAAACTTTATTACACATATACATACACACTTCATTGTAGATATAAGGATGCATTAGCCAGAGCCTGTTAGAGTCCTTGAGGCAATGCATTCCACGGCACAAAGTGTAAAACACGACTTCGCTAGGTTGGCCACAGAGGAAATACCCACTCTTCCGTTTTGAGCAATATGATGGTTTTGAAATTCCTTTCTTTTGCATAAACAAGGAAACAATGAGCAGCCATTTGTAGTTGAAAACGTACTATTTGGAACTTCAAAGTAATATAACACAGAATATCTCGAAAATGATAAATGCTACACTTTTTTATGGTTTACATTTTTTAAGGCACCCAGAATTAACAGAACTTCATAGGCAACAAAATTCAAGACATAGGTACATTTCATTTGTTATGCAAATACCTTAAACATACGGGAATTTTATCAAAATCGTATGGCAAGAAGCTGAACTGATATGTCAATATTGATATTTATTAGCTTATTTTGCTTTAAGTTATGCTTTTCTCAGAGAGACAGATAGACATTTAGACGACACACACAAACGGGAGTTACTTTAACATTTTTTTTTTTATTCAGGAAGTACCTAATTACGTGTTACTACTGAAATCTGGTATCGAATTTTTGGATGGAAAACAATATAAAACAGAAAGTATCGACGATTAAATAGTATCCAATCGATCATTTTATATTCTGAAGTCGAAGTCAAAAAGTTGCATTATTTGTTTGAGGGAAAGCTATATTAGGTGCTCCTAGTATTAAATGTATTAGAAGCACTATCCGGTAAACCTAAACTGCTTGTGTAGGTAAACTCTAAAAAAAAAAAGGGTGTAAACTTTTATATTATATCATGACGAAAGGGCTAACTATAGGGTGAGGAAATATTCTTTATGAGATAAAATAAATGCCTTTATATAATTTTAGAGCAATTAGAATTAAACAATGAAGTGAAATGAACATACCAATCACATACACTTTTTTCTCTGCAGAAAAATTCCACTCTGTAATGATATTTATAGCTCTTTAAAATCGATACGCATTTGCTTGGAGAACACTACCGAACGAGACTGTATGCAATGTCTGTCGTGTCTCACTGTCAGTACACAGATAACCGCACGAGGCTAGTGTGAACCGCGCTCTGTGTTCATAGTTTGAATAGTCCTGATGGTACAAAAGCCTGCGAAAATTGAATACAGCAGGCGTTGAGGTGGTTGTATTCAGAGGCTTAATGGAGACTGCCGCACCATTGTGCTTCCGTAATAAGGGATATCTGGCTAAAACATGCAGTCAGAATCAAACTTCAGCACTCCGCTGTTTGCTGAAGTAAGCGACGACCCCAACAGTGGAATTATTGTTACTAAGTCGTGTGTAATTTGTGCTTTTAGTGAGGGTCATGGCTTAGTTTCCTTTGCAAGTAACCCATTAAGCGCGAAGCTTACGAAGTTTTCCTAAACAGCAAATAGCTTTAGAAACCAGACCACAAAGGTAGTTAGGGTGACTGTGCACTGCGCACGTGGCTTAAGGAAATTCACTGAGCTGTTTTATCATCGAGTTTTATACGGTTGTCCATGGCGCATCCTGCCAATATAGCACATTCTCCCACCTCGACCGGTGTGTAGAACAAAGAACGAACCGTATAAAAACAAGTTAGTAATTGGAGGGCAATAAGGCACGATAGTAGAAAACATGGTGACGTATTACGTTCACATAACTTTCTATACCTATTCCTCAAAAAACTCTTAAAAAAATTTATTACTTTCTCTACACCTACTATGTACATAGTGTATAGAAAAGGTATTGCATTCCACCCAAAAATTCATTACCGAGATTTCATCGGAAATACATGTTTTAGGTCCCCCCGAATCCAACAAAAGCATTTTTGGTTTTTCTACACGTACTATGTACATGGTGTATAGAGAAGGTATTGCGTTCCACCCAAAATTCGATACTGAGTTTTCACCGGAAATACATGTTTTGGGTCCCCCTGAATCCAAAAAAACATTTTTGGAAAAAGGTCAATGTGTGCCTGTGTGTGTGTGCGTGTGTGTGTGTGTGTGTGTGTGTGTGTGTGTGTGTGTGTGGACAGCATAGCTCAAAAACGAAAAGACCGTTGAATACCAAACTTGGTATTTAAGCTTGGTATCTTCCGAGGTGCGACACGAAAGTTTTCAAGAAAATCCCCTCAACCCCAACTGCCTTTTACATGGAAACATTTTCGAAAATTTTGTTTTCTCGAAAATGACTCTAACAATTTTGATTAAAATATTATATATTATATATATTTATCTGACAAATAAAATATATATCTTGAATTTTCTGGGAATAGTCTTTGAAGATTACTTTATTCTGGACGAATTTTACGGAATTTTGTAGGACTGGCAAACCGTAAGAGATAGATAAAAACTCACTTACCAGAAAATGTAGATTTCTTTAAAACACACAATTTATGTTATCATACCTTTTTTCGTGGAGTGGATCGTTTTTTAGCTATTCGTTGTTACAAGTTTCAGCTTCAAAAAATTTAATTTTCTCATACGGGAATGAACTCCTATCCATAGAAACAAAGGAACTTCAGTCACATAGCAACCAGCTACTCCCTTATTTCCCTTCTACTTTCATGGGAGCAAGTAATAAGACTATTTCTGCTATTTTTTTTCTGGATTAGCATGAAGCAAAAAGAAGCATGAGATTTTTAACAATAATTTGTTGCAGAGATGCAGAGAAAGTCATGTGATAGAGAAACACATAAGATTTTTTTCCTATATACTCCCATTATCGGTTTTAGAAATCTATTAGCACTTATTTCCCTGCAGGAGCAATGGGATCACAGGAATAAATGGTTAAATGGTAGCTATTGTTTTTTAGACTTGGGCCTTAGTGATTGCTTCGAAATCGTTCTGTTTGCTTGACCAGGTGGGAAAAACGAACAATGACTTCCAATTTAAAAAGAATAAGCATTTTAAAACTAACAACAATAACAAGGAATGCCTCAGAAATGTGAACAACAAATATTCGTTGAGATAAATTGAGTGCTTTAACGAGATCTGCCTTTGTTGCATATAAGTTTTTGTGTACCCCTTACAGTTCGGAATTTTTCCATATAATCTTTTTATTTATTTTATAAGGAGAAAACGAGAAAATAAAGAATAAATTTAGATAAATAATTTCCATATAGTAAAATCTAGGCTTAGTGTTAAAAAATAAAGAAGAAAAGTTATACTTCTGGGAGTAGGTAAGTCATTAACAGGCAAGTTAAGCGTGGCAGAAATCAATTAGTTGTCAGAATCGGGAAGCCAATTAGGTTCCGGGAAAATCAGCAAGCAAGAACTCCATTAGCACCAGGTATGGTTGGTTCACTGTGCGCTCAAAAATCGAAAATAGGCTCACTAAAAACACCTAGTGCATTTTTGAGAGTTAGAAAAGTGGAAGATTACTGAGAATTTAGCAGGCAATGTCAGAAATGAATTAAATATCTTAATAGTATATGACAATATAGGAAATTTAGTGAGTATTGATATTGCCGGCACTTAGGTTAATAAAATAGCGTGCATCTAACTTTATTTACTATTGCTAAGAGTTTAAAAGTTGCCGAGCCAAGTGGCTCAGGCGTGTCATTCGGAGGTTGTGGGTTCGATTCCCGTGGCAAAACTCCCTGACCCATAGGTTTCTTCGGGGATTTCTGGGTCACCAAGTGAATGCAGGAGAAGTTTCACTATCCCGAACTTCCTGCCCTTCATTTTATCTCCATTTCATTCCAACCGGTGTCTTGTAAGTGTCGGCGTGATTGCAGTGGTGGTGAATGTGCTTTGGAAATACAGCTGTCGGTGGCAGGATGGCGCTGTTTTCGTCTGTAGGAATTGGGATGTTTAATTAGACTCAGGGCGTGGGCTCATAGCTCTCCACGCGTTCAGATCAAATCTTGGTCTATGTTAGGGACCCACTACGGTGGCTCTTTTCCTGCGGTCCATTTTGGTTTGGACACTTGTTATCCTATTATGCTGGGGTCTGATGCACATAAGCCCATGGTGACTGAAATGTGGAACACCCTCCCGGATCTCTCTCTCTCTCTCATACACACACAAGTTTCCGAGGTGTAACTGCGACCGGTAGTGTAGTGCCTCGCTCATCACCAGAGCTCGATCAGGGGTCACGAAATTCCGGATTGAGATTCGGTGCACACAGAGTATAACTATGACGTAGGCGTGGTCTCTACAGCCCGTTTCGAAATGCGTTGCACTATCTAGCATTGATCACTGCCTTACCTCGTTCAGTTCCTGCTATTAGATAAATCAATGCATACTTGAAGAGGGCGCAGATTGAAATATATCGAAAATGCGAAAAGGTAGGCGTTCGACGCTGAATAAACTTGTGGATGATTCAAACATTTTGAGAGATAGGAAGAGTGCCTTTTCTTTTGATACAGCAAAGATGTATCTTATAATTCACTACAGTGAATTCTGAATGAGTTTGGTTGTTTTGTGTGCATTATATTTTCAGAACTCTGCATACTATTGTCCTGAATGTTTTGTACCTAGTTTTATATTTTTATTTTTAAAAGTATAAGGTGTTATTATTTACTAATCATACTATGAAATAATTGCTTTATTGTGTAATTTTATGAATTATAACGATGTATTTATGTCTTTTAGATGTAATGTTCAACTGTTGGAACAGATTATTTCTCAATGTGTGAATGTTTACGCTACAAACCCCTCCTCACCATCTTCTCTTTATACCGATGGCTGTTCTTTGTGCCCTTCGGAATCCAGGACCGAACTTTCTCATCACCCGTTTAGCGATGATCGTTAAGGCATTCGTCGTATTGCCGATTTTACTGCTCTGGCACCGCAGGCGATGACATTGATGATACATTAAAATATGATGGCGGCGGAAACCGGAGAACACGGAGAAAACCCGCCCCTGCGCCGATTTGTCCACCACAAATCTCACATGCGGTTGCTTGGGATCGAAGCGTCCCGTCTAGGTGAGAGGCGAATGATCTGACCAGTCGGTCATGGCGCGGCGCAATATGTCTGTGAAGAGCATAACTGAAAAACTTATGGCCCTGTAAAACCCAAACTTGGTATTTAAATTCAAGATCTTTCAAGGATTTTCAAGAAAATCCCTCCACTTTAAACTAGTCTTGGAAACATTTTTCGAAAATGTTTATTTTTGCAAAATGGCTAACGACTTTGATTAAAATACCACATTCATGAGAATAAAATGTTCTTATACCTTGAATTTTCATGAATGCCATTGAAATCAGTTTAATTCTGAATAGCTTTGCATTACTGGTAAACCGTAAGAGAGAAATTCCAAAACTATAATTTAGTGACCTGCTCTTAAAGGATTTTAAATCTTGCTTAAATTCTATTGTATTCCCATAATCCCCTTGTTCTGTAATAAATTTTCAACAAGACAATTTATGTAAATTTGTATTTTCACTAACATGAAATAGATAGAACGGTAAGCATTTGCAAGAATACTTTGTACAAGAGTGAGCAGAAAAAGCCGTGCGAGTACATGTTTTTTAGATGTTAAACCTGCTGTAAAATGTATCTATTTACCTAGAATCCTCTAGTGATATGTACTATTAAAAATAAATGATACTCCACACTCAAAGCAAAAACGTTTATCTCTTGAAATGAAAATGTGGGAAAATACCAAACTTGTAAGCGACGTTTTAGAGAAGAAAATATAGTCGAATTGTACACAGATAAAATATATCTGAATTGGGCACTATATCCTAACAGTCGCTATTATATATTCTTCCAAATCGAACAAAAGAAAAACGATGATCACGAAGCGAGACCTAGTTTCTTCTGACCTGTAATTTAGTTAAGAAAAATGATACCACCCTCCTTTTTTCTGTCGTTTGTTTTAGATAACAAGTACGGCAAACAAAGTATATTGGAAAAGAAATCAGGCGGAATTATATTGGGTAAAGCTGCTGTTAGAAATGTTCTTTGTGCCCTCATGACACGCTTCAGAGGTTACACTGAAATCGAGTGTGACATTCTGCGTTCTTTACAAACAGTGCACTGCTGTGGATTCTATTGTCCCAAAGCACAGAAGTCTAATGATGACGAAATAAGTAAAATCTAATGACGACTTAACTATACAACATTAACAGCATTGACGTAGGCAATATGTTCCAAAAATAAAAGGGCGCCTTATGATCACTGTAGTTAATGGGACAATAATATATAATATATATATATATATATCCTCTATCATTTATTGGTAGATACCTAGATTAGATATATAAATTATTCTAAGGAAACTTTATTTTATAGTTCATTTTAATAAGATTCCAGAAATAACTACATTACATTTCTCGTTGGGATACAAATTGAACAGCGATAGTCACATGTTTAAGAACGGGTGCTACACCCTGGTGTTTAAATTCCATAGTATTTACATGCATTCGGGAGAAATAACTGCAAATGAACAGCACTTAAAAGCATGACGAACTTTTCAATAATTCGATGGAAATGGCTTATGACACAAAAAAGTGAATGGATGTAAATTGTTTATTTTTAAAGAGATCTGCACTTTTTGTGAAGTGTGTGCTTCTAACGTTTACCATTTATATAAGATTATACAGAATTCCGTCCGAATGAATAACAGGTTATTCCCATAAAAATCAAGATAAACGTTCTATTTTTCGTGTAAATATATTTAATTTATAATACTTTAATAAAATCCATTTTTGTGAAATTCGAGGTGATCCATTTAAAGGTAGTCTGGGGTAGGAGATTTTCTTCAAAATATTCGTATCTCATTTGTAAAAACCTGATGTGTTCCATTCAAACGACTTTCTTTACATATCTATAACAAATTATTGTTAAAAAGCTTATTCTTCTATCTACTTCTTGCTAATTAATTAGCGCACATGGTCTTATTACTAGCTTCGTTGAAGGTAGAAGGGAAATAAGATAGTACCCTAGGCTAAAACGGTCAAATCTTTTTAAAGCTGGTTGCCATGCGATTGAAATCCGTTTCTTTGCATGACCAAGAGTTGACAAATTTCCGTATGAGAGTGTGTGTATGTGTGTGTAAGCGTGTGTGTGTGTTAAGGTGTGTGTGTGTGTGTGTGTGTGTGTGTTTGTGCAGCATAGCTCAAAAACGAGAAGTCCGTTAAATACCAAACTTGATATTTAAATTTGATATCTTCCATGGATGCAACGCGAAGATTTTCAAGAAAATCTCCCACCCTAAACTACCCCTTACACGGAAAAAATTGAAAATTTTGATTTATTAAAAAATGTCCTTAACGATTTTGAATAAAATCTCTTACATTTAAAATATTTACATAACAAATAAAATGTATATATTGAATTTTCTGGGAAAAGCCTCTGAGGAGCTGTTAAATCTAGATAACATTGTCTGAATTTTGCATATTTGGTAAACCGTAAGAGAGACAAAAACTTACTGCACAAAACACACGTATGTCATTGTGTGGTGTGTGTGTGTGTGGGGGAGGGGGCAGCATAGCTCAACAACGAAAAATACCAAGCTTGCTATTTAATTTCAATATATTTCAAGGATGCGACACGAAGGCAACTAGCCTTAACATTGAACATTTTTCGAAAATTTTGATTTTCTCAAAGATGGTTACAACGAGTTTAAGATATTCTCATGACAAATCAAATGTATATTTTTAATTTTCTGGGAATAGTCTCTTAAGACCTCTTCATTTAGATTACTTTTGTATAACTGGTAAACCATAAAAGTAAGACAAAAACTTACTGCACAAAATATATAGATCGTTAAAACAAACAATTTATTTCACATACATTTGTGTACACTTCGGAGGTACTCCTTGTTGTTGGTTTCAATTTTTAACTACTCACACTATTATCAATCGTCTTTCGTTTCATATATCCTTAGTTTTAATCCTGGCCACGCATAAAGAACCGAATTTCAATTGTTTCATATAGAGACCAGCTTTTTAAACGTTTGACTATCGCTTTAGTCTAGTGTATATAATTGTTTATTTCCTACTTACAAGGAAGGAAATAAGACAATTCTAATGTTTATCTCGATTAGCATGAAGTAGATAGAAAAATAATCTTTTGTAAGAATATATGTTTGCAGAAAATATAGAGAGTTAATGGTACACATCAGATTTTTAGTTATGTTGTTTACAGAAACACACACAGACCCCCCCTTTTTTTGTTGTTGTAAAAAGTGCTTTTTGTTTTGGATTCAAGGAGTCTTAAAATATAAATACGTATTTATTGAATTGTTTGGCGAAATGCATATCTTCTCAACCTACTATACCTGTGGTAGAGAAAACAAATATCTGATACTTATGGTTCGGTTATACAACTTTCTCGATACACAAATTCGCACACATTCGCACACTGAAAGGATGATTTCTTCAATCCAGATTACCTTACTTATAATAGAATTGATTTAGAATTAAACAATAGATGCTAAGGTAGTGCAACATCCAGAATCAATGTTCATATATGTGTGTCGGAAGTAAGTGTGTATACATTCAGAGTTAATAGGCAGAAACGAAAAAACAAACAAACTAAACAAAGCAAAAGAAAAAAACAACAATAATAATAATAGTAATAATGCTCAAACTTTTAAGGATTGCACTTTTTTTTACATTTTATTTTATTTTACGTCGCTTTAACAACTAAGTCATATCCCGACAGAATGGTTCGGTAAGGTACCTCGTTTGCAGTATGTGATTCTCGGTAGCCTTTTAAGGTCTCATCTCGGTTTCATACGACCTTCGCTAAGCGCCAAGCAGCTGGTGTCAGCGGGCCGTCCAGTGTAGTCATTTGCGCTACCACTGTAGTCAGATAGCAAAGTGCAACTAGACTTCTAAGGTCTCATCTCCTCACACCATTCTCACCACTTGCCTCCACGACAGATAGATGAAGTTATGGGTATATTTCAGTACCATCTATTTTCAGTTTTCCTTTTTTACTTTCTCTACATGTAATGTGCGTATACTGTATAGAGAAGGTATTGTATTGCACCCAAAATTTCGATACCGAGATTTCACCGGAAATATACATTTCTGAGATCTCCTGAATTCAACAAAAGCATTTTTAGAAAAAATTCCGTGTGTGTCAGTCAGTGTGGCGAGTCTGTGGGCAGCATAACTCAGAAAGTCCGTTAAATACCAAACTTGGCATTTAAGTTTAGTATCTTCCAAGGATGCGACACGAGATTTTCAAGAAACTACCCTTTACATGGACAATTTTTCGAAAAGTTTGATTTTCTCAAAATGGCTATATGATTTTGATTAAAATATCGTATATTAAATATATTTTACTTGACAAATAAAATGAATATCTTGACTTTTCTGGGAACAGCCTCTGGAGACATTTTTATTCTGCATGAATTCTGTGTAACTGGTAAACCGTAAGGGTTAGACAATAACTTACTTAACACAAAATGCAGAGCGTTAAAAAACACCATTTATGTTATGACACTTTTTTTTCGTGAAGTAGGCCGCTCTTGAGATATTCCTTGTTATTGATTTTAGCTTTAAAATACTTATACTTTTCTCATACGGGAATTTGTCAACTCCTGGTCATACAAAGGAACTTTAATCACATAGCAACCGGCTTTTAAAAATGTTGACTACCGCTTTATTTCCTTATACTTACTCCCTTATACGTACAAGGGAGCAAGTAATAAGACCACTTTTGCTAAGTTTTTCTCGATTAGCATGAAGTAATTAGAAGAATAAGCTTTTTAACAATATTTTTTACAGAGATGTAGGGAAAGTCGTGAATGAAACACATCAAATTTTCTTATATAAGACTGAAGATGGAACTTTGGGTCGTTTATTAAATATCAATCTAACTTACCAGTTATGCAAAATTCGGTAAAATTCATCTAGAATAAAGTAGTCTTCAGAGGCTATTCCCAGAAAATTCAAGATATACATTTTATTTGTCAGGTAAATATCTTTAATATACCATATTTTAATCAAAATCATTAGAGCAATTTTTGAGAAAATCAAATCAACTTTGGTATTTAACGGACTTTTCGTTTTCGAGCTATGCGGTCCACAGACACACTCACGGATGTTTTTCCAAAAAATTGTTTTTTGATTCAGAGGGACTCAAAACATTTATTTCCGGTGAAAAACTCGGTATCGAATTTTTGGATGCATTAATACACTATGTATATAGTACGTATTGAGAAAGTAAAAATCTTTCCTGAAATAGTTGTGAAATCTATAAAATAAACTATAGGTATTAGGTAGAGAAAATTATGTTAATTTAACACATTTTCACTGTAGTTGCTGTAATTTGCAACACGAAAAGCTGTCTGTCATTCTCAATAGAATTGAATGGTTATTAATTGGAAAGCTCGCTGCCTGTATCAGAGACGTCACTAATTCTCACTTTAGACGAACAAAGCCTCAAAGCAAACAATTCGAACGTTTTGCCAGTCACCCTATGGTGCCTTTCGTGACGGCTGCAATTGATTGCTAGCCTGGTACAATTCAAGCGCGCCACTTCGCAGTGTGCGGATAATGACATACAATTGCGTGCGTACTGCATTGAACATTCTTTAATATTTCATCCGCTGCTTCCGTTTTTATGGCTTTGCTGCGTACACAGTGATACAAATTGCAGATAAATTAACCCAATTTGCTTTTTTACGCCTAGATTTACAGCACGTTTTAAAATAACCTTCATTCCAAAACTTTGCAGATGTTAGTTAGCCCTGTAAAATATCTTTAAACTTCTATGGCCATGGTTTGACTTGAGAAACAATTACTGATGGTGTTTTTACTTTCTCTACTTAGTACATAGCAAATACATAGGTAGAAAGGCATTGCATTCCATCCAAAAAATTCGAATTTGGATTTCGCCGAAAAGCACCTTTTCGAGTCCACAAAGTATGGCAGACATTACGCTAAATAAGAAATTATTTATATTAGTTTATTCCATGTTAAATTGTGTTAAAACTCACGATTTATTGTATACCCAAGTATTATGCATTGTATATTATATGCATACAATCCTTTTAATTTCGAAATATTTAACACTGAAAAAGTATGATAAATAATGGTGATGGTGTTATTGAGCTAAAATATTAACGTATAATCACCATAAGTATGACATTTAACATAAACATCATTAAAAATAATATTTCGTTGAAAGTTTGTTATCACAACGTTTAGGTGAGTATAAGGAACATTTACATGTTGGCGTAGCAGTGAAACAAAGTTTCATTGTTATAAAATCAACATTTATTATAGTATTCAACAAGTATGATACTACGATAAATATATTTTTTCATGGGACTTCCAACTTGGGATTCGAAGAAGAAAGCTCTACTCGACGGCGTCAGTCATAAGATGATATACTTTTTTTTATTTATTTATTTATTTTTGGTAGCTTAACGTCCTTTAACCTCGTTGGTCATATCGGACATGAATGAAACTGGTGAAATGATGCTCAAAATTATATAAATCAGTCCTACGTATATAAAATAAACTAGTAGTCTTTCGATAATTATAAACATTAAGAGGATTGCAAAAGTATGAACAAAATAGTATCTCCTGTTTATTAGTATTATATAAACTTCGTTCTACTTATATATATATATATATGTATGTGTGTATACACATATATGAACATTTACACCAAATAAGTACACGTAAATTAATTTCTTCGTACTTATTTCTTTGTTTGAATTCTAAATCTGTGAGACCCGAGAAATTACAGGAATCTCTTGCTCATATGAAATTCAATTCAAATTTGAATTATTTTACTCTATGACTAACCTAAATGATATCCATTTTGCAGTAAAATCGCGTCGTAGAAACAGGCTATCTAACTGCTAAACATAAAATATGTTCTAACAGCACAGAATAACAAACTGATCTGTCCGAAGCCTACAAAAACCTCCTCATCGCATAAGAACCTATCCAGCTAACATGTACGTATAGAAGGAGGAGAACTGGAACTCAACGAACCGTTCCTTCTGTATCAAAACCACATTTTGAAAAAGGCTCGACTGTGTTTGTTTGTGTGTGTGACTATGAATAACATAACTCAAAAATGAAAAACCAGTTAATTATCATACTTGATAATTAAGTTTAGAATCTTCCAAGGATTCGAACAAATATTTTCAATAATGTCCCATATTAAAAACTACTCTTTACATGGAAAATTTGTCGAATATTTTGATTTTTTCAAAACTGGCTCTAACGATTTTGATTTTAATATCGTAAATTAAACATATTTACATGACAAATAGCATGTATTTTTTTAATTTTCTAGGAATAGCCTCTGAAGATCTGTTTACTCTGGATGAATTTTGCTGAATTTTATATAACTGATAAACCGTAAGAGATTGATAAAAGCTTACTACACAAAAACTGTAGATCCCGTTAAAACCACAATTTATTTCAGGAATCACTTTTCGTAAAATTGACCATTTTCTAGATATCCCTTGTTTTTAGTTTCATTCTTAAAATACTTAGTTCTTTTTTTTTTCTCTCACATGGGAGTTTATAAACTCTTGGCTATGCAAAATATCGGATTTCAAACACATGACAGTTTTTAAAAGATTTGGCTATCGCTTTAGGCTAATATATTCCATTATTTCGTTTCTATTTACAAGGAAGGAAGTAAAAAGATAATTTCTGCTAATGTTTATCTTGATTAGCATGAAGTAGATGGAGGATAAGCTTTTTAAGAATAATTTGTTACAGAGTTGTGAATGAAGCACATCAGATTTTTTTAATCGCTCTACTACGTATGTACAAAATATAGTAGGTAATAAAGATATTGTATTCCACTCAAAATTTGATGCCGAGATTTCACCGGAAATACATGTTTTGAGGACCTGTGAATTTGTTTTTTAGAAAAAAGTCAGTGTGTATTTGTTTTTACTTAAGCAGTGGTTATTCTGTTGCACCTGCTTGAGGAACTTGCTGATGGTGACTTTAGTTTAAGTCGCCATTATGCGGCATCTGTTTGAGGAATTTGATGATGGTTGATCTATATTATATATTGCTGTCATTCTGTGACATCTGTTTGATGGATGACCTTAGTTACCCAGTCATTCTGTGGTAGCAGTTTAAGGAATTTGCTAAGCAGGCATTATTCTGTGGAACTTGATTGAGGAATTTGCTGATGGATGACCTTAGTAATGTAGGAGTTATTCTGTGGCACCTTTTTGAGAAATTTGCTAATGGATGACCTTAGTTAAGCAGGCGTTATTCTGTGGTACCTGTTTGAGGAATTTATTGATGGATTACCTTAGTTATGCAGGCGTTATTCTGTGGTACCTGTTTGAGGAATTTGCAGATGCATGACCTTAGTTATGCAGGCGTTATTCTGTGGTACCTGTTTGAGGAATTTGTTGATGGATGACCTTAGTTAAGCAGGCGTTATTCTGTGGTACCTGTTTGAGGAATTTGTTGATGGATGGCCTTAGTTAAGCAGGCGCTATTCTGTGGTACCTGTTTGAGGAATTTGTTGATGGATGACCTTAGTTAAGCAGGCGTTATTCTGTGGCACCTGTTTGAGGAATTTGTTGATGGATGACCTTAGTTAAGTAGGCGTTATTCTGTGGTACCTGTTTGAGGAATTTGCTAATGGATGCCCTTAGTTAAGCAGGCGTTATTCTGTGGTACCTGTTTGAGAAATTTACTGATGGATGAACTTAGTTAAGCAGGCGTTATTTTGTGGCACCTGTTTGAGGAATTTGCTGATGAATGAACTTAGTTAAGCAGGCGTTATTCTATGGTACCTGTTTGAGGAATTTACTGATGGATGAACTTAGTTAAGCAGGCGTTATTTTGTGGCACCTGTTTGAGGAATTTACTGATGGATGAACTTAGTTAAGCAGGCGTTATTTTGTGGCACCTGTTTGAGGAATTTACTGATGGATGAACTTAGTTAAGCAGGCGTTATTTTGTGGCACCTGTTTGAGGAATTTACTGATGAATGAACTTAGTTAAGCAGGCGTTATTTTGTGGCACCTGTTAGGAATTTTCTGATGGATGACCTTAGATAAGCAGGCGTTATTCTGTGTCACCTGGTGAGGAATTTTCTGTCGGATGACATTAGTTATGCAGGCGTTATTATGTGGCGCATGTTTGAAGAATTTGCTGAAAAATGGCTTCAGTTAAGTAGGCGTTAATCTGTGGCAGCTGTTTCAGGAATTTACTGATTGGTGGTCTTTCTTAAGCAAGCATTATTCTGTGGAAGATGTTTGAGGAATTTGCTGGTGGATGGCCTTAGTTAAGCAGTCGTTAACCTGTTGCACCTATTTGAGAAACTTGCTGCTTCATGACTGTTGTTAGATAGTAGTCATTCTGTGGCATTGTTTGAAGAACATGCTGATGCCTGAACTTAGGTAGTGGTTTTCCGTACAATTTATTTTGCAGCTATTGAGTTATGAGGGAAGTTGTACTTTGTAATTTTGGAATTAAATGCGCACGTAATCATTGTGCACTGTGATGCTGGAGAGAAGGCATTAGTTGAATATTCACTATCCTATACTACACAAGCACCTGGTTTAAGTCAATGTTGGTCTTAGAATCCCGGGAGGCTCTCACGGCACTAGGTGCCCACAATTTAGTTCAACTGAAATGGGGCCAAGGCACATGGGGATTCTGGGCAATGAAAGGGCAGATGAAGTTGTTAAGAGGGGACCCAAAACCAGTTCTGGCCTGTCTTCAGAACCTGTTAAGCTGGCTTCAGGGGCTTAATCATAAAACATGATAAATACTGGAATTCATCTATAGAGTTCAGGCACTCCAAAGCTCTCATACGGAGATTGGGCAGAAGCACATCGCGAGATCTGCTAAAATTTAGCAGGGAAAAGCTCTCCTGGGCAACTAACTAGCCTCTTTACAGGATACACTCCCCTTAGAAGGCGCCTGCACAAAATAAGGTAGTAAGTGAACCCTAGCTGTAAACGGCATCAACGGCATAAGGGACAGCCGCCCATCTACTGTGTGAGTGCTCAACTCTTGCTCAACAAATGGCTCCCATTTTTGAGAATCAGTTTCCAAAATTGGACCAGCTTTCAAACATCACCGTCCAGAATCTGTTTACGTTCATTATGAATATTAGACTTACGGATGATGAAAATAAATAGGGGAAGTGCAATAGATCTGCAAAATTGCAGTGCAGAATTCTTATCATACTCAAGCTCCTCGTACTCCTATAGCATCTATTTTTATTGCTCTTAATTTTATTACGACTGTTGAACCTTGGATCATGGCTTAATATTCATTGTGATTTTTGGCAATCCTCCCAAAAAATAAAATTTAAATCAACAGATAGATTAGCCGGTATATGGAATTTAAACCTACAAACTCCCTAATGCAAATCACAGTTACGATATTGGCTCCTTGTTTTCGATTTATAAGAGAAATTACAGTATGTAGAGTACTTAAAATAATAAAGGAAAAGGAGTTTCAACAATACCAATTCAAGTACAAGAAAGTATAATAACTCTGAGACTTTTCTTTGCATTCAAGAAATAAGCGGAACTGCCACAAGTGTGCAAATCTATGGAATAGCCTCATTTATTTTGTAGCTACGCCTTTCGGCAAAACGTGGGTTTACAATATCCATATCGCGTTTGGAAAAAAAACCAACATAAAACAACAAATTTAATGGTTTTTAGGCTATAAGAAACATGCATTAGTTACAGTAAGACATTTCTGTCATAGAAACAGAACTTTAACTAGCAAAAATGTGTTCTTTTATGATGAATCTATTGTACAAGGTATTATCAGCACATTTTAAGAATGGAATTAATTTAAAATTTTGAAAAATAGTTAAAGAGCTTATAATTAAGACTAATTACTATTTGAATTACAAAATTTATAATATCCTTAATTTAATGACATCCGTAATTGAATGAATTTATTGCACGCTTTGACGTATCCCCACTACTGTACGTAGATACATATTATAAGATGAATAAATTTATTATTGTTATTATTGTTGTTTTTGTTGTAGTTGTTGCTATTTAATTTAACCATTTAAACATATTTAGGTTTTGCTTAGTGATAGAATGCTTAAAACATGAATTATTCACCTGAGAATGATATGACGATGGAAAACAAACCTCAAGACCTCACAATAACAATAATAAAAACAATAACGATAATGATAAAATAAATGCTATATTATAATCAGAAACATTCAAAATTAGATATTGTACAATATTACATACATAAACAGTGTATGATTTATCACAATGGCTATAGAATATTTCATTGATTTTAATGGTATCCCTGGACTCTTATTATTTTTTATAATTTATATTTCTCCCGACATGAATGTTTTGTAAGAGTTTCCGTGCGCCAAAGAGGTGATAATTTACAACACTTTTCTGAAATTTTTATTTGTCTATAAAATAAGGCAGTATTGGCTCATGCTCTTTTCTGCAACGACTTATTCAGGCTGTGTAGTTGCCTGCTTATATCTCATCGTTGGCTTTGCAATTTCTGCCTCGTTCTTCTTTTCATTGATGCATATGCTGTCTATACTTCTGTTGCTCTTATCAGCGATGCAATGTAATTCTTCATAAGTACACTTCTAAGCCCTTAGAGAATTCTTAAAAGGTTTTACACTGTCCTTGTTGCTAAGTAGTTGTCCCTGAAGACAATTTCCTTGCACGGAAAGGTTTCAAACTGTCACTATACCAGACACTGAAATACTACATCAACACTGTCGACGTTACCAGCTTCTTACAGTTCATCTTCGACGAACTCAAGAACTAATATGTTTGTCTTATTTATACTCATATTTAAACAAACTGTAAATTCCTCTAAGTAAAACAAGGGTTGTATCTAGATACAACAACTAAAAAAACAACAAAAATCTGTCGTAATGTCTGCAACGACAAGTGTAAGAGCAACGATTGGGGTTGATCAAATGCCTGATACCATGGCATTCATCTTGGTCGGTCATTCATGCCTGACAGGTGTTTGGTAAGGATCCATTTACATTTTAAATATGTCTTCATTTCTCTTTCTTTCCGTTTTACTTTGTATCGAAGGTAGCGGAATTTCCCCAAAAATTCTAATCCGAAATTCCATCGGAAATACACGTTTTGAGATTTTCTGAATACAACAAACATTTTTGGAAAAAACTCCGTGTGCGCGTATGTATCTGTGTGTCTTTCAAAAGTATAACTTATAAAACGGAGTCGGTGAAATATTTGAGTATTTGAGTCCAGCATTTTCCAAAGGTGCAATACAAAGGTTTTCAAGAAAATTCCCCAATAACGCATTCTTTAATAGGGGATGTTTTGTAATTTTCATTTTTCCAAAATCTTGCTGTAGCAATTTTTATTAAAATGCCACATATTAAAGACATTTACATGAAAAATAAAACGTATATCATGAATTTTCTAGGAATAGCCTGTGAAGTTCAAAGAAATTTTGTATAATTGGTAAATATTAAGCATTAGAAGAAAATGTATTGAAAAAAATCGGATGTGTTCCTTTCACATGACGTTCCCTATATCTCTGTAACAAACTAATTTTAAAAAGCTTATTCTTTTATCTACTTAATGATAATCAAAATACATACTAACAGAAAGTGTCCTAATTACTTGGTTTCCTGTAAGTAGAAGGGCAAACATCTAATGTGTTTCATTCACATGATGTCCTCTAGCTGTTCCGCAAACAAACCTTTTATTCAAAACATTAATCTATTATCTATATCATGTAATCAAGATAAACGTACAATAATTAGTCTTATTACTAGATTCCTTGTAAATGGGAAATAAGGAAATGCACAGGCTAAAGCTATAATGTCGTCCTTTAAAAGTTGGTCGCTATGTGAGACAATTGACATTCCAATCTGCTTGTCAGGAAACGAAAAACGCTTAACTCTACAAAACAAATGTATATGACATAAATTGTGTGCTTTAATGAGATCTACATTTTTAGTGTAGTAAGTTTTTGTATATCTCTTAAGGTTCGCCAGTTATATAAAACTCATTCAGAATGAAGAGATCTTCAGAGGATATTCCCAGAAAATACAAGATGTACATTTCACTTGCCATAAAAATATCTTTTACATAAGGTATTTAAATCAAAATTGTTAGTCATTTTTGAGAAAATCAAAACTTTCGAAAAATATTCGATGTAAAGTTTAGTTTGGGGTGGGGGATTTTCTTGAAAGTCTTCGTGTCGCATCCTTGGAAGATACTAAACTTAAATAATTAGTTTGGTGTTTTTTTCCTGTCTTTTGGTTTTTGAGATATACTGTCCACAGACACACTCAGGACCTTTTCTAAAAAAATGGCCCAGGTGTCCTCAAAACACGTATTTCCGGTAAAATCTCGATATCGAATTTTTGGGTGGAATGCAATATATTTTCTATACTCTATGTACATAGTACCTGTAGAGAAAGTAAAAATTGCAGATCTTTTTAAAACACATATTTCATTCCAAATACTTTTTGTGTCATAAGTTATTTCCAAGGTAAGTATAATCGCTGTCAGCTTTGGCAGCAATATAAATATATATACACACAGTGAAAGTGTTACAATATGCTGGAGGTTATAAGCGACGGGGTGAAGGGGTATTGGGTGGTTTCGACGGGGATTGGCTGTGACATACTTGGCTGCAGTGATGAGGGACAACAATGGTGTGAATTGTTCAGTATTCTGTATAATTTCAAATTATTTTCTATACTCATATGTTTCCCACGATTGCATGGAAATAGAATATTAAGGCGTCCAGTTCTTAAACATTTGTCTAACGCTATTCCTTTCGAATCTATAACGAAATGTTTAATGTAGCTAGTTTTGAAAGGTTTATCGCAATTAAAATGAATTTAAAAAAAAAACTTGCGTAACAATAGTATGTATAACCCCTAATAAACCAGAGAGGGATAGAAAATCATGTGAATGTAAAACATTAATTTTTTTATTTTTTTCCAAGTTTCAGAGGCTATGTGGTCAAAACTCATATCTTAAACCAACAACTCCTTCAAAGGGAGGAGACTCTTTTGAAATTCCTGAGGCATTCTTCTGTGCGAAATAATATTCCTCTCACGTTTTCTTGCAATAGGATATGATGTTGAAATCTGGCGAGAATCAAGAGCCAAAGGAAACGCGAATGTATCAAACCATCTTCCTTGTAAACGGGAAAGGGATGGGGGGAAAAAGACATTTCCGATTCAACAGTGGTGTCGATTGATCGATCATCGCATATCGAAATACCCAGCGGAGATGCAGATTTGATACATCACGATTCAACTCTATTTCGAGAATGTTGGAATATCGCTCCAACAAAACGGCAAGGGTAGCCGACAGTTAACGAAATCCATCTCCAACACGCTGGATGCTTCCGATGTTCAAAAAGTTTCCTGAACAGATTCTGCAACATCAAAAATGGTCAGTGCGATATTTTTGAAGAAAATAAATAGTTTATCCGGTGAAAAAGCGATTTAAAGTTTTCTTAAATCACATGCACACCCTTTCATGTACGATATCAGATTCAGGGATATGAAAACATATACTCAGACTGAAATCTCCAGAGAACTTTGGGTGGATCCCATTCCATAGTTTATCTGCGCACCATAGTAGGTAAGTATAGAAAGTAGAACTTCCCGATCAATCCTTAGCAAAAGAGAATATTTTGTAAGTATACATGTATGAAGAACCTGCTTACGATGTATTGCTCAAGAAAACTGAAAACCATTTTGTATTAGCCATTTATCAAAGTGGAGTTTTAAAAGCTTAAAATCCTCACCAAGAACAAATTTGATTTTACTATTGAGTAGCATTAGAGAGATGCATCTGTGAAATTTGACAACAAATTTAAAAAACAATTAAAAAGGTTATTTATTCCCTTGCAGAATAAAATAATAGATATGAATTTAAAATTCAAGAACATATTTTTTCTACTTGGCGCATTTGGACTACTAATTAACAGAAACCAAATGGTTAGATGCATTTTATTAAAAGACGCGCCCAACTTTAAATCTCGCAAGCGTTTTCTCCTTACTGAAAATGCTCCAAACGATGCAGTTTTTTACTAATTTGTTTTAACATATTTGTGTTGACACTGAAAAGTATCTTAAAAAAATAACGATGTACCTTTCGAAATAAGCTTCAATTTTAAGAAGTAAATTATTAAATTTTGAAAAATCAAGAATTTTAAAGAGTATAAAAAGCATTAATGTTTCTGCAATAATTAGAGGGTTATACAAAAAAAAATGATAGATCTATCTGTAAGCTCATTTGCTGAAAAACTTGAATTTTGAAATGGTGTCACATATAAAGGATTTTGATATGCCCCACAAGAAGAAAGCAAGTGGTATTAGATCAGGGGAGCAGGGTGGCCGTTTAATTATACCTTCCCTGCCGACCCAGCGCCCAAGTATGTGTTATTTAGTAAGATGTCATATACTTCAAGAAAAATGGTGTTTGCAACCACATCTGATGACGCATTAGTGATTCATCCTGTAATTGTTCTGAAAGAAGTGCTTGCAGGAAATGGTAGCTGGAGGTAAAGCCCGACCACGTAAGCACCGATTACGCCAGCCCAATAACTAACTTAAGATGTATGTTTTTGATGGTATTCGAACACAGTTCACACAATTGACCTAGTTTTGCTGTTACGATAAATACAGAACCGTCCCTAGTGTACTGTGCTTCATATGTGAAAATCATTCGCTTAGAAAATTGGACTCACTCTCACAGTGGTATACAATCCATTTATAAATATGTACTTTTCATGGATACATGCATACTCAAAGCCTGAACTCCGTGGATATTAGGGGGCGTAGTTATTTTTCATGTAAGGCACATCATACATTACTGGATTGGATGACCTTTCACGAGTGCAAATATTTACCCATCTCTTGAGAATATTTCGAGTTTAACATGGGAAGCCCATTTAATGCAATGGACCAAGGTACCTATCTCCTGGGTCGTGGTAAACGCTTTGAAACATTCGAGGCTACTGGTGGACTTCTGCAGTCCAGCTATCTAGAGCAAGTCACCCAAGTTCACTTGAGCAGGATGAAAATCGCCGCAGTACCTAGCCGCACACTGCGGTTTTATTCTTGAAATATAATAGGTCAACAGAGTCCTCGTAAGCTTTTGTGTCCTTCCTCGGGTGGTGTGTAACTTTTTGCGCTGATATAGCTTGAGCGGTCACCCAACCAAATGGTGGCGGTATCTAATGCTACTTAACTTGGAGGTGGAGATTGGATAGGAATGGCAACCTTTGAGGCCGGTGGCCCTAAAGCGTCCTTAGGAAGTCGTTAGCTTTCCCTCCTTCTCGGTGTCTTATGGTTTTAGTGACCCAATATAAGTTGATTAGGATGGTAGTGTACACATAGTTTGGCATACTGGCGCGGGTTTTCATGTATAAGATGTATTGGAGTTCGGAGTGAGTATATAGGATGTGTGATGGGAAACTAGAAGAGCATATTTTGGGCATAGTACAGGCATTTAGCTTCATGTGTATTACCAGCAGCTCTGCCATACTGAAAATGCATGTCTTGCAGTTCACAAGCTCAGCAGGTACTTACTAAAGTCATGGTGTAACAAGTGTAGGATTAGAATTAGAGTTACTCACAGACAGGACCTCCAGGACTATGGGGCAGAGCACTTGACGTAAGGCCTTGTGGCCCTCTGCCATTTACGTGACCCCAGGGAGGGATGAGGGTAGAGACCCGAAGTGCGACCAGATCTGGATGACGACGGGTGAAAGTATGGTTGGAGCACCAATGGCTTCCAACGCTCACGAGTCCCAAGACCACCAGTGAGCCCCCCAAAGGAGCCCTAAAATAGGATGGCAGGTCCCGATCCAATGTTCTCAATGATAACGCCAAGATATCCTTTTTACTATACGCAACATACCATTCAGACGCAACCCACCGAACACCGTCACTTGGTAGGAAACTAGGTAACAGAAAATGGAGAAAATTCGGGGGATTTAATAAGCCTACCCAGCATTCGCCTGCAAAACTTACTCTCGAAAAAAAATATGGTTCAGGTAGGATATCCACGGAGATCGAACCCGTGACCTCCTAAAATGCGGACCACAAACGAAACCGTCTGAGCCATTCCGCTCTAAAAATGGAAATGACATGTTATTTATGGACGTTCTTTAACTGCTATGATTCTCAGCGTCCCATTCTAAACTGGGCGTGAAAGACCATTTAATTTTGTTCAGAGGCCTCTCTATTCAGGCTTGAAGTTCTTTTGCATGCCGTAAATCTATGACACGGGACCAACGGCTATACTTCGCTTCCGAAGGAAGCCATGCTAAGGGTTTTTACGCCCAAAAAAATCCATCGTCCTCCGCCGGGTATATGAAATAAGCATGGTAACCATTACACCACGGAGGCGACATTCCGCTCTATTATAACTGTTATAACAGTGTAACACCCTGACCCAGCACTGCAACGCAAACAACCGATTTGTCTCGAAGCACACGTAAGACAAGTAGATGTAAATAGAAAAATCTGCTGTGTTCTATTCTCGTGACTTTCTCTACATCTCTGCATAAAAATATTGTTAAAAAGCATATGCTTCTATTTACTTCACGCTAATCGAGAAAAAACTAGCAGAAATAGTCTTATTATTTGCTTCCTTGTAAGTAGAAGAGAAATAAGGGAGTACATAGGTTAAAGTGATAGTCAAAAGCTGGTTGCTATGTGACTGAAGTTCCTTTATTGGTATGGGCAGGAGTTGACACATTCCTGTATGAGAAAAGTATAAGTTTTTCAAAGCTAAAACCGAAAACAAGGAATATCTAAAAAACGATCAACTCCACAAAAAATGTGTGAATGAATATAACATAAATTGTGTGTTTTAATGTACTCTACATTTTTGTGTGGTAGGTTTTTGTCTATCTCTTACGGTTTAGCAGTTATGCAACATTCCGCAAAATTCATCCAGAATAAAGTAGTCTCCAGAGGCTATTCCCAGAAAATTCAAGATATGCATTTTATTTGTGAGGTAAATATCTTTAATATACGACATTTTAATCGAAATCGTTAGAGCCATTTTTCAAAAAATCAATATTCCATGTAAAGGGTAGTTTGGGATGGGGAATTTTTCTCAAAATCTTCGTGTCGCATCCCTGGAAGATACTAAACTTAAAATACCAAGTTTGGTATTTTACCGACTTTTCGTTTTTCAGTTATCGTGTTCACAGACACACACACACGCACACATGGACCTTTTACTGAAAATACTTTTTTTTTTTGGATACAGGGTACCCTAAAATATATATTTCTGGTAAAATCTCGGTATCGAATTTTTTGGTGGAGTGCAATACCTTCTCTATACACTATGTACATAATACGTATAGAGAAAGTAAAAATCACACACAAGAACTAACAGTGTGAGAGAGAGACTTAGAGAGAGAGAGAGAGAGAGAGAGAGAGAGAGAGAGAGAGAGAGAGATGTCGAAGGGCATTCCGTATTGTAAGCATTGACTTACTGTACGTTAGATCCTAGGAGGATAAGATGAGATGAGTGTAATTTCAAAGGACGGCCGAAACCGACGGCAGGAAAGAGCCATTGAGGAGGGTCCCTAATATATTACAAGCAGTTCTTCATTGCGACGTGGTGAGCGCTTGGAACCACCCGCCCCCAGTTCTAATCAAACTCCTTGGGTCAACAAACGACTTCCAATGCCAGCCCACCGGCGAGAGTTGTATTTCCAGGAAGGGCGCCACAACCGCAGCCCTTATCGACACTTACAACCCTGAAAGAGACCGGTTGGATAAAATGGAGATAAAATGAAGGGACAGGAAGTTCAGGGGAATGAAGCAACTTTGCCTAGTGATTGGGAAAGTCTCCGAAAAAAGCCCATGGGTCAGAGAATTCGGCCGCAAGAATGGACCCCATGACCTACATAATGACAGTTTCAGACGAAGCTCCTGAGTCACCTGGCTCGGTAGGATTAACAGTAGTTACACAGTAGAACAACAAATTGAAAGTCTACGTCAGTCGTACAAAATGCCTAATTGCAAACTAAGCCTACATACGTAATGTAGTACCTGACATTCCCGAGCTTGCATTGACTCACGATTGCTTCCTAGACCGTAAGTTCCGCTCTATAATCTCAAGTCGTGAGCAATTTTTACTTTCCCTATACGTACTATGTACTTACATTGTGTATAGAGAAGATATTGTATTGCACTCTAAAATTCGATACCAAGATTTCACCGGAAATACATATTTGGGTCCCCCTAAATCCAAAATGCATATTTAGAAAAACGTTCGTGTACGTGGAACAAATTTCGAAAATTTTGATTTTCTCAAAAATGTCTCCAACGATTTTGATTACAATCTTTATATTTAAAGTATTAGCATGCCAAATAAAATGTATATCTTAAATTTTCTGGGAATAACCTCCACAGACCTCTTTATTCTGGATGATTTTTATTGAAGTTTGTATAGTTGGTAAACTGTAAGGGATAGACAAAAACTTGCTACACAAAAAATGTAGATCATAATAAAACACACAATTTATGTTATATACATTTTTTTCGTGAAGTTGGCCGTTTTCAAGATATTTCTTGTAATTGATTTCGGTTTTAAAATATTTAAACTTTTCTCATACGGAAACTTGTCAACTCCTGGCCACCAAAGAAACGTACTTCAATCCCATAGCTACAACATTTTAAAACATTTGATTGTCGGTTTAGCGTAGTGTATTCCCTTATGTCCATTCTATTTATAAAGAAACTAAATAATAAGAAGGTTTCTGCTAATGTTTAAGCATTAAGAAGATAGAAGAATACTTTTACTAATAATAATTTGTTGCAGAGAAGTAGAGAAGGTCATGTGATGATCACATTAGATTTTTTAATACCTTGTATTATTATTTGTCTATATAAATATTAAAGTGTGTTATGGTGCTATAATTGGAATATTTTTGAACTGAGATGTATGTATGGAAAAAGAATCGAGGTTCTGGACAGTTATGTGCTTTGCTGCAGTTATTTCCTTCACTGTATGTAAAGAGTGCCTTGTTTCTGGGTACAAAACCTCGCCATTTCCCTAACTTAGGTGTGGAAAAGCCCGTGGAAAGATGTGGTTGTTATTCATGGCTTGGGAATTGCGAGCCGCCCGGCTTCATATCCACGTTCAACCCCCTCTCCCTCCCCTACTTCCTGTACCATCCCTTGTCTTTAGCCGATAGACCTCGCAGAATGTACTCGATTTGCTTGCTTGCCGAACTGATATGGAGAAATAAATAATAACATATTTTCTGGTTGCAATTTTGTTACAAGTAACTTTTCATAATTTCAATTAAAAAATAATCATTAATTTCATGTCTTTTAGCCTTTTAATCCTGTGCAGGGAGCGCAATAAATATTAAAAACTATGATGTGTAGCGTTTACATGATATTTTTGATCAATTATTTATTTTCATGGCTGTTTTATAAAATTTTCAGGCAAAAGATTATTAATTTCTCTATTAATTACAAACTTAAAATCACATTAATACAGAATCTCTTTTTAAAATTAGTAAATTTAAATGTAAATAAAATAAATAAATAAGGTAAATACTTAATTTCCCAAAATTTAATAGTTCACTCCATCCAAAAATTCCACACCCAGGCTTTAAGGAAATACACGTTCTGAGTTTCCTAAAACAAAAATGCATTAATAAAAAGATTTGCGTGTGTGTGCGTAAACAACAGAACTAAAAATGAAAATTCAGTTTTATACTAAGCTTGATATTTAAGTTCACTATCTTCCAACGATGCGACACAGAGTTTTCCAAGAAAATCCCTACACCTCAAATGAAAATGAAAATGTTTCATGGAAACATTTTCGTTTTTTTTAATATTGCATGATATTAATCATTTTTAATTAATATGAATTCAAAAATTAATATTAACGAGTTTGTGTGAGCGTATGTTTTATTTTGGCTTAGTGTGCTGTTTTATCTGTAATTTTTTTATGTTTTCTATTCTATTCAATTAATTTACTGCAATAAACGACAATCTATTCAACGATAGATTTCGACTGATGTCACAATTTTGAATAAATATTAAAAAATTATCAGAATTGTCCCTGAATCACTCTTCATTCCGTGTGAATGTATAACTGATAAACTTTAGACTATCTCGCTAAAACGCAATTTATGTAAAATAATTTTTTATGTGTTGTGAACCATTTTCGAAGTATTCCCTTTTATTGGTTTGAATTTTCAAATACTTATACTTTTCTCAACTGGGAGGTCTCCATTAATTATTCTTTGCTTATGCAAAGAGAAATGTAACGGTTGTTTGTTCAACTATTTTCTTCATAATTTACATAACTACTGCTGAAATTCTAATTAGCAAGTTCAAAATCTTTTCCATTTAGAATTAATTGTTCCCATAGAAACAAACATTTTGTATGAGACAGTAAAATTGCTCATACATGTTAGTAATCCTTTCAGATAAAAAGGCAAAATTAAAGTTGATATGTTCCATTCATAATACTTTCTCTAGCTGTTCTGCAAACAAGCTATTCTTACAAAAGATTATTCCTATATCTGCACCATGCTAATGGAGATAAACATTGGCAGAAATGATCTAATTACTTGCTTCCTTGTAAGTAGAAGGGAAAGAAGGGAATATAGAGATAGTCAAATCTTTCAAAAGCCGGTTATTCAATGTGAACAATTGAAGTTCGGTTAGCTTTGCATTTCCAGAAAAACAAAAAAGAGATGAAACGAAAGGTGACTCTGTCTGAAAAGATATCTAGTTTAAAATTGAAACCGATAAGAAACAGTAAACTCCACAACAAAAATATGTATGACATAAATTGTGTATTTTAACGACATCTACATTTTTGCATAGTAAGTTTTGTATAGTTTTATGGTTTACCAGTTATGAAAAATTCATCCAGAAAAACAGGTCTTTAGAAGATAGTCACAGAACATTCAATATATACATTTTATTTGTGATATAAATAGCTTTAATATACGGTATTTTAATCAAAATCGTTGGAGCTATTTTTGAGAAAATCAAAATTTTCAAAAATGTTTCCATATACAGGGTAGTTTGAGGTGAGGGATTTTCTTGAACATCTTCTGTTGAATCCTTGGAAGATACTAAACTTAAATATCAATATCTAAGTTTGATTTTTAATGGTATTTTAGTTTTGGGGCTATGCTGTCCACAGACATACACACACACAAACATACACGTACACATACTGACATTTTTTTTTCTAAAAATGCTCTTTGGATTCAGTTGTCCCAAAACACGTATTTTGGTTGAAATCTCGGTATCGAATATTTGGGTGGAATACAATACCTTCTCTATACATTATATACATAATAAGTGTAGAGAACGTAAAATTATATTTACTGCCAACCATCTTCTTACTAGCATTGCTAATTCGCCAATCTTAAGTAGTTTAGGTTCTGTTCGACAGAGCCGAATGACTTTAATTTCGAAGATCATAAAAATAAATACAAGATTCATCTCCAATAACATATTCCAATTATAGTTTTAAGTGCCATTTTGGTGTTTTCCAATAATTTTTCTACAGCAATCAAGAGTTGTTATTTTTGATTAGGAATCAGTTTATGTGGAGTTCATCGACAGCAAAATGTTCTCAAGTCTAACTGTTGATGTAAAATGATGTGCCTAATGTCACCCAAATAAATTAACAAAATGTAATTCGATCTTCTTCAGGCATTGCTTGAACAGCAGCAACATTTCCATCAGTTCTTGGGCGTCCTTCACGAAATTTATTACTAATAAAAAACCGACTTCTTGAATTCGCTGTGCCAATTATAAATTTTCTGCCTCAAATGGGGCTTCTAAAACAAATGCATTTCTAAGAGAATCTTTATATTGTTGATACATTAGTGATGATTTAAAATCGTACAAAATCATAGCCTGGAAAGGTTTACTAGTCAAATTCATTTTTGGGCAAACAAAATGTTTAAATGGTGATAATTAACAAATTATTAGAGCAAATCGAACACACTACACGGCAGTCAACTCTCAAAATATTATAAAATAGCTGTTAGATACAGACAATCTCATTTGAGTATAGAAACATGGTATTACAAAAATCTGATTTGCTTCATTTACATTACTTTTTCTACATTTCTGTAACAAATTATTTCTAATAAGTTTATGCTTCTATTTACTTCATGTAAATAAACATTAACAAAAACTGTTTTATTAGTTAATTCCTTATAAGTAGAAGGAAAATAAGTGAATACACTAGGCTAAACCGACAGACAAGTGTTTTAAAATGTTGCTATTATAGAAATCCGTTGCTTTGCGTGGCCGGGTGTTGATAAGTTTCCGTATGAGAAAAGTATAAGTATTTTAAAACTGAAACCAATAACAAGGAATATATCTAAAACGATCAACTCCACGAAGAAATGTATGTATCATAAATTGTATGCTTTAACAAGATCTACATTGTTTGTTAGGAAAGTTCCTGTCTATCACTTACGGTTTACCAGTTAAGCAAACTTTCACAAACTTCATTTGGAATAAAGATGTCTTCTTAGAATAAAGATGTTATCTCCACATTCCCAGAAAATTCAAGATATACATTTTATTTGTCATGTACATATCTTTAATATACGATATTTTAATCAAAATTGTTTAGAGCCATTTTTGAGAAGATCAATTATTTTTGACATTTTTTTCATTTAAACGGTAATTTGAGGTGGGGGGATTTCCTTGAAAAACTTCGTGTCGCATCCTTGTAGGATACTGAACTTATATATCAAGTTTGGTTATTTAAAGAACTTTTCGTTTTTGAGCTATGCTGCCCATTGAATGCTTTTTTTTTTTTTTTTTTTTTTTTTTTAGATTCAGGAGGTCTCAAAACATATATTTCGGTGAAATCTCAGTATCGAATTTTTGGATGCAATATGTACATAGTACGTTTAGAGAAAGTAAAAATGATATGGCACACCAAAGTAAACTTTAATCTGGAAAACCTTAGCAAAACTTAGTTTAATGAGCTCTGCGCTTATATCTTGAACGTTTTTCTCTATCTCTTGGTTTTCTAGTAATACAAAATCAGTGGAAATGAGGAATATTTTATAGAATTTCAGAAAATTTAAAATTAACAGTTTGTTTTCTTATTAATACTTAAAAATAATGCCATTTTTTGAGAAAATAAAACAAAATTATGTGTTTTATTCACAAGACTTTCTACATCTGAGTAACAAATAATTGTTGGAAAGCCTATTCTTTTATCTGTTTCATGCTAAACGCGATAAACATTAGCAGAAATTGTTTTATTACTTTCTTCCTTGTAAGAAATAGGAAATAAGGAAACTCACTAGGCTAAAGTGATAGTCAAATATTTGAAAAGCTGGTTACAACGCGGTTGAAATTCGCTGTTTTGAATGGCCAGGAGTTTACTAGTCACTGTATGAGCAAAGTTTAAGTATTTTAAAACTGAAACTAATAACAAGGATATCTGGGAAATGGTCAACTCCAGGAGAAAAATGTATATATGACATAAATAGTGTGTTTTAACCAGATCTACATTTTCTATTAAGGTTTTATCTCTTGCGGTTTACCTGTTACGGAAAATTCCGCAAAATACATCCAGAATAAAGTCATCTTTAAAATTAAGATATACATTTTATTTGTCATGTAAATATTTTTAATATACAACAATCGTTAGAACTATTTTTGAGAAAATCAAAATTTTCCATGCAAACCGTAGTTGGAGTGGGAGGGTTTTCTTGAAAATCTTCGTGTTGCATCCTTGGTAAATACTGAACTTAAATACCAAGTTTGAGATTTAACGGACTTTTCCTTTTTGAGCTATACTGCTCACACACACATACACACACAGTGTGTGTGCGTGTATGTGTGTGTGCGTGTGTCTGTGGACAGCGTAGCTCAAAAACGAAAAGACCGTTAAAACCAAACTTGATATTTAAGTTTGGTATCTTCCAAGGAAGAAAATCCCCCACCCCCAACTACTCCTCACATGGATTTTTTTTTCGAAAATTTTGATTTTCTCAAAAATGGCTCTAACGATTTTGTTTAAAATCTCTTATATTTAAGATGTTTACATACCAAATAAAATGTATATCTTAAATTTTCTTGGAATAGCCTCTGAAGACGACTTTATTCTGAATGAATTTTACGGAATTTTGCATAACTGCTAAACTGTAAGAGATGGACAGAAAATTACCACACAAAGAACGTAGAGCACGTTATAACACACACTTTATGTTATATACATTTCTTTTCGTGGAGTTGATCTTTTTTTATATATGCCTTGTTTTTGGTTTCAGCTTTGAAAAACTTATACTTTTCTCATACAGGAATTTGTCAACTTCTGTATGGACAGAAGTTGACAAAGGAACTTCAGTCACATAGCAACTAGCTTTTGACTATCACTTTAACCTATGGTACTCCCTTATTTCACTTCTATTTACAAGGAAGCAAGTAATAAGACTTTTTCTGCTAATTTTTTCTCGATTAGCATGAAGTAATTAGAAGCATAAGCTTTTTAACAATAATTTGTTGCAGAGATGTAGAGAAAGTAATGTGAATGGAACATATCATATTTTAATACACAAGAATAAAGATACGATAGAGCACATGCTGCATTCTAAATGGGTAGTTGGCTGAGAACAATGAGACGAAATTCATTTAAATAGTTGGCTAAGAATCTAATTGGAATCCACATGATACGAAAATAAAATGCATATTAAGAATTAAGAACATTAGCAAAAGACACGAGGGAAGGTTGCAATGGTAAAATTATAACTTAAATACTACTATATTCCATGCCTATAAAAGCAAACATATAGAAACTTTTGGTTGTGATATCTGCAGGCTGCAAATCCAGCAGAAGAGGTGGATAAGCTATGATGGCTCTTACAAATGCAGGAAAATCCCTTTTCAGATTGATGAATAAGTTTATGAAAAAACATTACCAATTAAAAAATATGATATGTTCCACTCACATGACTTTCTCTATCTGTTCTATATAAACTTTCCTTATAAACGATTACTTTTATATACGTCATGCTAATCAAGATAAACTTTGCCAGAATTGGTCGTATTACTTGTTTACTTGTAAGCAGAAGAGAAATAATGAAATACACAAGGATAAAGCGATAGTCAGATCTTTTAAAATCCGGTCGCTAAGTGAAACAATTGAAATTCGGTTTTCGTTGCCTGCTAAGGGTAAACAAACGAGAAACGAAAAGACATATGTCTCCTTTTTGAGAAACTTCTAAGTAACGAACACTGAAACTAATAAATTGAAACACATCGAAAATGGTTAACTCTACAAACAAAATGTATATAACATAAATAGATATTTTAATAAGATCTATATTTTTTTTTGTAGTAAGTTTTTCTCTATCTCTTACTGTTTACCAGTTATACAAAATTTATACAAAGGTCATCCAAATGAAGAGACCTTCAGAGGCTATTCCTATAAAATTCAGATATACATTTCGTTTGTCATAAAAATAACTTAAACATATGACGTTTTAAACAAAATCCTTAGTGCCGTTTTTGAGAAAATAAACAAAATAAATCAATAAAAAAATGTTTCAAGTAAAGGGTAGGGGGATTTTCTTGAAAATCTTCGTGTCGCATCCTTGGAAGATAAATACTTAAATACTATGTTTGGTATTTAACCAACTTTTCGTTTTTGAGCCATGTTGCCCACAGTTACACACAGCAACATGTTTCTATAAATGCTTTTTTGGATTCTGGGTTCTCAAAATCTGTATTTCTGGTGAAATCTCGATATAGAATTTTTGGGTGGAATACAATACCTTCGGTATCCACATGTACATTGAAATATAGGTTAGAGAAAGTAAAAATTAACCACTCCTGTAAAACAAGGCAGTGAAATGATAAAGTTTTCAATTGATGATCGTGGGTTCGAGTCCCGCCTTGGGCATGGATGTTATATGTTTGTGCAATGTGTATAAGTTTGTAAAAGAAACAGTAAAACCAGTAAACCAGTAATCAGTAAAACCTACGGGGGGAAATGTAAATAGGGATACAGTACCGGAGTCCTGATCAGACTCCGTTACTGTTTTTTAAAAAAAAAAAAAAAATTGATTCTTTGCTGTTTCTATCATGGCTGGTTTTCATTAGCTAACATTTCTCGTCTCATTTACTGTTCAGCTGTGACAATTGATTACATTTAATCGTTAATTTGGGAGCGGTTATTTGAAATAATTGTTATATAATTATCCTATTGAGATTAATTACTATTTTAGCCACTGGTATCCGGAATACACAGATATTTATTGAACGGGAGAAAACTAATTTAGCATCGCCTGTATGGGTCTTTCGATGCACCAAACTCTCAGGGCTTGCTGCAGAAAGTCATTTTCGAAAATGGTTATATATGTTTAAGATCAACACTATCGTTGAACCTCAAATCCAAGTCATTTTTACTTTCTCTACTCATAATATGTACACAGTGCATAGGGAAGATATTGCATTTCACCCGAAAATTCAACACAGAGATTTCACCGTAAATACACGATTTGGAGCCTCCTGTATCCAAAGAAAGTATTGTCAGAAAAAGTCCGTGTGTGTGTCCGTATGTCAATGTGTCCGTGTGTCTGTAAACACGATAATTCAAAAACGAAAAGTTGGTAAAATACCAAACTTGGTATTTAAGTTTAGTATCTTCCAGGGATGCGGCACGAAGCTTTTTAAACCCCCCCAAACTACCCTCTACGTGGAAAAAATTTCGAAAATTTTGATTTTCTCAAAAATGGCTTTAACAATTTAGATTAAAATATCGTATATTTAAGATATTTATGTGATAAATAAAATGTTTATCTTCAATTTACTGGGAATAGCCTTTGAAGACAGGTTTATTCTGAATGAATTTTGCGGTAGTTTGCATAAATGGTAAACCATAAGAGATGGACAAAAACTTACCACACATAACATTTAAAGCTCGCTAAGAGACACAAATTATGTAATATTAATTTTTTTCGTGGAGTTGACCGTTTTTAATATATGCCTGTTATTAGTTTCCGCTTTAAAATACTTATACTTTTCTTATACGGGAATTTGTCAACTCCTGTCCATACAAACAAAGGTTCTTGAATCACATAGCATTCGGCTTTTGAAAGATTTGACTATTGATTTAGCAGTGAATTGCCTTGGTTCTTTTCTACTTATAAGAGCGCATGAGCTTTTTAACAATAATTTGTTGCAGAGTTGTACAGAAAGTCATGTGAATGGAACGCATCAGATTTTTCTTTGCGGATTGTTTTCCGAAGGTACCTGACAATTTCAAAAAATTGAGAGGTGACAGGATTGCAGTCGATCACAACCATAGAATCTGTACAAGTCAATTAAGGAAAATAAAACGTTTCTTATACATGAAAGTACTACATAACAGAAATGAATCATTAATATTTGCTTAAAAATAATTAAGTCTGAAGTATTCTGCAGTCGGTATTAATGGAAGCTTTAAAACAATAGGAAAAATAATTATAGTTATACGTACACTGCTGCTGAAGTCTCTTCTCCTTTTGGTGTGTTTACTTTTTTACTCTTGCTACACGTACTATGTGCATATTGTATAGAGAAGGTGTTGTATTCCACCCAAAAATTCGATACCAAGATATCTCCGGAAATATACGTTTTAGGATCCACTGTATCCAAAAAGAGTATTTTTAGAAAAATGTCCGTGTGTGTCCGTGTGTCAGTGTGTTCGTGTGTTTGTGGGTCCACGTATCTGTAAACACGATAGCTCAAAACGAGAGTCGATAAAATGCCAAATTTGGTATTTAAGTTTAGTATCTTCCAAGGTTGCGACACGAAGGTTTTGAGGAAAATCCCACCACCCCAAACTACCTTTCACATGGAAACATTTTGTAAAATTTTGATTTTCTCAAGAATGCCTAATGATTTTGATTAAAATGTCGTATATTAAAGATACATGGCAAATAAAAGGAATATCTAGAATTTTCTGTAACTGGCAAACCGTAGAGATAGACAAAAACTAACTGAATAGAAATCGTAGCTCATTAAAACACACAATTTATGTTATATACATTTTTTTCGTGGAGTGAATCGTTTTTGAGATTTTCCTTGTTATTGGTTTCAGCTATAAAATATACGTTTCTTATTCGGGATTTTTTCAACTCCTGTCCATACAAACAAAGGAACTTCAGTGACATAGTAAACAAAATTTGACTATCGCTTTAGCCTACGGTACTCCCTTATTTCCCTTCTACTTACAAGGACGCAAGTAATAATGACATTTTTTTCTCGATTAGTCTGAAGTAAATAGAAGAATGGGTTTTTTAACAATAATTTGTTGTAGAGATGTAGAAAAGTCATGTGAATGGAACATATCAGATTTTTTGGCGATGAATTCCTATTCCTTGACAACATCAGAATGTAAGCATTTTTTAATCACATGCTCTTTTGGCAACAATCGTTCAGCATAAAAATCTACACATACTTTTGAAGACACTATAAAATAACAAGAAAGGCAAAATAGATCGGCAATTAGTTAGAAACTCACTAGAACAACAAGGACTAGTAAATAAGGTTAATCTCAAATTATATCCCTAAGGATTACAATAAAAAAATCTGATGTATTCCATTCATATGACTTTCTCAGTGCTCCACAAACAAACTTCCCTACAAAGTCATTTGAGGAATATGCAATGCTCTGTGGTTAGATCAAACGGTTGCAGATCTGTAGTTCAAATTTCGGGTATGGCTTGAATTTTTTCAGTCTGACTCAACTTATCTAATTCCTGTTCTACACACAGCTTGTGCGAAGGGATATAAAGTCGTTGGTCCCATGTCGTAGATTTACGGCACGTACAAGAACCTCAAGCCTCAGGCCTCTGAGCAAAATTAAACCTTCCTTCACACCCAGTATAAAATGGGACGCTGAGAACCACAGTAATTAAAGAGCGTCAATAAATGAAACTCCATTTCCATTTCCATTTCCAAGTCCTTATAACTAGAAAAAAATCTGATATGTTACATTCACATTACTTTCTCTATATTTCTGCAATACATTATTTTTAAAAAGCTTATGCTTCTATTTATTTCCTGTTAGTCGAGAAAAAATTAACAGAAATATACTTATTACTTGCTTCCTTGTAAGTAGAAGTGAAATAAGGAAGTACCATAAGTTAAAGTGATAGTCAAAAGCTGGTTGCTATATGACTGAAGTTCCTTTGTTTGTATGGAGACGACTTCACAAAGTCCTGTATGAAAAAAGTATATTTTTTATAGCTGAAATCAAAACAAGGAATATCTCAAAAACAATCACCTCCACGAAAAAAATATATATAACATAAATTGTGTGTTTTAGTGTTCTACATTTGTTGTGTGGTAAGTTTTAATCCATCTCTTACGGTTTAGCAGTTATGCAAAATTCCGTAAAATTGACCCAGAATAAAGAAGTCTTTAGAGGATATTCCCAGAAAATTCAAAATATACATTTTATTTGCCAGGTAAATATCTTCAATATACGATATTTTAACAAAATCGTTAGAGCTATTTTTTAGAAAATCTAAAATTTCTAAAAAAATTCTATGTAAGGGATAATTTGGGGTGGGGGGATTTTTCTCAAAATCTTCGTGTCGCATCCTGGAAGATACTAAACTTAAATACCAAGTTTGGTATTTTAAGGACTTTTCGTTTTTGAGTTATCGTGTTCACATACACACGGACACACTGACACACGGACACATGGACACACACACACGGATCTTTTTCTGAAAATACCTTTTTTGGATGCAGGAGACCCTAAAACATATATTTCCGGTGAAATTTTGGTATTGAATTTTTTGGTGGAATGCAATACCTTCTCTATACACTATGTACATAGTACGTGTAGGGAAAGTAAGCATTAAAGAAATACACTGGGCTAAACCGACAGTCAAATATTTTAAAATGTGGTTGATATGGGATTGAAATCCGTTTCTTTGCATAGCCAGGAGTTTACAAGTTGCATATGAGAAAAGTTGAAGTATCTTAAAAACTGAAACCAATAATAGGCAATTTCTCGGAAATGGCCAACTCCCTGAAAAAAATTTGTAAGACATAAATTGAGCATTTTAAGGAGAATTACATTTTTTGTCTGTCTCTTACGGTTTTTCAGTTATGTAAACTTCAGAAAAATTCATCCAGAATAAAGAAGTTTTTATTACCAGAAAATTCAAGAATACATTTTATTTAGCATATAAAGAGATTTAAATCAAATTTGCCATTTTTGAGAAAACCAACATTTTCGAATTTTTTTCCATGTAAAGGGTAGTTGGGGGTGGGGGCTTTCTTTCAAAATCTTCATGTCGCATTCTTGGAAGATACTGCTCCTAAACATCAAGTTTTATATTTAACGGGCTTTTTGAGCTATGCTGCCCACAGACACTCTAAACAGAAGACGTAAAGGTACTTCATAAATATTAATGGCTTTTAAGTGCTGCAATTAGGGTTAAAATATATACGATTCAATTAAAATTATAATTATATTAATAGGATGATTACATATTTTAATAAAAAATTATTGGATAAAAGATTTAAAGTTAATTTATTTTCTAAGTTTTTATATAGAGACACACACGGACAGTTTTTAAAATTACTTTGTTTTTGGAATCAGGAAGTTCCAAAACATGTGTTTGAGGTAAAATCTTCCAAAATATGTGTTTGCGATGAAATCTTGGTACCGAATTTTTGGGTGGAATACAATATCCTTTCTACACATTATGTACATAGAATGTGTACAGAACGTAAAAACAAACCATTTTTATGTGGAGATTTGTGCAAATTTCAAAAACGAAATACCAAACTTGGCATTCAACTTCAGCATCTTGCGAGGTTGCGGTTGTAATTGGCTGTAATTTGGATGCAGCATAAATTCGCAGAAGCTGCTGTACATGGACCATTTTTACTTACATTTATTTTCTCAGAATTAGTATCTCTAAGCTTTTATTTAAATACCAGATATTTAAATTATTATTTATACAAAAAAAGATGCACATCTTGAATTTCCTGAATAACTTCTGAAGCAACTTCATTTGGAATTAATTTTATATGTATATGTTTGACTCTTAAACTGTAAAGATTAAGACAATGTAGTTATCGTTAAAACACAAAATTTAATTCAGATAAGGTATTTGGAGGCACCTATAATATTATTGATATTCATCGATATGTTGTGTGAAAGTTTTCAAATACTTTACATTTTTCCGACAAAAAAACTTACTGTTTAAAAATACAGGTCTCATTAAAAATACAACTTAATTCAGATAAAAATGTTTAAGTTTTTTTAAGTATTTCATGATTTGTTGAAGTACTAATTCGTCATTCGTTAGTTTTTTCTGGTCTTGCAAAAAGTATGGAATTACAAAGTCAGCATATAGCGACCCATTTTTCAAAGATTTGATTATCGCTTCACTCTCCTAAGTGGTCGCGCCGTGGCCGAGTGGTTAGACTACTCGCTTCTCACCTAGATGGCCGGGGTTCGATCCCAAGTGACCGAATGTGAGATTTGTGGTGGGCAAAGCGGCGCTGGGGCGGGTTTTCTCAGGATTCTCGCTTTCCCCCGCCTGCGTCACAACAACATGTGTGTGAAACCTTTTCTGGATTTACATAAAGTGGATAAATGTAAGTGTTGTAGAATAAATGTTATAGTATACTGGGTAGAGAAACTGTTTATTCAAGGGGAATACGCTAATTACCCTGTTTTTAAGAAAAAAATAATGTAACATTTTACTTGTTGGATTGCTTCCTGTGCAGTGGCTTCAGAAAACATTTTCTAATGTGGCATGAAGGTTAAAGATTGGAACTCTGAAAATAAAGACAGACCTAAGCTTGCTTGGATAAGCTTGTATGAGGTAAAACCATTAAGAAACAATCGTTTGCGCTTTCCCACTGCGTAGAACGTTAACGAATTTCTAATGAAGGTCGAATTTCCTTAACTTTTTTCAGGTGTACATGTCAGCCAAAATATGTATTAACATGTATTCTGTGACTGTTGAAAATGTACTGAATGTTAATTGAGAGGTACTCTATTATTTTAATGCTCGAAAGTTGAAACCTGCAGAAATTTAGAGGTTTGATACATGATGTATCTACAGTAATGAAAAAAATGTGAAAAAAGTGATATAAAGTGGACGATCAAATACCTCCACGTATTTCTACTCCTGTATCATTTTGCTGTTACTGCATAGAAAATATCAAGGTGGTGATTAAACACTTGCTTCATTTTCATCTCAAACCCTTGTTAAAAAGTAATCTAAAAACGAGGTTATTTTCCTCCCCTAAACTTTAAGCAAGGTTTATAAAGAATGAGATATCACAGTCACTGCTCTTCTCAATTAAGAATGGAACGAACGTCGCCCAATTTTCAGTAACAAATTAAACACGTCGTGGCGTATGTTATAATTTTTTTTCGAAGTTTTTCTTTTTAAAAAGTCATTTCTTTAGCAAGGAATGGAGCTAAAACTTCACGCCATCGCTTCTAAAGGCTTTGAAGTGCGAGATGATGGTAAAAAATATCTATATAAGAGAGAAAACACTTTTTGATGGGTTTCTTTCAGAGCACAGGCCTACGTGGACACGGGGAGGGATCGGGGGGTTTTCTCAAAGGCTTACTCGATATTCCGTTCGGAAAGAGAGGCAGGCGAAAAAATGAGGCTATGTTTATGTATTAACCACGTTAGAGACAGTAAAGATCCAATAAAAAAAAGTTACGATCGCAGAGCACGTTTCCTTTCTTCAACGCCTGAACTTGTAACTGCGTTCCTTTAAGGGCAGACGCGCCTGCGCTTATGTACAAGCTAGCACATTCATATTCAGCAAACTACCGTCTTACTGATCCTAGTTTTATCTGTTAGATGCTGAAGGAGCGGTGGTTCATCAGATTTAATCAGTTTGAAGTAATGCAAGGAGGTGACAAGGAGAGGAAAGGGCGGAAAAACTGAATAAATTTAATTATTTAGTTTTCAATAAAATAACCAACCCTCTTTATAAATGATTGCAGCCGATTAAACACACCTGCTGGTTCCTATCCCGTTTTCGTTTCATCGCTTTTCAGTTTATCGCACCTTAGTGAACTTTTTGCTTTTAGTACCTGATTGTACTTGAGGAAGCATTACATTCCACCCAACATTAGATTTTCCGATTTCAACGCAAATTCTACATGTTTTGAGTGTCCCTAAATATAAAATAAATTTCCTAAAGGATCCGTGTGTGTGTATGTGTGTTTCAATAGTGTTTAATGCCCGCTTTTACTACATAAGCACCACAGGCGATGACACTGATGATACATAGAATGAAGGTGGATCACCGGTGGAACGAATTGGGTATAACCAAGTACTTTTGATTTCCAATCAAAAAGTCTATAATAATTAGAATAAATAATTCAAACCCGGAGTAAACTCGCCACTTCACCGCTTTGTCCATCACAAATCCCACAGACGGTTGTCTGGGATCGAACCCGGGCCCCCTTGGTGCGAGGCGATTGGTTTATCCACTCGGCTGCGGTGCGATCCTGTGTGTATATGTGTGAGTGTGTGCGCGCGCGGGCGCGCTGTAATGTATGACAGGATAACTCAAAAAGAATAGAATGAGAGACGGAAATTTTCAAAGAAATTCTCTAACATAAAGCTATCCTTTACAGTGTTACGCTTTTTATTTTGTTAACAATTACTTTAGCGATATTTATTTAAATGGCATTGGATTAACATATTTACAAGAATAAAATTATAAACAGCCTATGAAATTTCTTCACTTGGAATGCATTGTGTATCCTTTATATAACTAGCAAACGTTATTTTACAAAAACAAAAACAACAAAAACAGGAAAAACAAAACAAAAAATGGAAAGCTAATTAAAATAACTAATTTCAAATCTGATTGTGGCATCTATAATTCCGAGATATTCGTTCATATTGGGTTGAATCTTTTAAGTATTTTGTCATGCTTTGAAGACCTTAAGCTGTGCTTGAGTTATTTCTCATAGAAATAGCATGACATTTCAAGGCCATCATATAGTACACCCGCTAGTACAAATTTGGCTATCGCTGCTGTTCCATCAATCCCCTTTTTATCCACAAGAAGCCTGCAACGAAACTGTTTCAACAAAGGTTTATTGTGATTAATACGAAATAGACAAAGAAATATTTTTAAAGAATAGTTTATTGAAAAGATACAAAAATGTACGACGGCGGCCAATGGTATTCATATGAATACAAAGCATCAGGATTTTTAAATTTATAGTCAATACAACTGCTGACTGATCAATTCTTTTTATTAATATGAGCTGTCATTGATTTAATTGTTTTTCACAAAAGCCGTGTATAGGATAGGAGTTGAATAGATAGAGTCAAACAGCAAAATTCAATACCATAGCCGGGATTTGAACTACAGATCTCCCGGTCTCTAGCCTATTGCTCTATCATTGAGCTACCATAGCAACATGCCGGCAATGCATTCAATTTCTCAACTGACTCACAAGTTTCCCTTAAACCACAGGTGATCTCAAATTATTTTGAGATGACATACCCCAACGGCGACTTACAATGTCTTAAGTACTTTAGTCCCAGGATTCATAGTATGGCCAACTATTATGGTCAATTAGTGTTGATTTAATTGCGTTTACACAAGTCATGTGTAGGACAGGAGTTGGATAGGTAGAATTGAATTTTTCTGTCTGACTCTACCTACATATCAGCTTTTCATATTTCAACTATTGACTTAATTTTTTTATTTTATTTTACTTAAGTTTAACTTCCTTCGAATCGCCAACGGCAGGTCGTATCCACCGGTAACTACAGTAAAGCCTGCCTAATTCAAGCCCCTTATATGCCGGAAAGCTGGAGAAACGGAAAATAAATTTCAGAATGGAGCTTTTTCCTACCTTAAATAATCGGAAAACTGCCTAATGCGCAAACGGGATAATTTTCAGAAATCGTTTGCGCAAAGAACCTAAAACGGATAATTATATGCGTAATAAATTATATACGCTAACTGTTAAAGGCAGAAACATTTTTGATAGCGTTTGTGAGGCAATTATTCCTTCACTGTAATTCTATGCGTTTACATTTTATTGTATTTCGTTTTATTAATAAACGTTTTATAAAACAGAAACTCGTGAAACCGGAGAAAATACTGAAAGGTTGCGTTCACTTTAGACAGGTTTTACTGTATCTGTTTTTTATGTTTATTGTATGTCACTTGTTTTTGTTTATTTCGCCATTCTTGTCGTTCCTATTTCACGTTTTGGGAAATTTTGTTTTTTTCTTTGGTTATGTTTGTAATATTTTTAGAATGAGTCCTTCTCACAGCAACGGGAAGCTTACATTGCCAGTAAATGTAAATGGCGTGTTATTTATGGACGCTGTTTAACAGCTGTGGTTCTCAGCATCCCATTCTAAATTGGGCGAGAAAGACCGCTTAATTTTGCTCAGAGGCTTGAGGTTCTTTTACGCGCCGTAAATCTACGACACGGGCCCAACGGCTTTACTTCCCTTCCGAAGGAAGCCAAGCTAAGGATTTTACACTCGAAAAAGTACATCGTCCTCCGCCGGATTTGAACTCGCGAGTTGGGTATATGAAGTTAGCATACCATTACACCACGGAGGGCGACACACACCAGTGCTACTTAGTGTTGAGATGATAGTCAACAGAGGCACCAACAATATTAGTTGGTAACCTCAAATTGGGTGATAAAAGGCTACATACCGCCGATAAGTCCCGACTTCATCAACTTCCAGCCGAACCAGTCTCCCTCTTTGTCACAGTTCCGAATTCTTTTTCAGGATCCAGTGGAGCTTCAAACTGTATTAAAGAATGATGCTCAAATTTCTCAGTTCCATAGAGTTACTCTCCATTTCTTTTCTTAGGATAAGGCAAACTCTAGCAGATGGGGGAACATAATCAAGTTTTCCACCTTAATCGAGCCCACCCCCGCAATATGTATAGGCTATAAGAAGCTTTCAGGGATAGAGGAGTTATTGGAATAGGGAGCAATTTTTAAATAATAATAATAATAATAGCCCTAACCTTCTCATTGCTGCCGTATACCTATGTTTAATAGAATAAAGAATCACAGTTTTTGCATAATACATACAGAAACTCATAACATAAATTTAAAATAAAAGAGGGATGAATTAGTGTATATGAAGATTCTCCACTCTCAGGACACCAATTTAAACGTTTGGATGTGACATAGTCTGCAACCATCGAGAAAAATAGGTTCTCAGTTATTACCACAAAATATCGCGCGTTTTTGTTATTACCATTTACTCTCTTCATACAATTATTTAGTTTAGGTTGGTTATGAACTTGGTTACACGTAAAGGAAATACACCAGCACTATCTTAAGCAATTCAATTCAAGTCGGACCACATTGAGCCATTTTTACGGTGATTTCTTAATCACAGAATATCTAGTTCGCGAGTTCACCACTATGTGCTCATGGTGATGAGGAATCAATTCATCCTCCATAGATGGTCCTATAATACGAAATCACGACTTGGAAACGTGAAATATCACGAATTAAGGGAACTTTTATTTCAAGGTATAGGTTTCTTTTATGTGCAAATAAACAATACAGGGACCAACGGCATTACTTCCTTTCCGAAGGAAACCATGCTGTACTTTTACGTCCGAAAAACTCTTATCAGTCTCCACCCTGTTTGAGCGTTGAGTTTCAGAGGCTTACGGCAGGCGATACTTCCCTAGTAAGATTTGTTAAAACATTTTAAATTAAGTATGGCAAACAACGGCATTGTTATAATCAGAACTTCTTTTATTATGTTTTGCTGTGTCTTCTGCTTTTTCAGTTGCTAAGTAGCAAAAATATATGTATTTTGATTGTTTTACCTTATTACTTTATCTACCACGTACATAGTAAGTAGAAAACATACTTATTGATTTCCATAAAAAAATTCGTTACCGAGATATCGACGGAAACAGTTTTTAGGGCCCCTAATCCAGAAAAGTATGTTTGGAAACAGTCCCGGTATATCTATGTGTGTTTGCGTGTGTGTATCTGTGAGCATCATAATTAAAAAAAAAAAATCGGATAAATACCACACTTGATATTAATTCAGCATCTTCCAATGTCGCGACACGAAGATTTTCGACAAAATCTCCCCCTCCCCACTACTCTTTATAAAGAAAATTTATCGAAAGTTTTTAGTTTTTTCAAAAATGGCTATAACAATTTTGAGCTAATACAGTATAGTCAATATATAACAAATGAAATTTAGACCTAGAATTTCTGGAAACAGCCTGTAACGTCCATGTCATTTCAAAGTTTTTTTCCCTGTAAGCTGCTAAATGTTGAGTGATAAATGAAAATGCACTGCACAATTAAAACACAAATTTATTTCAAATAACTTGTTTTTGACAAGCTGCTTCCCTCAAGAATGACAGGATGTGCTGTGACTATATGATATTATTATAGCTTTGATATCATCATAACCAGGCATAGGGATTCTTAAACAGTTGGATTCAAGTTATCTACTATCAAACTGTTATCACTACCACAAATACAAAACATCGAGGTCGAAATATCCGTTATTAAGGTAATGCATCTGTGGCATTCCTAAATTCTACAGTTTTCAAGTAATCAGCTTGAAATGTTGAACATACATTTATGTTGTACAGTAGTTACAAGCTTTAAAATGTTGTTAAATTTCATAAGTAGTTTTTGAGTTTTAATTTTTAAATTAAAAATCTGGCGCCAAATTCAAATCACTCCACAGATGAAAATGATGAAAAAGTTACATTTTTTTATTTTTCAAAATATACGCTAAGTATCACAAACAGACTATCTTATGAGTTTATTGCACTACAATTAGTTCAAGAGGTAAAAATATTAAAGCAAGAAGCAGACAAAAATTCAAGAAATTTTATAATACAATTGACTTTAAAAATCAACATCTACAACAATATTAGGAATTTGAAAAATAATATGTTATAAACCCTTTTCTGCTTGTTAAGAACCTATCCTAAAAACTTATGGGAGCTTGAATAAAACCTGCATCGTGTGGAACATTTTGAATGGCAAAAAATGTTGAAAAAACTGTAAACGAGTAAATCATGTTTTAAAGTTCAGAACATTTTCCCTCTAAGTTGTATACCTTCAAACAGTCTAAAGCCCTTCAGACACATAAGTTGAACCCTCATTCTCTTCCTTCTCTCCCATGCAGCAGTTTTCTTCTGTTTTAGTTTAGGAGAAACAAATTATTTTATTGTCATTTTATTAATATTTTATTTTTTCTATAGAAATATGAAGTTTATTATTTAATTACACAAACACTGGTGATATTAGAAAAAATTCATCTCATCAATTTTCTTTTGTACTGTTTTTAATCAAGCATAAACATTTTCAACCTTCTGTTTCGAAAACTGCATCGTGTGAAACAATTTAAAGTTTTGAAAACTGTTTCTTTGTGAGTATTAGAATGCCATAAGCTCCACACCCGCTAACAGTCATCCATTTAAATCGTCACGTGATATGGTTTAAAGCATCGCATGGTAATAAAAATAACAGGACATTGTAATGCAAGCATCACATTATTTAATTAGAAAAAAAAAAACAGTTTTTTTTGTGCATTTTTTGATCAAATTTCATGGATGCATTACCTTAATTATTTTAATTGTTAAGTTCTTTAATATAGCCGTTTCAACGACCAATTGAAAAGAAAATGGGCATCTATGGCCAGGAATAGCATCTAATTCTTAAGCACTTGACTGCCGTCATTTCCTTTGCATTTATAACGAAATCGGTAAGATAACTGTTTCTGCAAAAGTTAACTTGATTAAAATTAAATAGATAGAAAAATAATATTTCATGAGAATAGTCTGTATAGTCACTATTAAACGATAGAGGTTACACCTCATTCTGATATAACAAATTGAGCATTTTTAAAACACATTTTCTTTAAAGAACAACTATTATTTGCTCCATGACATTCTGAATGAAAACTCACAATACGCGCATTTTGTTTTTTCTGTACTGTGTACATGGTAATAGAGAAGGTATTCCACCCAAAATTCTAGTCTAGATTGCCCTGAAAACATGTTTTGAGGTATCCTAGCCAAACAAAAAAAATCTAGAAAAAGGTCCGAGTGTGTGTGTGTCTATGAGCACGATAATTAAAAAACGAAACTTGATATTTCTGTTCAGCACCTTCAACAGAAACATTTTTAAGAAAATGTTTTATTCAAAACTATCATTTATATGCAACGTTTTTCGAAAAGTTTGACTTTCTTAAAAATGATTATAACAGTTTTGATTAAAACGCCATATATTAAATATATTTACATGGTAAATAAAATGCATATCTTGAATTTTCAGGGAATAGCCTCTGAAGACTTCTTCATTCTGGATGACTTTTGCATAACTGGTTAACCGTAACAGATATAGAAAAACTTAGTACAGAAAAAATGTAAATGGTTAAAATACACCATTTATGTCATATACATTTTTTGTGGAATTAAACATTTCCGAGATATTACTCGTTATTGGTTTCAAGTTTAATACCTAAAATGTTTCTCAAAGAGGAATTTGTCAATACTTTTTTGTTGTCTTACTCTTGGCCAGGCAAAAGGAACCGAATTTCAATCACACAGCAACCAGCTCATAAAAGATTTGTTTATTTCTTTATTTCCCTTCTATTTACAAGGAACTAAGTTATAAGACTGTTTCTGTTTATGTATGCATGTATGCATGTATGTATGTATGTATGTATGTATGTATGTATGCATGCATGCATGTATGTATGTTGTATGTATGTATGTATGTATGTATGTAGAGAGGTCCGAAACTACAGGGTAACTCGACAACAGTCACAGTTAAACCAATTCACACGTCAAAGTAATGGAACCGAAAATGGAAAAGATTGCATGTATATGCGTGTATGTGTGTGGATTAGCATGACGTTGATAGAAGAATAAGCTTTAGTAAGAACAATTTGTTGCAGAATGGGCAGAGAAATTCATGTGAATGGAATACAAGATTTTTTTTATTATTACAGTGATTTCAGACCCTATTGTACATTATTTTTAAATAATTTGTCCATGACCGAGAAGAAAGACAATCTTTTCAACTTCGAAATAAATATCAAAATTGGCTTACTAGATTTTAAATTACACCACAAACACATGCACATACCCACAAACACCGCGTGCACGCATACACAAACACAGAAATATTATCTGTTTATTATTTCCATGTGGATTAATATAATCAATATGGTTTTCTGCAAAATAACATTTTAATGACTAAAATTCTACATGTCGAAAAGTTTTTGAGGATTATGAACACGGTTGTACAGTTTTAGTGTCTATTCATACAAGGATAATAATAATTATAAGTAAAATCAATGAGTATACGTAACTAACACAGAATACACTATTGTTGGCATTAGGACCACGTGATCTCATCACGCTTTCTAGCACATCCGTAATGTTCACACTATTCATACGTTACATTAACACCAGTAGTAGGAGTGATATCGTTATATTTGTGAGATCATTATGTAAATACAGTGTGACATGAATCAACCTTCTTGTGACAGCATCTATCTATTGTCGGCAATATCAATAAAATGAGCATTGACCATAGATATATGGATTCAATAAAAGACCGGAAGATATTTTCTAAGCTTATCGTTAGCAAAATTTCGCTATTTCATGCCGAATTTCATTATAAGGCTCAGGCGTAACTCTATGGTGTACAGCATGCTATGTAAATGTATGCGTGGTGTAACGTGCTGTTGCGATTACAGCTACAGTATTTTTCAGGATATGATGGCCCTGCCCCACCCTTCTTCCACAGACGGTTTGACTTTGAAGTTAGGGTTTGCGGTTTTTCTGTTTAGTGGTCAGGGTGTGCACGGCTGGAAATCAACCCTCGCTGTTGCCAGTTTTAAACTTACTGGACGCTTCACTGAGGCGCGATTCTCGACTTTTAAGCAGTCTCTCCAAAGATCAGATTTTACTACGTTGCCTCTCACCCCTAGTACAGAGTTGTCTTTTGTTGGCAAATGGCTATCGCCCAGTAGAGGGAGCGGTCACGTTTGAGGGCCGTCATGTTTTGGAAAAAGCTATATATTACATCGAGGAGTACAGGAAACACTCGCATGCACAGCACCAAAACAAACTACGTCCTCCTAGGAGCCGGTTTCATGCAGCTGACTTCTTTGGAAACGGGTCGAGCTACTTCGCAGCAGCACAGTCCCGGACACTCCCGGGCTGGTGAACAGGGATCGGTTAGAGGAGAGAGCGTGCCGTCAGTCTTCCAGCGACGATCGCTAGTGATTCCATAACTTGGGCCGTGTTGAGTAAGTCTGGTGCTAGAAATTTTCGGCTTTCAGAGTTCTTACTTATCTTTGTTATATTTAACTTGGTAAAATCTCTAACCTCGCATCCAGACAACGTGCTTTTGTGTAATTCAGTTTACCAGAATTAGTTTGAAGGCAGGACGTGAAAGAAAATGACATACTGGCGAAGCATTAATTGTATTTTAGCTGTCTTGGATGCTATAAAAATGGGGAGTTTTTTACAATGTAAAACTGTTGTAAGGTGTTGTTATTTATTTAAAGTAAAAATGCTGGACTTGTGTTTAAGTATTTGTAGAAATCTTTCATTCCTGTTCGAATACCGCCTCTGGTAATAATCTATTTGTAAGTACGTTCCACATCATTTTGCCCACGCTTTGGACCCAGCGTAATAGTGGTACCTAGAGCTTTTATTGAAAATTGGATTCATAACAGATTAAGCTCTCTAGGACAGAATGTTCAGAGAATACCATAAATACTAGTCTGTAGGTTTCAAGTATTCCGAAACTCCTATACACATATTTGTCAGAATCAGGGCCCGAAACGGATAGAACTAAGCAGGGCAAAACTCTCTTTACAAAACAGTTGCCTTAGAAGACACCTGCACAGAATAGCATAGCAAGTGAAACTTATCTGCAGGACAATGTCAACAGGCATCTATTATGTGAGTACCCAATACTTGCTCATCAAAGAGTACTATTTTAGGAGTAACATTTCAACCATCACAGTAAAGTTCATTATGAACTCAGACTTCTGTTTCACTTTCAAGATTGGTGGTACGCAATAGATCTGTAAAGGTGCAACGCAGGACAGTGATACTGCATATCATTAAGACAATTGATTTGAATGTATAAACTAGGACATTTTATTCGGTAAAATAGTCGCATATCTGTGATGAAGTAAACTGAATTTTATTTAAATATACACTTTAACTGCTGCAGTTTTCAACGTCCCATTCTATATAAGGCGTGAAAGACCGCTTAATTTTCTCCAGAGGTTTCTTTATCAGGCTTGAGGTTCTTTTACTTACCGTAAATTTACGATACGGGACCAACGAATTTACTTTCCTTTCGAAGGAAGCCATGTTAAGGATTTTTAGGCCCAAAAAATCCATCGCCCTCTGCCGAGTTTGGACCCTCATTCTTGGGTACCAGAGGGTAGCATGTTACCCCTGGACCATCGAGGACGACTATATCAATAATGCTTGAACATTCTAGGATATATATGGGACTATGGTCCTCGGTATTTTAGTTGGGGTTCAGCTTTGTTTCACTCAGTTTTTGGAATTTGTTAGAGAAACTGACCATTACCAAGATCGAGAAAAAGATTCCCCCTTCGAAAGAGGATTTGATTTTATTAGATACTTTTTACAATATTGGACATTCTGATTTTCAAGCTATACTAGATTATGAATTCTTTGTATCCAGAAAACCTTCTTATACTACAAGGGAAGGGGGGGAGAGAGAGAGAGAGAGAGAGAGAGAGAGAGAGAGAGAGAGATAGGAAAGAGGGGAGAAAATGAGGCGCTTGTGGTTTATTTTAACGAGCTATTCAGTCTTGAGAGAGCGTCTATGTCAAAGATCGGATCACGAATTCCGGAAGTGACGGTTATGCAGTGGTCCAAAACAATATGAGACAGAACAAACTGAAATAGACACTAATAGAAATAAAATAGTTAAAGTGAAGCGAAGAAATAAGATAAAAGTGGACAAAATTCAATTTAACTCAGTGGAGTGACCGATACTAGACGATATAACAACAAAACTAGAAGCAAGCTAAAGTAGGCGAGATATGACGAGAACATTTGTTATCACATTTCAGATTTGGTTGACATCAATACAAAATTAAAGACAAGATATTGTAAGTGTTTTGGTAAATCACGGTACAAAAATGGAATTGAGTATTATTTATGGACCTCCTTTAACTGCTATGGTTCTCAGTGTCCATTCTATATTGGGCGTAAATGATTCCTTAAGGTGTTCATGACTCTTTAAAATGACAGTTTTGGTCAAAGTTTTGGGTATTTAAATCTTGGTAGTTTCTGGTTCCTTGATTCTTTTCTGATGTACAAAGATATATAGTTTATATGTAATAGATTGTTTTATTTAGTCATTGTTTGCATTTTTCCAACTGTAAACAGTTCATACCTCAACCAGAATCTAAAGTTTGTCCCTTGCTTTGGTATTTGGTGATTTTTATGCATTTTTTAATTTCAAAGATAATATGTAGAACCATCACATGGATCTTATATGTATAAAAGAAAAATAAAGATTCTAAGAAGAAAAATAAATTTAGAAATAGCAAAAGAAAGAAAAAAAAGTGTAATAAATAGGAACATATTTAAATAAACACCCTTGCTGAAAGAAAGCAATCTTTTAAATTTCAAAATATACCTTGCATAGCTTTCTGCGGTTCAGAGCATATTACACAATTTTAAGAATATCTCAAACAAAGAAAACAAATTAACCCATTTTCATTAAAAATTTAAATTTTGTTGAAAAATTAATCTTTGTATATACATACTACTTTGCGCAACTAATTAAAACTTTTCACAGTTTGCCCACAGAAAACTTAGTATTGCTGGTCCCCATGGCCGCGCTCGCTAAAGTGCCTCGCTTTGGCGCTTCGTGGCGCAAGCGATCGTGGGTTCGAGTCCTGCATTGAGGATGGGTGTTTGTAAATGTGTATGTGTGTATAAAAAAAAAGCAAACAGAAAAATGAAATGTTGTGAAAATGAAAAAAAAAAAAAAGGGAAACAAAACGAGGAAAAAGAAATAGGAATACAGCGCCGGAGTTCCGGTAAGACTCTAGAACTGTATTTTGTTAAAAATAAAAAAAAAAAAAACCTGATGTGTTCCATTCACATGACTTTCTCTACATATTTGCAACAAATTATTGTTAAAAAGCTTATGATTCTATTTAGTTCATAGTAATTGAGAACACATTAGCAGAAATAGTCTTATTATTTGCTTCCTTGTAAGTAGAAGCGAAATGAGGGAGTAACATTGGTTAAAGTGATAGTCAAAAGCTGGTTGCTATATGATTGAAGTTTCTTTGTTTGTATAGACAGGAGCTGACAAATTCTTGTATGAGAAAAATATGTTTTTCAAAACTGAAACAAAAAACAAGGAATATCTTAAAAACAATCAACTCCACGAAAAAAATGTAAATAACATAAATTGTGTGTTTTAATGCGCTCTACATTTTCTGCGTGGTAAGTTTTTGTCCATCTCTTACGGTTTAGCAGTTATGCAAAAATCCGTAAAATTTATGCAGAATGAAGTAGTGTAAAGGCTATTGAAGATATACATTTTATTTGTCAAGTAAATATCTTAAATATACGAGATTTTATAAAAAATCGTTAGAGCCATTTTTAAGAAAATCAACATCTTCGATTTTTTTTTCCATGTAAAGGGGTAGTTTGGGGTGGGAGGATTTTCCTGAAAATCTTCGTGTTGCATCCTTGGAAGATACCAAACTTAAATGCCAAATTTGGATTTAAATGTTTTTTTTTCATTTTTCAGCTATGCTGCCCACAGACACACACAGACAGACAGACAGACAGACAGACACACATACGGACATTTTTCTAAAAATTCTTTTTTTTTGATTCAGGGGGTCTCAAAACACATATTTCCGGTGAAATCTCGGTATCGAATTTTTGGGTGCAATACAATACCTTCTCTATACACTATGTACATAGTACGTATAGAGAAAGTAAAAAAAAAGTATTGAACCGCTTATGAAACAGTAAAAGTGTGATAAAGATTGCTTGATAATTTAGATTTTGCAATTAAAGGGCCATGAATACCTTAATTTTACACTCATTTAAGTGGCGTGAATCTACAACGGTAACCTCCAGCTTTATTTTCCTTTCAAAGCTAGCAATTCTAAGGATCTTTAGCCCCGAAATAAAAATCCATCATCGTCGTTGAACCCGGAGCTTGGAAACCAGAGGCTAGTATGTTTCTCCTAGACCACAGAGGGCATCACGGTACAGACGTGGTTGTATAATTTTGTAATGTGAAGCAAACTTGTCAACGTGGTTAAGATTTGTTTTAGCTCAATTCACAATTACGTTTAGTTTGTAAGAACTATTCGCGTCACTAAAGAACGCTATGCATAAGTTTCTTAGTGCTCGTTTCACAAATATTTCTAATCTGATAAACCTGGTCTGTATTTCTGAACATATTATTCTTAAATATACGCGAACATTTGTGTGTAGGTTCCGAAATCTAATTGAGGGTTGCGATAGTCAGGTGTCAAAAATAATGAGAAGCGGAAGTAGAGGTGCGATGGAATGGAAAAGTCAGCCCTTCCGCAACTTCCGGTGCGGCAGGAAGCCCACAGGTTCTATAATTTTAATATAAATAGATATTTTAGCCAATTATTTAGTTGAAGTGTTGACACAAGTAGGAAAGGCGAAAGACATTTGTTTACATCTTGGTGCAGGGGCGACATAGGCTTTCAAAAAGTTTCCCTGAGAGATAAATTGCTTCCAATTAGCAGCTAGGGGATGTAGCGTACATAACGGTGTTAACTGTAAGCTTTTATTAGTCCATGGAGTCACTAAATACACAGCATAAGAGCTGTAGATTCAAAGGTTCTTACTTCCAGAAATGTGCATAATATACAACCACGATCGTGCCTGACCGAGACTCGACTCTCAACAATTCGGTCCGAGTTCGCTCCCCGGTGACACCACGAGGGATTTGTGGTAGTAAAAGCAGCGCAGAAGCGGGTTTTCTCCAGGTTCTCCGGTTTACTCTGCTATCGCATTCCACCAGTGCTCCATCTACATTCCATGGGTCATAGTAGTAAAAGCGAGCGTTAAACACTTATCAAAAAATCTTATGTGTTCCTTTCACATCACTACATCTCTGTAACAGATTATTGCTAATAACCTTATTCTTTTATCTATTTCATGCTAATTGAGATAACCATTTGCAGAAATGCTTTCTTGTATGTAGAAGGGAAATCATGGCTAAAACGATAGTAAAATCTTTTAAAAGCTGGTTACCATGGGATGAAATTCGTTTCTTTGCATTCCCAAGAGTTGACAAATTCCCGTATGTGAAATGTTTAAATATTTTAAAACTGAAACAAAAACAAGGAATATCTCAAAATGGTCAACTCCACGATAAAAATATACATCACACGTGTTTAGACGAATGTACATTTTTTGTATAGTAAGATTTTGTCCATTTCGTACGGTTAACTACTTATGCAAACTCCAGAAAAATTTATCCAGAATAAAGAGGTCTTCAGAGGCTATTCCCAGAAAATTCAAAGTAAGTTTTATTTGTCGTATAAATATCTTTAATATATAGTATTTTAAACAAAATAGCTAGAGTCATTTTTGAGAAAATGAAAATATTCGAACATTTTTCCATCTTAAGGGTAATTTGGGGTGGGGGGATTTTCCTCAAGATCTTCGTGTCGCATCCGTGGACCAAGTATATACCAAGTATACTTTTCGTTTTTGAGTTATCACAGATACACACAGACACACGGACATACATGAACCTTTTTTGCAAAAATGTTTTTTTTTTGTACAGGGGACTCTAAAATGTCTATTTCAAGGAATACGTATATCAAATTTTGGGAAGAATGCAATACCTTCTCTATACACTATGTACATAGCACGTGAACAGAAAGTAAAAAAAAATATATAATGCTTTTCCTACTAATCTTGAGGGAAAATTTATTATTTTAATGGTTTCAAAACTTACGATAGAGTACATTTGTAACAGGACATTTTATTTTCTAGCAGATTATCTAATTGAAAAATCTTATGTGTTCCACTCACATGATTTTCTCTACCCATTCTGCAAACTATTCCTTCAAAAGATTTTTTTATCTATATCATGCTCATCAAGATATATTAGCAGAAATGTTCTGATTACTCGCTACCTTATAAGAAAGAGAGAAATAACGGAATACACAGCTAAAGCGATAGTCATACCTTTTAAGAATAGTAGTTCTGAAGAAATGAAGTTTGATTCGCTTTGACGGCCAGCAGTAAACAAAGGAGAGATGAAACGAAAGATGATTTACCGTTTGAGAAAAGTTACGCTGTTTAAAATTGAAACCAGTTACAATAAATATCTCGGAAACCGTCAAATCTACAAACATAAATTATATATTCACGAGATCTGTATTTTTTGTATAGTAAGTTTTTGTCTATCTCTTACAGTTTACGAATTATGCAAAATTCATCCAGAATAAAGGGTACTTCAGAGGCTTTTCCAAGGAAATTCAAGATATGTATTTTATTTTTCACATAAATATAAAATATACGTTATTTTAATCGAAATCATAGGAGCCATTTTTGAGAAAAGCAAAATGTTCAAAATGTTTCCAGTTGAGTGGGATTTTCTTAAAATCTTTGTGTTGCATCCTTGGAACATAATAAACTTAAATACCAAGTTAGGTATTTAACGGTCTTTTCGTTTTTGAAATCTGCTGTCTAGACACATGCATACACACACTGATACACATGGATCTTTTGCTAAAAATTCTTTTTTTTTTGCACTCAGGGGAACTCTAAACTTAGATATATTTCGATACAATCTCACAATAGAACTTTTGGATGGAGTATAATACCTTCACTATGCACTATGTACATGGTATGTGTAGAGTAAAAGAGTAAAAAATATCCTTATAACACTTACATAGATTAGGAAACAGTAGATTTCTGTTCTAAATTATAAATCATTGTTAAGATTTATGGAAGCTATTAAATTTGTAATGCATGTATATTCAACATACTATAGACATTAAATATAAGTAAATGTAAAAACTGCTATGCATTGCAAATTACATATAAAACTTATGAAGAGACATACAAGCTATAAATTCCGTGAAAATTTAAAATAAAGCTATTGTATTTGCGTGTAACAAAATTGTGTTTGCATACATATTTTTTACCTCTGTAACTGCAAAGAACTGTTCGTATATGTTGATGCTTTTATTTTTTTCTTTATAGTAAATAGGTGGAGAAGGTATAACATTTCACCGAAAAAATGAGATATCGAAATAATTTTACTGCAAATACACGTTTTAGGGCCCCCCTGTATCCAAAAGAGAGCATGTCCGTGTGCCTGTGAACACGAGAATCAAAAACGAAAAGTCGGTAAACTAACACGATATTTAATTTTGATCTCTTCTTGATATGCGATACGAATATTTTGAGAAACATTCCTCTAACCCAAATCACCGTTTACAAGGAAAAAATTTAAAAATTATGATTTTTCCAAAAACTAACCATTTTGATTAAAATACCATATATTAAAGATATTATATGCCAAATAAAATAGCCTCTGAAGACCTGTTTATTCTAGATGACTTTTGAATAACTGATAAATCATTAGAGACAGACGAAAGTTTTATACACAAACTTTTATCTCTTTTAAACACACAATTTATGTCATTTTTTCGTGGAGTTGTCAGCTTCCGAGATATTCCTTGTTAGGGGTTTTAGTTTTAAAAAATGTAAGCTTTTCTCATACAGGAGTTTGTCAAATTCTGGTCATGCACAGAAACAAATTTAAGTCACATACCAGCCAGTTTTTAAATAATTTGGCTATCGCTTTATCTAATGTATTGCCTTATTTATCTCCTACTTATAAGCAAGAAAGCCATTTCGTCTAATGTTCATTTCGGTTAATATGAAATAAATAGAAGAATGTGCTTTTTAATATTAACGTTAGAGATGTAGAGAAAATCACATGAATGGAACACATCAGATTTTTACTTTTTATACACATAACATGTACATAGTGTGTAGAGAAGGTACTGTAATGCAGCCAAAAATTCGATACCGAGATTTCACCGGAAATACATATTTAAGTAAACACCCTTGCTGAAAGATAACAATCTTTTAAATTTTAAAATATACATTTCATAGCTTTCTGCAGTTCAGAGCATACTACACATTTTTAAGACTATCTCAAACAAAGAAAACAAGTTAAACAAAATTTATTAACAATTTAAATTTTGTTGAAAAATTAATCTTTGTATATACATACTACTTTGCGCAACCATTAAAACCTTTTTTTGACTATTTGCCTTCAGAAAACTTGGTTTGCTAGTCCACATGGCCGCGCTCGCTTAAGTGCGAGTAGGTTCGAGTTCTGCATTGAGCATGGGTGTTTGTAAATGCATGTGTGTGTATAAAAAAGCAAACAGCAAAAATGCAATGTTGGGAAAATGGAAAAAAGGGAAACAAAGGGAGGAAAAAGAAACAGAAATACAGCGCCGGAGTTCCGACAAGGCTCTATAACTGTATTTTGTTAAACAAAATAAATAAATAAAGTATTGGATCCCTAATGAATCAGTAAAGGTGTGATAAAGATTGCTCGATAATCATGCTTCTGCAATTAAAGGGCCATAAATGCCTTAATTTTACAGACTCTTTTAAGTGTCCTGAATCTATAATAGTAATCTCCGACTTTATTTCTCTTTCAAAGGTAGCAATTTAAGCTATATACATTTTTTTCGTGGAGTTGATAGTTATTTAAATATTCCTTGTTATTAGTTTCAGCTTTAAACTCTTATACTTTTCATTTACGGAAAATTGTCCATACAAACTTTCAGTCACATAGCAACATACTTTTGGCTATCACTTTAACCTATGGTACCCCCTTATTTCCCTTTTACTTATAAGGAAGCACGTAATAAGACTATTTCTTCTATTCTTTTTTCTCGATTAGCATGAAGTATATAGAAGCATAAACATTTTAACAATAACTTGTTTCAGAGATGTAGAGGACGTCATATGAATGGAACACATTACATTTTTTAAGCTAATGAAGTGAATCTGCTCCAAACCCTTAACGTGCTTAAGGTGCTTTGGCCATGAAATATACACATTTCACAATTTTGGAGGTTTTTATTTTCTGTTTTTGGCAAAAAAATCACATTTGCCAAATTTATCTATTTAATTTGTTACTGTCTCTAACGAACTGTGAATCGCTTCAGCGTTTAGCTTTAGAATTTCAAAAAAAGTCTTTAGCAAATGTCTGACGTTATGAAGAACATAATTTTCGCTACATTCTTGATAATAAGCCCTTTCTATTAATGTATAAATAGATATTTTTACAAATTTTCTAAAATTTTGTTTTTACTTCAATTGTGTGTACATCTCGGCTTAAGAAGCGACGAGGCAAGATTTTACTACAAAATGGAATACACAGAGGTGACGGATGGACGGTTTGCTGGGTAATGGAAGGAGGAACGGATGGATGAAATATAATTCTACATTTGTATACCAAGAGACATAACCATGGAAATGAGGGGGTGTCATCCAAACAGGCGTGAAAATGCGGCAGGCGCGACATTAATTGCCCCTGTTACGTATGCAACGCGCTAAACGCCGACTTAATCATCGGAACGTGTCGCTAACCGATGGACCGGAAAATGTTTAATGAAGCATTTTCAGCGGCCAAACACGCGATGCTAGAACCACTATCCTATTTCGGCTTACCACAGAACAGTGAACTGCTCTATAAAACTGCCTCCCCAATGAATAATTTGCAAAGAATATCATAAACAAGGGATGATTTACTTCATAATAACTTCTCTATCGGTATTTTTCGTATATCCCTTCTACAAACTATTTCTGTAAAACTTATTTTATCTATCTATATCATTTTAATGAAGACCAATACTGGCAAAAATGGTTTCATTGCAGGTGTCGTGTTGGTTCAAACCGATACAGAAGATGGTTAAATTTGTATTTAAAAGGCGAGTAGATATGTGATACACTCACATGACTTTCTCTAGCTGCTCTACAAACAAACTTCTTACAAAAATTTCTTCTTCTTTCTATACAATGCTAATCGAGATAAACATTAGCAGAATGTTCTTATTACTTAGTTCCTTATAAGTAGAAGGGAACTAATGGAATGCACTATGCTACAGTAATACTCATATGTTTTAAAAGCTGTCGTTATGCGATTGTAATTTAAATCGCTTCTTTGCTTGGCTAGGAGTAGAACAAAAGAAAAGTAAGAACTGAAGCTTTCCTGGCGACGTGTTAATTCAAACTCCGAGAAGAGTTTGAATTAAAAGAAAAGTACTTTACAATTGAAACCAATCACAAGGAATATCTTAAAAACGGTTACCTCCACAACAAAAACATAAAGTACATAAATTGTATGTTTTGGCAATATCTACATTTTAGTTTTTATCTATCTCTTATAGTTTGGAAGTTAAGCGAAATTTGGTAAATTTCATCCAGAATAAAGATATACATTTTATTTGGGATGTAAATATCTTTAATATACAGGATTTTAATCAAAATCGTTAGAGCCGTTTTTGAGAAAATAAAAATTTTCGAAAATTGTACCATATAAAGGATAGTTTGTGGTATGGGGGATTTTCTTGAAAATCTTCGTGTCGTAGCCTTGAAAGATACTAAACCTAAATACCAAATTAATGTTTTTTCTAAAAATGCTTTCTTCGGACTCAGGGACTTCAAAACATGTATTTCCGGTGAAATCTCGGTATAGAATTTTTGGGTGCAATACAATACCTTCTCTATTCACTATGTACGTAGTACATGCGGGCTAGAGAAAGTAATAATGTATACTATTTGCATGGCATGGCATTGTGAAAAACAAAAGAATGACCTCCTGAACACTAAGAAAGAACATCATAGAATGCTGTATGCATGAATTAAAATAAAAAACTCAGATAAATACAAAACTTGTATTGAAATTGGACATCTTCCAAGAAGCCGCGATGATTTTGAAGAAAACCTACTAACCGCAAACTATATTATGCAAAAGCGTTTATTACTGTTTGCTTTCTCTAGCACGATATACAATGTACATAGCAGATAGATAAGGTATTGTATTCCACCTAAAAACTCGATATCTAGATTTCACCACAGATACATGTTTTAGGGTCTTCTGAATCCAAAACAGAAACATTTTTTAGAAAAAATATACATGTGAGTGCGTGTGTGTGTTTGTGTCTGTGGGTGGCAAAGCTCAAAAAAGAACGTTCAGTTAAATATCAAACTTGTATCTTCAAGTCTTCCAACGATGCAACGCAAAGATTTTCAGGAAAATCCCCACCCCCAACTACTTTTCCATGGAACATTTTGGGAAAATGTTTATTTTCTCAAAATGGGTCAAACGATTTTGATTCACTACCCTATGTTTAAGACAATTTTATGACAAACGAAATGTATATCCTGAATTTTCTAGGAATAGCCTCTTGAAGACCTCTTCATTCTGATTGTCTTTTTGTATAACTGGTACAGAGATAGACAAAATTTGCTACACAAAAATGTAGAACTCACTAAAACACACAATTTATGTCATATACATTTTTTTAGAGTTAACTGCTTTGATATATTCTGTGTTATCGGATTCAATTTTAAGCTACTTAAAGTTTTCCTAAATGGGAAGTCATCCTCTTTTCGTCTCTCTTTTGTTTAATCTTGGCAAACAAAGAGAACAGAATTTCAATTATTTCATATAGCGACCAGCTTTAAAGGATTTTAATATCGGTTTAACCTAGTGTGTTCCCTTATTTACCTTCTACTTACAAAGACGCAAGCAATAACACCATTTCTGCTAATGTTTATCTCGATTGACGTGATGCATATAAAAGAATATTCCTTTGTAAGAAGTTTACCTGTGAATCAGCTAGAGAAAGTCATGTGAATGGAACACATCAGACTTTTAATATACTAACGATTTTAATTTCTCTTTTAATCGACATGACTATATTAAAATATATTATTTAACGAGAACAGCACATGAAATTTTGTGCAATCCGAATGAATTTGTATGATTTTGTTAAAAGGCAGGCCTCAAAAGATAGACACCTTATTAGGTACAAATTTTGTGGCAGAAAACATTTCCGAGACAATGTTTGTCACTGATTGTAACTTTTAAATACTTTATCAGATATTTTGAAGACCTAAAATATAACATTTTTGAACCAACATTGTTTTAGCGAGACCTATTTTTGGAACCAATGTTTTAGATTTGTAGTGCAGACTTAAATGATGTAAACAATTGAGTGCAAACTTCCTACTGAAATCCTGCTTCTGCTATCCGGGTCCACTCTTAACGATTTGTAGATACAGGTTAAATGCTTGTTTTCATTAGAATTATGATATAATCGCAATAGCACCCGCACCGATTCACTGAAACGTTTATAAGGTTTTTCCTTTCTTTCATTGCTGCCTCATCACAATCTTCTTCGAGTATTAATGTCTGAAGGAGATTTGTGCAAGAAAACACAAAACAATATTTAACGTTGTTTTATAGACAACAACAAATGCAATAAAGTGCTGCTCAGCAATTAAGTACATAAAAATAAAATTAAATATCAAAATTAAGAGGACTTCCAAAATGAAGAGGGCCTTCAGAAGGTATAGTCAGGATAAACATTTTATTTGTCAAGAAAACATTAAACATATGGTATTTTAGCAAAAATCGCTAAACTCGTTTTGTTACAAAATTTAGAAGTTGTCAAAAATCTTCCATGTAAAGAATAGTTGGGGGTGGGAGTATTTTCTTGTAAAGCCCTGAACTTAAATATCGATTTTTATACTTAACCGACTTTCCGTTTTTGAGTTATGTTGTTCACAGACACACAAACGCACACACTCGCACTCATACGCACACGTATAGACACTCATTTTTACTTTCTCTAGCCCGTATGTTCAATGTACATAGTGGATAGAGAAGGTATTGTATTGCACTCATAAATTAGACATCATGATTTCACCGGAAATACATATATTGGGACACCCTGAATCCCAAAAAAACATTTTATGTCTGTATGTCTGTTTGTCTATGTGTCTGCTTCTGTGTGTGTGTGTGAAAATTTTGATTTTCTCAAAAATGGTTTTAACATTTGATTTAAAATTTCATACGTTTAAGATATTTTCTTGACAAATGAAACGTATATCTTGAATTTTCTATGAATAGCCTCTGTGACCTCTTCATTCTGAATGACTTTTGTATAACTTTTATATAAGTGGTAAACCTAAGAAATAGACAAAACAACTTACTACACAAAACATGTAGATCTCGTTAAGACACACAATTTATGTCATATGCATCTATCTGTTTTGTAGAGTTTACCGTTTTAGAGATCTTCCGAGTTGTTGGTTTTAGTTTAAGATAAACTTTTCTCAAACTGAAGTCATATCTAGCAAGCAAAGAGAACTTAATTTCAATTGTTTCACATAGTGACCGACTTTTAAAAGATTTGACTATCGCTTTATCCTGTGCATTCTCTTATTTCTGTTGTACTTAGAAAGGAGCAAGTAATAAGGCCAATTCTGGTAATGTTTATATTGATTAGCATGATGTAGAATAAGAGAATAATCTTTTGCAAGAACAGCTAGAGAAAGTCATGTGAATGGAACACATCACATTTTTATATGGAAATTTGGCAAACTTTAGAAGCAGAAAATACAATGTGTAATCCAAACTGTTTTGCGAAACCTTACATAAGTTGAATTCCGCGAGATATCTGTAAGTTAACACCGTTATAAAAGTAGGTCTTACACGTGACTTTTCGCGTTAAAGGATGTGAGTTAACCAACCAGTTAAGTCCTCGTAGTGGGTGTTTTGCATTGTGTTTGTCCAACTACATGAAGATTATTAGGCGAATAATTATGACATACTTTCCACTATCTAAAAAGGTTTAACCCTTTCTCTTCTTAGCAGGATTTCCTGTTTATGTGGACTCAGAGAAGATAAGAAAGAGTAAGATCGTTAGAGCGTGCAGGCACGCAAACTTGCCAGCTGCACCTGCTGTCTCAGCGTGCCCGTTAATATGCATCTGGGGCGTCTTTATGTTCAGTAAATATTCATTCAGCATCAACTTGTTTTAGTCTTCTGATTAAGTTGTCGTAACGTGGACACCTTACCTCTCAGCCCCCGCCAATACAATCCACAAACTCAGCCCCTAGTCTGGTCATAACTGTGATTTTCTCACTGTATTTAATGCTTACAATAGGGAACGCCATCCTTAGATGCTATACTTTTGCAACCAGTTTATTCTACAACATACTATCTTCAAAAGGTTACAGGAATATTATATTTTGCTATTAATGTAAATATAGTGAACGATATTACTTTCTCAACACATACTATGTACAGCGTTTAGAGAAGGTATCGTATTGCACCCAAAATTCGATACCGAAATTTCACCGGAAATACATGTTTTAAGTCCCCTGAAGCTATAAACAGCATTTTTGGAAAAAGATCCGTGTGTGTGTGTCTGTGCGCCCCATAGCTCAAAAACGAAAATACCGTTAAAAACCAAATTTGGCATTTAAGATTGTTGTCTTCCAAGAATGCGGCACCAAGATTTTCAAGAAATACCCCACCCCCAACTAGCCTTCACATGGAAAAACGTTCGAAAATTTTGATTTTCTCAAATATGGTTCTTACGATTTGGATTAAAATCCCTTATATTTTAATAGATATAAATACATGACAAATAAAATGTATTTCTTCAATTTTCTGGGAATAGCCTCTGAGCACATGATGATATTTATTGAATTTTGCATAACTGGTGAAGCGTAAGAGATAGACAAAAACTTACTACACAAAAAAAAAAAAAAAAAATGCATATCACGATAAAGCAAACAATTTATGACATGTACATTTTTTTATTCATGGAGTTGGCTGTCTTTGAGATATTCTGTTATTGATTTCAGTTTTAAAGTACTTAAACTTTTCTCATACGGGAACTTGTCAACGCTTGGCCACACAAAGAAATGTATTTCAATCCCATAGCAACCGCATTTTAAAACATTTGACTGTCGGTCTAGACTAATGTATTCCCTTATTTCGCTTCTACTTATAAAGTAACTAAGTAATAAGACCGTTAATGCCAATGTTTTAGCATTAAACGGATAGAACAATAAGTTTATTAAAAATAATGTGTTACAGAAATGAAAAGAAAGTCATGGGAGTGAGGCACATCAGATTTTTTTTTTAATTTCTCTACACGTGCCATGTACATAGTGTATAGAGAAGGTTTTGTATTGTACCCAAAAACACGATACCGAGATTTAACCGGAAATGCATGTTTTCAGACCTCCTGATTCCAAAAAAAGCATTTATAGAAAAATGTCCGTGCATGGCTCAAAAACGAAAAGTCTGTTAAAAACCAAACTTGGTATTTAGGCTCAGTATCTTCCAAAATGCGACGCAAAGATTTTCAAGAAACCCTCCGCCATCCAAACTACCCTTTACAAGAAAAATATTTCCAACATTTTGATTTTCTTAAAAATGCCTCTAACGATTCTGATTAAAATATCTTATATTAAAGATATTTACCTCACAAATAAAATGTATATCTTGAATTTTCTGGGAATGGCCTCTGAATATTTCTTTATTCTGAATGAATTTTACGGAATCTTGCATAAGTGGTAAACCGTAAGAGATAGACAAAAATTTACCACACAAAAATGTAGAACCCGTTAAAACACACAGTTTATTACTTTTTATTTCGTGAGGTTGACCGTTTTTGTGATATTAGGTACTCAGCTTTAAAATACTTATACTTTTCTGATAAAGGAATGTGTGTACTCCTGTCTATACAAACAAAAGTACTTTAATCGAATAGCAACCAGCTTTTAAAATATTTAATTATCAATTTAGCCTATGGTACTCCCTGATTTTCCTTCTACTTACAAGAAAGCAAATAATAAGAGCTTTTCTGCAATTTTTTTTTCTAGATTAATAGTAAGTAAATAGAAGAGTAAGCTTTTTAACCATAATTTATTGTAGAGATGTAGTTAGAGAAAGTTATATAAATGGAACACATCAGATTTTTTCCCTAGTTGTCGATAAGGTTTGCGTCATTTCGATAGAATTTTCAAGGTCATACCCGTAAGTAACATTGCTGTCTTTGCATGGCATACATTTATGCTTTTCTGCCACGTAAAAATTACTTAATTAGTAGAGAAAGTAATGCATTCTACCCAAAAATTCGACACCTGTATTTCACAGAAAATATATGAATCCAAAATAAATATAATTTTTAAAAAAAAGGTCCATGTGTGTCCGTGTATATGTATGGGCAGTATAACTCAAGAGCGAGAAGTCTGTTAATAACCAAAAATGGTATTTAAGTTCAGTATCTTTAAGTGTGCATGAGAAATGAAGATTTTCAATATCACCTCGCACCCCAAATTACTGTTTATGGAACATTTTCTAAAATTATGATTTTGTCAAAATTGGCTCTGAAAAGTATGAATAAAATACCAATTGTTTAAGATGTTTTCATGACAAACGATATGAATATCTTCAGGAATATCCTCTTAAGATCTCTTCATTCTGTATGACTTTTGTTTAGTTGGTAAATTGTAAGAGATAGAAATGAATATGATGTTCCAATCACATAACTTTCTTTAGCTGTTCCAAATACAAACTATTCTTACGAAAGGATATTCTTTTATCTACATCATGCTAATTGAGAAAAACATTAGCAGAATTGGTTGTATTACTTGCTCCCTTCTAAGTAGGCAGGAAATAAGGGAATACATATTGCTAAAACGATAGTCAAATCTTTTAAATCCTGGTTGCCAGGTCAAACAATTAAGGTTCGGTTCGCTTTGCATTGTCCCGTTTGAGAAAAAGTTAGATTGTTCAAAACTGAAACCAATAACAAGGAATATCCTAAAAAACGGCCAAATCTACAACAAAAACCTATATGACAAGTTTTAATGAGATCTACATTTTTTGTACATTAACATTTTATCAATCTTTTACGATTTAATCGCTACGCAAGGTACTACAATTTTCATCCAGAATAAACAGGTCTTCAGAGGCGATTTCCAGAAAATCCAAAATATACATTTTATGTGTGATGTAACTATGTTTAATATACGGCATTTTAATCAAAATCGTTTGTGCCATTTTTGAGAAAAGTAAAATCTTAAAAAATTTTCCATGCTAAAGGTGGTTTGTGGTGGGGAGATTTTCTTTAAAAATCTTCATGTCACATCCTTGGAAGACATTAAACATAAATGCCACGTTTGGTTTTTAAGTTTTTAAGCTATGCGGACGTTTTTCTAAAATGCTTTTTTGGATACAGGGGGACCTCAAAAACATATTTCCGATGAAATATGGACATAGAATTTTTGGATGAATTACATTACCTTCTCTACCTTGTGCATTGTACGTACACACGTGCGAAAGAAATTTAAAAAGTTACTAAACAAAAGATAGACCTTGCTAAAACATATATACATGTCCTATAGGTACATTTTTTGAAGGGTTAAACGATTCCATAATATTATTTGTTATTTTTTCAATTTTAAACTACATAAAACTTCTCAAGCTGGATGTCAACTTTTTTATCTCTTTTGTTTTATCCTGGGAATGCGAAAGAGAACCGAATTTAAATTGCTTCACATAGCGATGAGCTTTTAAAAGACTTGATTACTGATTTAGCCTTATTTCCGTTTTACTTATAAAGATACACGTAATAAGACCAATTCTGCTAATGTTTAACTCGATTAGCAAGGATTAGATGAAAGAATAATCGTTTGTAAGGAAGGTTTGTTTGTGGAACATCTATCGTTACTAGCTGTAGGTGGTATTTCTCAACACTTGTGATATAAAATTTGAATATCATTTCCACCTGTTGCTTATTTTGAAATACTTTCTAAACTAAATTATATTGTGAATAACTATGCATCATAGGAGAATCGTCTTAGTTAATGTTTGAAGATAGAAGTTGTACCACATTATCGTCCTCCGTGTTCTAGGGTAACATGCTTCCAAAGTCGCGGGTTCAAATCTAGGGAGGTCGATGTACAGTGGCTGTCCCAGAAGTACCCAACCTGACGTATAGATAGCGGTTGCTGTTTCAAACAGCAGCAATGGTAGAAAGTACCAACCTTAGAAAGCTTAAGTTTAAAGTTTGACGATTTTACATTGTTTAGCATTTGTTTGGCAGCCATCATTAGTGAATGTTCTCTGTAAATTTGTAAACGTGGATAAAACTGGTCATCGTTATATGACACATTACTATCATTTGAAAGGTCTTAGTCCAACTAATATTAAAACTAAGCTAGAATCTGCTCCTTCGTTTACAACTGTGAAATATTGGGTGGCAAGTTTAAGCGCGGCCGTAGGACCATTGCAGTGCTCGACCAAATGAGGTCACCAGTCCAGAAAGTTCTGTGCATCGCATACTGACTGAAAATTTGGATATGAGAACGTTGTGTGCAATGTGGGTGCCGTGTTTGCTCACAACAGTACAAAAAAAGCGTCGTGAGGATGTTTCAGTCGAGTGTTTGGCAATGTTTCACTACAATAAAGCTGAGTATTTGCGTCGATTCATAACAATGGATGAAACCTGGGCCTATCACTTCACACCTGAGACGAAGGAACAATCAAAACAGTGGATAGGAAGGGGAGAATCGGTTCCAAAGAAGGTAAAGACAGTTCCATCTGCAGTCAAGGTTATGGCATCAGTTTTCTGGGTCACACGCGGGATATTTTTTATTATCTAAAAAAAGGAAAAGTAATCAATGGCGAATATGAGCGAACTTGTTATAGCGTTGAGTGATGACTTCGAGCAAAAACGGCCGCATTTAACGAAAAAGAAGGTTTTGTTTCATCAAGACAACGCACCAGTTCACACGTTCATTATTCAAAATTAGTGAGTTAAAGTTCGAATTGCTTCCTCACGTATCCTATTCGCCAAATTTAGCCCCCCTCTGATTATTTTCTGTTTCCAAGCTTGAAGAAATGGCTTGGTGGTAGAAGATTTGCCAACAATGAAGAGGTGAATGGTTATTTTGCAGACCTTGAAGTTCTCACTATAAACAGGGTATTGAAACTATTGAACATCGCTGGGAAAAGCGTATTGAGCTAAAATAAAACTATCTAGAGAAATAAATATGTTTTCTTCCAAAATTGTTGTGCTTTCTTTGTTAGGTCGGGTATTTCTGGGACAGCCCTCGTATGTTTCTGGGCGTAAAAATCCTTGGCATATTTCTTTTCTGAAAGGAAGTAAAATCGTTGGTTCTGTAACATATATTTATGTAAAAGAATCTAAAGCCTGATAGAGGCCTCTGAGCAAAATTAAGCCGTGCTTCTCGCCCAATATAGAATTGGACGATGAGAACCACAACAGTTTATGAACGTCCATAACTAAAACCTCGCTTTTTGTTTTGTTTTGGTTTTTTGTACTACATGCGTTATTTTAGGTACGCTACTATGGGTCATCTATAAGCCTTAATTTATCTCAAGTTGTCAATCGTTCCGTCCATAATGTGAAATAACTCGCCAATTGTAGCAAGAACGGAGCGTTTACATGCTTGAAGAAAATTTGTCGAAAATTATCTCAATTACTTGAAATCGGTAGAAATTTAAGAGTGCTGAAGATGTAGTTTCTCCTACAAATTGTTAATTTCTAGCCAAAAATCTGCCCTTACGAAGGTGTAAATTTATATAGAAAAGACTGAAAAAGATATTGAGATACGTATTTAAAATTGGTGCAAATTGCAGAAAGTTATGGGCAGTTAAGATAATGAGCTGAATATTTCTAAAACTGAGGTATTGAATCTTTGCTGACTAAAAGAAATTCCAGATATATTTGATTAATTCCAAAGTTGCTTTTAATACCTAAATTTTTACTTTCCCTACTACGTATAGCAAACGGAAAATATTGTATTACCTACATCCAAAACGTGAAGTCCAGATTTCACCCGAAATATATGTTTTGTGATCTACTTAACTAAAAAATCTGATGTGTTACATTCACATGACTTTCTCTACCCCTCTGCAACAAATTATTGTTAAAAATTATACTTCTATTTACTTCATACTAACGGAGAAAAAATTAGCACAAATAGTCTTATTGCTTGCTTCCTTGTAAGTAGAGCGAAATAAGCGAGGAAGGTAGATTAAAGTAATAGTCAAAAGCTGGTTGCTATGTGACTGAAGTTCCTTTGTTTCTGTGGACAGGAGTTGACCAATTCCTGTATGAGAAAAGTATGTTTTTCAAAGCTGAAACTAAAAACAAGGAATACCTAAATAACTATCAACTCCACGACAAAAATGTATATAACATAAATTGTGTGTTTTAATGTGTTCTGTATTTTTATGTGCTAAGGTTTTGTCCATTTCTTACAGTTTACCAGTTATGCAAAATTCCGTAAAATTCAGCCAGAATAAAGTAGTCTTCAGAGGCTATTCCCAGAAAATTCAAGATACGCATTTTAGTTGTCGGGTAAATATCTTTAATATACGATGTTTTAATCAAAATCGTTAGAGCCATTTTTTAGAAAATCAACATTTGCGAAAAAAGTTCCATGTAAAAGGGTAGTTTGGTGTGGGGGAATTTTCTTGAAAATCTTCGTGTCCTATCCTTGGAAGATACCAAACTTAACCAGGTTTGGTATTTAACGGTCTTTTCGTTTTTGAGCTATGCTGCCCTCAGACACACACACACACACACACACATACACAAAGACACACACACAGACACACACACGGACATTTTTCTAAAAATCCTTTTTTTGGATTCAGGGGGACCCAAAACATGTATTTCTGGTGAAAACTCGGTATCGAATTTTTGGGTGCATTATAATACCTTCTCTATACACTATGTACATAGTGTGTATAGAAAAAGTAAAAATCTGATGTGTTCCATCCACATAACTTTCTTAACAAACTTCTCCTATAGCAAACTATTGTTAAAAATCGAGAAATGCTAACCGAGAAATGGTGTTATTACTTGCTTGCTTCCTTATAAGTAGAAGAAATTAAGGAAGTACACTAGGCTAAAGCGATCATCAAATATTTTAAAAACTGGTTGCTATGTGATTGAAATTCGTTTCCTTGCATTGCCAGGAATTGAACAATTATCGCATGAGAAAAGTTTAAAAATTGTAGAACTGAAAACAATAACAAGAAATATCTCGGAAATGATAACTCCACGAAAAACTGTAGGTATATGAAATATATCATATGTTTTAACGAGATCTAAATGTTTATGTAATAAGTTTTTGTCTATCTTTTATGGTTTATCAATTATGCTAAATTCATTCAGAATGAAGAAGTCTTTGGAGGCTATTCCTAGAAAATTCAAGATATACTTTTATTTGTCATGTAAATATTTTTTTATTTATACGGCATTTTAATCATAATCGTTTGAGTCAATTTTTGCAACTCAACATTTTCGATTTTTTTTCATGTAAAGGTTAGTTTTGATGGAGGGATTTACCTAAAAAGCTTCGTGTCGCATCCTTGGAAGATACTTAACTTAAATGCCAAGTTTGGTATTTTACCGACTTTTCGTTTTGGAGTTACCGTATTCACAGCCACACGGACACAACAAATGTATTTCTGGGCAAATCTTGGTATCGACTTTTTGAGTGGTTTACAATAACTTCTCTATACAATATGCATATAATACGTGAAGAGAAAGTAAAAAATAAAGCATTTTCAGAAAAATGCTCTTGTGTATATGTATTTTGTGTGAGCAGCATAACTACTCTTTCCTTTTGATGTCTTTATATAATTTGATATAATAGAAGTAGATTAGTTTGCACACGATCAATTTTAGAATTGAGTAATATTAAGTCATTGGCATTATATGAGGCATTTACACGTTACTCTCTGCTTCCGCACATTTTGAACATCTAACTTCATGTATTTCTGGGCATAGTTTAAAAACATTCAAATTATAATTACGAAGAAAGGGATGTTTGTAATTTGTCAGTTTACAAGCACATGCAGCCGTTAAATGAAATAATCTGCATCACCAAACTACAAAACGCTACAATAATGAAAACGAGCGAGTTGACTGTCAACTGTTAATTCCACCGCGCCTCATGGTTCTCGCGCACGCGCACACCGCCGAGTTAATTAGCAGCAGGTGGGAAACGGTTGACGCCATTTCCGTCCTCATCATCAGCGGCAAACAGTTCGATGCAGCGGAAGTTAGAGCAGGAATGATTGATTATTAAATTTCACCGCTTATGCCTTTGTGCAGGGAAAACGGCAGTAACAACAACAAAAAGTCATTTGTCGCCTCCCCCACCCCTTCCACAACCCCCTGTTACAATTTCACAACTCACCGGCGGTGCTTCAAGTGTTGAAGCGTGCGTAGGGAAATAATAATCATAATAACAAGAATATAAAATGAAACGAATGCAAATTGGCCATAATTGGTTCATTTGTCAAGTCAGTCGGGGTGTTACGGCCCAGCGGATGTTTTGTCATGGATTATGTGACGTGTTCGCCGCAAGCAACAGCAAAGTTCGTTCAACTAAACTTTCGAATTCACACCTGTTCGACGGGATTCCTTTGGATGGGAAACTTATGGCATCATAAGAATTTCTAAAAATTTATAACAGCTATTAGAAATGGATCATAAAGTTATATCAGAATAACTTATAAACCTTTGTATAAATTCCTGAAGACATATTATGCACCTATTTATTGAAACCCATTTTTTTCACTGTCAGGTGAGGTTTGAATTCTTTCTTACCTCGTGAGGCCATTCTAAATGCGATGGATGCTTATATTATCTATGCAATGAATGAACTATCCTTTTGGCTTTTACTTTGCATACGAATAGGGCTTGTAATTTGTCAATTATTTAATAAACTCACTATATTGATATAGTGATAGAATTATGGGAATACTTACAATAATTTACGGTTGTGAATCTAAGGTTAAGAAAAAAAAAAAACAGAATTCAGCTGGAGGAGATGAGGTTCCTTAGAAAAATAAATGGTTGCACCAAACTCAATACAATTGGACGTAAGCGTAGGAATAAGAGGGAAACTAAGAATAGAACATATTTTAAAGTTATGAACTAAGACAAAAATCTGATGTGTTACATTCACAGTTTTCCACATAATCTGCAACAGCTATCCTTGAAAACGTTTATTCTTCTATTTCATCGTAATCAAAATAAAAATTAGCAGAAATGGCTTTATTACATACTTATTTATAGGCACAAGCGAAGTAAGGGAATATATCAGACTAAAAAGATAGTCAGATCTTTTAAGTTCTGAGTACAAAACCAACTTACACTTAAATAATTTTATTTGTTTGTTCAGTTAGAATTACTGCACTTTTATTATAATTATATTTATTATTATTATTATTATTATTATTATTATCATCCCTTCCAGTTTTAGCCGGGCTATTACTATACTTTAAATAGACCTTGACACAACTTTTTTGATCCAGTAAGAGATGGAGTTCTTATTCTTCATCAATACTTATTTTGATTCCTCGGTCACCCCGAAGTTTAAATTTTAATTCTTCCAGGATTTGAAATAATTTCTCATGCAATTTTACATGAAAGAGATAAAAAGAAAGCATTTGAAAGTTATTGTATAATGGTTGATATTGAAATTCTTCTCCTCCATGTATGAGCAGGAATAATACAAGTGAATAAAGACTTACATACGAGTTGGAAAAAAGGTACCATTGGAAAAATGAAACCAATACAAGAAATATCACTGTAATGGGTAACCCGACAATAAATAAGTAAATTAAATGAATAAATAAATATTAATAAATGTACATTAACTGCGTGTTTTAACGAGATTTACATTTTATGTGCAGTAAAATGTTGTCTTATCTCTCACGGTTTAACAGTAAGTCATGAAGAATGAAGAGTGTTTCAGAGGCTATTCCCAGAAAATTCAGGATATACTTTTAATTTGTCATGTAAATGTCTTAAACATTAGTATTTTAATCAAAATCATTAGAGCCATTTTTGAGAGTATCATTATTTTCGAAAAGGTTCCATATAAAGGATAGTAAGATGTGGGGGATTTTTTTGCAAGTATTCGTGTCACATCCTTGGATGCTGAACTTAAATATCAAGTTTGGGATTTCAAAGGTTTTTCGTGTTTGAGTCTTGTTGATCACAGATACACATACGCGCGCCCGCGGACCTTTTTCTAAAATTCTGTTCGTTTGGATTCAGGGGACCTGAAAGTATATATTTACATCAAATTTTGGGTCGGAGTACAGTACTTCCCCTACTTTTCTATGCAGTAAAGAAAATAAAATTTGGTTGAGAACATGAATTGAATATCTACTACTAGCAATAAACTAATAAGAGACCACGAGATGAGGCCTTAAGAAGCATTGGGCTGATGTTTTGTGAAACCTAAACGGCAATTGCCTAATTCTTGGTGTCATAATAATGGAATTTATAAAACGTTTAAAGTTTACCGAGCGTACTCAAGACTATGCTCAGTACCAACTTCCATTGGAGGCCTTCAACTACACTGCCGATATTCCGGCCAACCGAGTAGCCTTACAATATGGGATGTCTCGCACTTTTCGAAGTTGCTTATAATTAATGGATGCCAAGAGTGTGCAACACAGATTGCAATAACTCCCATATGGAACTGTTAAATGCATCAATAGTTGCATGATATTTTGCACTTTGTACATTCAGTCACTGAACAGGGGCAGCAAGTTCAGTTTCTTTGGATTAATAGTCATACAGTGATACATTATAACAAGGTTATAAATCATCTGGCTAAACAGAGCATCAATTACGGTACATTCCAAGGCATCAGACTAGGGTTGCCAGGTTTCCTGTATTTCCCAGGTTCTCCCGTATTTCAGGCTTATTTTATTGAGCCTCCCGGCTCCTGTATTTTGGACCATTTCTCCTGTATTTCATATACTGAATTCTGGGTTTTAGAAGAATATTTGGAATATGCGATATATCGAAGTGGTGGCCTCTTTTTCCCAATGTTGGCAGCATTATTTTAGTTGGCTGTTGGTAGTAATGATAGCACGCATCTCGTTCACATGCGTCCTTGAATGGAAGAGAAGAACACATGTTTTGTTTGTTTGTGGTTCAGTAAATCAAGTAGAATCATGAAAGGCGATGGCCGCAATGAACTGATAGGCCGTGTCAAGGTTTTGGGAAAACCATTCCTGAAATCTTCCTTATTTTCAGTTAGAAAACCTGGCAGCCCTACATCAGACTTCCATATACAGACGTTCAACCAAATCTAATACCAATGCCTACCGTAGCTGGAACGATGCCTGGAAACTTTCCAAAATATCATAAGGAAAATATTACGCCACCATCCAGGAAGAAGTTCCCCAGATTTCCCGGCTCTCCGGCTACATCGCAGCACATCCAACATCTCGCCACATTGATCCGGATGCGATTTGGTATGGATGCCACTCTCAACATCTTCATCGTCTTCATCTCATCGACACTCCAGTATGACCTTCTGACCCGGGGGAAAGCGCCGCCCTGAATCGTATTGTTTTCCGTTGTTCCCATTACAATTCCCAACGTTCTTCCCTGTTCCGCACTCTTAGTAAACTTCCGTCGCTTTTCCCGCCAGCACCAGTACTATATTACAGTCTTGCCAAAAAACCAGCTTACTATGCAATAATATAATTTCATAAAGACTGAATCTATACTTATAGCCTTATAGTCTTCCTGGCAACATTAATTTCCTTCTCTCCCCTGATGGCCAAATAGTTTACACCCGAAGCCTGACCCCTCCCCCCAAAAAAGGTTTGCCGATAAATATGGTAGCTCTAAATGTTGACATTACTTTCTGTAATTGTAAAAAACACGACGTGCACCATGAAACATTTTCTGAAACAATAACTCGGTATTTATATTCCTTGGCGGTAAGCTGTTTTGCTCTTTTGGTTCATGAAACAATCCCTTCTTGAGCATTAAAAATCATTTAGCGAACTATTGAGACATTCTACAGGAGCTTGTCCATATGTCTTGTATTCATTTCATTTGGGAAGTTTTTGATGGATACAAAGCTATTCGGTCGTCAGCATGAAAAGCAAAATTAATAATTTGATGATAACTTATTTTTATTACCGTTTTTGAGTCCAGCTGTTGCGGAGAATAGCATGAGTTAGGAAGTTTGAGGAAATATAGAATATAAATGTGTGACTTATATTTCAGTGAGCTAAAAGATAAAATAACTGTCAACTTCTTCGATCTAAATAATCAGAAAACTAGAGCAGTTCAAATAATCTACACATCTGCATTTCTTGAAACCCTCCACATCATTGTCAACAATTCAACCCGGCTAAAACTGGTGACTAGCAATCTTAAAAAATTAAATTGAAATTTTCAGTGTTCATAAGCAGCTAGAGATAACTGAGGGTCACAGAAAATGGGGGGTCGAAATTGCAATATTATATTTAGAACAGAAATTTTTAATTGAAACCAGAAAATTATAATCGCGTTGATAAGTACAATATAAATAAGAACGACAACAATAATAAACATATGATGTAATGGTATTAACACGATTTTCTTATAAATGACGATCCATCGTGTATTATAACATTCAACTAAAGTCATTCACATTAACAAATAATAGAAAACGAGACAAAAAGGCTAACGCTCAAGAATATGAAATATATTCTCACACTTAAGAAAAAGTGTATAAATTTGTGTATATATTTTACGAGGATGGTTCGATTAGAACCGGTGTTTCCAAATAAATGGTGTAGCTAAATTTCAGTGATTCGCTTTTTACTTTTGAATGGGAAAAATAAAAGCGAAATTGAATGCTGTTTATGGGAACATTTTGCTATATATGACAACAGTTAGATATTGCTCCAACGAATTTAAACGTGATCGAACTGATGATCTTGATGAATACGCCTACTTCCCGGCAGATGTGGTTACCGAGGAAATCATTGAAAAAGATTATCGCTGATCGTGGAAGGAAAGTTCGCGAAGTGATAGTGGCCATAGGTGTGTTGGCGAGAATGGTAATTCATATTTTACAAAAGCTGGAGATGAAAATGTAGTAGGCTCGATGGGTGCCGCGATTGCTCACCGTAAACAACATGGGCTTTCAACTTTGATGCTGTGTTCGGAGCTATTTAAGCGAAATCTTAAGAACCTTTAACTTTATACCTGGTTTCATCATGATAGTCCGGAAAATATAATAAGAAAAAATGGAATATATGTAGTATGAAATTATATAGAAGTATTTTTAAACAACCAGTGCTTTAGAATGCTATTAAAATTGGAATTTTATAAAAAAATGTATTATTTTGGGAGGATTGAGCTTTGTTCTTTTTTACTCAACACACCTCTCACATACACATCCAACACAGCAGCCCTCATAAACCGATCCAACACCCCCCATTACATCAACGAACAATCAAAATAATGTGTTGCTTCCGGCGAATGCGCTCTAAAGAAGACAAAGGTTGTCCCATCGGGCAGAAAAGTGATGGCGAATTTTTGGGGGATACAAAGGGTGTCCTACTCATTGAATCCTTAGAAAAACGATTACTGGAAACGTCTACAGGCCGATCCGACAAGAAGTTGAAAGAGACGACAACGCACCAGCATATTCATTCGGAGTTGTCGCCATCAAACTGCATGAATTACGTAATGAATTACTCCTCATAGTTGCTCGATCTGTCTCTCTGTGATTTCTTCTTGTTTCCAAACATGAATATGTGGCCCGCGGGAACAAAATTAAGATCAAATGAGGGCATAATCGAGACAAGACGTATTTTGCACAGCTTGACAATTCCTGTTTTTGGAGCGGTTAAAAATTGTAGGAACGTAAGCAGAGAGTAAATCCGTAAAAGAGAAATATGTTGATAAATAAGTAATTGTGTTTGAAAAAAAAATTGCTTCCACATTCATAACACCGGTACTTATTGAACTGCCTCATAATGAGCTCTATATTTTTCCTGCAGCAAGTTTTGTCTACTTCTTAAAGCTTCCAAGTTATAGAAAAGTATATAAAATGCAAAAAAAAAAAAAAAAAAATATTCGAGAATTCAGAGGATATTCCCGAAAAATTCAGGATGTACAATGTATTAGACACATGTGTCTTGCACATATCATTTTAATAAACATATTTAGGATCACTTTTAGAATAAAATAATGAAAAATGTCACATGTTTCGCATCGTATTTTTGGAAGATATGGCACAAATGTCAACTTTTAATTTTACCCATCTTTTCGTTTTGAGTTATGCTGCTCATAAAAAGATGGAACTTTTTCTTAAAAAAGTATATTCAATGTATTTTGGATGAATTGAAATGCTTAATTGAATTTTGAAATTTTGGATGGGATGCAATATTACCTCTGCTTACTATAACTAGGTGGGTGTCAGAGAAAGCAAAAGTCAGTTAAACATGCTGATATGGAAGGATTTGTGACCTTTATTTTCATCCTGCTGATATATAAGTATCTGTTGTGCTCCATTAAAATAGCTTTCTCTACCTGTTCTACAAGCAAGTTTCATACTAAAGATTATTCTTCTTCACACTCCATGTTAATCGAGATAAGCTTTAGCAGAATAGTGTTATTACAAGGGCCAGTTAAGTCCCAGGCCTCTCAATGAAAACAGCATTAATATCTTTTTTTTTGTTTTGCTTTATTTATCAACATAATCTCCAGAAAGTCTAATACATTTGTCATATCGGTGTTCTAATTTAATCAAACCATCTCTGTAGTGCGGTTTATCAAGATCCTCAAAATAGCTGTGACCGCATCAGTGGCCTCCTCGTTGCTGTGAAATCTTCGACCTCCAAGAAATTTTTTGAGGTTTGGGAACAGGTGGTCAGAGGCTGCTAGATCTCGCGAATAGGGTGGATGTTCAAGCAATTCGAACTTTAATTAGCACATTTTTTCCATTGCAATGACTGAACGATTGGCCAGAGCATTAACGTGATGAAACAATTTTTTTTTTGTTTTTTTTTTTTTGCCAAATAAGGTCTTTTTCTTTTCACCTCATCACTCAAACGTAGTAGTCACCAGTGATACTTTTACCTTAATCAATAAAAATAATTTCCTGTGCATCACAGAAAACACTCGCCATAACCTTGTTAGCTGAGAAAATTGCTTTTTGCTTTTTTGGATTTGGTTCACCTGGCGCAATCCACTATTTTGACTGTGATTTACGAGGACCGTTTTTTAACCTACGATAGGCTATAAATAAAAGACAAGGTCATAGAACGCAATTCTTTTATTACTGAAAGTTTTGTACACTTATGGTTACTTTTCAACATAATTACCGAAAAGATTGAGACGTTTATCGTACCTGTGCACAAGCTTTGCAATACTCGCTTCAAAAAATGTTGCCGCCAACGATTTCAAATGAGCATTGACGTTGTTTTGAAGAACTTCGTACTTTACGAGATTTGCGGAGAGCCGTTCAAAACAAACGAAGAGGAATGCTGACTTCAGGAATTGTGTTGATCCATGGCCACGCTCGTCCACACACTGCTGGCACAACCCATTGACTCCTTGAACAATTTCAATGGGACATTTTGGATCATCCGCCGTACAGTCCTGACTTGGCACCCAACGACTTTCACCTTTCCCTGAACTGAAGACGTGGCTAGGAGGGCAGCACTTTCAAACCAACGAAGATCTTCAAAATAACGTGAATGCTCATTTGAAATCATTGGCGGCAACATTTTTTGAATAGGCAACATTGCAAAGCTTGTGCACAGGTACGATAAATGTCTCAATCTTTTCGGTGATTATGTTGAAAATTAACCATAAGTGTACGAAACTTTTAGTAATAAAATAATTGTTTTCTATGAACTTGTCTTTTATTTATAGCCTATCGGAGATTGGAGAAAAAAAAAAAAAAAAAAGCGGCCCTCGTACTTTCTGGAGTGTAGTGATGTATCCAAGTTTCATCCATGATAATAAGCCGTATCAAAATTCACTGGGATTTTTACGGTAGAACTCCACATTCTTAAAAGAAACAGTTTTTCTTTGCAACTTTTGATCAAGTGTCAACAAACACGACACCCACCTTGCACAGACCTTGTGAAAGCCCAAAACATTACTTAAAAATATTACCTGCACGTTCTTTTAGTATTTTTACAGCCTCTGCAATCTCAAACAACTTTAATATGCGGTCTTCCAGTGCTAAATGATGACTTTTTTCAATGATCTCTGAAGTTGTCACTTCTACAGGGCGTCCAGAGCGAGGCTCATCACTAGTGCTCGTACGTCCCATTTTAAACTCAGCAGCCCACCTTTTAATCATTGAATATGAAGGGGCAGAGTCTTTCATTGTACTGTCCATATTCTCCTTGATTTCTTCAGACGTTAAGCCTTTCAAATGGAAGTATTTAATTACTAGCTCGTTTTCCCAAATCCTCCATTTTCGCGAAAACTCTAAAGTTGTCTTGTTTAAAATGCTGTCATTCAAAAACTAAACAAGCTATTGACTTGTAACTATGGATACAAGCTAGTGTAGAGTTAAACTATACAATGCTACCGTCTAACTGGCCTAGTGGTGCCATATCTGTGTGAGGCACGGAACTTATCAGCCGACCCTCGTAGGTAACTAGAAGGGAACTAAGATGATTCGCTAGGCTTTAGCGATATTTCCTATAAAAAAAAAAAAGATTTATCAAAACTGCCTCAAATGATTTTGCTTAAAATACCATATTTAAGATATTTTAATCACAAACAAATAGTATATCTTGAATTTTATGCTCTCTGAAGAGCTCTTCATTCTGGATGATTTTTGTGTAAACAAAAAACGTTAACAAAACGTACAGCACAAAACACGTAGATCTTTTTAAAACACACAATTTATGGCATATACATTTTTGTAGAGTTAACAGATTCATAGACATTCTTTGCTATTAGTTTCAATTTTAAACTACTTAAACGTTTCTCAAACGGGAAGTCATTAGGTTTTCTCCTGGCAAGCAAAGAGAACCAAATGTTACTTGTACATGACAACCAGTTTTTATAGAATTTGACTATTACTTTAGTCTAGTCCAGTAATGCCCAAATGGCGGCTCGCGGGCCCAATCCGACCCGCGAGTATGTTTCATCCGGCCCGCAAATAAATATATGAATTATTGCTTTTTAACTTCCTGCATAGATCTCATTTTAGAATTTGGTGATAGATTTCAAGATTTTGAAGTATTTCGATCATAGATGGAGCTTTTCAACAGTGCCATGAGATGTAAAGTAGAGTGTCAGCCCGATGGTCTATGTAAGCTCCAATAAGATTCATCTCTTCAAACAACAGAGGCAAATGGTGTTGATTTTTGGAAACTCATTTCAAAGAAACGTTTTCCACATCTTAGAAACTGGGCTTTAAAACTTACTTCCATATTTGGTAGCACTTACATATGTGAAACTGCCTTCTCGTCTATGAAACTAGTGAAATCAAAGTCCAGAAACAGATTAACTGGTTCAATGTTATCTCACATTTCTAAGATTGCAATATCAGAACTGGAAGTGGATTTTAAATCTCTTGTAAACGATTTTGACAAATCTCATTGTTCCCAGTAAAAAGCAATACTTGTTCCTTCACTGTACATGTAATAATATTAAAAATAATATGCTCATAAGTTGCTATTGCTGTTATTTTATTTTTAATACAGTCCTGGCCCTCAAGTAAGGTCCTTACTGTATTCTGGCCCTCAGTGCATTACTAATTGGTCATCACTGCTCTAATGTATTTCGCTTCAACTTAAAAGAAAGAAGTTATAACACGAATTATGCTAATGTTTATCTCGATTAGCATGATGTAGATAAAACAATAGTCGTTTGTAAGAAAAAGTTGTGGAACAGTTAGTCATATTAATGGCAGATGTTTGCCCTGCTTTTGCAAAGAGAACGTAATTTCAAAGCCATCCTATAGCATAGTCATCATCACCATTATCATTCAAACAGGGTAGACCGCTGGTGATCTGTTTCAACTCCAAACTAAAGTTTCTCCATCCATCGTCTAACAGGACTTCGTTGTTCTCTTGGTTTATAATTTAATGCTCTTTTGGGAATGCTACCATATTACATTCTGCATACTTGATCAGTTATTTCTGCATTCTGCTATTTTAAGCGTTTGTTTAAATATTCCCACGTGTTCTCTGTTCCATCATTTAGCAACGTCTTAAAATTTGTAATTATCACTTAAAACTTACTATCGTCTCCTATTCGCGTTATACCCACAAAAATCATGTATTAACTACATATTAAAGGCACTGGATCGTTGTAGGTCAAGGTTCTGGCTGTTGTTTGAGTTCCAAATTATATTTTAAGTTACTCAAAAATATTTGACGAAAATGGAAATAAAGATTTAACACTGGATGCAAAAATTTTTTACAAATATTTAATATAAAATTATTAATTTATATTAAAAAGTAATATTACATACAGGTCATAAATACATAATATAATATCTTTTTCTAATAATCTTTCATTTAGGTGCGCCTTTCTTTGTAATCCATTGTGAATCTAATTTATTAAAAATATATACGATTAGGTATGTATGAAAATAATACTATGAATTTTGATTAATAATATAAAACATAGAACGGAGATTGTCTTCAGTTGAAATAAACAGCTTCAGTTGAAAACTGTCAGGTATAACAGGTACTAAAACATGCAAAACATACGCGGCTCACCTGGGTAGTGTGATGGTAGCGTGTCTGCGTTACATTCGAAAGGTCGTGAGTTCGAATCTCGGTTAGGGTGAGTTAGCCGGATATGAGGTTTTTATCGGGGTTTCCCTTATCCTGAGAAGACAAATGTCGAGTAACTTTAAGCTCCATGGATCCCGAGATCATTTCACCAATTTCATTCATCGTCCGATATGACCAACCAGGTTAAAGGACGTTAAAGTACCAAAAAAAAAAAAAAAAGTTCATTGAAAAATAATATTTAGTTTTACAGAAAGGCGCACCAAAATATATTGCTCCCAGTGATCATTTAAAAACGGGTTATGTTATATACGATACGGATGTAACAGTCAGTAATTTTACATGGACTGTATTTGAAAAATATTTCTGGGTTAATTTCATTGTGTTAAATAGTTTTGAGAAACTTAAAATCAAAGCTGACCCTCAAACAGCATACAAAAATTGACTTACAGCTACCAGCGCTCTTAAAGAGCCGTTTCTACATTCGTTTGTCTCGCTTAATATGAAGTAGAAAGAAGAATAAGCACTTGTAAGAATACTTTATTGAAGAGTGGGTTGAGAAAGCCTGTGAAAATATCACATCATATTTTTTAATTTCTCTACTTTATTCATAGTACGTAGAGAAGGTATTGCATTTCACCCAAAAATTTGATACCAAGATTTCACCACAATTACACGCTTTAGGCTCCCCTGAAACTAAAATAACGTTTTTAGAAAAATATCCGTGTGTGTATATGTGTGTCAGAGTGTCAATGTGTCTGCGAACACGATAACTCAAAAACGAATAGTCGGTAAATACCGAACTTTGTATTTATTTTAGTATCTTCCAAGTAAGAGACACGAAAAATTTGAGGAAAATGCCCCCAGCCTACACTACCCTTTACATGAAAATATTTTCGATAATTTTGATTTCCTCAAAAATGTCTCTAACGAATTTAATTAAAATACCGTACATTACAAATATTATCATGGCAAATAAAAAGTATATCTTGAAATTTCTGGAAATAGCTTCGGAATAACTCTTTATTCATGATTAATTTTGCTGAATTTTGCATAACTGGTAAACTGGTTTGAGACGGAAAAAAACTTAGTACGCAAAAATATAGATCTCGTTAAAACAGACAATTTATATCATACACATTTTTCTCGTGGAGTTGACCATTTCCGAGACAATTTTAATATAATAGGCAGGTACGTTTCTCATACGGCAATTTGTCAACTCCTAACAATGAAACCGATTTCAACTACACGACAACCAGCTTTTAAGACATTTGACTATCACTTTAGCTTAGTGTATTCCCTTATTTCCTTTCTACTAACAAGGAAGCAGCAATAAAACCATTTCTACTAATACTTATCTCGATTAGCATGAAGTAGATAGTAGAATAAGCTTAATAACAATAATTTGTTACAGAGATGTAGAGAACGTCGTGTGAATGGAACACCTCAGATTTTTAATTAAAAAGTATCAGCTAATTTATCATGTACACAAATCCTCTATCACTGAGAGGCAAGTCTCTCCTTACAAATTTTCACTTTCCTACTATGCCTGATAATGAATTAGTTCAAACTTGTTCAAATGCAGGACAAGTGTCAGTCCAGGTAGCAGAACTTCAGTTCGCGCCAGGAAGCGTGGAGGGCCCGCATCACCTGCCCTGGTTCCCATCACACAATGGTAACGGAGTGTGAGGTTGTCACAATACGGGGCAGGGGGGAATTTTAACTTCAACATGTCATCGGTCACATTCAGATGTTATCGCTTAAGTGAGTACTTCTAGCGCAGGCGCCTCAGGAGGTCAACGAACACGTGGCTTCTTACAAGTCAACATATTTAAAGAAATGAATGTCTATACCTGTCAACAAGGGAAACAGCGAGAGGAGCTGAATTGATGGATATCCAGGTTTACTTCGTTTGCTTTTACTTCTCTGACACTTAAACGTGGTAGGCATAGAAAGTATTATATCATCGGAGAGGTAGAGAGCAGAGAATAGGTATAGCCTGAAAAATTCAATGTCATAGCCGAGATTTGAACCAAGAATTTCCCGACCTCCGTCTGGTTGCTTTGACCACTGAGCTACCATGCAAGTGCCGACAGCACATTAAATCTCCAAATGGCTCGCACATTTGCCGACAAACCACGAGAAGATCTCAAATTATTTTGAAATGATGCCTCAATGCCGGAGACCGGGAGATCCGTGGTTCTGTTCCCGGCTATAGCATTGAATTTCTATCTGATTCTATCTATTCAACTTCTGTCTTAGACACAACTTGTGTGTAAAAACAATTAACTAACACTAATTTACCAAATAGTCGTTTAAACTATGAAGCCCAGGACTGAAATTGTAAGTGGCACTGACATTAGCAATGGATGGATGCATAGTTGTATTTTATAAATACAGTTTGTTTCTTATAAAGAGAGAATGCAGACAATATTTTAAATTAAAATTTATTTTGTAGAAGAACATAAATTTATGTAATTGATTATGGTTATATTTGGAAGTTATTGATATTAAATTTTGTTTCACATATATTTTCACAAAATGGATTATATTCTTATAATATTCGACTCCTTGAGGTGGGCAACGTTTGAAGGATTGGAAGTTAAACAAGGCTCTGGTTTGATGGTGTTAGACATAGGTGTGGTGCCTGTCCGACAAGTGAGGCTATTGCTCCAGTCATCTTATTTTATCTTCTCTGTTCAAACTTCGGTTCGGAGAGCACGTACTACTTGCGTTTACAGGTAAATTTAAAGTGAACTTCGGTCTTTACATACTACAAATGCGCTCCCTGATTGTGTACTCAAATAACACCAGGTTCCAGAAAGCTAAGTGTTAACCGAATTCTAATATTATATTAGTTAAGCGGAAGCCAAGAGAAAAATTCTGATGTGTTCCATTCACATAACTTTATCTAGTTGTTCCAAATAGTTACAAACTATTCTTACAAATGATTATTCTAATATCTGCATCATGCTAATCGAAATAAACATTAGCAGAATTGGTCTTATTATTGTTTCATTGTAAGTAGAAGGGAAATAAGAGAATATATTATGCTAAAGTGATAATCACATCTTTAAAAAGTGGGCGTTAAGGGAAACAATTGAGGTTCGGTCCGCTTTGCATGGTCCCCTTTGAGAAGAGTTAATTTAAAACTGAAACCAATGGCAAGTAATATCTCAAAAACGGTCTACTCTAAAAGAAAAACGTATACAACATAAATTATATGTTTTAATGACAAGTATATTATTTATATTAAGTTTTATCTATCTCTTAGGATTTATGCAAAACTCATTCAGAATAAAGAGGCTGTTCCCAGAAAATTTAAAATATACACTTAATTTTAATGTAAATATCTTTAATATACAGTATTTGAATAAAAATGTTTCCATGTAAGAATAATTTGTGGTAAGGGTATTTTTCTGAAAATCTTCCTGTCGCATCCTTGGAAGATACTATATATAATAAGTACCAACTTTGGTATTTAACGGTTTTTTTCGTTTTTGAGCTATGCTGTCCACGCGCACACATGCACACACGGACCTTTTTCTAAAAATGCTTTTTTTCGGACTCAGTGGACCCCAAAACATATATTTCCAGTGAAATCTCGACATCGAATTTTTGGGTGGAATACAATATTTCTCCAACTACATTGCACATATGAGATAAAGTAAAAACTTATTCAGCCAATTCGCGTCGACTGAGCTTCGAACTTGGACCCTCCGTATTATTAAACATACTACTCATTACACCACAGAGGTGGATGACGTGGAAAGACAAATGGATAAAAAAAAATATTGCCATAGTTAATCGTGCCAGAGGACGAAAAGTGTATTATCAGCTAAGATATTACATTGCACTGTAATGTCATTCTGCGAGTTATTGTACAAGTCACAAGGTAGTCAAGCAATCAGATAAGAGTAAACAATTTGTTTCTGTTGCTTTGTTGTGAGGAGTAGACAAGTGAGGAAATTATAAATTAAAGATGTCTAGCACCGCCGCCACTGTCTCGCTTAATTGCTCGGCTTGCATTAACATAACAGGTGCAGGCACTAGCCCAGTGTTGCCACTTCACCATCATTAGTTCATCTGGAATAGAATCAAGTTGACAGCTAGATACTGGGCTGTACTACAGACAACATCAAAGAGTCAAATAGAGATTAACAATGTAATGGAAACATGCGATAGAAAAACTAATACTGCGAAAGGACTATTGAAGAGATTAGAGATATAAGTTCTGAGCTATGTGATATGGCACGGAAACTCTGAGGTTGCGATGAAGTGAGGAAAATTGGAAGACGTTTAAATTAAATGTGGATATGAAAACAATCAAGGATGATAAATTTAGCAACGCTGCTGTTTATAAAGAGAGAACGTGACTAACTATAGCTGAAATTGACCAGAAAGAGAAACGTACTACACTGGAGAATTGGATCCAAAGAAATTACCTCCTAAAATATACATTGAAAAAATCGTAAAAGGAAACATTTACTAAGCAAATAATAGATAAACCTATATTAATATTACAAAAAATAAAGATAAAAGAGGCATTTCGAGGGTGCATCCAAAGTAAAGTGAGAAATCGCCGTTCTAATTCCTGGTGAACAAGAAATTTCGAACAGCCTGGGTAGTGTGACGGTAGGGTGTCTGCCTCACATTCAAAAGGTCGTGAGCTCGAATCTCGCTTAGGGTGAGTTACCCGCATTAGGTTTTTTCGGGGTTTTCCCTTATCCTGAGATGACAAGTGTCGAGCAACTATAAGCTGCATGGATCCCGAGAACATTTGAGCATCATTTCACCAATTTCATTCATCGTCCGATATGACCAACCAGGGTAAAGGATGTTAAACTATATTTAAAAAAAAATCGAACATTTAATGGGGGACTAGTGTGAACTATTTTAGTTCATTATTGCTGCTATGCTGCTGTTCAAGCTCTGAAGTTTAAAACGGGAAGAATGAAATATTCGCAACTGTTGGAGGGAAAGCGTGTATGTATGCTGTTACAAATTTCCATACGATTTCTTTAAAGGGAGTCTTAACAGCCTATCTCACCAATGTTAAAACGAGTACGCTTAGCTCACGAACCACTGAACTCAGAAACCTGTACTTCTTATTCTACAATACTCTACAGTGAATTAAATGTAAAATATATTTTGGAGTCGCAATAGTTGGTTCCAGCAATACAGTGATTATGTGGTATGGTGACGTCATCAGAGCATGAAGATGATAAGCATGGTTGTCACCTACCACGTCATGTAGCTTTTCTCCTCCCCCATACGGAAAAGAGAGGAAAGATTTCCTCGACGCAGGACCTGGTCAAGTCAGCACCTAAACACAACCGAGTGAGTCGATTGCCTGACCAGTGAGACGGCAAGGCCAAGAATGGAACGCCTGCAGCAACGAAGCAACGACTCTGTGCACGTCTCTATAGTGAAGGTATTTTTCGGCCAGAGAAAAGTTTAACACTTCTCATTTTTGGTAAGTCCAAATTTATTCTAATTAATACCTCTACTCGGGGATCAGAAGAGCGCTGCGCAATCTTGAGTTACAAGTTATATTTTAAGGAAAAGCAGTTAAACAAAGGAAAGAGCTAGTTTAATAAATGTTTAAATAGCACATTCTTATGATGATTAGTAACATTATTATATACGATTATATAAATTAAAGCCAGAAATTATACATTATTGTGTCTAAGTCTTTAAAGCAATTGTTAAAAATCCTCCTAAAGATAAAGTAAATTCTTGTATCAGCCTTGGAGTCTTCTGTAGACCTTAAGGTATATGGATGTTTTAAGAAACCTCGTTATTGATCCACTGCGAGGCCGAAAACTGGCTAGGTCAGTTACATTTACGGATCAGTACACTCCTTAGCAAAAATTCTTCAAAGATCGTCTTGGTTTTTTTCTTTTTTGGTCCTTTTCCTAAACGAGATCCTCTACCAGTTAGTTATGGACCTTTCTTCATCAGGATTTTATAGTTGAGAAACGAAACATAGTGTTAGAGTGTAACAGGTACATATTATGCACATATGCACAAATGTTTTATAAATTCCTGAGTACATTTTTCAAGTATAAAATATAATGTATTACAATTGCAAGGATTTAATTACCACTAAATTAACTTTTATATCTATTCTGCAAATTTAAAAAAAAACAAAAAAAAAAACGAAGATATTACGTTCTCTACATAGTATACGTTACGTAGGAAGAGAAGGTATTGCACCCCACCCAAAAATTCGATACCAAGATTTCACCGGAAGTAAACGTTTTAGGGTTCCGTGTATCGAAAAAAAAAATTTAGAAAACAGTCCGCACGCGCGTGAGTCCGTGAACACGATAACTAGAAACGAAAAGTTGGTAAAAACTTGTATTTAAGTTTAGTATCTTCCAAGGATGCGACACGAAGATTTTGAAGAAATATCATCATACCAAACTACCCTTTACGTGGAAAAAAAATCGAAACTTTGGATTTTCTCAAAAATGGCTCTAACGATTTGATTAAAATATTGTATATTAAAGATATTTACAAATAAAACAAAACATATATCTTGAATTTTCTGGGAATATGCTATAAAGACCTCTTTATTCTGGATGATTTTGCTAAAATTTGCATAACTGGTAAACCGTTAGTGATAGACAAGATCTTATCATACAAGAAATTCAGATCTTGTTAAAATACACAGTTTATGTCATATACCATATTTTTTTCGTGGAATCGACCATTTCCGAGATATTCCTTGTTATTGGTTTCTGTTTTAAAATATTCAAAACTTTTCTCCTGTAGAAATTTGTCAACTCCTTGCAATGCGAAGAAACAGATTTCAACCACATGGCAAAATGCTTTTAAAAGATTTGACTATCGCTTTAGTTGGTGTATTCCCTCATTTCCCTTCTACTTACTAGGAATCAAGTAATCTGCTAAGGTTTATATCGATTAGCATGAATTAAATTGAAGAATAAACCTTTTAACAATAATTTGTTACAAAGATGCAGTGAACATTATGTGAATGGAAACATCGGATTTTTTTCTACTTCCATTACTTTTGTTTAATGTTTCCAAAATAGCTGCATTTCATATTTTGTTGTAGTTACGGGACGCCAATAGAACAGTCAATATTTAAACAGAACCCCCCCCCCCTCCATAGGAGTTTGATGTGGGCTGATGATAAAGAAGGGAACGGACTAACATTTCAGAAAGGCGTGACTTGAGATATTGGAAAAATTCAACCAACAACAGCCAATATATCAAACGCAGTTAAAGCTATAAGCATAAATTGTTTAAAACAAACCATATACGTTAACCTCATGTGACCCCATAGTTACGCAAAATTCAATCAGAAGTAAAAGGTGTTCAAAGGCTCATGTCAGCAAGTCCAGCAAATATATTTTAATACAAATCATTATTTAATTAGAAATAAAAGGTGTTCAAAGGCTCATATCAGCAAGTTCAACATATACTTTTTAATACAAATCATTACAGTTCTTTTTGATGAATTAAAATGTAATGAAAATTATAATAATTGTTTGAGGTGAGGGATTTTCATGAAAAAAATTGCGTCTCTGTCCTGGAAGATGTTGAACTTAAATATCTACCAAGTTTGGTATTTACCACATTTTATTTTCAAGTTATCTGTTCACAGAATACATACATCATGTATATATGCATATATGAATATTTTAACAAATGTCTTTATTGACTCAACAATAAATAACAAATACTGCTGCGAATAATTCTCTCAACGTTTCTCGTACGCAGTTTAAAGCTGCACGCCATTTCTGGCTCGCGCACCACCGAGTGGTAGGTAATACAGTGAGTCCAGTCACTCACGAATCGGTTCAATTCACAACACAACATTGCACTGCAATCTTTTCTTCTTTTATAGCTAGGAAAATGACGTCACGAACTTTCTGGAAACCTGGCGAAGATATTGGAAACCGAAGCTTGGAGAAGAATCGAGAGTCGCGTTCCTAAGGATCCCTCCCGCCGCTCTTCTATTCTGTTTACGCAGACCAATTGCGATGACTCACCGATAAAACTTATTCCAAAAATACTGGCCTCGGCCAAGATTTGAAGGATCGTACATTAGACGGCCAGAAGCATTATGCCCGCAAAGAGAAGGGAAATTAATGATTTATTTTAAGGACAATATTGATACAGTACAAGTAGACCATCTATAGCCACCTTTTCTTGAATTAATACAGCCAGGTGGTTCTAAGAAGTTAACCATGGCTTGCAAGGCTTTTTAGTTGGTGAGAATCCGACTCACTTTTTGAGAGTGCTCTATTATTTTCCTTGCCTTAAATAAAATACTTACTTCTGCTACAGCTACTGCTTCTGCCGTTGCTTCTGCTTCTGTTACCACCACCACCACCAATATTACTACTATTACTTATCTACCTACAAAGTAAGTGGAAGAGGAAGTAATAATGCACGAGACAGGAGACTTGTGGTTCAAATCTGGAGACGAATAAATAAGTGGGAAATAGGGAAGAATTTAGGAGACTGGGTAGCTAGCGAAATGTTTGACTATTATTACTAAGTTGTTATTACAGATGTATTGAATGAATATATAATCTTTCTCCTGCTGAACATACTTACAATGAATTAACAATTATTGCTAAGCAATTCTAATATGGCAGATTAGTGCAGTGGAATTAAGCTCCACAAATAAAGTTTGCACTTTTTTTAGAACATGTCTACACAAGCAAGTTTAGGTTTACAAGATAGTGCTTCACCTTTAATTGAACAGCTTATATATTTCCACGATTATTTAATATTTATTATTACCATAATTGTAACCTCAACAAGTTATATACTTTTATCGTTAATAGAGTGTTATTACTCTTATTGTAAAGTTATTCGGTTATCTATTTCAAGTAATCAGATGTTAAAAGGATCTAATTCATTTTGTGGAATGATATATGAATCAAATTGAACATCTGAAAAGTCTGAATATTGATAACTTCAATATCATGATGTCCAATAATTTTTAGAGTTAGTATAAGTTGTTGTTGTTATTATTATTATTATTATTGTTATCATTACTGTTGTAGCAATTGGCGATTTCAGCTGTACATTACCGTTAGTTACGAGGCATAATACATGTTGAAAGCTGGCAGGGAAGGTGAAGGGCTTATCTCTGGAGGGAAATAGCCTTAGAAGGAGTTTTATCTTCACAACGTCATGTTGGTGGGTGTGTCCAGGTGCTAATTAATGTTGGTTCTGGTTTAGTCAAGTGTCGGAAGATAGAGACAGGCCACTCCATCACTCAGAGGGCCTCCTGGTCATGCCTCTCCCAGGGCTGTACAACTAAAACCTTAAATATGCACCACATTCTGAAGGTTGGCGCAAAATGGCCCGCCATAAGCGAAGCATAATTTTTAATTATTCTTTCTTCCACAGAAGTTTAAGAGCAGACATGGGTGAAAATGACATTTTTTATGCATATTTAATTTACTAAAACTTTATCTTTCAAATATCATATTTGTATCTAACATTTTAACTAAAGGTCTTAACGGAAGAAAGAAAGAAAAAATATAGGAAGAAATTCAGTTTTATCTGTCATAGATTTTAAATGTTTATTTTAAGTAAAATGTCAAATATATCATAAAAATCACATGGTAAATATTAACATGTTTTCAATAATAAGAAAAAAATTAGAGTCGTACCCTCTGCATTTATTTGTTTAACTTACCAACAATTCGGTATAAAGAGAAAAATATTTAAGGAAGTAAAATATAGAAAGTAAGTTCATAAATCGTCTGAAATTCCAAAGTGTAAGGAAAAAATGTAGATATTTAGGTTGTTGGCATCGAGCGAGAAAGCTCCGAGATAGCACGTGAGTCTCCTTCTTGGGGAATTAGATGAATACTCTGGTACTTTCTCAATTACGACGATTTCATTTCTAGTTTCCGTGGTATTGGCGATGCTGGGCAGATGGCACGGATAACTGTTCAAAATAGTATTCCTTGTATACACTACAGAGCTGCTTGGATGACAGATTATTCATCGCCATCTCCTGGCAGTTCCAGTAGTGGGACTGATCTCCGCGTCAGAACTGCATCTCGGGGCTTCGTTGCCTATGGCATGACACTGAGGTTCACTCATTTATTTCCTTTCTTCTGAGGATGGAGTCACTATATATATTTTTAGGTCATAGTAGGGAAGTGTCCTCCCTTATGGTGTTATATTACACTCTAGTATTAAACATGTTAGTTGGTCGAAACATAGCAGGGTGTTCAAACTTTCAGACTTTCTGAGAGTACCTATTATCTCTTATTGCATTAATTTTTGAGAAAAAACATCACAAATTATTATAAAAGTGACCAGTGTTTTATCCCAGTATTCCTTTTAATACATATTATTATTATTATTATTATTATTATTATTATTATTATTATTCATACCCTTACCCTTCATCATTGTTCGTACAGAAATTTTAAGCTTTAAGTTTACAAATGACAAGACTGCAAATCACACAGATGAACCTTTAAATTACGAATATAAATCACTGAAATGAATAAAGATTTCGCTATAACCTTTGGTCTATCTCAAACATTTCCCAAAAGTAAATGATTTTCAGTGTAATATTTGATAACATAGCACCGACGAAGCATGCATTGCAGATTACCAGATATCAGCCGACAGAAACTGAATCGAGTTATAACATTAAATGCTCTCTAACTCTACCAAACGAATACATTTGAATTAGGATAAAGAGACATACAAGCATAGGAAGAAAGCAAAGAGAAGAAATGGCATGATTTAGGCTGTGGGATTGCAGGACAAATAAAATGACTGTCGATTCTGGTAGAAGAATCTGTCCGTGGATGAAGACCGGGTACATATTTTAAGGAGATGTGCACAGTGGGAGAAATAAATTCCAAATTGAGTTTCATTTAGGGACGCTCTTTAACTGCTGTGGTTCTCAGAGTCCCATTGTATACTTTGCACAGAGACCTCTTTATCAGGCTTGAGGTTCTTTTACGTGCCATAAATCTACGTGACACGGGACCAACGGCTTTACTCCCTTCCGAAGGAAGCCATGTTCAGAATTTTGACCATCGTCAAAAATCCATCGTCCCCCACTGGGTTTGAACCCGCGACCTTGGGTATAAGAATCTAGCATGGTAATCATTACACCTTGGAGGACGACACAGTGGGAGAAAACCAGCGAAAATTAAACTCAAAGAAACATGTTTAAATCCTGCTAGAAGGAGATTGGCATGTTGGGACCTACTGGCTGGCCAGAGGAACTGTTCAAAACATGGGTAATTCTTGGCTAAAGTGCACGAAGTTAGATACAATTCGTTGAGTTAGAAACAATTTATGTCTATTTTTAATTTCTTTTTATTTACTTTTCTCTTTTATTTATTTATTTATTTATTTGTTGCAACATTTAATCTGAAAAAATCATGTGGGATCAACGACCCATTAAATACATTAATAATTTTACAACAATAAAGATATCTTATTTATCTAATTGACCAGGCTAAATTATGAATTAAGTAAACAATGGCGCTTTTGCTCGAAGGAGGCAATAGTTTGTATTAGGTGTTCAAGCTAGATGTTGACAAGCACTTGTGGCGGCAAATCGAAATGAAACCTGGGCATAAGTTGTTGGCAAATGATTTTGGAACTATAGTTGCCTTCCTTACCGATACTCACAAGAGTGCAAACTGAAAGCACCAATCTTGCATATCACAATTCATCCGACACCACTGTATTATGAATAGAACAATGCTTTTCATAAAGATGCATGTTTTTCTTTAAGGACCATACTCAAGAGTTACTTAATATCTTTGCATTTGTAAAGAAGTGTCAGGTCTTTCAATAGTTACGTCAAACTTTAAACCGTTACGAATATTATAAATATTTTAGATAGGGAGGAAAAAAACCAAAAGATCGCACCTATCGGGCAAACATTGGGGTTTCATAAAGCATTAGGAAGGTAGATGATCTACGTTCCCTTGTTCAACGCATACCATTCTTTCTGCTACCCAATACATAGCATTTTACAGACGGTGTTTTGAAATATTATCAATTTTTTGCGAGATAGTATCTTTGTTACTGTTGGATGTGTCAGAAAACCCGTTCTTTAAGGCAACCCCACAACCAAAAGTAGCTCGGATTGAGACCTGGAGATCGCGGCGGTCACTTTATTGGAAAGTGTCTACTGATGACTTCATCGCCAAAGATCGTGGTAATTAATTGTTTTGCAAGAGTGTAGATATGAAGCATCTCAACAACATTGATAATCTTCGGCCCTTCAAGATTTCTTCTTATCAGCAACAGAACCAGTCTTCTCAAACTTCCTGATTAAATCCCCGTAATTAAGAATGGAACTTGGGTCTGACATTAAATTGTTCAGAAAAACTCTTCTTGCTTTCATAATAGCATCATTTCATCATTTATTAATAGAGCCATGATTTGTTACCTACACATTTTTATAGCAATGTGAATGAAATTACCAATACTTTATTCAACAAAACTATACCCATGGTAACGGTAAACTGAAGAAAAACAAACAAACAAAAGAAAACCAACCCCCATTGCTTTCTTAGTATATGGCTTCTTTTGTTTTTCTTCTATTTCAAATATTTATAATATTTATAGCGATTTAAAGTTTTAAATTACTTTTGAAAGACCCTTATAATAAGATAAAACATTTTATTTTGCATTATTTGTACATTTTGGGGTTTTTGACGAAATATGCGTATTTTATTTTGCATACAATTCCATAGTTTGGTCATTTTCGCACTTTTGCAATTCTTGAACAAATTCACAGCCCAGGAAGCTTTAGTGACTTTGTTTACGGTCCTGAGGAAATACTGGCTCATGTTCGTTTTCAGGGTATCTGAAATTTCAAAACGAGGTAATTTAGCATTTTAGATAGTCAGTTTAAGAGAAGGTGGTTACCGATCTTCTAAATGGCTTCATAGGAATAAATTGTCAGTCAGTTCGCGCTAATGGTCCCAGAGTGCATTGCACATTTACATGCACTACAGTAAGATCAAAATCTAAGCATATACTAGATATGTTAATATGATAATTGCAATCATAGATGTGGTACAGAATCCTATCATAAAAGCAGAAATATACTGGCACCTACAGAAACAAAATGCCATTACATTGCTGAACATGCCAACATATTTGATGTATCTTTGTATTTATCTGTATCGTACCATATTTACCCACAAAACTGAACTATGTACTTTCTTCCCAACTCCCAATCTTTATTCTACATTGTTCCACTAAATTATTTATTTAAGTTTTAATCATAGTTTAAAAAACAATTGCTTACTTTTAATATTCATATTCCCAGGAAAATTTTATGATTGTGAAATACCATACCTTCGTTTTATGTCTAGGCTACAATTCCTTAAGGCATATCGGCCGAGACGGCAATGACTTCGATGTTATGCCACAGTAGAAGCGGTGAAGGACGTGTCAAGTGTACGTTTATCAGCTGTCAGCTGTCTCAGTCGTTGCTTTGTCTTCGTGTTGTGAAGACAACGGATTATTAGTCCACGGAAATACTTGCAAAAAAAATTCACAGCGTATTTTTGGGTACGATACATATGTGAAACCTGAATCATGTTGACAGGCGTTTAGACAATTTCAGCAGCATTTTCCTGGTTATCCAGTTCCGGGTAAAGATACTGTGAAGTTTTTCGTCAATAAATTTAGAACAATGGGATAGTTAAACGCTAAACCAAAAAAGCGAAAACATGTTCTAACAGAGAAAAAGCTAGAAAAAATTTGTGCTGCATTGGAACGCTCTCAGACGTATTGCACAGCAAGTAAGTGTTTCTATACCTCTTTTCATACATCTACTAAACTTTTAAAACTGAAACCCTAATGTGAGACTTTAGTGCAACAATTACGAACATTACGTACGTGAAAGAGCTTATGCGTGTGCATTGTAATTTCATCCGACCATGTCAAGAATATCTTCGCGCAGATGGACACCAGTTTCAACAACACTTATAATAAGGTTAGTACTCGTTATATTCATATTACCAAGAGTAGGTAAGGTAAGGTAAGAGTTACGGAACGGAAAATTCTGTAGTGTAGTAGACTGTATACGGAGCACGCATTTACGCAATCCTTGGCCTTGGCATAAAACGAAGAACCTGTTCTTGGAAATACTTGCGATGAGGCAGAGAATTAAATTCTTTTAATTAAAATTGAGGCTTTCACCGATTATTTCAAAGTTAAGCTAAACAACCTTAGAAAGAAGCCCAAAGAAGCTTCGCAACTGAATTTTAATTAACTAACTTTAAGGGTTATTTTAACTTATTAGAAGAGCCTTTGTTTAATGTTTACTCAATTCACCAACCAAACCAATTTAAGTGCATATTTAAGCGCGCATTTTCAATGTTTTAAGCTATTCATGACCCTTTAAAATAATTTATTTGGTCAAAATGTTGGATTTTTAAATGTTGGTGTTTTCTGGTTCCCTGTTCTTTCTGCTGTGCATAGATATGTAATTTATATATGATATAATTTATACATGATATTGGCTACTGGAAGCGTGATGACTTCAATTGGTTTGTCCCTCGTTTGCTCATCTATTGATTTTTATGCATTTTTTATTTTTTGTTTTAAAAAATAATAGACCCATCACAGAGCATCTTAAATGGCTGTATCTTATACGCAATTAAGTAAATTAAATACCCTATGTTTTGCAGCAAAAAAATGGAAAATAGCAAAACAAAATTTTTTACACTAAATAGTAACACAATGGAAAAAAAAACACTTTTCCTGCAAGAAAGAAAAAATAAACTTCGAAATTTATATTCGGTAACTTCTTGAAGTTAAGAGCACTCTAAAATATTTAAGAATGTCTTACCAAAAAAAAAAAACAAATAAATAAATAAATAAACAATCATTAAAAGTTTAGAATGTTTTAAAAACATAAATGTTTGTTTGTGTGCGTGTGTATATATATTTTTTTTTTGGACTATCATTATAGCACTTCTTTCACTTTCTGCCTACAGAACACTTAGTTCCTTATGAATCAGTAAAGTTTGATAAAGATTGCTCAATAATTGAAGGTTTTGCAATTAAAGGACCATCAATACCTTATGCATATACATTTTGAGAACTTTTATTGCAAATAGATCCTCGGAGTACTTATGAATGAATTCTCGGTTATATAATAGTCATTAATAGATCCCCTGATTTGGAAACCTGGCACAGGCTTATAATAGATACATTTCTTTCCATAGCACTTAAAATATGTCAGTAAAGGTATCAGTAAGCATTTAAACTATTTATCTACTATTGACTTCCAAAGTTTAATTTCCCAACATCATAGTACATTTTTCTGCATCAAGAATGTTTGAGTGGTGTTTATCGTCTTCTTTTCTGGTATACCGATTCATATTTTCTGATTCCGTTTTTTGCCGAAAATAATTTTAAATTAGTTGATATAAAATTAAAATTGATAAATTCTAACATCGTTTTAGTTTTGCCAGATAATCCAAGTATTACCAATATGCAAAACCATTGAAAAGTTTTACGTCGCACTCTGACCTAGTTACGTCTTGTTATTTCCTTGAACCCAAATGCAAACGGTTTGATGCATATGAGAGCTGAATCAGGAATGATAGATGTCTCTCCTCGATGTCAGTAATTAACGATTCCATGGAAACTTCAAAGGCGAATGGTGTGAAACGTGTTGGATGGTGTCTCTCTTCGATTTCAGTAATGAACGATTCCGAGGAAACTTCAAAGGTGAACGGTATGAAACTTTTGAATGGTTGGTTACACTGCAGCCACTGTGCGTCAGACTCCCGGAGGATAGCATGGTACACGGTACGTTGAGTAACACGGTAGGTATCACCAGTTGGTTACTCAGTGCTGATGACGTAAGCTGGTGCAGCAATCGCCGGTTATTACAATTCCTGTGATTATTGAATGCGATCAATAAGGAACTAAACGATGCCTTACATCTGTACAGTTAGTCCCTACCTCAGCGCTGGTTGGAAAACCATAACATCAGGTATTTCTTACTACAGGTTTCCTAAAAATATTGAGCTAAGAAACAAATGGATTCATTATGTACAAGAAATAACCGTTTCTCTCCAGATAATTCGCGCATTTATTCCATACATTTTGCCGAGGAAAATTACAAACGAGATTTGAAAGCGGTGCTACTCAAAGTTGCTCCTAAAAAGAAATTAAAAAGCATTGCTATACCACATTTACATTTAATGACTAAATCAGAAAGTTGGCAGTCCTAAGAAAAAATATAAAACCACTTCTAAACACAGATGCAAAGAAAATAGTAAATGCTCTGTTAAAAGAAACAAACAACAATTCGGAAGTAAATAGAGAAAATATCTCCGAAAATCATACTACGCCTCCTCATCATTTAACACAGCATCTACAAATACAGAGGACACTAAATCTGAAGTGGAAGTACATAGAAGTCACAATTTAGGATTTAGTAATAATTTTGAAAAAGCACAATCCGAAATTTATAAGTTAAAACGTGTTGAATGTGCATTCCAGTAAATATTCTCATTTTGCCAGCAGCAAGGTTTACTTACAGATAGATTAAAAATTGGGAACCTGATGACATTTCAAAGGCAACCACTTTGAGATGCATGTCTAAGAAGGATATGATTATATAAGAGAGTACCTTAAATATCCTCTACCAAGTTATATAAGCATCAAAAGACGCTTGGCCCAATTCGTCTTATCACCAGAAGTCATTAAATTAATGTGTGCATATTACCACAGAAAGCAAGTTCTGTTAATGAGTTTGAGAAGGATCTTATTCTGAGCTTTGATGAGAAAAAAGTGAAGTCTGATTTTTGTTATGACAACACAGAAGACACAATTCGCAGTCCGCACAATTATCTGCGATTACTGGTTCCACGCAGCTTAGCAGGAAAGTGGAAACAACCAATATACTACAATTTTGATGAGGCAGCAACAAAAGAATTACTAACAGACATTATTCAAATGGTCGAAACGACAGGTTTACGAGTTCATGCCTTTGTCTGTGATATGGGGGGAGGGAATCAAATAAGAAGTTTCTCTCTGGCCTTGCAATTGTAAGAGAGAAATCCTACTTCACGCATCCTGCTAGAGAAACTGAAAATCGCCGCTTATGGGCTTTCTGCGAGCATTCCTCATATGTTGAAATTATTTAGAAATCATTTGTTAGAAGAAGGATTTGTTTTACATAATGGTAAGGAAGTTAAAAAATACATGAGGCAAGAAACACTAGATTGGGTAACATTTTTTTCTCGCAATATTTAACTAATATGTTGAGCTGTTTATTAATGTTGCTTTAAATTTTGTTAGGATGCAGTTATCAAACAGAAAAATTCTAGCACGAATTCTACAACAACTGAGGGCAACATTTAGCAAGCGTGAGACATGGGGCATAAGGTGAGCCTTTATATTTAATATTTTACACAATTGCTCCTTTAGCTTCAATAACTTAAACCTAATGGTTAGGCTGAACAAGGTTATGTTTTATTAGTGATTTGTTTAATAGAAGAAATCTGAATCTGTAACTTTAGATAGCACCATAGCTTTTAATTTGTTAACAATGACCACAGCTGTAAGTACGCCGCACCTATGAGTAAAAATACTGCATGACGTCACGGTCAGCGTGGGCGAGAAGAAACATGCGTGTGATACCCGTCGTATTACTCAACGTACCATGGTATGGTATGGTATGAGAGTACTACCGCAAGGAAAGAGCCGTAGTGGCTCTCCAAACTAACGCCAAGCAGTTTATCTTGCCTCGGGGAGCGCTAGGAGCCCGCGCCCTACATTTGACTAAACGCCCTAAGTGCCACAAACGACTCCAACGCCAATCGGTTGCCGAGAGCTGTATTTCCAAACCGTATTCACCAACACGAAAAGGCTCCACGGCACTCTTCGCCGACACTTACAACCCTGAAAGAGTCCGGTTGGAATGAAATGGAGATGAAATGAAGGGACAAGAAGTTCGGGGTAATGGAGGAACTACCTCTCCAGCATTCAGCTACTAACTTGGGAAAACCCCAAAAAACTCCATGGGTCAGAGGTGTCAGCCGCAGGGTTCGAACCTACACCTTCCGATTGACAATCCCAGACAAAACGCCTCAGTAAACGTTTAATTCTGCAAAATATTGTTCAGGAATGCTCGATTCAATTACTTTTGAAAACTGCCCATAGGTTTAAATAAAAGCATTACTGGGTAATATAAATATTTTTGGCAAATTTATTGTTTAAAGAAGGAAGAAAACGAAAGAAAGAAATAATTAATGAAAGAAATATAATGAAAGAAAGAAGGAATTAATGAAAGAAAACGAAAGAAAGAAGGAAAGAAAGACAAAATAGATTGTTATGAATCAATGTTACATGTAGCATTACTTTTAAGCTATGGACATTTATTCCCCTTCTGTCCTGTGTATACTATTAATACCAGATGGCCCAACTGCCGTGTATTTGAAGTGCGTTAAAAGAGTTACAGAATTCAACGGGGCCATTTCAAGTTAGAACCGGTAGGCGTGGACCGGCTGAGCTTTAGCCCTCATGCTTATCCATAGAGACAGTCAACGAATTGCGCTCATTGTGAGTGAGGTTAAATGAAGGTCGCCAGTTCTCCACCTACCGATTCTAACTTGAAATAGCACCTTTGAGTTCTACAACATTTTAACACACAAAGGGATATCTGCAATCGTCCATTTCGGGGCAGTGGGGCTATTTGGTATATCACAGTTGTAAATTGGATTTTAATGGTTTCTTCTTCACCATTCAAGGATTAGATAAGTTTATAGTATCTAGCTAAATCTCGCCTTCAATTTGGCTGATAATTCATTATCGTTTTTATATATTAACTAACGTGTATTCAATGTGTTCATTTAATTGTATTTTACCATCCTAGCTAATTGAAAATATGCTGAAATGTAATGCTATACTTTAATTTATTATTTTTTAGCCTTAGATCATCCTATACGTTTCTCTCAGCCATGCCCACTCTTTTGGAACCAATGTTTAGAGTTCAGAAATAAAATACATCCTCAGAATGTCTCTGGAGGTACTTGAAACTGCGGAAAACTAGTATTATTTGCCTCCATTAAACCTGTTGCGCACGTTTTAAGTTTCTACATTTGTGAACTTCCGTTATAATAGAGAATTGTCCCAACACTTTGTTTTAGTTTAATTCTTTTCCTGTCCCTTGTTTCACTTCCTGCAGTGGTATCTACATCTTGTGGGCCAGCTCCCATTCATCACTGTCAAACAATTGATGTGATAACACTAAGGGGAATGCTCGCTCATATGTTTTCTCTCTTTCCTAGAGATGTTTTGTTTTACAAAGCTGAGCAATTAAAATGGAAAGCGATGCTGTGGAAATGGTGGAAACATGTTAACTGTGGGAGGGTCCTGGGATACAGATAGTCCTCTGATTGTTGTGCAACACTACCACTCTAAAACACCGTGACCGATCCCAAATACCTGTCATACACTAATGGTATTTATATATTGGTGTATCTTACGACTACACAAAATTGGACTTTTCTTGTGTTGAGCATTCATGTTTTATATTTTCTCAGTTCGTAATATGTTTGGCCTCTTCACTGTGCAATAATAATTATTGTTATGGTGGCAAATTCTGTGTAGTTATCTCATAGGTGTCAATGCTAAGCCGTTTTGCTTGATCTAACAGTTGCTTAAAGAGGGATAAATGCATTACTTCAAAAGTTTGTTATTCAGTTTTTACCATAAATACATATCCTGAGGTCCCCTGAACAGAAAATAAGCATTTCTATTAAAAAGTTTCGTTTTTACTTTCTCTACACGTACTATGTACATTACGTATAGAGAAGATATTGCATTCCACCTAAAATTCGATACCGAGATTTCACTGGAAATATACGCTTTAGGGTCCCCTATATCTAAAAAATGAATTTAAGAAAAAGGTCCGTTGTGTCCTGTGCCTGTGAACACGATAATTCAAAAACGAAAAGTCGGTAAAATACCAAACTTGATATTTAAGTTTAGTATCTTCTAGGGATGCAACATGAAGCTTTTGAGAAAAATTCCCCCACCCCAAACTACCCTTTACATGGAAAAAATTACGAAAATTTTGATTTTCTCAAAAATTGCTCTAAAGATTTTGATTAAAATAGGTATACTAAAGATATTTACATGACAAATAAAACGTACATATTGAATTTTCTGGAAATAACCTTTAAAGACCCTTTTATTCTGGATGAATTTTGCTGAATTTTGCATAATGGGTAAACCGTAAGAAATAGAACTTACTATACACACAATGTAGATCTCGTTAAAAGAACAATTTATATATGTCATACACTTTTTTTTTCTTGGAGTCAAGATATTTCAAGCTATTCGTTTTATATTTAAAATACTTAAACTTTTCTCCCTTTTCTCCTGGACATGCACAGAAACGGATTTAAAATAGCAACCAGCTTTTAACAGATTTGACTATCACTTTAGCCTAGTGTACTTCTTTGTTTTCCTTCCACTTTCAAGGAAGCAGAAGCAGTATACAAAAGAATATGCTTTTTAACAATATGATACAGTGATGTAGAGAAAGTCATGTGAATGGTACATATCAGATTTAAAATTTATTTTTTGAAAAATGGCTGTATTGAATTTTGTTAAAGCACCTATGTACTCAACATTTTTACATTACTAACTAAATATACATCTTGAATTTTTAGAGAATAGCTTGTGAAGTATTGCTCGTTCTAGAGAATTTTTATAGTTTCTTAACTAATTACAGCTGATGAAAATATAGCTATGAAACTGATTCTTACATATAGTAAACAGTTTAAAAATCTAACGTAATACAGGGAACACAGCTTTCTCTATCAATAAATATATTCACATACACCAGTTATACCGGATGGAAATAATAAAAAAAAAAAACCCAAAAGAGAACAAAAATGTATACCTACACAAATACACATATCTCTTTTATAACAGATAATTCAGTTAAAATAAGTTTTGTGTAGGATCAGCCATGTCCGAAGTATCTGCTGTTATTTGTTTGATTTTTTTTTTAATCTCCACTTTTTTAAATGATCAGCATAGGATTTATCTTAGATATTCATTCCCTGTTAGTTTTAAAGATACTCTTACAAGTTTCTTGCAGTAATAACCTTAATAAGAGATAAAAAGTGAATCAGAATATAATATTTAACAAATAATTTCTTAATCTTTTATAGCAACAACAATGTTATTAGCTTCAATGACTTTCTATGACATATATGAGAGTAATCTAAACTGTCATAACATTTGTATTTTATATGGTGACAAGCTTGTAAAGAGTCATGACCTACGATATTCACACCAAATTAACGATTTAAAGAACTAATAAAAGTTGCCATGTTATTATTTTCACCAAAATAAATAGTTTGCTTTTTGATACTTTCCTTTTGTAATGTTTCTAAGAATAGTTGTATAAAGTTAATCTCTAAAATCAATAATGTCTTATTTGAGAAGATTTATGTTACCGTGCTATATACCTAATCCAGTGATTTGACTTCCACTGTAAAACGTGATTCCTCTATGTTACATTATGATATATTTCAGCCTAGGAATTATTTTAACTGAAGCAAGATATGCTTTTAGTTAAACTGTTGTAACAAACTCGCCATGAAAACAGAAACTGGCAGGAGGATGTGAAAAAAAAAAATCCAGGCATGACATATCGTAAGCTGATAATAATAAACTTAAATGAATATGCTGAGCTTACGCCTATATGTGGAAGGTTTTGGCTAACTTGTAAGGCTTCTTAGATACCAAAAAAATTCAAACAAACAAACAAAGAATTTCACAGACTATTCTCGAAAAATTCAAATATATTTAGTTAGCCCTGCAAATATTGTAAATATAAGCCACTTTAATAAACACTATGACACACATTTTGATAAAGCAACAAACAGTGAAACATTTTCTGTTAAAATCCTAATTTGGAGAGGAGAGATTTTCTGGAAAAACCTTGTGTCGCCTCTTAGGAAACTGCTGAACGTAAATACAATGTTTGGTGATAATCCGAATTTCGTTTTTAATTATACCGATCGCTATTACTCACACACACACACACACACACACACACACACACACACACACACACACACACCCAAGAATACACACAGGGAACGTTTCCTAAACATTTTTCAGGTATTTGTGCACGAATGTACATGAAATGTACGTTGTAGCTACAGAGGGTATTGTACTCCACCCAAACGTAGGTACGATACCAAGATTTTACCGGGAATGCATGTATTACGTTCCCCTGAAAAAAAAAAAAAAAAAAAAAAAAAAGCATTTTAGAAAAAAGTTCTATATGTGTGTGTGTATTTGTGTATGCATGTTTGGACAGCATAACTCAAAACGAAAAGTCGGTTAAATACCAAACTTGTATTTAAGTTCAGTATCTAGCGAGAATGCGACACCAAGATTTTCGGGAAAATGCCCCCGCCCCCAACTAACTTTTATATGAAACATTTATCGAAAATTGTGTTTTTTTTTTCAAGAATGTCTTTATCGATTTAGTTTGAAATGGTTTCATGATAAACGAATTTTATTGTATATCTTGAATAGCCATTGAAGACTTCTTCATTCTGGATGACTTGTCTAACTGAGAAACTGTATGAGATAGACAAAAGGTTACTGCAAAAAAAATGTAGATCACGTTAAAACACACAATGTAAGTGATATACATGTTTTATAGAGTTAACTAATTTCCGAGATATTCTTTGTTATTGGTTTCAAATTTAAACAACTTAAAACTTTCTGCAACGAGAGTTCATCTTTTTTTCAGCTTAATGTCCTTTAACCTGGTTGGTTAACCTTTATCGGACGATGAATGACATTGGTGAAATCATGCTCAAATGATCTCCAGGCCCAGGAGCTTAAAGTTACTCAACATTCTTCTTCTCAGAAGAAAGGGAAAACCCCGAAAGAAAAGTTATCCAGGTAACTCACCCTAACTCGCGACCTGTTGAATATGAGGCAGACAGGCTACCACCACTACTCAGGCGGGAAATTTCAGCTCTCTTGTTTTGCTGCTAGTGCTGCAAAGAGAACCGAACTTCAATTTTTTCACATAGTGACCAGCTTTTAAAATATTTGACTAACGCTTTAACCTAGTGTACTCTTTTATTTCCCTTTTTCTTGCAAGGAAGCAAGTAATAGTACTAATTCTGCTAATGTTTTTCTCAATTAGCATGATATAGATAAAATAAAACTCTTTTATAAGAATACTGAATAGCTAGAGAAAGTCGTGAGAATGGAAAACACCATATTTTTATACAGAGAGCTTCAAACCATTTATTTCCCTTGAAATCTCGATACCAATATTTTCTACTTTCCTATGTAAAAAAGTAAAATTCCGTCCAGTAGTGCTAAATTAAAAACGCTAGTCATTTTTGATAACCGAATATTTTAAGTATTACATCAATAAAATGTTACTAAAAATTGTGAAACGTTTTGAAATGTAATATATTTATAATAAAATTATACGTACTTATAGTCTTCGTTTCAAGAAAAATGTCGTTTTGCACTTAGTGCATTTAAACTAACAATTAAGTGACGTTATAAATGGACAGGTGCAACCTTATTAACCCAGATAAGACTGATGTCCTACATGTAGGACGCTATGCCTAATTTCGTTTAGAACCCTGCTATATGATATGATTATGTGATCAGCAGTTGGTACCTACTGTAAGCCATTGTTAGAGGTTTGAATTGGAGTCAACAATAGTACGTTAGTCACAAAGGAGGTTAATTTATAACAGATGATAATTTACTATTATTTCTTTTATATAGGGATTTCAGCTATGAGAATACTTGAAAACAAGGAAGTCAATGACGCTGACAATGACATCCTTGATGCCAGCAGTGAGATTTCACTAATAGCCCCCCCCCCCCACTAATGCTTGTGATGATGTGACTGGTGAGAATTCCGCCGGCAATGAAAATATTGTATATTTGGATTGGATATCTTTATTATTTATAAGTTTTGTAATATTAATTTCTTCTTTGGTAATTTTATATAGTGAGGATTATATAATAGGAGATGTTACGTTAAATAATTTTATTTTTTTTGGTTTTGATATTTGTATTATCAATGATTTTTTTAATTATTTGGTAGCCAATTGAGAACTGAAACAGAAGTAGAAGTAATTACTACAAGAGCGTACTGAAAGAGCAGCAACACGGGGAGAACAGGTAGCGATAGCGGTAGGGGCAGGGAAAGCAGACAGGATGAAAATGGTGACACGAAGAGGAAGAAGATATATCACTGGGATAAATGTGATCTTACAGAGTGCAATAATGAATGGTCTCAACACTACTCTGCTCCCAACAATCGAAGCCTTTCGCAAATATTTTGGTCATTTTTGACGAGGATGTTGTTGACACCATTGACACATTCACAAACCAATATGCCGCTAAGCATAATCGACTGGGTGATGTGACTTCAAATGATTTACTTAATGGCTATATTGAAGTACCAAGGTGGAATATGTATTGGAAAACAAGATCTGATTCCCATAATAACTTTGCTGCAGGGGCTCTTTTCCGCGATAGATTCCAATTCATAATGTCCAACTTACTCTTACTTATGTGACAATGACTATCTAAATAAGTCAGACAGATACGCTAAGGTGAGACAGTTATTCGACATGCTCAACACACGATTTCAGGAAAATTCATCCCATGAAGAAAAGTACAGTGTTGATGAGGCAATGGTGCTTTACTTGGTAAACATTGGTGCAAGTAGTTTATTAGAGGAAAACCAATATGGTATGGCTAATAGAACTGAATACACTGTATGCATGGATACTTATCAAGGTTTTGAGCACTATACTATCAGAGAACTACAACCCTTGGACTTAGGAGTAAATGTCGTTCATCAATATGCTAATGTGTTATTGAGTTTGGGGAAATACACTTTTGATAATTACTTTACATAATTTCCTCTCCTTATTCAATTAATTGTTAAAGGAATCCAAGGTACAGGGACAATTATAAAAAACCGATTTCAAAATGTCCCGGGACAGTAAGAAGATGAAAAATCCCCTAGGGGAAGTATTGATTTCAGAGGTGAAAGTCTAGCAATATAGTAGTAGAAAGATGGAATGACAATAATGTGGTCAATAGCTTCCAACTGCATGCCAGTAAATCTCCTACATACAGTAAAAAGATTTTCACAGAGTGAAAAGAAAAGCACAGCTATCAAACAACCTCAAATGATTCATCTTTACAATGAAAATATGGGTGGAATTGATCGGGCTGACCAGAATATAAGAATTTATAGCATATCCATCAGAGGGAAAACATGGTACTTCAGTCTGATAGTGCATGCATAGATGTAGCCGAACAAAGTGCATGATAATTACGTAGGTTTGACGGTCATGAGAAAATGGATCATCTTGAATTTCGTCGCTCTATTGTAACTTCCATCCTGGAAACAAATGTACAAGTATGCAAGAATAAAGGGAGGCCATCAAAGGCAGAGAACCAAGACTCCAGATATGACAGAGCAGATCATTGGGTATTGGCCAAGACAAACAAACTCGCTGCAGGCCTGCCATACAAAAACCACGACAAGATGTGAGAAATGTGATGTTGGTTTGCATGTAAAATGTTTCATAACATATACAAAGTGATGGTTAAACTGTGTTTGATCCATTGTTAATAGCAATTAACTTTGAAATGTATAAATTTCACTGTGTGTGTCATAAATAACAGAATCATAATAAGTGATGAACTTGCTACCTATATGACTGACGCCCTAAAATAGGACGCCCTATAAATCACACAATAGTTACATTTTAAGCATAAAACTAATTTTGACCTGTTATGTGATTCCTATGTAACACATTTCTGTAAGAAATACAAAATTAAAAAAAAAATCAGTCTTATATGGATTAAAAGGCAGCCACAACTTCAAACGTTGATTTCTCTCAAAACATCCTCAGTATATTTTCCATACTCAAAATGCTCCACACGATGCAATTTTTAACTAATTGCTTAAAAAAATTGTCACCTGAAAATAGGTTAACTAAATTACCTTGAACTTTTTAAAACAATGCCACAGCTGTGGGAAAAAACTTATTAACTTCTGAAAAATCAGAACTCTGTTGAGTACAAAACTATAATTGTGAATTAATATAAACAAATTAATATTATGGATGTTTTTGTAATTTCATTTACGGTATTATCTGAATTTTTATATGAATATTTTCGTGTGAAAAATTTTTATTACAACAATGAATTTAAAAAATAACAATTTAATATTTGATAATATCAATGAAAGACCACTTAATTTTGCTCAGAGGTCTTTTTATCAGGTTTGGGGTTCTGATACTAGCCGTAAATCTTCAACACGGGACGACCGGCTTTACTTTCGTTTCGAAGGAAGCCCAAACCGGGTTTGAACCCACGACCATGGGAACAACAGGCTAGCTAGAGGATGGCGAAAAAAAATGCAAAAGCACTGCTTATTGCGTGATAAAGTTGCATTAATTTCAACGAGGTATTGTGTGGATTGAAATGTGTCACAGATGCATTACCTCAAAAAAGTTTAATTATTTTGCTGGTTTATGTACCATACTTTCGAGCATCCTCTTGTGTAATTAGAGCCATATATTCTGTGCAACTGAACGGTTAGGTTTTATCGAAATCGTAGAACTAGGTACATAATTCAGTTCAGCATTACGGAAGTAACGAGTAAGGTAAGGTAAAGATTCTGTACAGCCCTGAGCACAATCGCGCTATTACTCCGACACGCCCAACTAAACGTTACGTCGCCTCTAAGCTTTCTGACGTGGAGTTTTTCAACCTGCACCGTAGAGCTATGTGCCCCATTGTACGATCCACAGGAAACTAAATATCTGCCTTCAATAAATTAACAATGCGAATGATTCAAGCTTTGAAATTAAATTAGCATAATTAGACAAATATTACGTAGGTACCTAGCTGTTGAAGCATAGTTTAAAATAAAGCGAGGTAGTGATAAAATATTCTTTATTCACATAATTCTCAAACATTCTTCAACAAAATATTCTTACAAAAGCTTATTCTTCTGAACACTTCATGTTAATCAAGATAAACCAGTTGTAAAATTGTTTATTACATTTCCCTTTTAGGAATAGGGATATACAGTAAGCTCAAGCGATAGTCAAATCTTTTAAGGGCTGGTGCCTATGTAATAGGTTCAAATTCCATCCACTTTGTATGAAAACAAGAACATTAAAGAACAGAGATTTTCCAGTTGAAAAAGATTATTTGAAAATTCAAACCAATAGCAAATAATATCTCGAAAATAGTAACTTCACAAAAAAGAAAAAAAAAGAAAAATTGTGCGCTTACGGAGATTTATAATGTTTCTGTATTTATATTTTAATCTATTTTCTACATTTACTAGTTATGCAAAAAATGTAGAGTACATTAATTGCCAAATTTGGTACTTATGTTTATCTATCAAGGATGCGATATAAGATTTTCAAGAAACCAAACTATAGTGTCCATAACCTAAGATATTTACATTACAACTAAAAAGTATATTCTGAATTTTCCGTGAATAGTCTCCGAAGACCTCTTTATTCTGGATGAGTTTTGCAGAATTTTGCGTAATGTTTAAACCGGATAGACAAAAACTTAAAACACAAAAATGTAGTTCTCGTTAAAACACATAATATGTCATATGTGTTTTTCTTGTAGAGTCGCCTGCTTTGAGATATTCCTGTCATTGGTTTCAGTTTTAAACTACTAACTTTTCTCAAACGGGACCATGAAAGGCGAACCGAACATACAGTTTCACATAGCGAGCAGCTTTTAAAAGATTTGACTATTGCTTTAGCCTAATGCATTTCCTTATTTTTCTTCTACTTATAAGGAAGCAACTAATACGACCAATTCTGCTAATGTTTATCTAGATTAGCATGACGTAGATAAAAGAAAAAGAAATTTAAGAAAAATATGTTTGTGGAACAGCTAGAGAAAGTTATGTGAATGGAACACATCAGATTTTTTACTACACTATAAAAATTTGATACCGGGATTTCACCGGAAATACATGTTTTGAGACCCCCTGAATAGAAACACATTTTTAGAAAAACGTCAGTGTGCGTTTCTTTTGTCTCTCTGTATACATGTGTGTCTCTGAACAGCATAGCTCGAAAACGAAAAGTCCGTTAAATGCCAAACTTGGTATATAGGTTTAGTATCTACCAAGAATGGGACACGACGATTATCAAAAGAACTTCCCACCCCAAACTACCCTTTACTTGGAAAACATTTCGAAAATGTTGGTTTATCAAAAATAGTTCTATAATTTTGGATTAAAATATCGTATATTAAGATATTTACACGAAAAATAAAAAGTATATATTTAATTTTCTGTGATAACCTCTGAAGACCTCTTTATTTTGGATGAATTTTATGTAATTTAGCATAACTGTTAAACCATAAGAGCTAGACAAAAACTTACTGCACAAAGATGTGCATCTCGTTACAGCAAATAACTTATGTACTTAACTGACCGCTTCTAAGATATTCCTTTTTATTGGTCACAGCTTTAAAATAATTCGGTTTTCTCGTACAGAAATCTGTCAACTCCTGGCCATACAAACAAAGGAATTTTAATCACATAGCAATCAGCATTTAAAATATTTGACTGTAGCTTTAGCCTATGGTACTACCTTATTTCCCTTCTACGTACAAGGAAGCAAGTAATTAGGCTATTTCTGTTAATTTTATTTAGGCTAACACGATTTAGATACTAGAATACGCTTTTTAACAATAATTTCTCACAGAGATGTAGAGAAAATCATGTGAATGACGCTTCATTTTTTAAATTTTATTTATTTAAATAGCTCCTCCTAACTCCTATAGTCATAACGTGAGCTTTGACTTGAACTGTAAGATATCTTAAATCTTTTCGTTGAACTATAGGGTATATTAATGCTAGATTTTTTCAGTTGCAAACTATTATACTCAAACACATTTACTTACACATTCATACTTCCAGATCCTGTGAAATAGGTGGGCCATGCAAAAAAGCAAATTTCAATGATAATCGCAAAGGTACAGCTTTTAAAACATTTGACTATCGCTTTAGCATAGTGTATTCCCTTAGTTTTTTTCTAATTATAAGGATCCAAGTAATACTTATCTCGTTTAGTATTGCGTAGAAAGAAGAATTATGCTTTATAAGCTGTTTGTTTGAAGAACAGGTAGAAAAACTCGCGTGAGTGGAACTCTTCAGAATTTTTGTTTATTTTTATTTATTTATTTTTTTAGAGTTAACCGTTTCGAGATATGCGTTGTTATTGGTTTCATTTTAAACTATTTAAACTTTTATCAATCGGGAAGTCAATTTTCGTTTCATCTCTTTTGTTTTACTCCCGGGAATGCAAAAGAGAGCCGAATGTCAAGAGAACCAATGTTTCATATAGGGATGAGCTTTTAAAATATATGACTACTATCTCTTCAGCCTAGTATATTCAGATTTTTCAATTTTAAGTTCTATGTTCACAGACACCCACAAATACCTAGATAAGCAGACACAAAGACACACATCTTTCAATTATTTTTTTCATTCAGGGAATCTCAAAAGAAATATTTCCGATGATATCGAATTTTTGGGTTGAAATGCAATGCCTTCTCTATTATGTAGATGATAGAAGAAAACATTATCTTTAATTCCATTGCTTAAGTAGTAATAAACGGGGTGGGAGGCCGACGGCAAGGTGTCAAAAAGTCACATATTTGCCATAAGCTGTGCTACGACACACATTCGCGGAAAGAAGTCTCAGTCGCCGCTGACCAGGTGCCACTCGACCGGGACTGGCTGCCCGCCCACATCGTCCCCTTGACGCCCCTTCTGCCCTCAGGCTTACCGGAAGATGCTAGTTCCATCATCCAGACAAATCACCTACTTTTAGTCTAAAATCACCGTTTTCTACAAATTATACGGTTAAACTGCCCAGGGGCACTGCCGCCCCATTTCCACTTTTGTGAATGAAACTGCAAATTCGTTCTCAATCTAGAGTAATACCTACTCCACCGCAAAGGTTGTGCTAGTCGCTTTCTCTTGAGCTTTGAAATTTTACGGAGAACAGCGAATTGAAACAATGAATTTAAAAAAATCTGATACATCTGCTACATTCAATTACTTTTTCTAACATCCTTCAATACATTACAGACCCATATCAGTAGGTTTACTGGCATGTAAAACAACTCCTGCGGGGTAAAATTCCAGCACACCGGCGAGGCTGATGTGATCCTAGCTATTGACAGCGTCGCTAACAAATAAATTTAATTTTTTTTCAATACAAGCACTTAAAGAGCTTATTATTCACGTTCATTGAGATAAACATCTGTAGAAAATGCTTTTATGATATATTTCCTTGCAGATACAATGTGAGCAGGAATACACTAGGGTAAAGCGAAAGTCAAAACTTTAAAGACTGAAATTCCGTTTTCTTTGCTTTACCAGGAGAAACAAAAACGAATGACAACTTCCCAACTGAGAAAAGTATAAGAAACAGATCGTTTAAACAAATAATATTAGAACTTTCTATATCCTTCAGGAATCTCAAATTGGCTCCTCAGTTTTTTATAACTTATTATAATTTTACCGGATCATCTTATTTCACTTTTCAGATGTATTCTTATAATTCCATATACATTTTGGTTACCTGAAAATTTAACCCATGTATGTTTCTGTCATAGTGAAATGATTTCATTATGTCAAGATAGTTGAAGACATAGATTCTGATGATGTCTAACAAGTTTACTTTAATATTCTTACAGCTGAAATTAGAACGGAGCATTGTGGTTCATTTTGAGTGCAGGTAAGGTGTTGTTTCTCCTGAACTGGGCAGTGAACTTACCCACTAAGAGGGTACTTTCTTCCTCAGCTAGGGGCGTACTAATTGCTGCGGTTGAGTTACTTTTGTGTTTCAGGTGCGTTGCTCTTTGTAAACGGTGCTGCTTGCCGCCATACTGATGGACCCCACACGGCAGGGTGCGTGCACGGTGCGTGACGCAATTATACAACTGACATATGTCCGAGCACTCAAATAAGACCTGTAGCAAGTTCTCACGCTAATTTTTTTCTGCAAGCTTAAACAACGAATTTATTTTTCGATTTTTTTTTTTAATTTCGTTTTACTTTCTCTACCACATACATAGTCCGGAGAGATGGTATTGTATTCCACCCAAAGTTCAGTACCAAAGTTCCATTAGTGGTTATACCACTCACCTCTCACCTAGACGGCCCGGGTTCGATCCCAAACGACCGCATGTGAGATTTGTGGTAGACACAGCGGTTTTCTCCGGGTTCTCCCGCCATTGCATTCCACCGGTGCTCCATCTTCATTCATGTGTCACGAGCGTCTCGGACAAGTGAAAAGTTTAGAGATATCTAAACTCAAAAAAGCATTGTTAGAAAACGATCCACGTATGTGTGCGTGTATGCGTCTGTGAACAGCACAACTTAGAAACGAAACGTTGATTAAATACGGACAGCTTGGGTTTCAAGAAAATCCTCCGACACAACTATGCTTTACATGGAAAAGTAAAGACTGATTTTCTGGGAAATAGCTCTAACGATGCTGTTAGCTCTAATGTTTAAGACATTTTCATGATAAATAAATGTAAATAATGACTTGAATTTTATAGGAATATCCTGTGAAGTGTTCTTCGTTACGGAATCCTTTTGCAACGTAAGAGATAGACAATATTTTACTGCTCAAAAAAAGTAGATCTCGCTAAAGCACCAATTTATATATTTTATGAGGAATAGTCAAAATATTCTTTATTTATTTATTTTTATCGTTTCATTTATAAGGCCCCCTTTAACATATGGGGGGCTTTGCACTTGAAACAATTCGCTGTCTGTATGTTTAAACTATTTTGTTTTCAAGCACACACACGTTCAGTCTCACAGACTCTGTGGGGGATAGGGAATAATTCTGGCTAAAGGAAAATTACCCGCCCCAGCCGGGAATCGAACCCGGGACCTCCTGGTGAGAAGTCAGCTCGCTGACCACTTGACCACGGAGGCAGTTGATATTCCTTATTGTTGGTTTGATTTTTAAATACTTATACTGCTCTCAATTGGGAAGCCTTCATTCGTTTTCGTTTTCGTCAAGCAAAGTGAACGCCATTTCAAGGGCTCACATGGCGATCAGCTCTTAAAGGAGTTGACTATCGTTTTAGCTTACTAAATATTACAAGGAAATGTGTAATTAAGGCATTTCTAAAAATGTTTATTCGAATAACTGGAAATGATGACCAGTATTCTAACTAAAGACCCGACCTCGGCGTTACCGCAGTAGTGTTGCCATTTCTCTTCCGCGGGATGGTGATGATGAAAGAACACAAATACCGTCCTCCCAAAGGGGGGGGGGAAATTCCTCATACTGATACAGGGTATCGAACCTAGATCATCCGCATCAAAGATAAGACGAGCAACCGGTATTAGACAGAAAAATAAACTGTAATAACATTAGTTTGCTAAAGAAAGAGTAGATTAAATGTAGCAGGTCAGGTTTAAGTTGAAAATGCTCTAAAAGGTTCTAAAAATAAACAAAGGTAAAAATTAAAATGAAAATACATGGGTGACGCGAATGATTGAACGCACGTTTGAGCAGTTTTCGTTTTTTTAGTGTAACTAGAAACGAAAAGTTGCAGGAATAGCCAGTTTCTAACTTCTATTCAGCCAATGTATTCCAAGGAGAAAAGGCGAACGTATTAAGAGCAAATTTGCCATTTCAACTAATCATTTAGTTATTAATAACTAAATGATTAGTTGAAATTTATTAATAAGTTGTATGCTGTTTTATAGAAATGGATGAAATAATTCCCATTCAAGATTATTCCTGTAGTCGAGTGATCAGCGCTCTACATTCAGAGGCTCCGAATTGGATTCCTGCTGAGGAGTGGCATTGTTCTCTAAACGCATTGTTTCTATGATCCTCAAAGTCTGGAAGTATGAATGCGGAATGTAGGTATATTCAGCAGTCACAATAAATAAGGAAATGAATACACCAAACGTTTAGAAAAGCTACAGTAAAACGACTGAAAACATTATCAATGATTTCTTAAGTCAAAGCAATGACAAGTTAAAGGGGAGGAGCAAAATCTGATGTGTTACATTCATCTAGATATTCTGTAAAAAAACTATTCCTGCTAAAGTTCAAGGTTATCACATAGCGACTAACTCTTAAACAATTTGACTATTGCTTAGTTTTGTGTATTCTTTATTCCCCTTAGATCTATAAGAACATAATTACTAAAACCATTACTACTTTTGTTTATCTTGATTAGCATGAAGTAGAGAGAATACCTAAGCTTTTGTAAGAATACGTGTTGTAGAAAAGGCAGAGAAAATCACACGAATGCAACGCACCGGATTTTTATAAAGTGTGTGTGTGTGTGTGTGTGTGTGTGTGTGTGTGTACAGTATTTCTCAAAAACGTTTAAATATCAAACTTGATATTTAAGTTCATCTTATAAGGATGCTACAGGACGATTTTTAAGACAATTTCCGCACGCCTAGCTACCTTGACATGGAAAACTTTTCAAAACTTGTTATTTTCTCAAAAATGACTCTGAAAAGTTTTATCAAAATATTATAGCTATATTTAGGATGTTTGCATAACAAAAAAATTACATTTTTAATTTCATAGGAATAGCCTCTTAAATCCTCTTCAATCTAGATTCATTTTGCATAACTGATAAAACGAAAGGTTAAACAAACATTTACTAGATCTCGTTATTACAAAAATATTATGTAGTATACATTTTTTGTGGAGTTAACCATTTCCAAGATATCCCTTGATTTCAATTTTAAAGTATTTGCATTTTTTTTCAAAAGGGAATTTGCCATTCATTTTTATTTTGTTTTCTCCTGGCCATGCAAAAAGAACCGAATGTCAATCGTGTAGTAATAGCTTTAAAATTTTACCATTGCTTTAGCTAGTATACCTTTTCCTAGCATGAAGTAGATAGAAGAATAAGATTTTGTAAATATAGTGCGTTAAAGAAAATCATGTGAAGGGAAAAACATAAGATTTTTCCCTTAAAGTTCATGCTTCGCTGCCGTTGGGTCAAGATGTCGCCAAGATCTTGTATAGGCGAATTCTGGTATGCCTTTGTACCTACTAAGGAAGATTTCATGGTTTTATTTATTATTTATTACCATTAGCTTTGTATATTTATAAATGTGCTGTATAATGTCAATTGCACTGAAACAGAACAATGTGTATCCAAAATATGTAAAATGATGCACTTTTTCTTGTTTTTTTCAGGTTAAAGATATTTTGGTTAGTGCGGTATATCCCACAGAAGATCATTATTTTTGTTTTTTCTTGTCGATTTTATTATTATTATTATTTTTATTTTCAATGTTGTTAAAGTTATACTAAAGGTGCCACCGGGACTAAATCGTCTGCAAAAAGTAATTAATCTAGTTGAGAATGCTTATTAAGTATATATCCATTAGGTAATGATTTCACTCTATAATTATCTAATTAATATACAATAAACAGAAACGGTAAAAGTCCACACCTTGTCTTACTCCTGTATGAATTTTTATCCACTGGATGATTTATTTTATATCTTCCTGAAATTAGATTTGTTTTTAGAGATTATATAAATTTGTTATAAGTTGTAAATGTGGTCTATAACTAATATATTTTTTACTTTAATTATATTTACTCTATCGAATGCTTTTTCAATAGTGATAGTCAATATGGTGATATGTGTTTCCAAGAGAAATTCCGCGTGTTTGATTAACTTTACAATAATGTCTGTAAAATATTAACGTTACATACTTTCATTCCAAGTAAGACTACATTGAAACGTACTAATTTGATAATATTAAACGCATTCTTTTACTACATAGGTACCGCAAGAAATGACACTGATGAATGGAATGAAGATGCAGCTCCAGGGGAATGCGATGGCGGGGGAAACCGGAAAACCCGTCCCTGAGCCTTTTTTGTCCACCCAAATCCCGCATACGGTCGCCTGGGATCGAACCCGTCTTAGTGAGAGGCGAGTGGTCTATCACTTGGCCAAGGTTAGGCCCGAAACAAACCATGGCTAGTTGCTTCATAAAAATGCAGTTTCATGTCATTGTAGAACATTTCAAATACTATATTCCTAATTTTTAATAGCTGTAGTTTGGGTTGACGATACTAATTTCATTGTTTTCTATCAACATAGACTTAAGGAGCAGCTTGCTTTAATCAAGCAATGTGTTTATATTCCACAGACCTGCTTTTCTATCAAACCCCTTCGTCCACGTAAACTGTATGGAAAATCAAGAAAATTAATAATAAATTATAAAACAAAACAAGGCTTTCCAAGGCAAAACTCTTTCGTATTTGCTGATCTCTTTTCGTATTTTAAGTTTCAGCATTCTCATGAGGACCAAAACGACGATGAGGGTGGTGGTGTTGGTGATGATAAACAATATATTTAGAAGCAAAGGAGTGCTGAATGAAAGACGCCATTCAGAACTGATCCGACCGGGGCTAATAACATTCATTAAAAGCAGCTGAATTGAGTACAGGGCCTTAGGACTCAGGTAGCTGAATTTGTAGCAATGTGGTAATTTTGTGATTAAGTTGCACTCTAAACCTATTTCCACAATTCTGGGTTTCTCCCATTTACGAGAATTTGGTTTTCTGGCAAACTAATCACTGAAAACTACTTGTACCAAGGTGTACATATATGAAAATCTTTGTTTGGAAAATATGGCTTTTTAAAGTTTAATATACCTACCTATTACTAAATGACTACTGCGAATATAAATTCTATTATGCAGATAAGTGGCATGTTAAAATGGTCTGGCAATACTGACATAATATTCAATCCCAAATTTAAATGTTATTAATTGTAATGATAGTTCTTACATTTCAGACATTAAAGCCACAATTTATTATGTACTAGCAAAACATACTTCTCTAATCTGGTAACTGTTAAATGCGGATATTATACTCGGTATCATTTTATCATTGCCCCTTTCTCTCACCCTTTCCTTAAAATCAGTCTTTTCTTCTCACATTAGCCATCATTGATCCCCTTCTGTTCTCTGTACAGCTTAAGTATTATTTGATTTTCTTGGGAAGCTAATAAATATTAAAATATGAGGACAAGAATTTAAGAAGGACTATTAATTAATTTATGAGCGATTGTTTTGTTTAGCCTTTACTTTGCTGAGATGTATATATGTAGATGGCTCATTGCATTTTAACTCAATCTTAAGAGGAAGAAGTGTTGAAATAAATCAATAGAAACATTCTGTTATGTGAAAGTCTATTTTCCTCCTGATCTTCTTATCAAGACGGTGTACATATAAATTTATTTAAAACAAATGACAAGTTTCTTGATGCCTACATGAGATGAAGACGAACAAATACCTGAACATACCAGACTTTCAAACCTGGAATCAAAGGTTGAAGATGATCATTTGAGAACCGCCTTATACAGAATTCACTCCCGCCAAGTAAATGATAGCAGGGGACTTTAAAGAAACATTTTCCACAAATGAAACGGGTATGTTTGGGTATAATGTGACGGTAATTCCTGGACCTAGCAACATCATTAGCCTTGAAACCGCAAGCCTTTTCTTGGGTTCTCAAACACTGCAATCAAACGTCACTTACCTACTTTGAAATGGTCGCACGGCCAGATTCCACACGTCCTTGGAAAGTTGTGATCAAGGTTGCACTACATCATTTAGGATGGGATTAAGGAAAAAAATCTAATGTGTTCCATTCACATGACTTTTTTACCTCTCTGCAACAAATTATTGTGAAAAAGCTTATTCTTCCATTTCTTTCGTCAAATCGAGAAAAAATGAGCAGAATTGGAATGTATACTTGCTTCCTTGAAATTAAAAGGGAAATAAGCAAATACACTAAGCTAAAATGACGGTCAAATCTTTTAAAAGCTGGCTGCCATGGGACTGAAATTCCTTTGTTTGTATGGCCAGGAGTTGACAAAGTCCCGTTTGAGAAAAGTATACATATTTTAAAGCTGAAACCATTAATAAGGAATATTTCAAAAACGGTCAACTCCATTTTTTCTATGTAAAGGTTAGTTTGGGGTGGGGGGATTTTTCTCACAATGTTTGCGTCGCATCCCTGGAAGATACTAAACTAAAATACTAAGTTTGGTTTTCTAACGACTTTTCGTTTTTGAGTTATCCTGTTCACAGACACACACACACCCGCGCGGACCTTTTTCCAGAAACGCTTTTTTGGATTCAGGAGGTACTAAAACATGTTTTTCCGGTGAAATCTCCGTGTGGAATTTTTAGCTAGAAAGCAAAAAAGTGACAAATTTTACATTAAAACAATAGTTACAGCTTTCCAAACCTATGACGAGATTTTACAACAGTTAACTTTACTGTCACATTTTGCTTTCAAAGTCAGGGACGATTAAAAGACCTTTCCACTACAAAGTCGACGTTCCTCACAAAAAGAGTGTCATAGGTTGGATCCAGGATTCCAGTCCATTTGAAGGGCTATATTGTTGGCTGGCATGGCGAGAAAAAACTAGACACGGCGTTGTGGCAGTGCTTCAGGAAGGCCTATATTCCACACAAAAAAGGTAAAGTTCTAGAAATACAGAACTTACTTCATCAACAGGCATTCCAAGGCAGCAAATGACATCGCTGTAAACCCATACACTATTGATCAATTTAAACTAACTTTTTATTTTTATTTCGATTCTCTTGTATGCAGTATTGAGAAAAGTAATACTTACTCTACATTGTACATGATACATAGGTAAAGTATGCAACTCATCCAAAAATTCGATACCGAGATTTCACCGGAAGTATGCGTTTTAGAGTCCCCTGTAACCCCTCCCCCCAAAAAAAAATTCAGAAAAAGGTCCCTGTGTGTCCGTGGGTCCATGTGTCTGTGAACACGATAACTCAAAAACGAAAAGTCGATAAAGTACCAAACTTGATATTTAAGTCGGATCCAATTTTAGGAAAATTACTTGGGAAATTTTTCGAAAATTTTGATTTTCTCAAAAATGGCTCTAATGATTTTGATTTAATGATTCAAAATACCTAAATTAAAGATATTTAAATCACAAATTTTCTGTCAATTTCCTCTAAATAAATCTCATTCTAGATGAAGTTTGCTGAAATTTGTATAATTGGTAAACCGTAAGAGATTGACAAAAAACTTCATTCACAAAAAATGTAGATCTCGTTAAATCACACAATCTATGTCGTATAATTTTTTTTCGTGAAGTTGACTATATATTTTTTGTTATTGGTTTCCGTTTTAAAATACTTAAAACATTTAATTTAAGGGATTGTCAACTCCTGGCAATGCAAAATAAACGGATTTCAACCATATGGCAACCAGTTTTTGAAAGATTTGACTGGTATATTTACTTGTTTCCCTTTATTTATAAGAAAGCTAATAATAAGACAATTTCTGCTAATGTTTATCTCGAGTAGCATGAAGTAGATGCTAGTTTGTTACCAAGAAGCAGAGAAAGTCATATGAATGGAACACATTAGATTTTTTTCAACTTCATGCCCCATTTTACATTAATATTATTTGATTTATATGTAAATTCCTTAACATGGTAAATAACAATCATATTTGTGCATAAATATTTATCATGCTTAGTGGTTATTTTGGGCTCATGAATTCTCGCAATTAATTTTTACTTTCTCTCCACGTACTATGTACATAGTGTATGCAGAAGGAATTGTAATGCACCTAAAAATTCGATACTGAGATTTCACCGGAAATACATGTTTTGGGTCCCCCTGAATCCACAAAAAGCATTTTTGTAAAAAGGTCCGTGTGTGTGCGTGTGTATATGTCTGTGTGTGTGTTTCTGTGTGTCTGTGGACAGCATAGCTCAAAAACGAAAAGACCGTTATATACCAAACTTGGTATTTAAGTTTGGTATCTTCCAAGGTTGCGACACGAATATTTTCAAGAAAACTACCCTTTACATGGAACTTTTTTCGAAAATTTTGATTTTCTCAAAAATGGCTATAACGATTTTGCTTAAAATATGGTATATTAAAGATATTTACCTGACAAATAATATGTATATCTTGAATTTTCTGGGAATAGCCTCTGAAGACTACTTTATTCTGGAGGAATTTTGCATAACTACTAAACCGTAAGAAATGAACAAAAACTTACCACAAAATGTAGAGCACATTAAGGCACACAGTTTATGTTATATACTTTTTTTTCGAGGAGTTGATCGTTTTTGAGATATTCCTTGTTTTTGGTTTCAGGTTTAAAAATCTTGTACCTTTTTCATACAGGAATTTGTCAATTCGTGCCCATACAAACAAAGAAACTTCAGTCACCTAGTAACCAGCTTTTGACTTCACTTTAACCTATAATACTCCCACATTTCGCTTCTACTTACAAGGAAGCATGTAATGAGACTATTTCTGCTAATTTTTCTCGATTAGCATGAATTAAATAGAAGAATAAGCTTATTAACAATAATTTGTTACACAGAATTAGAGAAAGTCATGTGAATGGAACACATCAGATTTTTTTTATTTTTTTTTATTTTTTTTTATTTATTTTATTTATTTATTTATTTTTTTTTTTTTTTTGCGGCAGAATACAAAATGGGTAGGGAAAAAGTTTAGGTTTACATGTAGTGACTACGTGCTGCGACCGTAATCGCCGTGCATATGTAAATGGCTTGCTTTGTAATTCATAGCTGATTGTGGTATCCATTGTTGCAAGTGCGACGGTTAATGCAAGTTCCCAGTCACTGATCAAGAGGTTTACATAGAGCAACGAACTGTAATTGTCGCCGCAGCGAACGTCGAAAAGACGGCAATGACACCATTGTTTGTTTGTTTGTTAGAGAAAAATATTTTATTACAATACTATAATTTCAGGTCATTATTCAAGCTTGTCTCTCTTAAAATTCCATTATATTCAACAACATTTTACAGAATTTTAAAGCGATCCGTTTTCTTGTTGCATTTTACGTCATTTATTATTTATTTTAAAGTTATTATTTTATACTAGCAGAGCTTATTACTAAAAAATCTAATGTGTTCCATTCACCTAACGTTTTCTACTACCCTGAAAAAATTATTGTTAAAAAGCTTATTTTTCTATCTACTTCGCCATGGCCGAGTGGTTAGACCACTCGCATTTCACCTAGATGGACCGGGTTCGATCCCAAGTGACCGCATCTAAAATTTATGGTGGACAAAGCGGCCTAGGGGCGAGTTTTCACCGGGTCCTCCGGTTTCCCCGCCATCACATTCCATCGGTGTTCCACCTTCATTCATGTATCATCAGTGTCGTCGCCTGCGGATTCATAATAGTAAAAGCGGGCGTTAAACACTATAGAAATTCTATCTACTTCAGGCTAATAGAGATGAACATTACCAGAAATGTTTTTTTTAAGTAGAATGGAAATAATGGGATATAATGCGACACTAAGCTAAAACGATAGTCAAATCGTTTAAAAGCTGCTTGCCATGTGGATGAAATCCGTTTCTTTGCATTGCCAGAGTTAACAAATTCCAGTATGTGAAAAGTTTAAGTATTTTAAAACTGAAACCAATAATAGAGGATATCTCAAAAATACTCAACTCCACGAAAAAAAAAATGTACATGACATAAGTTGACTATTTTAACGAGAGCTACATATTTTTATCGTTAGTTTTTGTCTATCTCTTACGGTTTACTAGTAGCAAAATTCAGTAAAATTCATTCAGAATAAAGAGGTTTCCAGAAAATTGAAGATATACATTAAAAAAATTTCCATGTAAAGAATAGTTTAGGGTTTGGGAATATTCCCCATAATCGTCGTGTCGCAGCCTTGGAAGATACTAAACTTATAAACCAAGTTTGATATTTTACCGACTTTCCGTGTGTTCACAGACACACGGATTGTTTTCTAAAAATGTGCTTTTTTTTTTTTTTTTTTTTTTTTGATACAGAGAACCCTTAAACGTCTACTTTCGGTGAAATCTCGGTATCGAATTTTTGGGTGGAATGCAATACTTTCTCTATACACTATGTAGGTAGTAGGTGTAGAGAAAGTAAAAACAAATAAAACCCTAAGAGATCCGCTAGCATTGTAATTAACTCGGAAAATATCATTCAGGAGATCCTATTAGAAAACCTCGCAGAAACTCCTTCCTCCATATCGATTCTGATACTTGGTGACATCAGGAAGTAGCTTCTTATTATTTTGTTACAATAAGCTGAAGCTACAGATTATCTGCAGAAACACACATCAATGACGTCTCATCACAAACTGCTCTCATTATCCTATTCCGCAAATAAACACACACGCATACCTTACAAAACTAAGTACCATCAATTCCACAAGGCTCGTCAATTAGTGAATTATATGCCATTATGAACGTTTTTCTTCATTATTCGGTGGAACAGAATCGCAGTGTTGACCTTGTCAAAATGCAGGCCATTGCAACAAAACACAATTGTGAACCTCTTTTTGTATTCTGGGAAAATAGAGCATATGCAATAAGATTTGGAGCATAATTTACAAACAATTTTTATAACGACTATGATATTAGAAAGAGGGAGAAGAAAAGGCAAAACTGCTGAAAATACATTCACATCAGAATAAGAAACTTAAAAGGCAATACTTAGAAATAGAACGACGAAGTAAGTAATAGTAATAGAAAGAGAAAGAGGACTATAAGTGGAACTGGCTAGGCAATAAGCATAGAAAGCTGGAAAAACAAAGAATGAAGTGGGAGAATGAAGATGAAGAAAATAGAAAAGTGAAACGAAGAGGCAGGATAAATAGTGATTTCTCGTTGTTTACTATTAGAGGGACTTGCAGCTGCGCTCAATTTTTATTTTCTTTACACTTACCATGTACATAGTGTATAGAGAAGGTATTGTAATGCACCCAAAAATTTGATACCGAGATTTCACCGGAAATATATGCTTTGAGACCCCCTGAATCCAAAAAAATAATTTTTAGAAAAGTGTCCGTGTGTGCCTCTGTGTGAGAGTGTATGTGTGTGCGTGTTTGTGTGTGTCTGTGGGCAGCATAGCTAAAAAACGAAAAGGAAAAACCAAACTTGGAATTTAGGTTTGGCATCTTTCAAGGATGCGACACGAAGATTTTCAAGAAAATCCCCCACACCCAATTACCCTTTACATGGAAATTTTTTCGAAAAATGTTATTTTCTCAAGGGCTCTAATCATTTTGATTAAAATATCGTATACTAAAGATATTTACCTGACAAATAAAAGTATATCTTGAATTTTCTGAGAATAGCGTCTAAACATTACTTTATTCTGGATGAATTTTACGGAATTTTGCATAACTGCTAAGCCGTAAGAAATGGACAAAGCTTACCAAACAAAAAATGTAGAGCACGTTAAAACTCACAATTTATGTTATATACAATTTTTTCGTGGAGTTGATCGTTTTTGAAATATTCCATGTTATTGGTTTCAGGTTTGAAAAACATATACCTTTCTCATAGAGGAACTTGTCAACTCCTGTCCATACAAACAAAGGAACTTCAGTCACATAGCAACCAGCTTTTGACTTTCACCTTAACCTATGGTATTATTCCCTTATTTCGCTTCTACTTACAAGGAAGCAAGTAATAAGACTATTTCTGCTAATTTTTTTCTCGATTAGCAGAAATAAATAGAAGCAAAAGACTTTTAATTATATTTTTGCACGGATGTACAGAAAGTTATGTGAATGGAACACATCAGATTTTTTGTTTCATGTGAAACATTTTAACTTCAATGTGAAACAATCCGTATAATTGTAAATTTAGAACATTAGGTTAATCATTTTATTTCATTAAACACACGTATATTCACTATCATATTCATGCTTTTAGGCTCTGTGTGGGATAGGGAGTAATTCTGGTTCAAGAAAAATTCCCAGTCCGGAATCGAGCCCAGAACCGCCGGGTGAGAAGAAAACTCACTGACCCCTCGACCATGTAGACAGTCTACGCTCATTTTAAACCTCAAAACTCTTTCTTCCCTTTCATCCCTCTCTCGCTTTTTATTAATCTCCCTTTTAGTCTCACAATCTCTTCTCACATGGGGGCGTTAAATGCGAAATTTCTTTTCCTTTTCAATGTCTCATTCTTTCGCTCTCTCCCTCTTTCCGTTTGTGGTTCTCGCAGTCTGTCCGTCCATCTCTAACTCCTTCATCGTCTTCTATTTTCCCTTCTTCCTCGATCTCTGTGTTAAGTATGTTAATGTGATGTTTTTTTTTAACCCCACATTAAAGCTGTTTTTTATGTCTTACTAAAATTAAAACACGAAGTAACATATTTAATAACACGGAATTTTACGGAAGAGAGGCTGATATTACCTACAGGTAAGCCCCTAAAATAGGCCACAATGACATACATTTTAGATATGAAAAGGTCAACAATATTTCGGCGTCAACTTAATGATAACACCTGTTCCATACCTATACGTATCTATGAGATTTCTCCGTGCTCTGAGGCGTTAAAACTGGCCAGTCAGAGTATTACATTTCAAGAGGCAGAGAGGAAATACTAAGCCATTTCTGAAAAAATCTGAAATTATATTTTAGCAATTTATATACTTTCTCTAGCAGATATTTTTTTTTTACAATAAGTTCAGCAATTATTATTCTATACCAGATGGCACAACTCCCCCGTATTTGACATGTGTAGATATCCATTTGTGCGTTAAAAGAGTTGCAAAACTCAACGGAACTATTTTAAGTTAAAACCGACAGTGGAGAACTGGCGATAGTGAATTTCGCTTTACCCCTCGCAATGAGCGCGACCCACCTATCGCTTTTGCGGATAAACAAGACGGGTAAAGCGAAGGTCGCTCTTTCCAGTCCTCCACTGGCGAGTTTTAACTTGAAATAGCCCCGTTGAAGTCTGTGCATGTCCAATATAGGTCATCTGTTGTAATAGGTTTCCATATGCCATGTGGTCATCTGATTACGAAGAGAATATCAGTGTGTACTGTTGACACTTGCGGAAGAAAGGAAATTATGCCGACCCTTATTATATAAGAGTATGTAATGCTGTAAACAAAAACAAGTAACACTGAAAAAATATAAATGTTTGATGTGTTCCATTTATATGACTTTCTCTCTACCGGTTCTATAACAAAGTATTCTTACAAAAGCTTATTCTTCTATCTATTTCAGGCTTCTTCAACTTCAAAATGAACAGTAATTATAAATTTTAAACGAGCATTTGTATAAAATTAGGGGCAGACGATCCAGAACCGATATAGGATTTTGTTGTTGTTGTTTATTTTGTTTTGTTAATAGGACCATTGAGATATGGAATGAATTGCCGCCTTTCAGAGCTGTCCTCTTACCTTAAAGAAGTTTAGGAATAATTTAAAGAGAATAAATGTTAGATATTCATTAAAGTAAATCTTGTGAAGTAATTAAAGATTTCAAAAACTGTTCTATGGCTATTAATGTTGAGGCTTCAGAGTAGATGTTATAATCATGCCAGTAATTGACATAAGTATTGCTATACTGAATAATAGGTAGTTAGGTATTTCAAAAACCACACACACATACTATATATATAGTATGGTAGTTGTACTACTATTATTAATTTGTATTACTATTATCAACTGTAAACTTAATATTGTAAGTAAATTTTGTACATTTACATACATACATACATACATACATACATACATACATACATACATACATACATACATACATACATACATACATACATACATACATACATACATACATACATACATACATACATACATACATACATACATACATACATACATACATACATACATACATACATACATACATACATACATACATACATACATACATACATACATACATACATACATACATACATACATACATACATACATACATACATACATACATACATACATACATACATACATACATACATACATACATACATACATACATACATACATACATACATACATACATACATACATACATACATACATACATACATACATACATACATACATACATACATACATACATACATACATACATACATACATACATACATACATACATACATACATACATACATACATACATACATACATACATACATACATACATACATACATACATACATACATACATACATACATACATACATACATACATACATACATACATACATACATACATACATACATACATACATACATACATACATACATACATACATACATACATACATACATACATACATACATACATACATACATACATACATACATACATACATACATACATACATACATACATACATACATACATACATACATACATACATACATACGCATGAAACGAAAGAAAGAGGAAGGAAAGTTCTCATTTGCGTAAAGTTAAAGTATTTTAAAATTGACAAGGAATATCTCTTAAATGTTGAACCCCATAACAGTTTAATATAGCATGTATTGTGTGTTTCGAGATCTAAATTTTTCTGCAAAAGTCATCCAGGATGAAGAGGTTTTCAAACATTACTCCCAGAAAACCCAATACACATTTTACCATGTAAATATCTTTACTATATGTTATTTTAATCAAAATGTTAGAGCTAGTTTTGAGAAAAACAACATTTTACAAATATTTTCCATATAAAGGGTAGTTTGGTTTGGGAGGGTTTTCTTTAAAATCTTCCTGTCGCATCCTTAAAAGAAGCTGAAATTAATTATCAAGTCTTGTATTTTACCAACTTTTCAATTTTAATCATGTTGTTCACAGACACGCACGCACGCACACACACACACACACACACACACACACACACACACGGAACTACAGGGGGCCCAAAAACATGTATTTACAGTGAAATCTCGGTATCCAATTTTTAGGTGGAATGCAATAGGTACCTTATGTACCTAATATGTAATAAGTATAGAAAGTAAACATGCAGGATTCAATTTAATCTTGAATTCTATTGTTTCATAAATGAAAAAGAAATCTGTGCATTGTTTGTACATATTGCCCTTGCGCAGTTAAGAGGACAAGGAAGTGCAACATGTTTATACGAGTAAAACATGTCCATTTTCGTGCAATATGTGAAACATCTATTATTGAAATGAGAGGCAATGTATATTCCATGCTTTTTATAATATGCACGAAAAGTATCCTATCAATTGAGAACTTAGTCAATGTATCACAGTTAACCGGTGTTTCAGTATCAAGTTTTGCTTCACGAAGTGAAATAGCTAAAACAGACTTGCTCTCAACTCCTGAAAAAATTCACAAAAGAAACAAGTGCAGGCTGTTCCAGTTTTGATGTTACTCCAAAAGCGCACCGAGTAACTCACGACTCACAGGGGTCTACCTACAGTATGTAATAAGACGCAACATTAACGGCAAGCTATATTTGTATTAGAGTCATCATTCCGTACACAGGAACAACCCAAACAGGTTAAAAAAAGTTAACATATTTCCACTTCAGTTACAGACCTTATTCTTGAGAGTATGAAGTCGTATTTTAGATTATTAATTAAAGTCTATATATCGACTATTCACGGCTGAGTCAAGTGTTGATAGTAAAGTGGCAGGACCCAAACATTGTGGTGAGACCTTTGCCCAGTAACGTATTGGCTACCAGAATCCCTCTCCTGCCTCCGTGTACTCTTGCTCAGGTGAGTCGAGTTGAAACAGCCCGTCTTGGTGGATGTTGGTTTTCTAAAAAATGGTACGATTTTGCTACGCTTCATAATACGTAACACTATATGAGCACTTTACAAAGTGTAAAATGCATATGAATAGTTGCAATATAATCATGCTGTTAGAAGTGGTATTTACCGTAAGGGACATAGCTTCTTAAAACGTGTGAGCATTTGCCTGAACTGACAAGGAGGTTCTGTGCAGACAGTATATCTCAAATGCCTTTACAATATGAGGAGCAGTAATAAAGTTTTACTTATAACCTCGAAAAAACGAAACTTGAATTAGTTCTCTACATATCCACCCTTCAACGCGACACATTTTTCCCAACTACGGATGACTTGATGGAGGCTTTGGTTGTAGAAATCAGCATTCCACATCATAAATCACCTCGTCATTCTGGAAATGCCTGCCACGTAATGGTTTCTTCATCCCAGCAAAATGGAAGAAGTTGCTGCGCGCCATATCAGGGGAATACTGGGGGTGAGGCTAAATTTGTTAGGCTAGAGACGCAGCATTTGTGACTGTGTCCTGTGCAGAATGGGCTGGGGCGTTGTCGTGAATCATAAGTTTGTACAGCTTCCCCCGTGACGCCTCGTCTTTATAGCCTGCCATAAACTCATCAGGAGATTTCGGAACATGTTCCTGTGATGGCTTGCCCCTTCTGAGCATAATCAGTCAGCACCGTACCTTGGATGTCCCATAAAGTACTAAGCATCACCTTGCCAGATGACGGTTGGGTTTTCGCCTTTTTCGGACTTGTTTGACCACACTGAAAGCGTCTGCGCCACCTAACCATTGTGTCATATGATGGTGAATTGTTACCGTACACTTTCAGCAACTCAGCATGGGTTATTGCAGCATTGTTCTCCTTCAAATACAGGAAACGAATTACCGCACGATACTCCACTTTATCAATAGGCTGCGTCATTTTGTTTTGGCTCCTCTAGCGCGTGCTATGGTGATGTGGCGCGGGGACTTACATGTGTACCAGGACTTCAGATATGTACCTACTAACAAAACAAATTACTTAATTCTATATTTTCGAGATGATAGTTAAAACTTTATGACCACCCCTCGTATATGTTTAACATATATCAAACAATAACACATTTTAGAAACCAACCAATCTCAGTTTCATTTGGAAACTCTTTACATAATTAACATTTGTGACGGTGGACGAGGGTCATTGTGAACGCATTAGAAAACATCTGCAGAATATTGCATTGTTTCGCAATCTTATACAGTAATGTTCCAAGACACGACATCGACCGTAATGACACTTCTTGGAAAAATATTCAAGGACTGCAAAAGGAATCCGCTTTGTCATAGGCAAAGAGGTCTGAAGTACTCGATGTTTTGTGATATTCAGACAGAGGTATTCATTCAGTGACTGTTACACGCAGCAGGTGTTCACAATGGCATGTAAACATTTGATAACGGTGATGATATTTGTGGTATACACGGTGAGTAAAAATGTACATTTTTGATTTGTATTCCACCCAAAAATTCGATATCATGATTTCAATGTAAATGAGCCCTTTGAATCCAAAATTCCTCTGAGCCCACCTAAACATTCTATAGTATCATTATGGTAAATACATGAGGCTGTCCGAATTCAAAAAAAGGAAATTTTAAGAAAACGTAAATGTACGTGTGTACGCGCGCGCCTTGAGTCTGTTCGCATGTTTGTGAATATCTCAAAAACGAATAGTTGAATGAGCTCCTAATTTCGTATTTAAGTTCAATACATTCTTGCACGTTTAATAAAATAAAAATAAAATTATTCTTATTTCTAAAAAAATGGGGAATAGTATACTTATTTATCACATCAAAACTCCATCTGAGTTCCTCGGTCGAAATGTAGCTGATTCTTTCTCAACGTATTGGATTAAATACATAACTGTTGCAAATGCACAGATGCTAGTAATTTGGTAATAGAACATCTTTAAAATTTGCATCAACTTTTGTCAAGTAGGAATTCTCAGTAGTTTATAATTACTGCATTGTCTAGGCATTGTGTAAAAGGAATGCTCCACATTGATGTGCATTTTTTTTTTTTTTTTAATCTTTTCTTAATACACTTTATGTTACGTAAGAATATTTGGCAAGATGCACAAATAAACGTGACGTATCGCTGACTTCTAAAACCATATACTATTACCAACAATGTCAAATTTTACAGGCAATATATATTGGAATAGCTGCAACAGAATTGAAGATGCCAATCTCATATCCAGGACTCGAAAATCACTTTTTAGTATAGTGCTCATTGCATTTTTCAAATCTACATTGTACTTTTCAAATTAACCCTACACACTGGCAGTGTGAAGGAAGAATTACCAGTGCTTATACACCTCTTATTAAGCCTTCTCTTAGTTTTCACCTGTATTGCCAATAGCAGCAAACGTGACTGCAGGGGTAGCTACTAGTATCATTTATCGCCGAGATTTTATTTTTACTTTTTGAATTCAATATTTTTCTCAGACACTCGATAAATCTGAGGCGAATATTGCATATCATGTATACATATTGGAAACTCATAGCAATGCAAGGAATTGTTTTGTAGAAAGCAAATAGGCAAAAATAATTTAAACCGACCCAAAACGCTCTTTTTAAATTATCCTTTTAAAAACAATTAAGTTTAATAATAGTACATTTATGATAAATTAAAAATAACATAAAACATATTAAATTAGGATTACAAAATAACTCATCACGTCTTTTATTGTGACTTCATTCGTTTAATATGTGGTGCTATAATAGTAAGTATAAACCTAAACTCTTCTGTAAACTTTTCAAACTTGAATAATTAATTATCACACCATCCACTTGACATCATTCAATTTATATATGATAAAAGTTAACATTTCAAATGTGAACTTAAAATCTTTTAAATCTTAAATAATTTTCAAACCTATAATTACTTATCAGATCTTTTACTTTGGCTTATTAATTTTATATGTGATTTTAAGTTAGAAGATTTCAATCTAAAATCCTTTTTGAAGATTTTTAAATCTCAAATAATTTCTGGACCTTAATTATTGTTTTATTTAATTACTATTTAGAATTTTCCAAAAGACACAGAATATTTAAAACATTAAATAATCACATAAAACTATAGTGTTGGAAATAAAACTTGACAAAATAATAATAATAATAATAAGAAGAAGAAGAATATACGAACTAAACTTCTGATAACAATAATACTATATAAGGATATAAATTAAAATTAGTTAAATGTTTTAGATAATTAAACAATGCGTTTCCCTTTATGGTAATTTCTCAAAATGGCTACAGTTCCCCATGCACCAAAGATTAGATCGTTCACAAATTCTTTTTGAATCTGGTTACGTCTGTGAGTTGCGGATAGCATTTCTCAAAAAAGAAAAGTCGGTTAAATATTAAGATGCGGAAATAAGATTTTCAAGAAATTCCCTCCCCACCAAACTATTCTTTATATGGACCTTTTTTAACATTTCGATTTTCTCAAAAGTTGCGATAACTATTTTGATTACAATACCAAAGCTTTAAGCCATGTTTATGAAAAATAAAATTGTTATGCCTAATTTTGCTGTTAAAAGCTTTTACATAACTGAAAGAGACGGAAAAAAATGAATACTTACAAATTTTAGACATCTTATAGCACATAGTTTGTGTTTAAAATTTTAGTAAAGCAGTTTCGAGAACTTACTTGTCATTTATTTCAATTTTAAAATATCTGTGTTATTTTTAAATGAAAAGTAATTATTCGGGGTTGTTTCTCCTGGCCAAGCAAGGAGAACGGAATTTCAATAGCAAATAACTCATTGCTTTATTCCCAATGTACGATGTTTTAGGGAAATGTGTAATAAATGTAAATGTATTATAAAGTAAATGGCGTGTTATTTATTGTCGCTTTTTGCTACTGTGGTTCACAGCGTCCCATTCTAAACTGGGCATGAAAGACCACTTAATTTTGCTCAGAGGCCTCTCTATCAGGCTTGAGGTTCTCTTACGTGCCGTAAATCTACGATACGGGACCAACGGCTTTACTTCACTTCCGAAGGAACCAATGCTAAGGATTTTTACACCCGAAAAAATCCATCGTCGTCCGCCGGGTTTGAACCCGCGACCTTAGGTATATGAAGTTAGCAAGGTAACCATTACACCACGGAGGGCAACTACAAAGTATTATATCGGTTAATGTGAAGCATACAGGAAAATAAGCCTTTTAAGGAATAGTTTAATAAAGAATAGATGCAGAATGTTATGTGAATGTACGTCATAATAAATGTTTAATAATGTCTGGAGCCGGACAAAATAGGTTAACCAGATTGTTCCAACTCGACTCTGAGTACTCAACTGTGCTCAACCATAAACCTCGAAGCAGAGCTAGAGGGAGAGCGTACTACGAGTAGTACGTCATTGGGAAAGCTCATAGTACAATGCTTGCTCTTCCTGCCAGTTCATTTTAACAATTGATTCAGCCATAACGATTGCGGCACAGTGGCCGAGTGGTTAGACCCCTCGCTTCTCACCAAGGCAGTCTGGGTTCGATCCCAGGTGACCGAATGTGGGACTTGTGGTGGACAAAGCGGATCAGGGCGGGTTTTCTCCGAATACTCCGGCTTCCGTCGCCATCGCATTCTACCGGTGCTTCATCTACATTCCATGTACTCGTATCATCAGTATCATCGCCTGCGGTCCGTATGTAGTAAAAGCAGACGTTAAATACTATATATAAGATAGGTTGCCCCGAATTCTCAGATGTATTGCATATTGTAACTAGATCCCTGTGAGTTGTGAGTAACTATCTGCGCCTTTGGCGCGCACCCAAACCGTAACCAATGTGGCTCGGAAGGTGGCCTGTTGACCAGTCTGACTAGTCTTGTGTCACTTGGTAGTTTTCCCAGTCGGCAAATGATACCGCATATTGCTACCCAAAGGTGAATCCGTAGAACAAACTAAACCGAAATGCTACAAATTATCCAGGCAGAAGTATAATTAATGACTAGGCCACCCAATGGATCATTTGCATCAAAGATCTTACAATTAATTTACACAATATAACCTGGATATTACGCATAAAAAATGTGTAATAAATTACTTATTTTATGGGGCGCAGGACGGAAGCCTCCCGTGCCCAGGTAAAGTTAGCAGGTAACAACCCCAAGCCTCTTTCGAAACCGGTATAATTAGCCAGCAGGTGGGGTGAAATGGATTTTTCCCTTGATTTCTTTCAGTGTACGGCAAATTAGTTCACAGTTAACATGTTTTCCGACCAGACTGAAATTACGGTGAGTAGGACAGGAAGGAAAAGTCTACTTCGGAACGGTTAAACTTCGGATTCCAAAAGTGTTTAAAAAGTGGGGTAGCGCGATGAACGTGCAATGTTAAAAGTTGCAAAAGTTTTATTAAAACCTTTTCCATTGAAGAAATAGATGTCTTGGATATTCAAGAGAACCATAACCACGCGGCACCATCTAGTGTCAAAATTCAGAGACAGAAAGTACTTTGTGATCTGAAAAGAAAAGCTACGGAAGATGTATGTGAAAGACCATCAAAACTAATATAATAATCAAATATTATAAGCACCAAACTGCAACTGTTACCTGTTTTAACTGGGAAGCTACCTGCTTTGGGGAGGCTTGAGGGCTATGTAATTAGGGATCTTTAAGGGTCCGGGAGGCTTCGGGGCTATTTTTCTGACCGCGGGAGGCTTGGGTGCCGCACTCATTTTATGACAACTATGTTTTTACCAATTTTAATTTTCCCCCATACTATGATCCAATGTGGTGGCCACGTCCACTGGTACATGCACGAGTTATACAAAGGCCATCCAGAATAAGAGGTCCTCGGAGACTATTCCCAGAAAATTCAATATACCTATGTATTTTTCATGAATGTATTTTAACATATAGCATTTTGAAAATTGTTAGAGCCATTTTTGAGAAACTCAAAATTTTCGAAAAATGTTCCATATGAAGGAAGAGCTTTTCTTTAAAATCTTCATCTCGCATCCTTGGAAGATACTGAACTTAAATACCAAGTTTGGTATTTAGCGGACTTTTCGTTTTCGTTCTATGCTGACCACACACACGCACACACACGCACGCACACACACATACGGACATGTTTCTAAAAATGCTTATTTTTATTTGGGGATCTTAAAACACGTAGTTTCGGTGAAATCTCGGTATCGGAATTTTGGGTGGAATGCAATACCTGTTCTATCTACTATGTACATTGTAGATACATGCTAGAGAAAGTAAAAAAGTGTGTAATAAATAACTATTTTATGATGCCATTTTTTATGCAATTTTAATATTTTTTCCACTGCGGTAATCCAATGTGGTGGGCACGACCACTAGTACATGGATCATTCTTGAATCTTGGTTGGTTTTGTGCTTGAGTAAGCAGTTTTTGCACTTTTATGCGCAAGAAAATTTTGACATGCGGCCCCACGATAGCTAAAGTGAAATAAAATGACAAAAATGAAGAATACAATTCGACCTCTCTTTTGTCCATCGTCAGTTAAATGATCTCGATAGTTCAACGTAAATGACACTAGTCCAGGTGTACTCGAGGTAAAGACTGTAATCATTATTTCACTTAACAGAAGCAACAGAATAAGCTTTTTACTTAACCTTGTCGGGACTTGTGCTATAATTTAACATATTATATTCTTAGCTCCTCTGCAATTCTGAAAAGTATGTATGGGGATTTACGACAACTATATGGTATGCTAAGGTTGGAGAACCTCAGCGCATCTCTGAAGTTACCAACTCATAACCTGCTCTCTATCAAGCTTCTTGGGAAGTTTCTTTTGTAAAATTGGATATTAAATAATATAGGTGTTTCTGTTTTGGCATAGCTATCAACAAATGGGCAACTGGAAGGCATTTTTCCTTCAAGAGATAATGTAGCAACGCAGTCTGCCAAGAAGTTATTGGATGCGACTCAAGCTGGTCTGAAACTTGTGACTTCCGAGTCCCTTAAGGCAGTTATGGATGCAACGAACCCAGCCATTGAACTAGCCAAGGAATCAGCAAACAATGCTAAAAATGCTCTCGAAGACATTTCGGGCATGGTGATGGCCCGAGTTCTGGAGGTTCAGCAGAAGGCACAAGAAGTGGGAGAAGATGTTTCTCAGTGCATTGAAGGTCAGTGTCTTTCTTTTCAGCCACCTTCGTCCTAATTTAAAATGTATAATTCAAAAGTTTTTTTTTCCTAGCCGACGCTGATGTTCCTTCATCAAGGTGGTCCGGGTTCGATCCTAGATGACCGCATATAGGACTTATGGTGGACAAAGCGGCGTCTGGGTGAATCCTTTGTCCGAATTCCCCGGATTTTCCTCGCCATGCATTCCACCGCCAACTCTATAATCAGATTTTCATACATGCATTTCACCATCTTTCCATATCACATTCTTCACTCACATGCCAGGCACCGGGCTGATCCCACATTTTGGCTTCTCTCTCTCAGATCCAGAATCCGCCTGCTTCCTCAATAGGCATCTGACCCATGCGCTGACTTTTAAGTCCTGGGGATATAAGTCCTCAATATAAGGAGGTTAATAAATAACAAAAGAAGAAGAAACTTGGTTTTATAATGTTTATTCAATATTAGGCATTTAATACTCTTAAATATAGATCATATCTTTAATATATACACACAATTTTGTTTTCTCAGATATACTTTTCTCACAGAAGGTAAAAATGCTGAGATGTTGTACACTTACAGTGCCACTTTTGTAAATGTAATGTACACTTATATTTGTGTTCCAACCAAAAAAAAAAAGTTGTGTCCATAAAACCTTCGATCAGGAATTTGAAACACAAACATGACATCCAGATGTATGTCCATAAATGTAGTGGTTTAACGCTATCATGCAAAAAAATGTTTTTTAAAAAAAAGCTATGTTATATATATATATATATATATAACTCTCCGTTTATTATTACTATATAATAATCTATCCACCGAAATTTATTTGAAGGGCCGCAGTCTTTTTACTGTGTGAAGTTAGCATAATCATTAGTCTTGAAAATTGATCATTGATATAAAAACTTATATGATGACATGTTTCAGAAAACCAGAATAAATCTTCACGTATCATCTCGGAGGCGAACAAGAGCCTAGAGGAGTGCGTTATGGCGGCAGCCAAGGAAGCAATGAGACCAATAAAAATAATCTCCAACCTCACTCAGTTCGTTCTCAACCGCTTCAGCGAAGGCGGAAAGGAAGTTCTAAACTGCGCCATACGTTTCCAGCCGTTAACTTGCATTTTTGGAACGGTAAGCTCAAACTTTTCTGCTATTTCTTACTCTATTGCATTCCAGATCATGTATGATGCATTGGTAACAGCATATTGCATTATGCTTTACTTTTGTACGCTTCTGATAGTTTGGTGTTAAGATATTGAAGTATGCTTAACTTTTGACACTGGTGTATTTTGAAACACGGACGATTACTGAAACACCTTTGTATACAATACGTAGCATTAAACTTTCAAGGTAATAAGAAACCTAAAAAGACGAGCCATTTCCTTTGAACCTTCAATAAGTTCTCATTTCTATATCCGTTTGCTTCTTCCCTCTATCAAAGGGCAACCTATTGCGTGTTTAGTGTATGCTGTTGGAGTATGATGTCCCTATTTAAGTGTTGACCTTATTAGTAAATAGTCGTAAGAAACAAGTGACTCGTGAGAAACATGCTGCTCAGCACAAAATGGCGTTCTTTATTCACACAAAGATACAAATGCATATTTTGATTCCCAGAATAAAAGAAAATGTGTGTTTACTTCCTCTAGCAACTGTTTATTGTTGACAGAGAAGCAGGTACTGCATTCCACCCAAAATTCGATATCAAGATTTCACCAGAAATAGGTACACCTTTTCAGTTTTCCTGAATCCTAAAAAAAAAACCAGGAAAACATTTATGTGTTGAATATAACTGAAAACGAAAAAAAATTGATTAATCAAACTTGATATTTACGTCTGGGTCTTTCAAGGATCCGAAAAGAGATTTTCAAGCAAAAATTGCAACTTCATCTACTTTAAAATGGAAATTATTCATTATTTTTTTATTTCTCAAAGTTAGTTATAATTAAAATACCAAATGTTTAGCTATTTGCATGATTAATAACGTTTATATTAAATAGCCTATGAAGTTCAATTATTTTGGTAAATTTATATTAGGTACGGGTGAACTATAAGAAATAGATAAAACTTTTGACGAATATTGCACCTGTATCTTTTTAAAACACATAATTTACAACAAATTTTATGTAGGTACCTACATATATGTAACAATTTCCTAAATTGTTACTATAGGTTTGAATTTTCCATTACATTAACACTTTTGGAGTGCTATGGAACAATTCATCTGTTTCTTCCGATTTAATGCAAAAAACGCATAACATTTGAAAGCCAGCATACAGTTTCCAAGAGATAGAAATTAAGGATAGGAGGTAGAAAAATTAATGATTTTTCAATTTGATCTCTTTCATATTACTTTAAAGTTGCAATATTAGTGCTTTGTGGTTTATTCATACACAAATAGAGAAATGGGATTTAACTATGCACACATGCTTCCAGTAACGGATGGATATAAAATGAGTTTGATTGAAGAACTTCAGTAATAAACCTAACACCTTTTTCTTATTGATGCAGATAAGCCAAGCAGAGAATAACATCGAGGACCTGATGAAGGAAGTTACAAGAGAAGTTCGGGATGCTATGGACTTTGCAGGAACCATAGGGCCCACTGCTATGAGCTGTACCAATAAACAGATGCAACTGGCTCAGAATATCATCGGGGACGTCCTTTCTACTATTTCTTCTTGTGTGAAGCTACCACTTTGATTAATATTAACAAATAGCTTATATACTAGCATTAATCATTGAAAGAATGATTATTTTATGGTAATATGATTTGAAGCGATTGCGCTTTAAGTAAAAACCCAATATATAACAACGTATTCTATCAGTTTCTCTCTTAATTCGCTACTCGCAGCAGTTTGTTTCAAAAAACATTTCTCAATAAACTTGTGAAACTGGAGTAGTAATTCAAGAAGAAACCATTTGAAAAGGTGTTCTACAACAGTAATTTTATTGTGTTCGTTTTAGTACGAAATTAATAAATTAGAATTTAATAAAAATATTAAAATATATTATTTTCCAGGACATTTCTCATGTGCTTTCAGAATTTACACTCTTTCTATTAAGTATGTGATTTGTGAAGGTGTAAATATGCTCACTGACTTCTTATTGTAGTGCTACGTTCAATGTTTTGTTTATCTATTAATTTTTTATTATCTTTAAACTACATATCTCTAGTTGCAACTTTACAAGAGCCCTCTATGCAATCTAAAACTGTGAAATAAATCATCGTTTCTCTGCCAGTCTCTTTATCTGCATTGTTCTATAATTCAACATGCCAAAGAATACTTCCACTTAAGTGAAATCAAAGCAATTTTATATCAAAATAATGAGAGATTAACAACATTGGAGTATCATCCCACTTTAGAAGCCCGTGTATGCATGTATGACTCGACGGTAGGAGATGGATACCACATGGTCATATTTTGTTAATAATTCCAAGCCCAGAAACCCTTTATTTACGTGCTAGGTTCTATGCAAAATGGAGGAAATCTTAGACAGTATGGATAGAAAAAAATCTGATGTGTTCCATTCACATGACTTTCTCTATCTCTCTGTAACACATTATTGTTAATAAGCTTTTATCTTTTATTTATTTCGTGCTAATCGAGGAAAATTAGCAGAAATAGTCTTATTCCTTGCTTTATTGTAAATACAAGCGAAATAAGGGAGTACCATAGGTTAAAGTGAAAGCCAAAAGCTGGTTGCTATGTGACTGATGTTTGTTTGTATGGACAGGAGTTGACAACTTCCTGTATGAGAAAATTATGTTTTTCAAAGCTAAAACCAAGAAAAAGGAATATCTCAAAAACGATCAACTCCACGAAAAAAAATGTATATAACATAAATTGTGTGTTTTAACGTGCTCTACATTTTTTGTGTGTTAAGTTTTTGTCCATCTCTTACGGTTTAGTAGTTATGCAAAATTCATCCAGAATAAAGTAGTCTTCAGAGGCTATTCCCAGAAAATTCAAAATATACCTTTTATTTGTCAGGTAAATATCTTTAATATATGATATTTTAATCAAAATCGTTAGAGCCATTTTTAGAAAATCAAAATTTTCGAAAAAAGATCCATGAAAAGGGTAGTTTGGGGTGGGGGATTTTTCTCAAAATCTTCGTGTCGCATCCCTGGAAAATACTAAACTTAAATAACAAGTTTGGTATTTTACCGACTTTTCGTTTTTGAGTTATCGTGTTCACAGGCACACGGACACACTGACACACGGACACACACACACACACACACACGGACCTTTTTGTGAAAATGCTTTTTTAGATAAAGGGGACCCTAAAACATATATTTCCGGTGAAACCTCGGTATCGAATTTTTTGGTGGAGTGCAACACTTTCTCTATTCACTATGTACATAGTGCCTATAGAGAAAGTAAAAATGAGAAGAAAGTACAAAACAAAACCGAAAAATTATAAGTAAACAGATACCATTTAAATGAACAACTCAAAATAGCCCTCGTCAACTTCGATATAATTTGTGGTTGGCCTGGTTATATGCTTCAACCTCTTGGAAAGATTTCAAGCTCTAGTGTATGTCATGTCCCGTACGTCCACTGGAGTGCTTGTTGGGAAACTAAGCTACTTTGAGGTATCTCAAATCCAGTAAACATGGTATGGGCTGTATGACGCCTGTTGGAGTATCATCGTTGATAGCGCAAGTAAGCCTCCCTTGCATCCTTCGGGCTTCCCGTAGATAAGATGAATCATGTACTTTGTATTTGTATTCGAGGTTGTTGTTCATTTCCTTTTGACGGTTGCCTCACTAATGAATTCTGTAAAGTATGAAACGATCAACTAGAATAGTTCTGTAGACATGCTGAAAGACTGCTATAGATCATGTAACAGTTGAAATAGACGTAGCTACCATCCGAGGACTTAATACGTAAACAAAGAATTTCTGGATATGGTTTTATAAGAAAATATTACTACACAAATTCACTCACATTCACTCTTTCTCCCTCTCTCTCTCTCTCTCTCTCTCTCTCTCTCTCTCTCTCTTATTCGTCTCAATAGAATATTCTAATTCATAATGTACGAAAGAAATCACAGTACGAGTATATACTGGCGGCTGTTTTAAATTCAATTTATCACTTTTATAATTTTTTTAAAATTGCAGGATTTTTCAAACTGCTCGTGTGTGATGTTTATAAAACTAATAACAATAGTACCTGCACGCAATACCGCACTAAAGATGACAAAGATTTCATGCAGCGAAGAAACATTCGGCCACAGATAACACGTATAATGTTTATCCTAGTGATGAGTGCCTCCAAAAAAAAAAAAAAAAAAAAAAAAAATCTAATGTGTTCCTATCACATGACTTTCTCTAGCTACTCCACAAACAAACTTTCTTACAAAAGACTATTATTTTATCTACAGCATTCTAGTCAAAATAAACATTACTAGAAATGGTCTTAGTACAAGCTTCCTTGTAAGTACAAGGGAAATAAGGGTTACACTAGGGCTAAAGCAATAGTCAAATCTTTTAAAAGCTATTGCTATATGAAACAACTAAAATTAGACTCTAGTTTGCATCCCGGGAGTAAAACAAAAGAGATAAAACGCCCGCCTGGGTAGTGTGGTGGTAGTGCTTCTGCCTCGCATTCAACAGGTCGTGAGTTCGAATCTCGCTTAGGGTGAGTTATTCGGATAAGGTTTTTTCGGCGTTTTCCCTTATCCTGAGAAGACGAATTTCGAGTAACTTTAAGCTCCATGGACCCTGATATCATATGAGTATAATTTCACCAATTTCATTCATCGTCCGATATGACCAACCAGGTTAAAGGACGTTAAGCTAAAAAGAAAGAAAGAAAAAAAAAAGATAAAATGAAAGTTAGCTTCCTGCTTTGGAAAAGTTTATGTAGTTGAAAATTGAAGCCAATAATAAGGAATATTTCGGAAATGATTAATTCTACAAAAAAGTATGTGATACAAATTGTGTTTTAATGAGAGTTACAATTTTTGTGTGTAAAGCTTTTGTATATCTCCCTCAATTTACGAATTATACCTATACAAAAGTCATCCAGACTGAAGAATTTTTCAGAGGCTATTCAACATATACACTTCGTTTGTTATGAAAATATATTAAATATATGGCATTTTAATCAAAATACTTAGACTTGTTTTTGCGAAAATAAAAAATTGGAAAAATGTTCCATAAAAGTATAATTGGGGTGGGAGAATATTTGTGTCGCATCTTGGAAGATACTGAACATAAATACAGGTTTGGTATTTAACGGAGTTTCCGTTTCTGAGCTATGCTACCCATAGACACAGACACACACACATAGTCAGATCCACACACGGTCATGTTTATAAAATGCTTCTTCTTCTTTTTTAAGGGATATTAAAGTTAAAATTTGAATTATTTATTCTAAATGTTATAGACCTTTTGTTTGGAAATCAAAAGTACTTAATTGGTCGAATGATATTTCTAATTGTTTCAATACATACTATAAAAGGTATTAAGACACCTGGAGTTCCTTGTGGAACTTTTCTCTACATATATTATGTACATAGTGTACAGAGAAGGTATTGTATTGCACCCAAAAATTCAATCCTGAGATTTCACCAACAACAAATGTCTTGAGACGCACTGAACCCCCCCCCCCCAAAAGCTTGTTAGAAAAATATTCGTGTATGTCTGTGTGTATGTGTGTGTGTGTGTGTGCGCGCGCGTGTCTGTTGGCAGCAAAACGAAAAGACCGTTAAATATCAAACCTGTATTTAGATGCGACACGAAAATTTTTAAGAAAATCCCCCCACCCTCAACTATCCTTTTTGATTCAAATATCTCATATTTAAGTGACAAATAAAATGTACATCTTCAATTTTCTGGGAGTAGCCTCTGAAGACATGTTTATTTTGGATACATTTTGCGGAATTTTGCATAACTGGTAAACCATAAGAGATAGACAAAAACTTACCACACAAAAAATATAGAGCTCGTTAAAGCACACAATTTATGTTACGTACATTTTTCGTGGAGTTGATCGTTTTTGAAACATTCTTTGTTATTAGTTTCAGCTTTAAAATGCTTATACATACAAAGGTATTTCAATCACGTAGCAACCAGATTTTAAAATATGTGACTATCGATTTAGCCTATTGTATTCCCTTATCTTCCTTCTACTTAAGACGGAATCAGCTAATAAGGCCATTTGTGCCAATTTTTTCTCGATTAACGTTAAGTAAATAGACGAATAAGATTTTTAACAATAATTTATTGCAGAGATGCAGAGAAAGTCATGTGAATGTAACACATCAGATTTTTTTTTGATTCAGAGGATCTCAAAACACATTTCCGGTGAACTCTCGATATCGAATGTTTGGCTGGAATACAATACCCTCTCTGTACACTATGTTCATTGTACATATATGCTAGAGAAAGTAAAAACTGAAGAGAGAACAATTCACGTTTTTATAAGTTTTTTTTGTTTAATACTTTTAAACGCCGCTCTATGCAAGGGGTTTTATATATTATTAATGAATCGGTCTAGTTTTTAAATAACTGTTTTATTGTCAAACTAGGGCCTATGAGAGAGAAAGCTAAGACAAGAGTAGATATTTTTATTTTTCTTCTATTACTCTCTTTGTTATGCTATACTACTTTCAATCAATACATTGGAAAGGAATGTTAACTTTCAATCACAGATGCAGTCACTAACAATTAATCATGCTTCCGTTATTTTTCTTTTTTTCGTTTATATTTTCATTAGAAACCTTGCCTTATTTATTCTTGCCATGCAGTATGTGTCCTTCTGAGATAAATTATATTTCAGAATGGACTGGACATAAAAAATTCATAAAATTAAAGGTTATTGAACTATTACATAGTGGTTTCAGGCATAATTTGCAAGAGCTTTTAAGAAAAGTCTGATGTGCTCCATTCATATAACTGTCTCTATAACTCTGTAACAAATTATTGTTAATAAGCTTATTCTTCTATCACGCCAATCGAGATAAACATTAACGAAACGGTCTTATCACTTGGATCCTTATAAGCAGTAGGGAAATAAGGGAATACACTAGATTAAACGTTTTAAAATGTTTTAAATTGAGGTTGCTATGGAACAGAAATCCGTGTCTTTGCTTGGCCAGGAGATGGCAGTTCCCGTATGAATATATATATAATTTCTCAAGTAAATATCTTTAATGATCAATATTTTAATCAAAATCGTTAGAACCATTTTTTTCAGGAAATCAAAATGTTAGAGAACGTTTCCATGTAAAGGGTAGTTGGGGGGGGGGAGAGGTTTTCTTGAAAATCTTCGTGTCGATCCTTGGAGGATATTCATCTTAAATGTCAAGTTTGCTATTTAACAACCTTCTCGTTTTTGGGCTATGCTGCCCACACACACACACACACACACACGCAGACAGACAGACAGACAGACACACACACACACACACGTACATTTTTCCAAAAATGCTTCTTTTGGATTCAAGGGGTTTCAAAAATATATTTCCGGTGAAATCTTGGTAAAGAATTTTTGGATGCAATGCAATACCTTCTCTATACACTATGTACACAGTACATGTAGAGAAAGTAAAAATAAATCAATAACAGTAAAGAGATAACCTGTATTTTCCCCACAACTCTGTCGCCAAATGCATAAGGGAGCCAAAGAATGCAATTTTTGTCTTCGACAGTTACTCCTTTTCATACCGAGCCAGGTCGTACAGGCGTTTCGTCTGGGACTGACATTCGGTAGGTTGTGGGATCGATTCCCCGCGGCCGACCTCTCTGGTCTATATGTTTTTTGGGGTGCTTTCCCGCGTCATTAGGCGAATGCCGGAGAGGATTCTTTATTCCTCCGAACTTCCTGTCCCTTCATTTCATCTTCATTTTCATTCCAACAGGTCTCTTTCAGGGTTGTAAGTGTCAACGAGGACTGTGGCAGAGGCGCCACTTCGTGGGGGTGACTGCGCTGTGGAAATATAGCTCTGGGCGGCGGGATGGCGCTAGAGGTCTATTCGGGACTGAGCCACGGGCTCTGTCACTCCTCTCGTCTAGAAGAACTGCTTAGGATCCTCCACAACTGTTCTCACCCTTTCTGGATGTTGGCCGCCCTCTGAAATTGCACTCATCGTATCTTTTCTCCAGGGATCTGACGTACAATAAGCCCAATGCTGCAGAGTGGAATACTCTTCCTAAACGCACACATACACTTACACTGCTTTTCATTAATTTCTGACACCAACAATGCAGCCCCAAGAAAATATTGAGCTGCAGAAAGTTGAAATTTTGTATCCACTACTCGTTTCTTCCAAAAATATTAACTTATTGTTTCATAATCCTAAGTTATTCATTTAAATTCAACTGTAATGTTGTGTAATTGCTTTTAATACTGTACAAGTGCGTGATGGTCTCAATCTGCTTTCAAGACTATCATACTGCGATGAATAAAAGTGTTGCAATAATCAATTTTATGTGACACCTTACGAATGTGTGACATAACATCGTTTCGGGGATTCATAGGTAAGGTGCACTGAAGGAAAGAAAGGGCAGACTTTGTGTTTTATCGCTGGACCTTAGCGCAATTTGAGCTAAAATATTAAAATATTCAAATAGGCACTACAACAACTTCAAAATAGAACACTATCAGTAATGATTTGCACCAAAGTACGCACAATCGTTTATTCACATATCAGTTAAAAACATTTTGACCATATCATTTATTAATTTCATAGTTCTCTAATAAAACGTAAACTATAAATATTGTTTCTTTAAAATTGCATTCCTCAGTTAGTAGGTATACTATATATATATATATATATATATATATATATATATATATATATATATTACGGTCGCCTTGACTACTTTGTCATATTTAGACGGTTCTGTTCATGATACTGTTCGATCTCTATTCAGTAGACTGCAGCCTTCATTGTTATTTCCACGTGTCCATACTACTTTCACTTCGCGCCGCAAGGGTACCATCCAGTCTGGCTGCGTTTCACCATCTGTACTAAGATGATATACAGCCAGCATTCTAGGTCTCATAACTTATACAAATATTAATTTGCTCCGCAACAAGCAGATGGAGCTAGAGTCTGTCCGGTCTTCTGCTGCTTTCACTATCTGTGGATACAATGGTAGCGTAATCACAATAGCCATATGCTTTTTAGTTTTACTGTTTTAGAATGAAAATTTGGGTCTTGGTATTAATTCTCCAATTTGTATTTACTTTGGCAACTGAGGGAACCATGAAAAAACACCAGCCAATTTGGTCCAACAAAGGGATTTGAACCGAGAACCTCCCGAATGCGATGCACCGCAGAGCTTATTACCGCATGAACCACTCTGCACGGTTTTGTTACTATTGGGTCTATTATGTATTATTGTTATTAGCAATGAAATATGTAGGTGTAGCGTGTTTAGACCAGTGTTTTGTTCTCGTTGACATGTGGAGTATAAATTTGTCATATTAATAAACTCATCGATGACTTCATAGTAAAATTATCGATTTTTGCGGATCAAAATAGCTTTCTTTAGGTGACAAGATATGTTGACAATTGCTCATTAACCTAGAGATCAACATCAAATTAGTATTGAATATTAATAAATAGTCGCCAAGTTATTCTCATAAAACCTTATTCTTTTCTATTCACCTCCTACTAATCAAAATAAAATTTAACATTGTCTTACTACACAATTACCTTGTAGGCACGAGGTAAATGAAAGACTAAATAGCCTAAATAAATTATTATTATATAACCTTAAATCATTGCTAAGTTATGACATTGGAATTCCATTCTCATAGCAAAGCCGAGTGTTAAAAAATCTGATGTGTACCATTCACATTACTTTCTCTATATCCCTGCAACAAATTATTCTTAAAAAGCTTATAATTCAATTTACTTTATGCTAATCAGAAAAAAATAGCAGAAATAGTCTTATTACTTGTTTCTTTGTAAGTAGAAGCGAAATAAGGGACTACCATAGGTTAAAGTGATAGTCAAAAGCTGGTTGCTATGTCAATGAAGTTCTTTTGTTTATATGGATAGGAGTTGACAGGTTCCTGTATGAGAAAATTACACGTTTTTCACAGCAGAAACCAAAAATAAGAAATTTCTCAAAAACGACGAACTCCACGAAAAAAATGTGTGTTTTAACGTGCTCTACATTTTTTGTGCAGTAAGTTTTTGTCCATCTCTTACGTTTTAGCAGTTATTCAAAGTTCAGCAAAATTCATGCAGAATAAACTACTCTTCAGATACTATTCCCAGAAAATTCAAGATATACATTTTATTTGTCAGGTAAATATCTTTAATATACGAAATTTTAATCAAAATCGTTAGAGCCATTTTTGTGAAAATCAAAATTTTTGAAAAAAGTTCCATGTTAAGGGTAGTTGGGGGTAGGGGGATTTTTCTCAAAATCTTCGTGTCGCATCCCTGGAAGATACTAAACTTAAATACCAAGTTTGGTATTTCACCGACTTTTCATTTTTGGGTTAAGGTGTTCATAGACACACGGACACACTGACACACGGACACACACACACACACACACACACACACACACACACACGGACCTTTTTGTGAAAATGCTTTTTTTGGATATTGGGGACCCTAAAACATATACTTCCGGTGAAATCTCGATATCGAATTTTTGGATGGAGTGCAATACCTTCTCTATACACTATGTACATATGTACATAGTGCGTATAGAGAAAGTAAAAAACAATGCCGGCTTCCCATCTGAGAAAAGTAAAAGCATTGGAAAATTTAAACCAATAATAGACAACATTTCCACAAAAATGTGTAATGGAAATAAATCATGTGTTTTATCGAGATTATTTTTTGTATAGTGAGTTTTTTGTCTATCTCTTACGGTCATACAAAGGTCATTCAGAACGAAGAACTCTTCAGAGGCTATAACCAGGAAATTAAAAGAACGCTGTATTTATGGTGCAACTGTTTTTAAAATACATATTTGAATCAAAATCTTTAGAGTTGTTTTGAGAAAATCAACATTTTTGAAAATGTAAAGGGTAGATATAAGTGGGGGAGATTTTCTTTAAAATGTTCTTGTCGCATCCTTGGACGACCCTGAACTACGAAGTTTGGTATTTATCTTGCTTGCTGGGCATCAACTTCCTTTCATTTCTTTTTCTTGAAAAGTGCTCACATGGCGGTTTCAAAACAGGCGCAAACTTAAACCTCAATAAGAATCCCAAACATTGCACGCCTGTTGCGAAAAATTCGATCGCTGAAGTCAAACAAAAACACTGAAAATCTGAAAAATATCGAAGAAAGAATATTAACACCTACAAATATTGTAAAAATTGGGCTTTTAATCAATTTGGATTAAGATATAATCCCGAACTTTTCGTTTTTGAGTTGAACTCACTGACACATATACACACATGGACGTTTTTCTAATAATGAGGTTTAATCAGGGACCTCAAAACGTGTATTTAGGTGAGATCTCGGTATCAATTATTTGGCTGGAATGCAAAATCATCTTACCTGCTGTGTACATGCAGAGAAAGTAAAAATGAATTAATAACAATCACAAGATTCCTGTGTTAACACCAAAACTCTATCGCCAATTTATTTTATTTGTTAATGGCGCCGTCAATTGCCACCGGTGCACCGGAATTTCGTCCCGCAGGAGTTCTTTAATACGCCAGTATATATTTATTGACATGGGGCTGTCGCTTTTAAGCATACTTAAAAACCATCGGTCTGGGCTGGGTTTGAACCTGCGACCATGTGTTCGGCAAGCCAGCGCCAAACCAACTAAGATACCCAAACCGACACAAGGGAGCCAAGGAAGTAATGTTTGTCCTCGACGGTTACTCCTTTTCATTAATACAGTCTCAAGAAAAAGATTGATTATCAGAAAGTAGACATTTTGGTCTCCGCTACCAGTTTCTTTTAAAGATGATGACTCCTTTTTCATAATCCAAAGTTATTCATTTAAGGTTAACTGTAATTTGTGTAGTTGTTTTAATACTGATAAGTGACGTGATAGTATCTGTTTTCAAAACACTGAGAGGAATAAAACTGTTGTAACAACTCCTGTATCAAGTATACGTGAACTTACTATTGTAAGGGGATTCTTAGATAAGAAGTTCTGAAGGAAGGAAAGAGCAGACTTTGTATTTTATCACTAGAGCTCAGCTCAGTATGCGTCAAAAATATTAATAACGGCAGCACACAGCCACCATAACTCAACATAGGCATTATCAGGATAAATAAAAAGCGTGTTGACCCACAGAATAGAAGTATTAAAATACACATCTCATATAATAAAAGTTTCGTTTCGTAATCGGCTTACCCTTCCTGTATAGAACTGACACCCCACTAGGACTTATCAGGGATCAGAAGCTTTTCGGGGAGCCCACGGCACGAAACCATAGGAGAGGTAGGCCCGTAGCCAGACATGAATATGAGGAAGTGGATGATGTGAAATGTAAGCGAAATTAGTGATTGGAAAGGTGATGATGGTGTTGAAATGAGTGACGGGGAAAACTGGAGGACCCGAAATAAAAACCGCCCAGACGCCACTTCGTCCACCACGAAAACAATATGGGGCGCTTGGGTCTAGCCACTCAATCACAGCGACGCCTTGTATTAAATGTATTAAATTCAATTGTTCTCTAATGTAAGCAGTGTTTTTTTTTTAAATTGCGCTCCTCATTTACCACAATTATTTTTACGCAAATCTGATTACGCTTTACACTTTTGCTAGTTTGTAATTGTTATTAAGTATATCATTCATTATTCTTAAATACGTTGGTAATGAAATATGTAGGTATAGCCTATTTATGCTTGTACCCTGTTTTCGCTTACGTATGAAGTATAAAACTCCAAATCTACAATTCTCGTACTAATGAACAAAGCGATAAGTTCATAGAAAAATGATCGATTTTCCAGCTGTATCAGAATAGTTTTTTGTAGCCGACAAGACAGCTGTCAACATTTGCTCTCTGGCATAGAGGATAACATGACATTAATAGGCAACCGGCAATAAAAAAAAGTAAATAAAACTATGATGCACGAAAGCACTAATTAAAGCTGTCATTACAATAAAAAAATCTTTAATGTTTAATTCACATAACGTTCTCTACCTATTCTGCAAAAAAGTATTCTTATAAAAGCTTATTCATTCATCTATTCTCTTTAATCAAGACAAAACTTAATAGGAATAATCATATTACTTATTTCCTTGTACATAGATACAAGAGAAATAAGGGAAGAGCTAGGTTAAAGCAATAGTCAAATATTTTAAAATGTGTTGATTATTGATGGTGACATCCCTTTGCATAGTCAGGAATAAAAAAAGAATAATAAACAAATAAACTAAACATAAAAATTAAAGAATAACACATGACGACTTCCCATTTGAGAACATTAAAAGCATTAACAATTTTAAAGCAATAATAAGTAATATCTCTGAAATGTTTAACCTGGCACACACATACACACATAAATGTTGTGTGTTTAGACGAGGTCTATATATTTTATTAGCTATATTTTGTCAATCTCTTACATTTACCAGTTATGCAAAAGCCATTCACAGTAAAGAGGGATTTATAGGGAGCTATTCTCAGAAAAAAAAATTACATATTTTATTTGTAATGTAAACATCTTTAATATACGGTATTTTTATTAAAATGGTGAATCATTTTGGAAAAATAAAGAAAAATCGAAAAATCGTTCATGTAAAGTGTAGTTTTTGGGTGGGGGATTTTGTATAAAACCCTCCAGTCGCATTTTTGGAAGATACTGAACTTAACACTAATTTTGGTATTTAATTAAATGTTCATTTTTGAGTTTTGCTGTTTGCAGACACTTACACAGACACACACATACAGACAAACAAAGATACATAAACACACGGATCTTTTTCCTAAAAATGGTATTCTTATATTTAAAGGTATTTAAAACATATAGTTCCCTTCAAAATTCTGCTACAAACTTTGTGTGTAATGAAATACCTTTCTGCTTATTACATATATACATTGTTCTTGGTAGAGAAAGCAAAATAGATCCTTAAGCTGCGAGAAGACGTACACAGGAAATTATAAACATATAAAATTAGTGCATTTCACTTAAGAGTAGATGAAACATATTTATATAAACAAAGCCTCGTTTCTAGAAAAAGAAACTAAATAGTCTAATAGGCAAATGCCGAGCTCTACTTCCTATGTATGTAGCTGCAAAATACAACATACTTTATCAAAAACTCTTCTTTATTACTCAAACGTCTCTTCATTATTCCAACTGATTAAATCAAAATCTGTTTTCTAATAATCGTCTTTATTCGATGCTTACGCATCAGTTTTGTCATACATATCTCTTTCGACGCTCCGGGGCGGCGGCTACGACTTTAGCCCCCGAATTTTCCGTCGAAATTCTACTGCTGCACACTGTGCATTCCCAGTTGAAAAGTAACTCACTGCGGGCTCGTTCAGTTGTTTTTATACCTGACGTGACTAAAAACTTCCAATAGCAATTGCTCGTGCAAAGTACCGCAGGTGTCACGCAGGTACAAAAATGGCACCTTCCATGTTGAACGGCCGCGCTGTGGCTGAGTGATTAGACCACTCGCCTCTCACCAAGATAGCTTGGGTTCGATCTAGGTGACCACTTGTGGGACTTGCAGTAGACAAAGCGGCGCGGGGGCGGGTTTTCTCCGGGTTTTCCGGTTTCCCCCGCCATCACATTCCACCGGTGCTCCATCTTCATTCCATGCATCATAAGTGTCTCCGCCTGCGGTGCCATATGCAGTAAAATCGAACGTTAAACACTATAAAAAAATCGATTTAAAGAACTCGCCGCCGGCATACGGGTGCACTCACGTTGGTGTAACAAAGCATGGCAACAATTAACTAGATTTCCGAAGCAAGCCGTTCACACGCGTGCGACGATTACGGCCGCAAGGAGTAGTCCCATTGCTTTCCCTTATGCCAATAGTTCTTTACTTTTCGCCTTTCCCCTTGCCACACTTTCCCTACACTTGAGTTCCTAGCTGAGAGCATAGAACGAGAGAAGACTTCCTTGCTGACGTCATAGAGCATTCATATTAACCTAGAGTAGGGCAAGAGGACTATAACGACAGGGGTTTACTTCGTCCAAAAACTGTAATTCATATCCTAGTTTGTAGTTCAGAAACCCTCGCCAGGAAGTGCTATGCAACGAAATCGGTAAAGTTCGTTTACTTCCACCCGTTTGAATAAATGATTTATAGATGTAAACTATGTTTTTGTACATTCAAATTCAGCCTTTTCTCTTTATTTCCCTCTTCCTTGGAAAAATCGCATGAATAGGTATTGTGAAATAAGATGATGTATTTGAAAAGGAATCTGTGTGCACATATAAAACAACACAATAACCACTTTGAATACAAAGTTAAGATTTTTTAAATTAGAAATTTGAATACATTTTACAGACATAGACATTTCAAATATATTTGAAATCGAGACAGTAAGTACCGTTTAGATGAGCCTCTGACAAACTGCTGCTTGTACGGAGATGAAATCTTACACAGGAGTTTAACATATTATATCAGATCATTTCAAATCGGTATAAAATAAGGGCAATGTAGATGAACCTCCTAGAAAATACGATTTTTAAAAATGTTTCCATAAATCCACCAAATAATAGAATACAAAATAAAATTTTGCGTTCTAGTTCTCTTGGAGTAGAGTCTCTCAAACGGGTAAAATCCCACTCACGAAGATGAGAAACAACCTGTGCATTCTCCTATTGACAAGAAAACCCGCTAAAAGCCCAAGCTCAGAGTAGGTGGTCTAAGGAATTAAACCCGAAACCTCCCAACACGTATCGCAAAGCCATCTCCGTCGATACATATTATAATTAGTACAAATCAAAATGCAGAGCTTATTGTGCACCATGTACTACTGGTGCGAGTCGGACATTTTGCAGTGAGGGAGAAATAGCAGCGATAGTGGAGAAGGATAAAATAGTCGAAGCGAGAGAGGCAAGCATAAGGAAAGAGAGACACAACACTATTGTTCAAAGTATAGGAGTGAGAATCAGCACTTTTGGCGAACTCAACGAAGTCGTCTTTTGTGTAATGCACCGGCACAGGCACTCGGGTAGAGCTCTCTTTAAATATTTTCTAAATTAGGCGTTTATTTGTTATTACTTGTGAAATTGGACTAACATTTGTTTGTAATTTTGATTAATTGCTCAAATCTTTTACGAATTTATTCCTTATGTGTTAATTTTGCTATCTTCTCTTTGTCTTTATTAGTAATTTAGGCTTGCGTTTATTTCTGTTTAGATTGCGGATGTAATTTGTACTGTGAGGGCAGAAGATTCAATAACGTGAAACCCGGAAAACCTTAATTAGGAGGAAATATACCGCCCAGCCTCTACCCGACCGTAACCTGGAACCGCTGTTATTTTTTCGCCATTAGTCTCCCAACGATAAAAGTTTAAGACTCGGAAAGGCCACAAATTACTCAGTGGAAAACGACGCCTTGAGTTCTACACGCTTCACCTCCCACTAAACTACTTGTTTGCTAATTTACGTATAAACTGCACTTTACACGATGCAATGATAAGCATTCAGAGCACTGGGGAAGACATGGAGGCTGCACGGGAGTGGCCAACCTCTGTTGTTTCTGAGGTTTTCTGTGTAAAGGCTGCCAAAGAATTAATTATCTAGCATTATGGTAACTAACGGTCAATTACTATTATTATTATTATTATTATTATTACAAGTTTTAAATTTTCTATAACGTTGTTACATGATCAGTGATAATTAATAGCATAAGCAAAAATTTTGAAGGATAGAATGTTGCATTTAGTTACAATAAGATCCTTTTATATAAGTACTCATGGATGCTGTAATGCACCTCATTAATAAAAAAAACTCAGTTTATATGTATTTGAACTTGGAAAGCGGGGCAATATTTGGGAAATATACGGGAAAAGTATCAACCTGCTTGTTTAAATCATAAAGTCATGCTTTCCTATTATGTAGTAATGTTTGAAATTGACCTGTACAAATTGAATTTAATATACTCGTAAATACATGGAAGGGTTAGTAAACATAGCGTTTTGAAAGTTTTTTTTTTTTTTTTTTTTTGCTTGAATTGTTATTGTCAATGAGGCCACCATGATGAAGTTAATGATGAGCTTCTACAAACTCTTCTGCATTAATCTATTGTTATCAGGAACACATTGTAAGGAATTCTAAACATTTAAATATTGAAATTAAGAAATTTAAAATAATTAAGTGTTTACGAAATAGGCTAGGTAAATAATCGGGTCAATCATGTTAATACTTTTAAAATGTTGATTATTACCAAGCAACAGAAATAAAAGTTTTCTCTGTCATGTACTTTAATTGATCATTTTAATTTTAAAACCCTTTTAAATTAATAATAAGGTATCTCTCACTTTGTGTCAAAATATTTTGTTACATCAGATACATAACAGCTTCAGTTTTAAGAGGTTTCTTGTAAAGCTATATGAAATCCTCCACATATCAAACAAAATAATACTACTCAGTTTGCCAAATATGAAGAATCAGAACATATGAAATGCGTTTTGTAATGAGGAAAATGCGATTAAACTTTCATAAACAATTATTTTAGTCAGTAATTTCCTTATATCTAAAAATTTATTAACATAACGATGGGATATGAGCAAGGAAATACCACACACACACACACACACACACACACACACACACACAAAAGTAATATAACGAACTACATTCTGCATTCTAAAAACTGCGTATTCTCGAATGAATGAATATAATCACTGGAAATAAATATATGGATAAAGAGATTGTACCTACTTGTGTGAAGTCGTTGATATTTTGTCTTTCTCAATAAAGTATGGAGAGTTTCTGAAAACGCCATTATTTTAAGAGCACGCAGCTGATTTGAAAATTGGCGTCCACATAGTATCTTTCGAGCCCAAATGGAGCAAAAAATTAGGTATCTGATTTACACCGGAATACTAAGCATTACTGTTTACTCTAAGGTGCTTCTTTTGCAATATCAGCTTAGTATTTCTCTTTATAATATATTAATATATGTGTTATATATGTGTAGTGTATACAGAGTGGGAGGTGAATAAGTGCAAACAATTAGATATTTAGTCGAGAACAATACATATAACTCATAACTGTATCTCATTTATGTCCGGTTACTAATAGAATTGTCATAAATGATGCACAAATTTCAGGTTCTAATGTGTATTGAAGGGTCCATTTGTTACATGCATCAAACAACGGTAGTTTCTGTATTTATCACAACTTATATTCGTGTGACTCAAGTGAGGAAACGAGGGACCGATTGGTCGCAAACATTTCTTTACACAGTAAATGATTTTACACCTGTAGAAATAGTAGATATTCATTTAATATACGTCGAAACTGGGAAAGTATCAGCTATTTCTAAATAATTTTCCCAAAGGACGAACGTTAACTGCAGTATATCAAAGGATCTGTGACACAGGTTTTCTTAATTCGCGATTTGAAGGTTTTTTAAGTGTTGAGGTTTAAGTTTTAGTTTCTCAACTTTGCAGGTGTAATGAGAGTGATTTCGTCATATGAAGAACGGAAGTGCAAAAAGTAATATGTTGATTTAAGTTATGTCTTATTTACTCAATAAACTAAACTTAAATAAAACAATATTTTTTAAGTTAAACCTAAACACATTGTGAATCCTGATCAGACAATTTTGTATGAAGACAAAAACGTATGCTTATGTAGGTTGAACTTTTCTCACATCACGCCACTATAGTCGGGCAGGGCAACTGTATGATCTGTTACGTAAACAATCACCGAGAGATTGAAATAAGGTATAATAGGCATCTTAAAACATCGTGAGATTTTTCCTCATGAACGTAACTTTAGAAAATAGAGAGAGAGAGAGAGAGAGAGAGAGAGAGAGAGAGAGAGAGAGAGAGAGAGAGAGAGAGGACCCTGCAAATGTTGGATCTTCAAATTTATATCAAACACTGATATGAATATTTGCATTTATTCACCTCCCACCTCATATATAGTTTTTATAGCAATGCATAAATGTTTGGCGGAGTGCGCAACGCCACGTAAGGTTTCAATCAAATTGTTCAATTGCAAGGAACCAATTTTATCAAAGAAAAATCTAGTGCATTTGACTGTTATCTTCAATTACTTGTAGAAACTAGTTTATAAGGAAATATATTAAACCTGCCCAAACTAATAATGTAAAATAGAATCAGTAATAATTAAATAAATGGAAGTGCATACACACCTGTGCATTATTTTTAGATTGTTCTAGAGGGATCGTGTTTGAACTTGTGCTGCTCAAAAATAGCAATACCTACATACGAGGCAAATCAAAAAGTCTTTGCCCTATTTTTTCGGCCGAATGACGAATGTAAAACAAAAACCAACATATTATATATTCGAAGTAGTGGACTTTTCATGGGCCAGTCCTCATAGAGTTTCCAGCTGCTGCCGGCGGCAGTGCTGCTGTCAGTGCATCCAAATGACAGGTGTGCTTAACAGGTCCACGACTTGCCCGGATCTTGCCCCTAGTGATTTCCATTTTTTTTTTTTTTTTTTTTTTTTTTTTTTTTTTTTTTTTAAGCCCGCTGGCAGGACAGCGATTCCCTTGGGATGACGGAGTCAAGACAACAGTGCGACAGTGGTTCCGTAGTCAGACGGCCGACTTCTACCGCAGCGGCATCGCAAAATTAGTGCTGCGATGGGACAAATGTCTCAACTGACACTGAGACTAGTGAAAGATACAAGAAATAATATCTATAAATTTAGTTGGCTGCATTTATTTTATTTTACCAGAAAAAATAGGGGCAAAGAATTTTTTAATTGACCTCGTATATATGACACAAGATAGCGAGGGGGGGGGGCGTTCATCTGTTAATGTTAAAAAGCCACAAGGCGTTTGCTTATCCCCAACTCTCTGCGATTCGGCAGCTGAGAAGAGCTTCACATTGGGCTGGCAACATGACCACTCCAGTACCCTGTGGAACAAAGGGAAGCCAAGTCCGAATTATAAATTAGTTAACTAACGCACGTTGTTATGTCCGGCCAGCGTTTAGGTTTGGGAAGTGGACAATTAAACACGCACTCACTATCCCATTGTATGTAAATACACCTGTACTAATGAGCTGCCCGTTGCCGGCGGTTCAGTCGCTAAAACCCGACCCCCGTGGCTCACTCGGTTATATTCATCAGCAAAATGCTGTTGTTAACAGAGTTGAGGCGACAACATTGTATCTTCCTCGAGATCCAGAACAAAGACTTGGCGGATGTTGCTGGGAGTTCACGGACCGCCGCATCCTTCCCGTTTCTTCCATAGGCGTCCTTAGATTGCCTAGCGGCAAACGTACAATTTCAGGGCTTTGAGGGCTGCATTAGCTCAAATCTTCCCAATTCATTGCTGTTTCATCCCCATTAAATCTGCTGTGTTCCAAACACATGATTTTCTCTACCTATCATGTAACAAATTATTCTTCTATCTGCTTCATGCTAATCAAGATGAACGTTACCAGAAACGGTCATATCTCCTTATAAATAAAAAAGAATTAAGGGAATGCATTAGGCTAAAATAATAGTCAAATCCTTTAAAAGTGGTTACTATGTGATTGAAATCCCGTTCGCTTTGCACGGCCAGGAGTAAAACAAAAGAAACAGGATCCACAAATATCCGTTAGAGAAAAGTTTTAAGTTTTTTTAAAATTGAAACCAACAACAATTGTCTACTCCACAAACATGTACAAGACATAGATTGTGTGTTTTAAGAAACTCTACATGTTTGTTTTTTTTTTTTTTTGCAGTAAGTTTTTGTCTAGGTCTTACGGTTTGTTTACCAGTTATGCAAAATTTCGAGAAAAAAAATCACCCAGAATAAAAATGTCTTCATAAGCCATTCCAAAAAAAAAAATCAAGATATATATGTTATTTGTCATGTAAATATCTTAAATATACGAGATTTTAATCAAAATTGTTACAGCCATTTTTGAAAAAACCAACTTTTGGAATTTTTTTTCTATGTAAAGGGTAGTTGGGGATGGGGGATTTTGTTGGAAATCTATTTTACGCATCTTTGGAAGATACTGAATTTAAATATCAAGTTTGGTATTTAACGGACTTTTAGATTTTGAGCTATGCTACCCTCGCATACACGCATGCGCGCACACACACGGGCAGTTTTCTAAACATGCTTTTTTTGGATTCACGGAATCCCAAAACATGAATTTCCGGTGAGATAACGGTATCGAATTTTTGGGTGCAATATAATACCTTCTCTATACACTATGTACATATACGTGTAGAGAAAGTAAAAATGTTGTTTATTTTGCGACATGTATTTCCTGTGAAACCTCGATATCGACTTTTCAGGAGGAATGCAATTTTTTTTTTCTCCACCTACTGGGTATATGTTGTGATCGAGAAAATAAAGATATCCAGTTAGAGTTCGTTAGTATCCACCTCATTAGAGTTATGAAATGTTCACACAAAGAAGCACTAAGTGTTTAAACAGCAAGGTTTCTCTATTATTCTACAACATAATTAGGGAATTACTTTTCATAAAACGTTCCATATCTCACGAACCTAAGTAACATCCCATGCAAATGTAAATTACGCACTGGATTATAACTCGTTGTTTCTAGCCTTAGTCATGTTATTGCCACAAAATATATTACAACAGTTCAACTGCATTGTAAATTAGGAACATTGTTGTCTACAACAGCTTTGTAAACTAGCCACCTCCACAGATTTTCTCACATTACTCCATATACTTATATTATCTGATGTGTTACACGTATCTTTGGGTAGCATATTTGTGCTTGTTAAGTATTTCCTTTATGCCTTCGAAACAAAAGAAATTGTTGAACTTCTTGCGCCTAGGTTACTTTCCGATAACCCGGTTTCAAATCCCGTCTTTGGGGCATTTGACTGTTCTTATTTCTTTTCACTTTGCTTATGGCATATAAGAAGGTATCTATTTCAATCAAAAGCTCTATATCGAGTTTTCACGAAAAAGAAGGTTTAGAAATCAGTAAAGTCTAATTTTAGAAAAAGTGTGTGTGAACAACAGAACTCAAAATGTCAAACTTAGGATTTATTCAAGAAAATATTTACACCGTTAAGTACTCTTTACACCAGAGTGTTCCAGCTTGGATGTGTCACAGAAAGTAGCAAACTTTTCACGACTCACAGGAGTCCGCCTGTAGCAAATAATGCAACTCGCACTGGATGGAGGGACGTACTGAATATCACGCTCTCCTCCAGTCGGAGAAGGTTACTGGGTACGAGCGGATACTTTACTTAAGGGAGTAGTGTTGAAGCCTGCTTTATATGGTATAATTTTCACACTTTTTAAAAAATGACTAACAATTTTAATGAAACATTAACCGTTTAAGCTATTTTATGACAAAAAATGTGAAGTCCTCCGACTACATCTTTCTCTACATCTCTGTAACAAACTACTGTTAAAATACTTATTCTTTTATCCACTTCTTGCTAATCAAGATAAACATTAGCAGAAATTGTTTTTATTACTTGCTTCCTTGTAAGCAGAAGAGAAATAAATGAATAGACAAGCTTTTAAAAACTGGTTGCTATATGGTTGAAAACCGTTTCTTTGCGTGGACTGGCGTTTATAAATTCCAGTATCAGCACACTAAAACCATTAACAAGGTATATCTCGAAAATAGTCAAGCCCATGAACAACATAAATGACATATATAGTGTATTTTAACGAGATCTACAATTTTTGTGTAGAATTTTTTTCTATCTCTTGCGGTTTACTAGTTATACAACATTCAACAAAGTTCTTCCGGAATAAAGAGGCGTTGAGAGGCTGTTTCCAGAAAATTCAAGATATACATTTTATTTGTCGTGTAAATATCTTTAGTATACGGAGTTTTAATCAAAATACTTAGATATTTTTGAGAAAATCAACATTTTCGAATTTTTTTTCCATGTAAAGGGTAGTTTGGTTTGGGGGAATTTTTCTCAAAATCTTCGTATCGCATCTTTGGAAGATGCTAAACTGAAATACCAAGTTTGGTATTTTACCGACTTTTTATTTTTGAGTGATCATATTCAAGACACACGGATACACACACATACACTCACAAACCTTTTTCTAAAAATGCTTTTATTACATGCAGGGATCGTAAAGCATGTATTTCCGGTGAAATCTCGGTATCGACTTTTTAGGTGGAATGCAGTACTATTTTGTCTACCTATGTACCGTGCACTATATAGAGAAAGTAAAAGGGTTCTCTTAGTTCTAATCGAATATTGTATAATTCTGTGTAACCGGTAAACAATAAGAGAGGAGACAGAAGTATTAACCGATTCTAAGATATTCCTATCTACTGGTTTGAAATTTCAATATTTTATTCACATTTTTTAAAGTGTTAAGGTATCACTTTTTTCTTTCTTATAATGTTGCGTTAAACGTATGAAATTTCAAAGACAGCATATAGAAACCCGCTTTTTAAAGGTTTAATTTTCGTTTCAGTCTCCTGCATAGTCTTACACCTACAATAAAATGTAAAATTAGTCGGCCCAGCTGAAATTGAATTCAAGACTTCTAACTTAAGAACTAGAACGCTGGCTATCAACCCCATTTGTAATTTATTATCACTATTAAGTCATATATAAATATAACAAAAACAATAAACTACTGAACATTATTTCACAGAGTATGTGAAGCAAATCTAATAAACTTAGTTAGCTTAATACAATTTTCACTACCCTTTTTTCAAAATTTTCTGTAAACAGACATTGAAGGAATAAAAGAAGCAATCTGTAACATTGTTTATGAAATTTTCTTCACAAACCTTTGGAAAATACTGAATTTAAATACCAATTTATAATATTCATCAGACCTTTCATTTTATTTTTCTAATGATTTGTTCAGTGGGTATCGGATTTTAGGGTAGAGTATAGTGTTTACTCTATTTAATACACAAATGGTAGATTAAGTAACAAAAAGGGACGAGAATTCCATGCAAATACATGCTTTTATAGGAACATAGGACATAGCTCTGACTTTATACTCTTGGGTTCCAAATACATAAGTGTACTTTTTCCACGCATTTTTATATTTTTCATCTTTTGGAGAATAAAACATATATAATGAATGTTTTGACATATCATACGTATAACATGCACGTTTAAGTGGTTTTGAGCAGACGCCTATTTTTCTCAATTTTTATCCCTGTTATTTCAACTTCAGGAATCAGAATTTGAAAAGGAAAAAATGAAGCCTACGATCTATTACAGAATGCAATGTTGTGGAATTAATTATTATGTGAGATATTTTGAGAATATAAGAGAGGAAATATAGAGGCACCAAGACAAATAATTAAGGTGAAAAGCACACTATTTCACCAAAGTGGGCTGTTTTCAAATCTAAGGCCCTTAGTTGTAAGTCTGAATAGAAAAATTGAAACCATCAGATCTAACCTTTGAGTCCAACTTTCCCGCAGGTTGTAAATACTCTTTTTCTTTCACTTTTTCAAAATTAATAAATGCCCATTTATAATCTTCCTAAAATTGGATGATTTTTTTAATTTCCTTGTAGAGAGTGAACCTCGCAAGCAGTTAATTTGTTTATTCTGGTTCCGTGTGTTAATGTAGTTCTTACATTCCTCCAATTAAAACTTAAAAATTACTCTTTGGAAGTAATAATAATAATAATAATAATAATAATATAGCTTTAATCACAATATGGCAATGGCCTGTACAAGAGAAGGGTAGTTAGAAAATGCTTCTCTCACATTTGAGCTATGAATTTGGAATTCACTTTCCTTTGTGACTTAGTTCATTTGTCTTACCCTATGTCCACTAAACAGTTTTACACTTAAACAGTTATTCTCATTCTCACTGTACTATTCAGTATGGCCCGCGGTCACACTGAATGCCTCAGATTTTGTACACTTGTTCGTGAGACTCCAGGCTTCGTGGTTCCTCGCAATCCTGGTCCAAATATTGCCAGGTTCCTCTTCATTTCGTTCGCTCATCTCTTCCTCGGTTTTAACAGGCTCTCCTTCTCTTGGGTCCCATACTGTTGCTATGTTTGTCCAACGATTATTGTTGAGTCTTTCAGTGTGGCCTGCCCATCTCCATTTTATTACTTCCTCAGCGATCGCTGCGTCCTTCACTTGCGTCCTTCTCTTAACTTCGGTGTTTCTTATTTGGTCTAGCAGTGATGTCTGTAATATCTTCCTTTCTATCTTTCTCTGTGTGATCTGCAGAGATGTCCTTTGTTGCTGAGATGTCCATAATTGTGCTCCAAAACTTTCTCCAGGCTATTGAGATGCTTCGTTTAATATCTTTGTTGCTACTGTCTTGAAATTACTCGTTTTGCCCTAGGTATACATACTCTTGGGTGTATTGTAGTTCTTCTTCTTTGATCGGATCTGGCTGGGTGTCTTCTCTGTTTGTCACAGCCTTCGTTTTCGTGGAATTCATTTGAAGGCCTACATTCTTGCATTGCATCTGGAGCTTCATGCTGACTTCGCGAACAAAACTAAATCATCCGCGAACGCAAGTGGATAAGGGAAAAGTATACATACAGTATTTTAATCAGAATCGTTAGTACCATTTATGAGAAAAATTGGTAGTTTGGGTGGGAGGATTTTCTTGATAATCTTCGTGTCGTTCCCTGGAAGATGGTAAACTTAATTGTCATGTTTGGAATTTAATGAACTTTTCGTTTTTAGGTTATTGTGCTCACAAACACAGATATTCACGGGCCTTTTTCTAAAATATTGATGTGCTATATTAACATAATTTACTCTACCTATGTTGCAGCAAATTATTCGTATAAAAGCTTATTCTTCTATCTACTTGCTTATCAAGATAAACATGAGCAAATTCGGTTGTTTTATTACGATAGTATTCGTTTGTGCAAGAGGAATAAGTTATAGCCAATTTTTAAAAAGTTGGCCACTCTGTAATGGTATTGAAGTGAGGAATGCAATATCTCGGAATTGGTTATCTCCGCAAAAAGTAAAAAAAGAAAAAGAAAAAAGTATTAAACATAAATTGTGTTATTTAGCGAGATATGTTTTTTTTTCTTTTTTTTTTTTTTCTTCATATCTCTTAAGGTTTACCAGTTATACAAAGGTTATTCAGAATGAAGAAGACTTCAGAGGCTATTCCAAGAACATTCAAGAAATGCATTTTATCATGTAAATATCTTTAATATACAGTATGTTTTAATCAAAATCATTAGTGCCATTTTTTATAAAATTAAAAATTTCGAAAATGTGTCTATATAAAGGATAATTTGGGAAGTGGGATTTTCTTGAAAATCTTTATTCGTCTCTTTGAAAGATGCTGATCAAATAAAAGTTTGGTATTTGACCCAATTTTCGATTTTGAGTTGTCATGCTGTTCACAGACATACACATGAAACTTTTTCCAAACATGATTGTTTTGGATTTCGAAATTGAAATTGAGTTTTATTTATGGATAATCATTAACTGCTGCGGTTCTTAGCGTTCCATTCTACATATTGAGCGTGAAAGACGGCTTAATTTTGCCCAGAGGTTTCTTTATTAGGGTGAGGTTCTTATACATGGCGCAACTCTACGACACGGAATCAATGGCTTTATTTCCCTTCCAAAGGAAGCCATGCTAAGGATTTTTACGCCCGAAAAAACCTATCGCCCTCGGCTACCTTGCCAATCAGAGGCTAGCATATAAACAAAAGCTATTGACAAATCTTTTAAAAGACTGCCGCTATGTGAAGGTATTGAAATTCATTCTCTTTACTTGACCAGGATGAAATAATGTGAATAACACTTGCCCTTTGAGAAAAGTAAAGTATTGGGAAATCGAAACCAAAACTGAGAATACTTCGGAAGTGGCTAGCTCCATAAAAAGGTATTGAGCATAAATTGTGTGTTTTAACGATATCTACCTTTTTGTGCTGTAAGTTTTTGTTTATCTCTTATAGTTTACCAGTTATGTAAAAGTCATTCAGAATAAAAAGAATTTCATAGCCTATTCCCAGGACGTTTAAGATATACATTTTAATTGCAGTGCCAATATCTGTAACTATGGTATTTTAAGCAAAATCAGTAGAGCAATTTTAAGAAAATAAACTTTTTCGAAAATATTGCTATGTAAAGAATAGTTGGGGTGGGGGAATTTTCTTAAAGGTCTTCGTGTACCCTTGGAAGATTTTTCGTAATCAGCTTATCCTCCTGGGATGTATGACTGGCACTACCCTGGGGCTTACAAGCGGAAGCCTAGGGGTTAGAAGCCTGTTGGGCAGCACACGATACGAAACCACAGAATGGAGAACCTGGAACCAGTGGTAAGCTCGCAGCCTGGCATGAGCGTGAGGAAGTGGATGAAATGCAAGCGAAATGAATGATAGGAAAGGTAATGATGGAGCAATTAGTGGAATAAGTGGCGGGGGAAACCGGAGGATCCGGAGAAAAACACCCAGACGCCGCTTCGTCCACCACAAATCCACATGCGATCCCTTGGGATCGAACCCGAGCTACCTAGGTGGGAGGCGAGCGGTCTAACCACTCGGTGCTGCTTTCCTTGGAATTTAATGAAGTTAAATATCAAATTTGGTATTTAACCGAATGTTTTTTTTTTTTCACAACCACTTGGACACACGTGGATATTTTTTCTAAAAGCACTTTCTTGAGGAGGGGATGATGATGATGATGATGATGATGATGATGATGACGACGATAATGATGGTGTCACCTGAGAGTCCACTCTCAAAGCTTCCCAAGTAGGCTCTTCTGTACGAAGTAGAGGACCCCTAAACATGTATTTCCAATGAAATGTTGGTATAGAATTTTTGGGTGGAATTCAATACTTTGTCTAATTACTATTTTTACTGTGAGGAGCTTTAAGTTACGTTTCAACATTATTTCGGTGTACTTACTTTTACCATTATTTCTTCTACGCAGAACTTTATGGTCTAAAAATTAAACCCCATACAGACAACGGTTACACCAAAAATTACAAAAGCAATTCAAATTCCTAGCTAACTCAAAGGCAAGCCATAATAATTATTATTAATCTGATAGACTAATAACCTAACCTAATATGATTAAGTAATTAAATGCTCATATAATTAACCTAATTAACAAATATATAATATAATTGATATTATAATCAGTGCTGTTGTTGGTTAACATAGTCGGAATGCAAAGGGAATACCTGCGAATAATAAACTAGGACGCCGAAGAAACAGACACCATATAACTCAATACCTCTAACAGGCTCGTAGTGTATGTGAATTACTGGCTATGAATGTAACCTATAACTATTTCACCATAATCTAGTAACCTATCTCATAATGATGGGAAATGTCAAATCTGTGTTGACGGTCATACTTGTTGAATATAAAATGAGGAACAACTTTTCATTAAGGATGATATGCAGCGGAGGATGCGTTAATTAGTTAACCGCTTTGCCTGGTGTAACATATTATATATAAAGGTGTTTGTGAATGTTTTAAAGTTTCAACTGCTTTGTTTTTTAATTACATATCATACAAACCTTCGATAATACATAAAATACATTTATCGCTATTTCATTTTGTAAAAATAAAAGTTTTTGTAATAAAATTGCATTTTAAATATAACTGACAAAATCCATGGAACTATAGTCCAACATAATCCCGACATTAATCAACCCTGCCAGCACGCCGATTATTTTACTTGGGCCTCCCCATCCTTTACATTAGGAACATTTGGCTGGGATCCAAGTTCGCTCTTTGAAAACATAGTCAGTAAATTATTTCTCGCCATAACGCTCATGGCCATTCGAACTGCTTCGGTTGTGGTGTCTGTGAAAGGGATATGAAAGCTGGTTTGGGAACTAGAGTCAGAACGGTATATATAGAAAAAGCAATCTGGCAATAATGGGGGAATCCTGAACTTATACATCTGGTTAGCTGCGCATTCTACATTTTATTTATGAGTTATGCCGTTTGTAGACGCATACATAGACACATACACACGGAGCAGACAGCTGTCATAATTCTAAATTTGTTTATTTTTGTGTTTCCGAAATTTGTGAATTTTTATGTAAAAGTTTTATGGAATATAATATGTACTATAAATGTGGAATATAATACATTTTACAAGCTATTTTACAGAAGTAGTAGAGAAAGTAACACGAATAGAAGGAGGTTGACAAAATAAAGTGAATTTTGTGGGTCATTTTGGGCAGCCTCTGAAAGCACAAGAGCAGCTTGACGTCACACGCACAAAATTGCCTTGATAAATGGCTGTGTGCACAGGAAGGAGGCGACCTGGGACGTCGCGACGCTCAGCTAAACTGCGGTAACGTCGCTTCCTCCAACATGGATTGTCAAACTGTGGCGCACCTCCGTCTAAACAATGCAGCAACTAAACTGTTCCACTTCCTCTTGCCTGCGAGGTATTTTCCGGTATCATTGTCAAGCAAACAAGAGTTACCTCAGGTTCACGAAAGAGGAGGGATATAACAGAGAAAGGTAAAATTAATATACCTTTGTTTCCAATTTGTTTTCAGTGAACCGTGACAGACTAGAGGTTATAAGACTTAGGCTCCGTATACATGAATTTACAACATAAAACAAGATACCCATCTAATCATGTTAATGATAGCGCGTATACTGAACTTTGAGAACTCACCATCAGCAAAACATGTACGGTTATTTGAGATTAGATTTAACGTTTGATTTGGATCAATGAATGACCAGTAAAATGGAAGATGTATTGTCAAATTGATCGCTGTCAATTTCCAGAATCACATCAGTGCCGCTGCTGTGGCGCAATTTTGTCATTCAGGACTCCTTTAACATGCCAGTAAATCTGCTGACATGAAGCTGTTACTTTTAAGCACACTTAAAAACCATTAGTCTGGGCCAGGTTTGAACACGCAATCTTGTAATCAGTAAGTCAGCGCCTAACCAAGTCACCCAAACCGATATTTTTTGTTGCTAACATGTCTGTCTTCTATGGTTTACAAGTTTTGCAGGTCATTCAGATATATTTTCAAAAAATCCAAGATATACATTTCATTTTTATGTGAAAACATGTTAAACATATGGTAGTTTAATTAATAATTTGAATTACAATGAAGTAGAAATAGTTTATGTACTCAGTAATAAGTGATGAGGACAGAGAAAGACATATGAGGCCCACCTCGGTGTACATAGTACTTATAGAGAAAGTAATATTCATATACCAAAATCCAGTTTTACGCAAATGAAAACAGAAATAGATGTGTCATAATTTATATTTTATATAGTCCTAATGTAGAAAAAGTACTACTCTTCGTACTCTCCAAAAGTCTTGATTTTTCAAAATTTAATAATATATTTATCAAAATTGTAACATTGATTTAAAAAGTAATACAATCAATTTATTTAATGTGCTTTGGGGAAGCAGTATAACATTTGTAAAACAAATTAGTGAAAAACTTCATCGTGTGGAACATTTTGAGTATGGAAAAGCTGGAGAAATGTTGTGAGCATATAAGGTTTAAATTTGGGAGTGCTTATTAATAAACTTCAGTTAATTCACAGTTAAAGTGCACCAAGTGGGAAAAACAATTAGGTATATATCTTAAATTCTGGAATTCATGTATTATAAAACAAAATAATATTTTAATTTTTCGAACTTTTGATCAAATTTCACAGATGAAATTATCCGGACGCAGGTTTTGTCAATATGACCAGGAAGAGGGGTTTTTGGTAGGATATATGATATTAAAACGAAGTGGGACATCTATCTCACTCACACTATAATGGATTGATTTTTGCTATACTCCCAGGGGGTGGGGTTGAGGTGAAGGAGTCAGAGGAAATCCCAGACCAGAGTCACGCAGGAATCGGAAACATTTACTATTCGAACACCCTCGTACCATTAGAAAGCAATCCAGAGGGGGCGACGCAACGAACCCAGCAGGCAAGGCAGTTATTCTGGCGTCCACGAGCAGAAATCTTACCAGAGTGTAAGCAACTGCGCCATCTGCCTGAACCGCGACACTGCAGGGAAATATAATGAGAGGCAATGAGGGGAAAGAAAGCTGTGATCAATCCGACATTGGCCTTGACCATAGGAGAAAAGTTGTTTTAGAAATAAACCATCAAGTTTGGAACGCACCTAGTTGATTGTGATGGAAAGTGGCAGCTACTGTGATCTTAATTGTTCTCTGCAAGAAAATATGTACAATGAACAATTAAACGCACTACATGCGGCTTCAAAAGAATAGATCAAATTTAAGGATTATTGGAAGAAAACAATGCAGACGTGTTTCAATAAAGTTATTTCATTATTCAATTAAGTTATTAATTAGCTGAGTTGCATTAGCTTTTCTTTTACCTCCTGAATTTTACGATGTGCAATAATGTAGATATTTTCGACCTACATGTAACAAAAATTCATATGATTAGCACTATATTTAATTTTGTATCTCACTTTTAAAAAATTAAAAAATTGAAATTAATTTTCGTGTTTCACATGATGTAACGTAATGCTCTACGGGTCGTACCCAGCACCCTTAGTATATATTAACTTTAATATCTATATTTGATTATAGGCATAAGATATTTCCAGCCTAGATATTTGAAATGCGAAACATGATCAAAGACTTTATCATATAAGTATATTTTGAGTGTTACTACCATTTAAAGTCCTAATGTTAGTTTTCTCAATAATTATATTCCTAAATTATGCTCTTTACTCATTGTATGCTCCAAAATGTATATTGATTTCTGTAGATTATCTGCTGTTGAACCTCTTGATCGTCGGCAAAAAGTAAAGTGGGTATTTATCGCTAAATTTTGTTTTAAATTTGGTAATATTAACGTTCGAATGTATGTATTTAATTCCTCAAATTCCACCTAAAACTTTTATACTGAGATTTCAACAATAATATATGTTTTGAAGCTCCCTGAATCCAAAGAACGTATTTTTAGAAAAAGGTCCGTGTGAGAATGTGTGTGTGTGGATAGTGCGTTTGTATATTTTCGTTCGCTTTTGATTTGTTTTGAGTTTTTGAGCATAACTCAAAAAATAAAGTCGGATAAATGCAACATTTGGAATTTAAATTTACCATCTTTTAAAAATGCGACACGTAATTTTTCAAGAAAATCTCCGGTTCCAAACAATCCTTTACATGGGACCTTTTTCAAAATTATTTATTTTATTAAAATTGCTATTAATATTTTAATGAAGATAAAATTAAACATATTCAAATGAAAAGTAAAATATTAATTTTGTGAGATAGCACGCAAAAGTTCACTTCATCGAAAGACAGTTTGTGTGTTCTTATTTAACAGATACATTTTAAAAGACAGACGCAAAGGTACGGTAGAAAAATGTAAATCACTTTAAAACATATAATTTATTCCATACAACCTTTCTTGTGTCATACCCCAATTCCAATATATCAGTTATTTGACTATCGCTGTCGTTTCATTTGTATTTGTATCTCGATAAAATGAAGTGTTAGAAAAACAGCTATTGTAAGAATATTTTGCATAATTACTAATAAACGATAAAGGATTGATAAAGATATTTTTATGTAACATATTGGATTTTTATGAGGCACTATGCCTGTCCCACTTGCTCTATTTCCTCTTTCATCTATTCTGGTATGCGTCTAATATATGGTCACAAATTTTCTTACGTTGTGTATATGTGTGTGTATGTCGGAAGGGATTACGCACTGCACCCATTGGTACGTGGACAAGAGGATAGGATGAGAAACAGTAATGTCAAAGGACGGCCGAAAACGGGCGGCGGAGAAAGAGTCAGCAAGGAGGGTCCCAAACATATTCCAACAAGTTCATCTCTTCGCGGGAACAGTTAGGAGCCCATGCCCCAGGTCTAACCAAACTCCCTGAGTGTAAGAACACTTCCAACGCCATCCCACCGCCGAGAGCTGTGTTTCCAGACCTCAGTCACCACCATGCTTGGACGCCACCACCGAATCCCTCATCGTCATTTACAACACTCAGAGAGACCGATTGGAAGAAATGGAGATGTAATGAATGATCAGGAAATTCGGGGAATGAAGAAACCTCCCCAGCATTTATCTGGAAACCCGGGAAAACACCCAAAAATAACCCGCAGATTAGAGAAAATGAGATGATCGCGGGAGTCTATCTCTCGACTTTCTGAGTGCTAGTCTCTGACGAAATGCCTAAACCACCTGGCTCGGTTTATGTTGTACTACTACGTAAAATAAACGAGGGGAAATCCTCTCTGTTTAAAATTCAAGAGATGCCAAATTCTAATCTCGGTTAGAGTGAGTTACCCGGATAACGTTTTTACGGGGGTTCCTTTATCCGAAAAGATGAATGAGCATTATTTCATTTATTCTTCAACCGATATCACTTATCTACTCGGTTAAAGAAAAGTTGGTTTAGCATAATAAGTTTAATAATTGACGCGTATGTTTCCCGGTAAACCACAAGGTGATCTCAAATTATTTTGAGATGACAACCTCAAAGGCGACTTACAATGTTGTAAGTACTTTAAGTCCAAGGATTCATAGTATAGCTAACTATTATGGACAATTGTGATATTTCTAATAGTTTTCTCACAGAAACCGTGAGTAGGATAGGAGTTGGATAAATGAGTTGAGAAATGCAATGTTATGCCGATTTGTTGCCATGGTAGCTCAGTGGTAGAGCAACCGGTTAGAGACCGGGAGATCCCTGATTCAAGTCCCGGCTATGGCATTGAATTTTTTTGTCTCACTTATCTGTCCTACACACGATTTCTCTGAGAAAACTATTAAAAATATCAGGTTTTAGTGGAGTTTTCACGCATATTTAATGTGTCCTTTATTTTTAATGATGTCCACATTCAGAATAAAATAGAGTCTATATAGTAGTAGAAACACTAGGTATAATAAATAAACCAATGTTTGAAACGATTATTTAAATCGAGGTTTGGATAAACTTTGACTATTTTGGGAGGATAGGCCTTTACCCTTTTTCTACTCAACACTTCCTTCAAAAAAGATCCAAAGTCATCTTAAATTACTATGTCAGCTGCCATTAATGATAACCTAAAATGTGCAGATGGATTTGGCCAGCCCTTGAGGAACTGTAGAGGGATGCTGGTGGAAGATTGTCTCCTTAAATCTTGGGAGTGTGACGTAATGAAGACACACTCGCCATTATCATACATTAGCGTCATTGTGTTGGTTGTCAGAGATGCGCAGTAAGGAGGAAAATGCCGCCGTTTACCTCAACCATTACCCCCACTCACCCCAGCTTGTTCACCACACAAAGAAACTCTCAAGTAACACTTCTGTCCTGATTCACTCCACACATTACTCACACAATTTACATCTTAATTATCAACTACTAGTTAGCTGAATTACCCAAAATGCACTAGTGGCTTCTTAAACCTTCTTCTGACTTCCAGGAATTAGCTTTAAAGCTTGTTCCGTTTACACAAGCATCGCTCTTCTCAACGTTTTACATGCCAGCCTATACCTTTCTTCCTGTTGTCTATACTGAATTTTTACTTTCTCTACAGTGCTATGCACATAGTGTACAAAGAAGGTATTGTATTGCACCCAAAAATATGATACATGTTTTGAGATCCCCTGATCCACCTAAAAAAGTATTTTTAGAAATATGTCTATGTGTGTCTGTGTGTGTCTATGGGCAGCATGTGGGTCACGCCGAGGCCGAGTGGCTAGACCACTCGCCTCTCACCTAGACAGCCCACTCGCCTCTCACCTAGACAGCCCGGGTTAGCTCCCAAGCAACCACACATTTGTGAGATTTGTGGTGGACATAGCGGCGTAGGGCCGGATTTTCTCTGGATTCTCCGGTTTCCCCCGCCATCGCATTCCATCGGTGCTCTATTTTCATTCCATGTAACACCAAGTCATCGCCTGCGGTGCCATTTTTAGTAAAAGTATGCGTTATATACTATCAAACAAAATGAGCAGCATAGCTCAAAAACGAAAGGTCGATTAAATACCAAACTTGATATTTAACCTTCCAAAGATGCGGCAAGAAGATTTTCAAGAAACTTCCCGCACCCCAACTACACTTTACATGGAACTTTTTCGAAAATGTTTGATTTTTTTCAAAACTGACTAATGATTTAGATTAAAAAATATCTTATAATCAAGATATTTTTATGACAAACGAAATATGTATCGTGAATTTTCTGGGAATAGCCTCTGAAGACCTCTTCATTCTGGATGATTTTTGTATAACTGGCAAACCATAAGAGATAAAGGAAAACATACTATACAAAAACTATAGATCTCATTAAAACACACACTTACTGTTATATAGCTTCTTTATTTTCTTATTTATTTATTTATTGTAGAGTTAACCGTTTCCGAGATATTCCGGGTTATTGGTTTCAATTATCAGCCACTTAAACCTTTCTCGAACGAGCAGATATCTTTTTTTTTTCGTTTCCTGTTTGTTTACTACTGGCAAGCAAAGAGATGGAATTTCAATTGTTTCACATAAGGACCGGCTTTTAAAGGACCCCTTTAGCCTGTGCATTCCCTTATTTGTCTCCTACTTACATTGAAACAAGTACTAAGACTAATTCTGCTTATGTTTATCTTACTTAGCACGATGTAGATAAAAGAATAATCTTTGAATAAAAGATGAGTTTGCGGAACAGCTGGAGAAAGTTATGTGAATGGAACACATCAGATTTTTAGAAAAAGGTCCTGTGTATTGTGTGTTTATGTGTCTACGTGTGTGTGTCTGTGAACAACATAATTTAAAAACGAAAAGCTGGTTAAATACCAAACTTGATATTTAAATTCAGTATCTTCTAAAGAAGATTTTCAAGAACATTCCCATCCTCAAGCTACCCTCTACATGAAGAAAAAAATTAAAATATTTGATCTCATACATGGCTCTAAAGATTTTGATTAAAATACCGCATATTAAAGATAATTACAAGACAAAAAAAAATGTATATCTTGAATGTTCCAGAATTCAAGATATGCTCCGAAATCCTCTTCATTCTGACTGTCTTTTGTTAACTGGTAAAGCGTAAAAGATAAACAAAAACTTACAACACAAAAGCAGTAGATCTCGTTAAAACAATTTATGTCATATACATGTTTTTTATTTATTTGTTTTTTTAATTTCGTAATCATATTCCCTGTTATTGTTTTACATTTTAAAGCACTTAAACTATTCTCAAACGGCAAGTTCTCGTCCGTTTCATATCTCTTTTATCCTACTCTTGGCCATGGAAAGAGAAGCAAATTTCTTAGTCGCATACTGACAGCTTTTAAAACATTTGACTATCGCTTTAGTGTAGTATATTTCCTTATTTTCGTTCGAGTTATAAAGAAGCATGTAATTAGAGCACTTCGGCCAACACTTATCTGGATCAGCATGGTTATATAAAAGAATAATCTTATATAAGAATAATTTGTTTGCAGAAAGAAATAGAGAAAGTCATGTGAATGGAACAAGACAGATATTTACTTTCTCTAGCCCCATATGTACAATGTACATAGGGATAGAGAATGTATTGTAATGCACCCAAAATTTGATACCGAGATTTCACCGAAAATATATGTTTTGGGGTCCCCTCAGTCCAAAAAAAGCATTTTTAAAAAAAGGTCCGTGTGTGTGTGTGCGTGTGTGTGTGTCTGTCTATCTCTGTATGTGTCTGTAGACAGCATAGCCCCAAAACAAAAGGACCATTAAATACGAAACTTGGTATTTAGGTTTAGTATCTTCCAAGGATGCGACTCGAATATTTTCAAAAAACTCCCCCCCACCATAAACTACCCTTTATATGGAAAAAATCTCGAAAATGTTTATTTTCTTAAAAATGGCTCTAATGATTTTGATTAAAATCCCGTATATTAAAACTATTTATTTCCGAAATAAAATGAATATCTCGAATTTTTGGGGAATTGCCTCTGAAGAACTCTTTATTCTGGATGCATTTTGCTGAATTTTGCTTAACTGTTAAACCGTAAGAGATAGAAAAAAAAACGTACTGCACAAAAAATGTACCTCATGATAAAACACACAATTTTTGTTCTTCACGTTTTTGTTGTGGAGGTAGCCGTTTACGGAATATTCCTTGTTATTGGTTTCAATTGTGAAGTACTTAAACTTTTCTCACACAGGAAGTGTCTGTCTTTCTTTTGTTCTACTCCTGGCCAAGCAAAGAAATTATTTGCAATGACAATCGCATAACGATAGCTTTTAAAACACTTGACAATCACTTTAGCATAGTGCATTCCCTTATTCCCTTCTACTTATAAGGAACTAAGTAATAACAGTCTGCTAACATTTATCTTGATTACATTGTGTACAAAGAAAAACAATCTTTTGTAGGGGTTTTATAGAGCACCTAGAGAAAGTCATGTGAGTGTAACACATCATTTTTTATTCTTGTTTCTTTCATTATTTGTATTTGTTCTGTCCAATCTCTGCGATTATCTATACTTTTATCATTAAAAGCAGAGATGTCTAATTGTTTTCTATGTCAGGTCTGTACAAGCTTTGCCCATACGATCGGCTCTAGTCCTTGACCAAACTAGGCGCAAATAGGTAACTGATGCAGGTGAAGAGCAAGACAGAGACTTCAGTAGCGGACTGGCTACTTTTAGCAGTAGGTATATTCCTTTTTACTTTCTCTACACATACTATGTACATAGTGTATAGAGAAGGTATTGCATTCCACCCAAAAATTCGATACCGAGATTTCACCGGAATTACATGCTTTGGGTCCCTCTGAATCCCCCCCCCCAAATATTTTTACAAAACAGGTCCGTGTGTGTGCGTGTGTGTCTCTGTGCTCAAAAACGAAAAGACCGTTGAATACAAAACTTGGTATTTAAGTTTGGTTTCTTCTAAGGATGCTACACGAAGATTTTCAAGAAAATCCCCCAAACGCCCTTTACATGGAACTTTTTTCGAAAATTTTTATTTTCTCAAAAATGGTTCTAACGATTTTGATTAAAATATCGCATATTAAAGATATTTACCTGAAAAATAATATGTATATCTTGAATTTTCTGGGAATAGTCTCTAAAGACTACTTTATTCTGAATGAATTTTACGGAATTTTGCATGACTACTAAACCGTATGAGATACACAAAACTTACCACACAAAAAATGTAGAACACATTATGACACACAATTTATGTTATATAAATTTTTTCGTGCAGTTGATCGGTTTTGAGATACTCCTTGTTTTTGGTTTCAGCTTTAAAAAACTTACACTTTTCTCCTACAGGAATTTGTCAACTTGTGTCCTTACAAACAAAGGAACTTCAGTCACATAACAACCAGCTTTTAACTATCACTTTAATCTACGGTACTCCCTTGTTTCGCTTCTGCTTACAAGTAAGCAAGCAATAAGTTTGCTTCTGCTAATTTTTTCCCGATTAGCATGAAGTAAATAGAAGCATTAGTTTTTAATATCAGATTCTTATAACATGCATTTACACATTGTCACATGTTTTACGCAATAAAGCATATTCTTTGATAGATGCAATATGCCTTTCACGGTGAATTTTATAATGTTCACAAACACAGAAGGTACAAAAAGTTCATGCATTGTTCAGCCTTATATTTTACACCTTACTTAGAATATTGTAGGAACTCACATAATATACTATATGACTATATCATCATCGCCACTAATCGCACCCCTCTTGATCTACCTTTCTGTAGTTTCTCTTCTATTTCTATGCACTTTTTCCTTCTCTTCCTTAGGCTGCAATCAGTTTCATGGCTGTAGCACAGAAATTGTTTCAGGCAGAATGTGCGGCAGCCTCCAATTTATGACTTGCACTTCGGCTGGGGGTTGAATGCGGTAATGCATTTTCCCCCTCCACGGTAAAAGAAAAGTAATTTTATTTTTGGTTCATATTAAAGTATCTTTGTATATTGATTTCAAATCGCATTTAATTATGCAATAACAATGAAATTATGGAAATCAATTTTATGAGCTTAATTGTAGCTAATGCTTCATCCTGTGAAAGGAGACGTGAAGATCTGATTGGGTCAAATCCCATGGTTTATGTTCTTCAGGTTTATTTTGAGTTAATAGCATTAAATATTTGAGGATTTTATATAACTTTTGTTTTAATAATTGCTCAGGGTTTATGTTCTTTATATATATTGTACAATAAAACACTATATGATTTCTCTTAATAATGAACTTGTATGCAAAACCTAAGGACGAAAGTAAGTAACATTCCCATGCTGTGCCACTGCCAATTAACAGCTCAATGAAACTTGAATCACACATAGAGAGAACTGCTACAGTATGCTACAGTAAGCACTAAACAAAATATGCAATTCGACGAAATGAAATTACACTTTTATTCATAAAAAATAAGCTACATTAAAGTCACTACGTCATACGATGGTCCTCTAGATTTACAAAAACACGGTGCTCTTAAGGCTGTACAGATCACCTCGGGCAGCAATGCATGCTTTGCATCGTGCATTCCATTCCTCCATCGGTGCTGTTGACAACTGTTGAATGGTCGTTGGTGCAATGCGTCTTTCCAAAGCATCTCGCGTGTTCAATGGGATTTAAATCGGAGAAACGGGCAGGCCTGATCATTCGCCCAATATCTGCCGTTCCAAGACATCCTTCACTTCCGCTGCTCAATGCGGTCACACATTGTCCATAAAAATGAAATCAGGGCAAGCAGCAACCCTGAAAAGACGCTCGTGGGGGAAAAAACACAGTACCACAATAACTTGACCAGAAAGCGCACCATGTCAAATGATTGAAGATCGGTACCGCAATGCAACAGTATGCCTTCCCACACTGCCAAAACGATCATGTTCAAGGATGTGTTCATGGGTGCATTATGTGTTCCCACCTCTCACCAGATGAAGGTACGTCGAAACTGAATCTGCTCTAATCAGAGAAGAACACGCGACTCCATTCCTTGTTGGTTCATTTCACAAACAATGCCCCAGGTGTCAATAGTGCAACGTACTAGCGTCGAGCAAAGTCGTCGTGTCACTGTGTAGCGTGAGATTGCATTTTTAGCAGCCCTGTTAAACGCTGTTGGAATTTTACTCGCTGTTTGACGTGGATCCCATCTTGCTTGAAGCACAATGTAAGCGCTAGCTGCTGTAGTTGACTGTGGTCGACTGACTACTTCCTCTCCTTCGGATAGAAGTGCCTGTGATTTGGTAGGCTCCCCATGCAGTTAAACAATGCAGTGAGCAATACCAAATCCCTGCGCAGTACTCGTCCCACTTTGTTCTTCTTCCAGTTTCGCGGTGATTCTTCCTCGTACGAACTCGTCCAAATGTCTACGGGCTATTCTTTTAATATAATACACCTACAATGCACCATACATAACAACTCACTGATTGCCACTCAGTCTTGTCCTGTTTCTTCAGACCCATTTGGCGCTATAGTCTCGCTATTCTCATGTCATGTAACGTCCAGCTTTCTGTATACGCAATATGCACCAGCACTTTCATTCATTTCCACCAAGTAATTCATATGTTATGTTAATTTAACAATCACGTACTTAGGTTTTGCACACCACTATATTTACAATTAATAACGGAAAAACAAAAAATCTGATGTGTTCCATTCACATGACTTTCTCTATATCTTGTAACAAATTATTGTTAATAAGCTTATCTTTTATTTACTTCATGCTAATTGAGAAAAATTAGCAGAAATAGTCTTATTTCTTGCTTTATTGTAAGTAGAAGCGAAATAAGGGAGTACCATAGGTTAAAGGGAAAGCCAAAAGCTGGTTGCTATGTGACTGATGTTCCTTTGTTTGTATGGACAGGAGTTGACAAATTCCTGTATGAGAAAAGTGTTTTTCAAAGCTGAAACCAAGAAAAAGGAATATCTCAAAGACGATCAACTCCACGAAAAAAATGTATATAACATAAATTGTGATCTACATCTTTTGTGTGTTAAGTTTTTGTCCATCTTTTACGGTTTAGTAGTTATGCAAAATTCATCCAGAATAAAGTAGTCTTTAGAGGCTATTCTCAGAAAATTCAAAATATACGTTTTATTTGTCAGGTAAATATCTTTAATACATGATATTTTAATCAAAATCGTTAGAGTTAGTTTTTAGAAAATCAAAATTTTCGAAAAAAGTTCCACGTAAAGGGTAGTTTCGGGTGGGGGTATTTTTCTCAAAAGCTTTGTGTCGCATCCCTGGAAGATATTAAACGTAAATACCAAGTTTGGTATTTTACCGACTTTTCGTTTTTGAGTTATCGTGTTCACAGACACACGGACACACGGACACACTGATATCCGGACACACGGACACATACACACGGACCTTTTTCTGAAAATACCTTTTTTGTATACAGGTGACCCTAAAACATATATTTTCAGTGAAATCTCGGTATCGAATTTTTTGATGGAGTGCAATACATTCTCTATACACTATGTACATAGTGCGTATAGAGAAAGTAAACAAGTTAAATCATTTGTGGCTTTGAGTTGCAGAGGGACGTTACTCATCTTTCCCTATTCTTATGCCTTTTCTCAGTTTAATGCGCACTAGATTCCTATATTAGGCTAAGGTTTTCAGCGCATGGCACATTTCAAACGTAAGTCTGACAATGTTGCTCTCTGACCATGCTTACGCATTTTCATTGCTAAAAGAAATATGACGAGCTTCATTCACATGAATTTCTCTAAATCTCTGTAACAAATTATTTTAAAAAGATTATTCTTCTGTACTTCAAGCTAATCAGGTAAACACTAGCAAAAATGCTGTTGTTACTACTTCCTTGTAAGGAGAAGGGAAATGGGAATATACTAAGGTAAAACGGTAGTTAAATATTTTAAAATCCATTGCTATGTGATTGAAATTCATTTCTTTGCATGGTCAGGAGTTAACAAAATGAAGAGGAATTCAGAGGCTATTTGCAGAAAATCCAAGATATACATGTTGTCATGTAAATATCTTTAATATACGCTATTTTAATCAAAATCGCTTTTTGAGAAAATATGCCACAAAATGTCTCTGTTTCCAGAATCAAATCTTCTTTCAAGGTCTATGGAAGCCGGGTAAGTTTCTAAGTTAAAATCTCTGCGCTTTACAATTATCTATTTAAGAAAAAATATATTATCTGAAGTTAAATGACGACAACTGAACACACTTTGTTCTTCTTCTTCCATAATGGCATCTGCGGGTAATTATTTTTAATCTTTCATCAATATTTCCGGAAAAAAGCTTAAATTGTGTATTAAGCGACTGTTCCCTCTATAATTTTTACAGTTCCTCCGATTTCCTTTCCTTATTTTTCCTTTCATTATAATGAAATACATTTTGGCTGTCTTCCAGCTTTCCGAAATTGTATATTTCTTTGAAATGTCATTAAATAAGTGAAGTAGTTCATCTTGCAATATAATACTTCGATATTAAGAGAGTTTCATTTGAATTCCATCATATCCTGGAAACTCGTTGCTATTTCTTCTTGCTCTTTTCCTTTTTAAACCTCAAATGACGACTTCGTTAATTTTTTGACTTCCCCCTACTATATATATATATATATATATATATATATATATATATATATATATATATGTGTGTATGTTTGTGTGTGTGAAACTATTGAGCAAAGATCCAGAATATTATCATAGTTAAAACGTCCTCTTTACCCCTTATAAGCATATAACCCTTGCGGTACTCCTAAGAAGTGATGAAAAACCCCTGATACAAAAATCGATATAAAAGAGATCTCTAGTGATAGAGGCTTGTGTGTGGGGCTGAGCGAAGGTGGGTGCGTTCAATCTGGAAGTGTTAGGGACCCCAACCATTGGTAGGAGGAAAAGGATCGGGAGCACAGGTTGCGGAAGACGGGGCACTTTCGCTGTCAGTAACTTTACCTTTACTTTAACAAAACCTTCACACGTAACGTCATTATACACAAATGGATAAGTGTAACTATTGCTAAAAACGTTAAGAATCATTCATTTGCATAGACAGACAATGTAAATTTCAAATTATAGACGAAACATTTAATGCTACGAAAAATAATTCTTTGATATAAGCTCTATAGTTGGTTGAGCATTCATTCGTCACAGAGGCTCTCAAACATATATTTTAATTACTTAAACCATACCGCCTATGCTGAAAAAAAAAATTATGTGCTTCATTCACATGACTTTCTCTACCTATTCTGCAACAAATTATTCTTCTCTTTACTTCATGCTAATCGAGATAAACATTGGCAAATACGTGCATTAATTATATTAATTAGTTACTTCTGAGAAGAAGGAAATAAGGGAATACACAGTTTAAAGTGAAAGCGATAGCCAAATATTTTAAAAGCCGGTTCGACGTTATGCAATTAAATTCCCTTCTCTTTGCATAAACAGGATAAAAAGGTAAATGAAAATGACGACCTCCCATTTGAGAAATATATAATTATCGAAAACTTTAAAACCAATAACAAGGAATATCTTGGAAATAATTATCTCTACAAAAGTAACTAGATGAATAAAATAATAAATATATATGACAACTTTTGTGTTCTGTGTTCTAACATTGCTCTACACATGTTCTGTGAAGTAAGCTTTTATATTTCTCTTACCGCTTACCGGTTATACAAAGGCCATTCACAATGAAGAAAATTCAGAGGTCATTCCTAACAAACTCATGATATACATTTTACTTGTCATATAAATACTTTAATAGACTATTTTATTCAAAATCGTTTAAAGCCATTTTTGAGACAGTCGACCATTTTGAAAACTTTTCCATGTAAAAGTAGTTTGGTGTAGGGGATTTTCTTGATAATCTTTGTGTCGCAACCTTGGAAGATTCTAGACTTAAATAACAAGTGTGTTATTTAACCGACTTTCTAATTATGCTGTCCTTTGACTCACACACACACACACACACATACACACACACACTTACATACATACATACATACTCTCTCTTTCCTTCTCTCATCTCACTCAAAGAGACTGGAAGACACGCGTACCTTTTTATATAAATGCTTTTTATGGATTCAGGAACCTTCAAAACATGTATTTCTGCTGAATATCAAAATTTTGAATGGCGTACCATACCTTATCTACCTGCTCTGTACATACAGAGTATACATAGTTACTTGGTAGAGAAAATAAATATAGAACACAAAAGGGTTCCATTTAAAGTCTTGCTTGATGTAAGGCAATTCTACGAAAATATTGTCTGAGAATCGCTAAAGGTCACCTTACTAAGTTTAGTAATTTGTTTGGACTTAAAAGAATAACAAAGGTATTGAGAAATTCGAACTATTAATAATGGGTAGCTTGAAAATGGATTATGACACAAAATATCTGATGTTCTCAATTCACATGAGTTTCTCTACATCGCTGTAACAAATTATTGTTAAAAGCATATTGTTCTATCTACATTATGATAATCAAGATAAACATTAGCATAAATTCTCTTAATTACTAGCCTTTTTGTAAGTAGAAGCAAAATAAGGGAGAACACTAAGCTAAAAAGCGATAGTCAAATCCTTTAAAAGCCATGGTTGCCATGTGGTTAAAATCCGTTTATAACTTTTCATGTGAGAAAAGTTTAAGTATTTTAAATCTGAAACAAATAACAAGGAATACTTCAGAAATGGCCAATTCCACGAAAAAACGTATATGACATAAATTGTGTATTTTAAGGTGATCCACTTTTTTGTGTAGTAAGTTTTTGTCTATCTCTAACGGTTTTAAGTTACACAAAATTCCACAATATTCATTCAAATTAAAGAGAACTTTAGAGGGTATATTCGAGATATACATTGTGCCTGCTTTAAGCAAATATGCGGTATTTCAATCAAAATCGTTATAGCCATTTTTGAGAAAATCTAAATTTCCATGTAAATTGGGGTGGGGGAATTTTTCTCAAAATCTTCGTGTCGTATCCCCGGAGGATACTGAACAAAAATACCAACTTTGGTATTTTACCAACTTTTCGTTTTTGAGTTATCGTGTTCACAGGTACACGGACATAGGACACACACAGGGACCTTTTTTCTAAAAATTATTTTTTTGAATACAGGGGACCCTAAAATGTGCATTTTCGGCGAAATCTCGGTATCAAATTTTGAGTGTAATGCAATGCATTCTCTATAGACTATGTACATAGTAATTGTAGAGAAAGTAAACATATATTTGGAATAAACTGTGTATTGTAAAGAGCTGCATACCGGAGAGCCCACTGCCCCATATTTTCCTTGTACAGATATCCCTTCATTTGTTAAAATAGTTGCAATCCTCAAGCTATTTCAAGTTAAAAATCACCAGGGGAGCACTGGCGACAAAGAACTTAATTTTCCCTATCTTGTTATCAACTAATATTGCGAGCAGGTCGCGCACATTCCGAGTGGTAAAAGGAAGGCCCAGTTTTCCACTGGCGGGTCTTAACTTGAAATACCCCCTTGAGTTCTGCAACTCTTTCAACGCAGGAAGATATCTGCACACGTCAAATACGGGGCAGTTGGGCCACCTGGTATAAAGGGTAGTAGAGGTATGATCGATTTTGTTGAAAATCTTTGTGTGAAATTTTTGAAAGGCTATGTAATAACAATTCTGAATTTATCCGACTTTTCATTATTGAATTATGCTGTTCATAGACACTAATTGACATTTTCTAAGCTGATTTGTGTTGGATTCAAGGGTCCTCAAAACTTATATTTTCGGTGAAATTTCGGGTTTAAATTGTTCGGTGGAATGCAATGCTTTTGCTACCTTTATATGCGTATTACGGAAAGCAAATGAAACACCAACAAAAACGTTTTCAAAATACATTCATTCATGAGCCAGGCTTTATGTATGATTCTGATTACGAAAATTGGCATTACTATTTTAAATTCCATTGTAGTTTAAAGAAAAATGGAAAATTTTCGGATTTTAGCTAAAATGTTGCTACTTCCTTCGTCGCGACCTGTTTATTCTTGACACCAATAATAAGCAATACGAGTATCTGCTATTCTTCCCTCATCCAATCACATCCATTGCTCCTATACTATTTCAGCTACTTCTGCCATCTTGACTCGGGAATTAAGGAACAGATGAAAGTATGAGTAGATAGTATCATTTCGTTTCCCTGCCATAGTGATGCTTCTTACTAGATTATATTTCTAAGTATACCGCTCAAAAACCTGAATCATCACCGTTAAAACATTGTGGCAAACATTCTTTAGTAAAAGTTTACTTTGGTACAGGACGGATTTCTGGCTTTTTTTTTCTAAAAAAAAACTCTAATTTCAAAAACCTTTAGAAATAGTTTTCAGAAACTCCATTTCTACTTTCTCTATATGTACTATGTACATAGTGTATAGAGAAGGTATTGTATTCCACCCAAAAATTTAATACCGAGATTTCACCGGAAATACAAGTTTTGGGTCCCCCTGAATAAAAAAAAAGCATTTTCAGAAAAAGGTCCGTGTGTGTGCGTGTGTGTGTGTGTTGAATACCAAACTTGGTATTTAAGTTTGGTATCTTCCAAGGATGCGACACGAAGATATTCAATAAAATACCCTCACCCCCAACTACCCTCTACATGGAACTTTTTTCGAAAATTCTGAATTTCTTAAAAATGCTTCTAACGATTTTGATTAAAACATCGTACATTAAAGATATTTATCTGACAAATAACATGTATATCTTGACTTTTCTGGGAATAGCCTCTGAAGACTACTTGTTCTGGATTGTTAGGAAACCGTAAAAGAGAACAAAAGCTTACCACACAAAAAATATAGAGCACGTTAAAACAACCAATTTATGTAATATACATTTTTTTTCGTGGAGTTGATCGTTTTTTACATGTTCCTTGTTTTTGGTTTCAGCTTTGAAAAACATACTTTTCTCGCACAGGAATTTGTCAACTCCTGTCCGTACAAACAAAGGAACATCAGTCACATAGCAACCAGTTTTTGACTATCACTTTAACCTACGGTACTCTCTTATTTCGCTTCTACTTACAAGGAAACAAGTAATAAGACTATTTCTACTAATTTTTTGTCGATTAGCATGAAATAAATAGAAGCATAAGCTTTTTAACAATAATTTGTTACAGAGACGTAGAGAAAGTATATGAATGGAACACATCAGATTTTTACCCCTTCTTTCGGGCCAGTTCCTATCGTAACCTAACCTCGACGAAATCTCGAAATCAGAGGAATCTGTAGTTCGTGGCGGCTCACTATGGCTCGCTACGGCCTTTGTACGCCTCATATTTGCTTTTCAAAAAACATTTAGAAAACATAAGATCCATTCAACTTTAGTTTACTTTAATATATCGACTGATACAATAATCAACTGCTTTCCTTAGGTTCATTTTACATTTGAACAAATACTCTTAAGTAACCACTTATGTATCCGTGCTTAATAAATAGCTCAATAGGACGACTCTGAGGTCAATTCAATGCCCTGAAAATAACTCAGCTCACATTCACTTTCACATGGGCACAACATAATGGCCATTGTTGTTTCCTTTCCAATACACAGCTGTTAACCAACTCAAAATATCAAATTACATGATCAAATCATCGAATATTATTGGCCACAGCTTTGGCTCAAACAATTTGACAGAACAATTATCCAATGAGATCGATCATACCTTCCGAATCACCTATTGCTGTGGCTTTTTCTAGTAAGACACGAACATATGCTAAGTCCTAGAAATTAGTAAACACTTTTAATATTAACTACTCAAGAACCGTGCAAATTCTAAAAACAATCCAAATAGAATTATAGCTCAAAATTAAGCGTAAGTACACTTGGAAAAATTCATAAATCCACTCTGAAGCTAAACCAAACTTTGAATTCTTTTGGCTTTCTCTCATGGTACGTAGGTAGAGAAAGTATTACATTCCACCCAACATTTTGATAACGTGTGTGCCTGTGTTTTCCTGTGGCAGAGTGTTCGTGTATCTGTGAACACTATAACTCAAAAACGAAAAGTCAGTAAAATACCAAACATGAAAAACATTTCAAAATTTATGATTTTCTCAAAAATGGATCTAACGATTTCGATTAAAATACCGCACATTAAACAACATATTTACATGATAAATAATTTGTATATCTAGAACTTTCTGGGAATAGCCTCTAAAGATCTCTTCATTCTGGATAATTTTGCTGAATTTTGCATAATTGGTAAACCGTAAGAGATAGACAAAAACTTACCTCATGAAAAATGTAGATTTCGTTAAAGCACACAATTTATGTCATAGCTTTAGCTAGTATACTCCCTTATTTCGCTTCTTCTAACAAGGAAACAAGAAATAAGACAACTTCTCGTAATGCTTATCTCGATTAGCATGAAGTTGATAGAAGAATAAGCGTTTCAAGAATAATTTGTTACAGATATAATAAAGAAAGTCACATGAACTGACTAATCAGATTTTTTTCAAGGAAAATTCAAAAACATGCTTATTTCCTATCCGTCTGAAACAGGACGCGGACGCCATGTTTTAATTTTGATCAGCAAAATGGATTGTTTTTAAATCTTATTAATCACAAAACAACGAATAAAGGAAAAGACAAAGCCAATTTCAGCGTCGTCATGCGAGTTCATATTTCTATTGTGTTTGCAAGCATACCTTCGCAATAATTTAGGATAATACCACAGAAATTACTTTAATTGCGTAATGTTGTTTACAATTATCGCAGGCAAACTCCGTGCCCAGCGATTTAATGCTGCAGACCTTGGATAGCCCCTAATGAGAGTTCATCTCCCGCTCCACAGAACACTAATAGCGCTCTTGAGCATGTTACTATTTTGTTTCTTACTCACAGCTTTCTTTACACAACGTGACTTGCATATGTATTTGATCGAGCCAAGTGGCTCAGGCGTTACGTCTGGGACTGGCATTCGGGAGGTCGTGGGATCGCTCTCTGGCCCATGAATTTGAATAGCTTTTTTTAACTCCTTTTTTATATGTTTACCATTAATTATAAAAATAAACCGATTTTGGTAAGATTAGGATTTTCTTGGGTCACTAGGCAAATATTGGAGAAGATTCTTCATCCCCCCAAACTTCCTATCCCTTCATTTCATTCCAACCGGACTCTTTCAGGGTTGTAGTACGTGTCGACGAGGGGTGAGTAGAGGTGATGTGCTCTGTAAATGCAGCTCTTGGCGGCGGGCTGGCGTTAGTGGTTGTCTGCGGACTCAGATGGTCTCACCAGGACGCGACATTGCAGATTCTAGTTCAGTTTTAGATTTGAACTCTGCCATTGGTCGATTGAACAACATGGCTGCTGATGCGCAAGCAGACAGAATGGACGGAAGACTGTGCATTTCGCATTGGAAAGAAGAGCTGATTTTCAGAAAATCTATTTTTACCCCTAGCCTCGATAAAATCTCGAAACCTGTCGTTCATCTGTCCCGTGGCCATATTGTCTCCGTAACCAATAGGAAACGCTCAGTCTAAAACTGAACTAGAATCTGCAACTCGCTAACAGGACTGAGCCACGGGATTCTAGCGCTCCCTGCATCGAGATGAAGAACTGTTTGTGAACTGTTAGGACTCTACATGAAGGGTCTCTCCCTCTCCGGATGTCGGCCGACCACTGATATTACACTCATCTCATCCTTCCTCCAGGGTCTGACGTACAATAAGCCCACGGCTGCAGTGAGGAATACCCCTCTGTAACGAGATTGCAACATAAATCCCATAAATCGCAGCCGTTATTGCTTTTTCTACTGCTTACATTTGGTAGAAGAAGCACTGTTTTCCATTCAAAGTTTCCAACAAAATTTGGTTAACCCAAGTAACATTCCTATGCACGCCTGTCGGATCCTTGAACAACATAACTCAGAATCTCTTCAAGGAACACTGACATTAAGCCTCATTGTTTCTGTATCTATTTGAAGTACTTTTTTCAAGGTATAGTATTTCAAGAAAAAATGTTATAATAATTGTTGTTAAAGCATATTTTAATTACTTTTTAATTATATGTTTTGTTATTTTTGACTTCTTGTATTATCAAGGAAATTTTCCATATTTGGAAATTTAATTCTAGGCACTAGTATGCTGGGGCATAAACTCAAGACTGCTGCCCTGTGCTACTGCTTGCTACTAGTATAGAAACACGTATTGCTACCTTTAGAACAGACTCTCAAATTATTTTGAGATGACAACCGCAATGCCGACTTACAATGTTGTAAGTACTTTAGATCCAGGATTCATAGTATAGCCCACTATTATGATCAATTGGTATTGGAATAATTGTTTTTTCACACATAAATAATTTGAGATCACATTGTGGTTTACCGGGAAACATGCGAGTCAGTTGAGAAATGCAATGCTATGCCGGCATGCTGCCATGGTAGCTCAGTGGCAGAGCAACCGGCTAGAAATCGGTAGATCCGTGGTTCAAATCCCGGGTATGGTATTGAATTGTTCAGTCTGACTCTACCTACCCAACTCCTGTCTTCACACGGCTTGTGTGGAAAAAAAAAAACAATTATTCCAATATATTGTATTCCTTTATTTCCTTTGTAGAAAGAAACTATATCGTAATAAAACCATTTCTGATAATGTTTAGCTTGATAAGTCTGAAGTAGATAGAAGAATAAGCTTTTATAAGAATAGTTTGTTGTAGCATAGTAGAGAAAGTCATGTGAATGTAAAATATCAGCTTTTTATAAAAAGTCCGCGCGTGTGTGTGTTTGTGTGTGTGTCATGTGTGCCCGTCCATGTGTTGTGAATAGGATAACTCAAAAACAAAAAGTTGGTTAAATGTATAAATCTATCATAAGTTTCAAATTTTCCAAGTATACGACACTAAGGTATACGCTCCAAACAACCTATTACACCAGGCTGTTTCAACTCTACTCCTTTGAGTCGAAACACTCACCAACAAACCTCTGAGCTAGGCTGGATGTGGAGTATGATAGTCAATACCTCACTAAGCGAAGGTCATAGCACAAGGTTTGTACTTGGACTCACTGCATTCAAACTAATAATAGTTTTCCTTAAATTCTCAGGCATATGGATGCCCTTGTGATTAAGTTAGTAACTTGATGATCTTTGCGTTCAGACCTACTGGAACAGCTTGATTTACATGGAATATTTTTCGAACTTTTTGATATTCTCAAAACTGACTCTAATGATGTTGATTAAAATATTATTTACTAAAGATACTCATATGGCAAATAAAATGTATATATTTAATTTTCCACGAATAGCCTGTAAAATCTTCTTCATTCGGAATGTCTTTTATATACTCCTATATAACTTTAAGCGTTAAGTGATACACGAAAATGCAGAGTTCTTTAAAATACACTGGATTCCAAATAACGTTATCGTGTACCACAAGCTATTTTCGAGTTCAAATTGTTCAATACTTTGTCATTCTTTTAAAGTACTTTGCACATTCAGTTGTATCTTGCGATGAGCAAATATAGGTTTAGTATTATTCATTCATTCAAAAAGCTATAGATTTTAACCATATTGATAAAGCTATTAGTAAACTATTTTTAAATCAATGTTGCTTCATCATTTATACTTTTCCTAATTGTTTCATAAACTAACCTTTAATACATATTGCATTTTGCTAAAAATAAGAACAGTTTAACAACACCTCTTTTAATAAAAATTGCTAGTGCATTCTTCCAAACAGTATAGTTTTTAAAGGCCAGCATATAACGCCCAGTTCTTAATCATTTGATTATCGCTATTCCCTTTGTATCTAATACGCAATGTGTAAAACATTTATTTCTGCATATCTTTATTTGAATTAAAATGAAGATGTAAAAATAAACTTTCCAATGAACACTTTGTATATACACTAATAAACGATAGGGGGTAGAACAAATCATATGAATGTAACACCTCAGAATTTTTTTTACAAAATGATGGATGAAGGTTCTAAAACAGCCGCATATGGTATGTGTAGATGTATAAATGGTAGCACCGTTTTTCATAAATAACAACAGATTTGTGGGTGTCGATAATTGTGGATCAAAAGCAATTGTAAAGTAATATACCCTGCCATTACAAGCCTTATTATGCAAGTTATTAATATTTATGCTCAAAACTGAAATTTGTTATCATAGTTTTCGGAAGCTAATAACTGGCCATGGTAATCGTATTTCTCACCCGTAACAAAATATTAGGTCAAGCATCTGGCATAAAATTTGTTTTTCATTAGACTAGTAATTTTACTAGCTATAATTTATATTGAAAAAACATTGAACGCCGTAGGGACAATGACACAAAATAAAATTAGCTGTAAATTGTTTACACTAGGAAAGGCAAATGTAGAGCTTAATATGCACCAAGGTGCCTCTTATTATTATTATTATTATTATTATTATTATTATTATTATTATTATATTGCAAGGATAATATAAGGAAAAGACTTTACATTCTGATAATAAATAACTAAACAATAAGAAATTAAACCTAAGCCATATATTTTAAATCCCTTAATTATTAAAATATGAGATAATACTCTTTATAAGATTGGATAATAGCTACTGCAGATTCTAAGGTTAAAAGTAGAATTTGTGTAATAATTAAAAGGGGTAGAAGGAAGGTTTTATTGTGTTGCATGAAGATGATGGTGATGCCAGTGATGGCAATGACAAATGATAATTGCTTAGCTCAAATAAATTATGTTTACCCTATGGTTTCTTATTCACCAGAGAGAATAGATTATGTTTGGGAAACACATTGTTTTTTTTAAATGATTTTAATACCTTTTTAAAGTGAGTTGAGCATATTATTTGTGATATGAATGGTGCAATTTTTAAGATTGCTCACTCACATAGTTTGACTTCCAAATCCGGATTTTGGTCCTAAGTCTGAACCATTTTCAATGGTTTTTGTTGCACGCTGTCGGAGAGTCCAAAAAACATACTTACTTGCCTGCCTGTCTACACATACATACATACACACATACACACATACACACGTACATACGTACATACGTACATACATACATACATATATACATACATACATACATACATACATACATACATACATACATACATACATACATACATGCATACATACATACATACATACACACACACACACTTAAATACACACGTCACACATTTTTCTCTATTTATATTAATATGCATAAGCTGTATTCTATACCTTCACTAGCAGGAAAGTACAATGTAGATGGTAGGTAGGTATTTATTCTATCCACAAATTCGATACGGAGATTTCACTAGAGGAACCTAAAGCAAAAAATAGAAAACTTTTTATGTCTTTCTATCTGTGGAAAGCATAATGTAAAAATCTGATGTGTACCATTCACATGACTTTCTCCATATAACCGCAATAAATAATTCTTAAAAAGCTTATAATTCTATTTACTTTGTGCTAATCAGATAAAAAAATTAGCAGAAAAAGTCTTATTTCTCGCATCCTTGTAAGTAGAAGCGAAATAAGGGACAACCGTAGGTTAAAGTGATAGTCAAAAGCTGAAGCTGGTTGCTATGTCAATGAAGTTCCTTTGTTTATATGGATAGGAATTGACAAGTTCCTGTATGAAAAAAGTATACGTTTTTCATAGCAGAAACCAAAAATAAGGAATGTCACAAAAACGACGAACTCCACGAAAAGAATGTATATAACATAAATTGTGTTTTAATGTGCTCTACATTTTTTGTGCAGTAAGTTTTTGTCCATCTCTTACGGTTTAGCAGTTATTCAAAATTTAGTAAAATTCATCCAGAATAAATTACTCTTCAGAGGCTATTCCCAGAAAATTCAAGATATACATTTCATTTGTCAGGTAAATATGTTTAATATCCGAAATTTTAATCAAAATCGTTAGAGCCATTTTTGAGAAAATCAAAATTTTCGAAAAAAGTTCCATGTAAAGGGTAGTTGGGGGTAGGGGGATTTTTCTCAAAATCTTCGTGTCGTATCCCTGGAAGATACTAAACTTAAATACCAAGTTTGGTATTTTACCGACTTTTCGTTTTTGAGTTATCGTGTTCACAGACACATGGACACACGGACACACGGACACACGGACACACACACACACACACACACACACACACACGGACCTTTTTGTGAAAATGCCTTTTTTGGATATTGGGGACCCTAAAACATATATTTCCAGTGAAATCTCGGTATCGAATTTTTGGTGGAGTGCAATACTTTCTCTATACACTATGTACATAGTGCGTATGGAGAAATTAAAAACGAAAAGTTAAATTTAACTTCAGTTTTTTCCAAGAATGCGACACGAATATCTTCAGAAAAATTCCCCACCCCAATCTTTTACATGGAAAACATCTTTGGAAATTTTCTATTTTCTAAAAAAAAAAAAAAAAAATGGCTCTAAAATTTTGATTAAAATACCACATATTGAACATATTTACACAGCAAATAAAATTTATAGCCTCAATTTTTTGGCAGTAGCTCCTCAAATTCTCTTCATTCTGAATGAATTTTGCCTAACTGCCAAACGGTACGGGATAGACAACATTTTACTACGCATAAAACGTAGATTTCGTTAAAACACACAATTTATGCAACATCAAGGCTTTTTGTAGTTATTTTGGAGATATTCCTTGTTATTCGTTTCAATTTTAAGATACACTCCTCTTAAATGGGAAGTCCCCGTATTTTCATATCTCTTTTATTTCAGATGTGCCCATGGAAAGAGAACCGGATTTCAATGACAATCGCATAACGATGGTTTTTAAAGCATTTGACAATCGCTTTAACCTAGTGCAATCCCTCATTTCCTTCCTAATTATAAGGATCTTAAATATTAAGACCATTTCTGCTAATGTTTATTTTGATTAGCCTAAAGTAGATATAAGAATAAGATTTTGTAACAATAGTTAGTTGGAGAATGGGTAAAGAGTGTCGTGTAAATGGAACACATTCGTATTTTTTATTAGAGTGAATTATATACTCACGGGAGACATTTTGTAGAGCCAAGGTCACGACAGTTCCGCTGAACGAGCAACAGTCTCTTATTTTATGCCCATTAACTGTATCTACAGCAGTCACACGTTACAAAAGAGTTATCCCGTTTTATATACCTAATGTGGATCTTTTTGCTTTGCTACGTATATCGTGTTTTTTCTCATTAATGTGCACGAAGGAGTAGAAAACAAGGATAATCATGAAAATGACAGATGGCAGCAGTTGTCCTTAACAAAGGTACATTCAGTCAAATAGAAAAAGAAAAAAAAAAAAACAAAAAACAAAAAAACTAACGATTATGCTTTCTTGACACAAAAAATAACTTATTCCTCTAGCTGCATCTCAGAATTATGATGTAAGCCATATATGATTGTTGACGATTCTAAACAGACATCAGTGGTGGATGAAACTTTACATGAAACATTAGTTCGAAGATATGTTTTATTTTGTTAAACCCAGCGTGTTTCTCTGCTTAGAATCGCATTTGAAAACGTCAATAATCCTCATCTACTATATTATTCAGTATTATAAAGGGAGAACGTTTCTAGACTTTGGGTGATCTCCAAATCCACTAAAATTATTTCAATAATCCTTTCACTACCTATATGGAGAGAAACTATATATTTTTCCACTCTATCAGGTGGCCCAACTGCCTCGTATTAGGTATCAGCAGATATCCCTTGGTGCATTAAAAAACTGCAGAATTCCACTGGAATTTTCACGTTAAAATTCATCGGTGGAGAACTGTCCAGAGCGATCTTCGTTTTACCCCTCGCAATAAGTGCCCCCACCCACCGTCTCCCTTGATAAGCAAGATTGGGAAAAGGACGGTCACTTTCGTAGGTTCTTTATTGGTGGGTTTTAACATGAAATATCTCCGTTGAATTCTGCAACTCTTTTAACGCACGAAGGGATATCTGCACACGTCAAATACGGAGCAGTTAGGCCACCTGATATTACAAACCCATTTCATTGAATATGCATAGCAAATGATACTCTTAACACTTTATTGTGAACTAGCAGGTAGATATTTGATTGCCTTCCAATAAGGCTTACTGGTTTATTTTAGGTGGGTTGTAGTGGTGTCGGTCGACGTCGTGGGTGGTAGTAGTAGTCGTAGTCGTGGTAGTAGTAGTTAGTGTTGATGGTAGTGGTGGTGTAGTGACAGTGGTGGTGGTGGTAGTAACGGCAGGGCAATAGTAGAGTATAACAGTGGTAGTAGCGGTAGTAGTCGTAGTAGTGTAGTAATGGTAGTAGTCGTGGTTGAGGTAGTGATGGTGGCGGTGATAGTAGTAGTGGTGGTGTAGTGGTAATGGTAGTGGTATTAGTGGCAGTGATGGTGACCGCCAGCAGTAGTAGTGGTGGTGTAGTGGTAATGGTAACGGTGGTGGTGGTAGTGGTAATGCGCCAGGTTTGAACCTGTAATTTTGGGTTTTAGAGGCTAGTATGTTAACCACTATACCACTTAGTGCGACCACTTTAAATGGGTAGCTGCAAAAAATATTCATTTCAGGGATTTTTTTTAACACTGTTATCAAGAAATAATATTGGTACGATTTTAACAAAACTGGCACACTTGAATTTTCGTACATGGCAAAAAATAAACATTTCAAAAACTAACCCTACCCTATTTTAATCCTCTTATGTAGAAAGCTGCAGTCTTTAGCCCAGTCAAATTCTTATATAACTAATAGCATCTGGAAAAACTCCAAAAAGACTACTTCAAGCCCCATTTTCATTTCTGTATGAGCTTAGTTTTTAAAAACCTTAACCTTATTTACAACCAACCCTTTTATATAAATCTGCAACACACGGCCAATTAGGGCATAAATTAGTACGTTTACACTAAAATATTTGGTGAAGACATAGCTTGTCTTAAACATATTACGAGAATCATACTCAGATATTCATCTTCCTATTCTGTAATATTTAACGAATCAGGGAAAAACGTAGAATGTGTATTTTTAAGTTCAATGAACATAATAAGCTCTTCAGAATGTAACCCATATTTGAATTCAACACTTTACTATAGAATGCATCGGTGGCATGTCGGGTAAGACAATAAGTTATAAATAAGGTGGCTGATTACTGCTGACAAAATAAACCAAATATAAATTATTGCGAGATCTGCTGATTGCACAGATGCGATAGTTGATCAAAAGATATCTGCACGTTACAATTAATAGGCTAAAAATCTAATAAGTAATCTAAGGAATAGAACATAAATCACAAAGTTCAACATATGCTTTAAACCAACTGGATTGCACTGCCATTTATAATGCCTGCAATTAAACAAATATTATGGCTTTCAAAGGAAAGAAATGCCTTATTAGCAACTGTTAATATACAAAAATTTAGTTTTTTTTTATTTCTAATATTGGGGTAAGATTTTAGTATTAAATTTGATTAGTATATTGTGATGAAATTGAATAATCTCTAAGCCATTTGTGGGATAATTAGGGAACGAATAGAAAGGAAACAAACTAAGGTCCACAAAGTAACAACTGTACCTATATGGTTTGAAATCAAAGATAATAACAACAACAAATAAATGAAAATAAAATAAAGGATTATTCATTCAGTCTACGGAGATGAAATTACTATTATTTTAAGATGAAATAGAGCTGATAAAGTAAGAAATGTAACTATAGATTCTAATATACTTTCAAGTAGTGTTAAGAATGGTAAAATGAAAAGAACCGATAGAATGACAGTCAATAGATTACCCAAGAATATATTAAGCATCTGGGAGGAGCAATTCAGTGGTCCTGGGTGGCTTGATATTATGGAAAAGGTATTTTCACATAATCTCTGAAAGGAACAGAAGGAAGAGTAGGAGAAGGAGCAGGAGGAGGAGGGTGGGGGGGGGGGAACATAGAAAGGAAAAGGTTTTACTGTGCGGAAGAAAATATTTCAAAGTTTACAACTATCCTACTATCCAAAATATCTCATATGCCTTTATCAATTTTTAATGAAGAACTTTTTATAAAATCCTAGAAAGGGTATTATACTTTGTAAAATCTGAAGGAAATTTAATGAAGCTTGTAGAAAACTGTTTTCGCCTATGCTATGTTACCTTAATAAATTATCAACTTTTTCATATTCAAAAAGCAAATGTCTCTCCTTTAGCTAAAAGGCTTGTGCAGCCTTTTCTTACCGTCCATTACTCACTCTCCTTAATGCAGAGAAATGGTTTCGCATACGTAGGCTTGTGTTCCTAATTGAACCTGTTACACATGCACTTTGTTAATAATCATGCTGGAAATTCCTTCTTTCTGAATAGGAAGGGAGCGGACCGTGAAGTAAATAACTAGATTGTTGTCCTGCACATTGTTATACTTTGCCAAGTAATAAATGAGTCGGAAAAAGAAAGTAGTGAAACTCCACGAATTAAAATTCCCTAAATTACACGAATGGCAAACTGCTACTTTCACTTTCCAAGCGACATGTAAACAAATGTTTGAAGAATCAAGCAAAGAATTGCGGTCTCTTTATAGCAGCAATGTCAATATTTTCACTTTTATCGCCCCTTTCAGCAAAGAAAAATCTCTACAACGTGCACGCAGATCTTGAAGAGTATTTTATGAATGAGACAAATGACAACAGAGTTGTATATTTCAGTTTTAATCAGCTAGGAATCTCCAACAATCATTTTCATTTCTTGAATTGAGCATAATGTCTCCCATTATTCTCAGAGTAAATTAAAAATATGACTCAGAAAGTGATAAAATGGTACTTTAATGACATTTTAAATGGTAACAGATAGCTTGGCAAAAAATCACATAAAATCTGTACTTAAAAGATTGTAAAGAAATTATAAGTAAGTCTTTACTATCTCTACACGTACAATGTGCATAGTATAGAGTAGATATTGTACTTCACACTAAATTCGATACCGATATTTTACCGGAAATATATGTTTTGAGACCTCCTGAATACAAAACACTTTTATAAAAATTTCAGTGTATGTGTATTTGTCTCTGTGTCAAAAAGTTTGATTTTCTCAAAAATGTCTCTAGCGATGTTGATTTAAATACTGTATATTGAAGTTATTTATATCTTGTATTTTCTGAAAATACCCTCCGAAAATCTTTATATTTCTAATAACTTTTGCATAATTGGTAAACTGTAAGAGATAACACAAAATCTTAACACACAAACAATGTAGATCTCGTTAAAACACACAATTTAGGTCATACATTTTTTTTGTAGAGTTGACCATTCTAGAAAATTTCTTGTTATTGTTTTCACTTTTAAAATACTTAAACTCTTCTCAGACGGGAACTTGTCTATTCCGGCCATGCAAAAAAAAAAAAAAAAAAAAAAAAAACGATTTCAGTCCCATAGCAACCAGCTTTTAAAATATTCGACTATCGCTTTAGCCTAGTGTATTCCCTTATTTTCCTTCTACTTCCAAGAAAGCAAGTTATGAGACCATTTCTGCTAATGCTTATCTCGATTAGCATGAAGTAGATAGAATATTTTTAATAATAACAATAATTTCCTCCAGAGATGTGGAGAAAGTTGTGTGAATAGAGCACATAAGATTTTTTAAGGTAGTAATCTCACTTGATTTTTATCTTATAATGTTACGGGTGATGAAGTTTTCTAGAGAAAATAAAAAGGCGAGCGAGATTTAATCAGACTCCTTCATGAATAAAATATAATAAAGCTGTTATTTAACATGATGAAATAGTTATATTTACTTTCAATCTTACAGAACAGTCGCTTTATTTCCCAAACCAGAACGCATATTTGCGTGCTCCGCGGGCTATCTATTTCACTAGGGGTTTTCCACTTGCGTTGCATACTCATGATTAGTTCGAACGTTCATACAGAAACCCAGCAAAACGCAACTGAGCTCATTGTCCTGCTACGCAAAGTGTCTCTACTGTGTTGACAACTTTCACAGAAAAGGAATGACTCCAACACGAAATCTGAAATATTCATGCAGTTGAGTTGTAAAAGAATTTGGGAGTGAATATTTTACTGTAACTGCTAACAGGACAGAGTATAACTTATATCAAGTAGAAATAAGCGGTAGGTTAAATGAGTAATAACCCCAGATTAAAAAAAACCGGAATCGTTTATTTTCTCTTTAATGTATACAAATGTAAAAGATATTTTATTTTTATATGTTGGTAGAGTGTATGATGACACTTCCTTTCAGTTTTCATGTTAATAATATGTTGTCTTTGCTTGGCAACTAGTTATTTTCTCTACACGTACTATGTACATAGTGTAAAGAGAAGATATTGCACTCCACCCAAAAATTCGATACCAGGATTTCACCGGAAATATATGTTTTAGGGTCCCCTGTATCCAAAAAAAAGCATTTTCAGAAAATGGCCCGAGTGTGTGTGTGTGTGTGTGTGAGTGTGTGTCCGTGTGCCTGTGAACACAATAACTCAAAAACGAAAAGTCGGTACAATACCAAACTTGGTATTTAAGTTTAGTTATCTTCCAGGGATGCGACACGAAGATTTTGCAAAAAAGATCACCCCACTCCAGACTACCCTTTACATGGAACTTTTCCGATTTTTTTTATTTTCTAAAAACTGGCTCTAACGATTTTGATTAAAATATCGGATATTAAAGATATTTACCTGAAAAATAAAGTGTATATCTTGAATTTTCTGGGAATAGCCTCTGAAGATTACTTTATTCTGGATGAATTTTACGGAATTTTACATAACTGCTAAACCATAAGAGATGGACAAAACTTACCACACAAAAAATGTAGAGCACATTAAAACACACAATTTATGTCATGTATTTTTTTCATGGATGTGATCGTTTTTGAGATATCCCTTGTTTTTGGTTTCAGCTTTCAAAAACTTATACTTTTCTCATACAGGAATTTGTCAACTCCTGTCCATACAAACAAAGAAATTTCAGTCACATAGCAACCAGCATTTGACTACCACCTTAACCTATAGTACTTCCTTATTTTGCTTCAGCTTACAAGGAAGCAAGTAATAAACTATTTCTGCTAATTTGTTCTCGATTAGCATGAAGTAAATAGGAGCATAAGTTTTTTAACAATAATTTGTTGCAGATATGCAGGGAAAGTCATATGAATGGAACACATCATATTTTTTTTTATTTGCGTATGCATGTTCGTTTATCGTATTTCATGATGTCGGCAAAGTAGCTACGTTCGAACATAAAGTTCTGTGTTTTGTTAAACAAATATCCCTCAGAAACATTGAAAATGATAGAAGAAGCTTATGATGATGCAGCGATGAAGAAAACTCAAGTGTATGAATAGCATAAACGTTTCGGTCAAATTTTCGAACGCTGAAGATATTACTCTACATCCGAAAGGGCAATACGATCCGAAAATGGCTTCCAGGAGGCTTGCAGTCTCTTTACACGTTGTGACAGAAGAGTGTCACTGCGGAAGGGAACTATTTTGAAGGAAATTTTGTAGATTGCCTTATTGTAACTTGTTTATGTGTGATTTACAATTCCGGGGACTTTTTGAATGTGGATACCTCTTTGTTTTAGGAGTAATATTGAAACATGTTGCTTTAAGACTGTGGCCTATAGTCATACTCGTTTGATTAAAAATAATATAAATCTGTTTTAAGTAACAACAACGCTAGTATTCCTTTCTAAACTGCATTACCCAAAGGTACGGTACAAAGAATTCCAGGGGAGGCTTTACTTACATTTTTAAAGGTTTTTTTTTTTTTTTTCGGTCTCCCTAAACATACATTGCAATAAGAAAAGCGGTAACGACTTTACTGTGAAATATACATGTTAATGCAGCACAACGCTCATACACTGCGTTCACGTTAATTGCTGTGTTATCTTTTATCTATGCATACATACATCAATTTAAAACAAGGAACTAGGGCGTGAAGCATTTCACACATTTGCCAGATGTTTCAATAGTCGATGCAGCGAAGTGTGACCAAACATTATTCTTAAATTCAAACGGAGAAGAAAAAATTGGGCATAGAAGACATAAAAATCCTCAGCTTTTGAAAAGAACACAGTATTTTCATTAGTTTCTTTCTTGTTGTTATTCCATAGCACATAAGACTATCGAAAGTGAACATATTTTACATATTACCGGCATGGTATGTGTGTGTGTGTTTCTTGTTTAAATCTGAATGTCGATTTAGTTAATTTCATAAAGGAAATACTCGATATTCTTAATGTACCTGTTATGGATTCTTCTGAATATTTTTGCAGCTAATCCTCATTACTCCTTAGAAATGCAAATTCATAAATTACATATTCTATGTAAATCACAGACGACAATTTCCTTAATATTCAAGGAATCTTATGAACTCTACAATTATTTTATTCCATTTACTTAACAACCTTCAAAGTTATAGAAAACAAAACCGGGCTTGTAGGCCGTGGTCCACTGGGCTTCTCCCTTCGTTCCCCAGACGCTGCGTCTGCGGCAGGCATCATCAGTGGCGTGTACATCTCCGTGGTCTCTCAGTAGCGACTACAGTAGTCGCAGACGCAGGCGAAACGTCTGGGGAACGAAGGGAGAAGCCCAGTGGACCACGGCCTACAAGCCCGGTTTTGTTTTCTATAAGTGATTCTAACACCGGCCGTGAAAGCCTTCGAACTTTAATGAACCTTCAAAGTTGTTGAAATGTTGTTGTATAGCAGGCTGTTTCAAATCGACTCGTCTGAGTAAAAGTACACGCACGAACTGAACCACAAAACTCAGAGTAAAGCATGGTAGCCAATATCCAACTGGGCAAGGATATACCACATTAGTTCCGTCCTACCACTTCATTTCCAACACTTGCTGTGATTCAACTGTGACGATAGTTTGACGTGAATGCTGCGTTGTTACAGGTAGACCCCTGTGAGGCACGAATTACTCACTGATCTTCTGGCATGCATCCAAGAGCCTCTTGATAATCTAAAGCAAACACAAGGCATGCAAAAGATATCTGAAAAATGCAGTAACTTTAAACGATGTAATACTCTTTTGAACGCAATTATTTATTGATATAAAGAGATCGCAGTGTTCACATAATTCAAGAAATAGGAGGAAATGATTGATCAAAGATTACCTACCTAACAGGGACTTTTAATTATGTATTTTGAAAATGGATATATCAAGTGTAAAACGCGAATGCAGGTGACAAACCTCTAACAGACGTACCAGGTGGCCAAACCACTCCGTAGTTGACGCGCGCAGATATCCCTTCATGGGTTAAAAGTGATGCAGAATTTAACGGGGCTATTTCAAGTTAAAACATGCCAGGGAAGTGAACTGGTGAATCGTGAATTTTACCCCTCCCAATCAGCGGGACCCGCTCAGTGTCCACTGTCCAGTCGTGCCCGATATGTTGAGAGCCAAGTTGGAATAAAATTTGTTTCAGATTCACGTTGTACAGCAAGTTGAAATGGATCTAAGTTACTGGTTTAATGTTGCAGCGTCAATTTGAAATATACATTTATTTATAGCCTCGACGTTGAGCGTGTCAATTTGGAATGGCTTTTATTACGGCCCTATACGCTGCGGAATATTAGGATGCGTTGTTGTGCGTTATAAGCGTTCTTATAAGAGCGACGTAGATTTCGATCTCCTGTATTTATTCCTCTGTGTTGAACATGGACGAGAATTTGCATTCAACGGTTTAACAGCCCTACCCAATAATGACTAAGTTCTTTAAGTCATGCAGATCGTACATTTTTGTAGCTCTTCTTGTTATATGAGTATTATAATATCTGTAATAATAATTACATAATCCTCTTGAAATTCAATAATTAATTTGCACGTTTTAATTCGAAATAATACGGAGACATCAAGGTTTGTATGCACGACATGATTAACGAAGTGAGTCCATTCAGAACAGAAGTCAAATTACTGGTGTACTGATTAAGAACTGAACTATGACTTCTTGTTTACTGTGGTTATATGGTAATTTATTTATATGCAAGAATTACCTTTTGTTTAAATGATTCGTCAACATTTTCAGAAAAAGGTATGTGTGTTATGTGTCCGTGTGTCTGTGAACACGATAACTCAAAAGCGAAAAATCGGTAGAATACCAAACTTGGTATTTAAATTTAGTATTTTCAAGGGATAAGACATGAAGATTTTTAGAGAAACACTCTTACCCCAAACTACCCTTTACATAGAAAAAAATTCAACAATTTTGATTTTCTCAAAAATGGCTCTAACGATTTTGATTAAAATACCGTATATTAAAGATACATACATATACATGGAAAATAAAATGTATATCTTGAATTTTCTGAAAATAGCCTATAAAGACTTGTTTATTCTGAATGAATTTTGCTGAATTTGCGTAACTGGTAAACCGTAAGAGATACCAAAACTTACTTCACAAAAAATGTAGATCACGTTAAAACATACAATTTATGACATATACGTTTTCTCATTGAACTGACCATTTCTGAGATATTCCTTGTTATTTGTTTCAGATGTAAAGCACTTAAACTTTTCTCATACGGAAAGTTGGAAACTCCTGGCTCATCCACATGGTAATCGGCTGTTAAAAATATTTACTATCGTTTTAGCTTAGTATATTCCCTTATTTTCCTTCTACATACAAGGAACAAGTATTAAAACAATGTCTGCTAACGTTTATCTCGATTATCACAAAGTAGATAGAAGAATATGCTTTTTAACAATAATTTGTTTCAGCGATGTGGAGAAAGTCATGTCAATGGAACACATTAGAGTTTTTAAAATTGTTTCATTTATACAGGATGTTCTACTTATAGGTATAATAAAAGAAATAGCTATAACTTCTGAACTAATATGGAGATGTAACCACTTGCATCAAATAGTGAAAAACTGGGAATTTCTGTAAACCCATGGCTCCTTTTAGCTCATGAACCTCAACATAGTTACCATTAGTAGCATGGGAAGTGCCCAAACTGGTATTCAATCTCAACCAATGTATTATGAACCATATGTGGTGTAACAATGTGGACAGCAGTATAAACTCTCTATCGCAAGTCTGCCAAATCACGTATAGGTATCCAGTAGACCTGATTCTTAAAAAATTCCTACAGAGAAAAATCAGGTGGTGTCAGGTCTGGTTATTCTCTTTTGACCCATTTTTACTTTCTCCATACGCACTATGTACATAGTGTATAGAGAAAGTATTGCACTCCACCAAAAATTCGATACCGAGATTTCACCGGAAATATATGTTTTAGGGTCCCCAATACCTAAAAAAAGCATTTTCACAAAAAGGTTCTGTGTGTGTGTGTGTGTGTGTGTGTGTGTGTGTGTGTGTATATATATATATATATATATATATATATATATATATATATATATGTCCGTGTGTCTGTGAACACGATAACTCAAAAACGAATAGTCGGTAAAATATCAAACTTGGTATTTAAATTTAGTATCTTCCAGGGATGCGACACGAAGGTTTTGAGAAAAATCCCCCCACCCCCAACTACCCTTTACATGGAACTTTTTTCGAAATTTTTGATTTTCTCAAAAATGGCTCTAACGATTTTGATTAAAATTTCGTATATTAAACATATTTACCTGACAAATAAAATGTATATCTTGAATTTTCTGGAAATAGCCTCTGAAGAGTAGTTTATTCGGGATGAATTTTAGTGAATTTTCTATAACTGCTAAACCGTAAGAGATGGACAAGAACTTACTACACAAAAAATGTAGAGCACATTAAAACACACAATTTATGTTATATACATTTTTTTCGTGGAGTTCGTCGTTTTTGTGACATTCCTTAATTTGGTTTCTGCTATGAAAAACGTATACCTTTCTCATAAGAAACTTGTCAACTCCTATCCATATAAACAAAGGAACTTCATTGACATAGAAACCAGCTTTTGACTATCACTTTAACCTACGGTTGTCTCTTATTTCGCTTCTACTTACAAGAAAGCGAGTAATTAGACTATTTCTGCTATTTTTTTCTGATTAGCATAAAGTAAATAAAAGTATAAGCTTTTTAAGAATAATTTTTGCAGGGATATGAGGAAAGTTATGTGAATGGTACGCATCAGATTTTTACTTTCTCTATACGCACTATGTACATAGTGTATAGAGAAGGTATTGCACTCCACCCAAAAATTCGATACCGAGATTTCACCGGAAATATATGTTTTGGGGTCCCCAATATCCAAAAAAAAGCATTTTCACAAAAAAGGTCCGTGTGTCCGTGTGTCAGTGTGTCCGTGTGTCCGTGTGTCTGTGAACACGATAACTCAAAAACGAAAAGTCGGTAAAATACCAAACTTGGTATTTAAGTTTAGTATCTTCCAGGGATGCGACACGAAGAATTTGAGAAAAATTCCCCCACCCCAAACTACGCTTTACATGGAGCTTTTTTCGAAAATTTTGATTTTCTCAAAAATGGCTCTAACGATTTTGATTAAAATTTCGTATATTAAACATATTTACCTGACAAATAAAATGTATATCTTGAATTTTCTGGGAATAGTCTCTGAAGAATAATTTATTCTGGATGAATTTTAGTGAATTTTGAATAACTGATAAACCGTAAGAGATGGACAAAAACTTACTACACAAAAAATGTAGAGCACATTAAAACACACAATTTATGTTATATACATTTTTTTTGGAGTTCGTCGTTTATGAGACATTCCTTATTTTTGGTTTCCGCTATGAAAAACGTATACTTTTCTCGTACAGGAACTTGTCAACTCCTATCCATATAAACAAAGGAACTTCATTGACATATCAACCAGCTTTTGACTATCACTTTAATCTATTGTAGTCCCTTATTTCACTTCTACTTACAAGGAAGCAAGTAGTAAGACTATTTCTGCTATTTTTTTATTATTAGCATAAAGTAAAAAGAAGTATAAACTTTTTAAGAATAATTTGTTGCAGGGATGTAGAGAAAGTCATGTGAATGGTACACATCAGATTTTTCAGGGAGCAGCTCTGTCCAAGAATGTCCGAATTATGTTGGCAAAGTATGCTGGTGCCTCATCTTGCTGAAAAAAGGACCGAATTCTAATTCCACACCAAATATTCCATTTAGGGGAATCCCAGTGGTGTTGAAATACGACGTAAAGCTTTTCAGGCTCTCAGATACGAGAACTGTATCTGTTTACTTTTCCACGGACACGGAACGTTGACATCTGAGAAGTAGACTGGAGTTAGGAATGTATTGTCATCGACTACTTTTTACAGCGTTTTCGGCAACATTTTCTGGTGAAGTAATAACTTGTACCTTCGAAAAAGCAATATTTTGTGGAGCACTGTATGCATTGTTGTTGGTGGGATGTTCAGCCACACTAGCCTTTCGATTGGATTTCAAATATATCGCAAATACGCTTGACATTGCTTACGAACACTTCACGCTTGAAATGTTTGTCAACATTTGCCACAAAACTTCTTGTTTCTCTGAGCTGCCTGTCCCATTTCATTATTGACACGGAACGGCTTCCCTCGTTCTAATGTACTGATGACAAAACAGGCGCTGCACAAGAATTGCCGGTTTATGTTCTGCTAATGCTGATATACAAAACACTTTGCTCTGACGTTCACTCAGATAGATAACGTTATTTCACTGCTTAGGGTATGACCTGGTGACAGAGCTGTCAATGTAACAATACAATGTACAATATAATTAAAAGAAATAAATATTATTGTCAATATAATACCCTGTCAAGTCGGCTCTTTAGCGCGGTGGTAGCGCGGCTGCTTAACAAGCGGGAGACCTGGGTTCGATTTCCAGTGCCGGCGTGGGTCCGTGGTGCACTCAGCCTCGTGAATTCCCTGGGGGACCAATTGAGGAGCTACTTGATGGAGAAGTAGCGGCTCCAGGCCATGAGGACCGCATTAACCGGCCGTGGGGGTTGGAGGTGCTGACCACATCTCACTCTCAAATAAATACTGCACCCCATCCATGACATCTGTCATGGACCGAGATGGGGCACACAGCGGCAAGGTGGTAGACCAATGTTCCTTGTGAGCTGTCGTGCCATGGAGCTATTATAATACCCTGTTAGAATAACAAAACATCATTATATACTACTAAAACAATGATAATAATAATCATAATAATACAATATTAAAAGTTTTATAATACTAGAAATAATGCAATATTTATATATACTATCCGAATATAAATCAATCTTTAAAACTATTTACACTTTCAGACAAAATCTCCAGTAATTCAACAGGTAGTTTGTTCCATTCGTAATTGCTCTATTTGCGAAGGAAGATTTATGTATGTCAGTTTTCCGTTTTCCCTAATAGGCTCTAAAAATTGCGTATAACCTTGCCCGTCTGCTACGTTATTCTAGTGTTTACCAGGAAGTAGCAGTGCTAGTATGATTTTCGATTCCTTTTTTTCTATCTACAACAATTTTAGCTGCTCTTTTTTGAACTCTCTCGAGCGCCAGTTTTTGCCTAACCCGTTACGAATCCCAGCATACATGCTGATCGGTGAACGATCTGAAATGCATTCTGTCATGCAATGATCTGTGCATGCGCGCGATGCGTGACTGTTCTACACTTTAACACCAATGGATCAAAACTTCCCAACTTCCTCCTCTTTCATATAGTATGAAACTTAACCCATTTGTATGCATAGTTTTGAAATTATAAGCATTTCTTTTATTATACTTATAAGCGGCTCACAGTTATAATCCCCTTTAGATGTTATGATCTATGGGGGCTTTGACTTCAGAAACAACCAGCAGTGTTTTTTTCTCGCTGAGCTGATGTCTTTCATGTAATTGAACACACACTCATACTTCTAGACTCTATGTGAGATAGGGGATTATTCTAGTCAAATAAAATTTTCCCGGCCAAGGCAGGAATCGAACAGGATTTTTCTTTGATCTGTTTTAAACCTCACTTACTGTATATATGACCAAAATAAAACAAACAGAAATGAGTGTGCGGGAGGGAGAGAGACAGACTTTATCCTTCTTTTGTTTTTAATGAAACTGGTGAAATGATGATCATATGAGCCCTGGGTCATTGTTACTCGGCATTTTTTATTTATTTATTTAGTCTTAGAGAACACATCCTTTTTTTATTTTATTTTTTTAATTTACATACCAAACAGTATTTTTTTAAGTAAAGACTTCTATTCTTTTATTTTTTAATGTTGTTATTATTATTTTGTAATGGGATATTTATCTCTTTTGGGAGGTAGGAACTTTATTTATTTCAGAACCTCTACAGCACAACAGGCCAACAGAAAGAGGAAGATGCAAGATCTTGCATCCAAGGCCATTCAGGATCGATATAGGAAGAATAAGGTGTTCATAGCTTGTATATCCAGAGTTTAAAGGAGGCGATTCTGTTGTCGCGAATCACCCGCCACTTCTCTGCACACACAAAACTCCATAAAGCTGGAACCACACAGTCGTCTGGCATGTCTCAGGTACCTAGTATAGGTCTGTCCAAGGGTTGAAAAGCCACAACACTGACTACTCTTGTCACTGAAGCTGAAGCGAAGTTTCGCATGCTTTTCATCCATATTCATTATGCACGTAAGTACATGCGCGTGTTTTCTAATCTTTCTGTAAGATCAATTCCAGGAATGCATACTTTCATATTAACTTCACGCAAGTTTTCCACTCCAGTGTGTGGTATGGTGCTATGTCCTAGTCAGAAGTCTAATGCGCAAATGATTATTACTCACCATATAACAGTAACAATGAAATAAAAATGTCTGATGTGTTACATTCAAATGGCTCTGTCTACCTATTCTGCAAAAAAACTATTCTTACAGAAGCATAATCTTCATGCTTATCGGGGTAAACTTATAACTTTTCCTAGTATGTATCAACGGAGTAAGGGAATACACCAGGCTAAAGCGATATTCAGGCTTATATGGGCTAGTCGCTATGGACTGGAATAAAACCAAGTGACGACTTCCCAATTCAGTAAAGTATAAATATTGGAAAATTTAAACCAACAGCTAAGAATATATTCGAAATGGTTAACTCCATGAAAACATATGTTTAACAAAACTTGAGTGTTTTTACGAGATCTACATATTTTATGCAGCAAGATATTGTGTATTTCTTACGCTTTACTTATTAAAAAGTCATTCAGAATGAATAAAACTACAGAGGCTAGTATGATATAACATAAGTCTAAAAAAAAAGGTTTTTTTTTTTTACTTCCCTTCTGAAGGAATTTCATCCATCGCCCTACGCCAGGTTTGAACCTGCAATCTTGGGTTTTAGAGGTTTGCATAGTAACCACAATACCACAGAGGGCGACTAATCTCTACTTATAAGATAGCAAGTAAAAAGACCGTTTCTGGTAATATTTATCTCAATTAGTATGATGTAGATAAAAAAATATATTTTGAAAAAAATAGTTTGTTTGCATAACAGATACCTACTGTAAGTCATGTGAATGGAATATATCAGATTTTCGAGTGAAGGTATTCACGGACACATGGCACTTTTATTCAGGGGATCTTAAAACATGTATTTCAAGTGAAATCTCTGCATCAAGTTTTGGGTGAAATGCAATATTATTACTCGTTTCTATAAGTAAGCAGTAGAGAAAGTGATCTAACCCATTTGCAAGAAATTCCTTTAAAAGCATAACATAAAGCGTGGGTTTTATGTGATTACGTGTTTCACGTTCTGTACACCCAAGAACATAGAAAGTTTCTTTTAAGTATCCAGTTAAGTTTTGCGACAGATACTTTCTCTTGCATGCAGCCGAATGATGAATGTCTTGTTTTAAGGACACAATCGAGTACCGCCATCTGCCAAGCATTGATACAAACAAGCACAGACATTCATTACTCATTAAGGGAGGCAGGGGGGAACAGAGAGAGACTTGATTTATTCTTTGTTCTTTTCAGAAGTGGGAGATGTTAATCTGGACTAAAGAGGGAAAAAGTGCTTTGCACGTAATGGGCACTAAACATGCGACCTTTTTCAAGTCGACGGTGGATTTTTTTAAACGTGTAGGGGGAGAGAGAGGAAATAATTAGTGTGTGCGTGTTATCAGCGTGGAATCTTGAGCCGCCATTTCGCAGGAAGTTGACCGAGGTGTAATTTGCCATGGTCCTTGACTTCGATATTCTCTAACTACACAGTTTAACTTTTTTTAAGAGTGAGTGAAGTTGGTAGCACCGACTTGGCGGCGTAATTCGCTTGTTTCTATTTTAGACGGTTATGTAACATAGCTTTGTTTGCATTTTAATTATGTTACCTCGTTTTAGCACAACTGATACTGCTTCTGGTACCGTTTTACGAAGGTAGGTACACATGGCCGTGTACCTACCTACCTTCGTGCATCTTGTAGCGAATCTCTCGGAATTCTGCACTCCCAGAAAATAAATGTACAGTTACGTGCAAAAATATTTGCCAACCGGCGGGGCAGGTTGCGCTGATTCGTGTAAATACTAATGGGTAGATAGCGCCGATGTTGTTGCAGGTTAACAACGCTACAGGCTTTGATGATTTCATAGACAGGGGGTGGGGTCGGTAACTCACTTCCTCTTAGACTGGTGAATCTACCACTCCCGCCCGCCTGTATTTTTGTCTTTTCTGTTCATAAACTGTTAGGGGACATGCTTATCCGTCTAAAGGTAAATGAACAGTGAACTTCAGTCTTTACATACGCCAAATGTGCTCTCTGCTAAAGAGTTCCAAATTGTGTTATGGGAAAATAAAAGTTTGTGGCGGAAAGAGGGAAATGTGAAGTGTTTTATTTATGGACGCTCTTTTAACTGCTGTGGTTGTCAGCACAGGCGTAAAAGACCGCTTAATTTTGCTCAGAGGCCTCTTTATCAGGATTGAGTTTCTTTAACATGCCATAAATATATGATTAGTGAGCAACGGCTTTACTTCCGCTCCGAAGGTAGCCATGCCAAGGATTTTACGCCCAAAACATCCATCGCCCTGCGCCATGCTTGAACCCGCGACCTTCGGTACAAGAGGCTAGCATGATAACCACTACACCACGCAGAGCGACTGGGGAGAGGGAGGAATGATTGGGGTGGAAATACAAATAAGTAGTTAAAGTATACTCCCGATTATTCGTGTGTGGATTATTTGGTTTGCGGATTATCCGTGCATTTAAAAAAATCTGATATGTTACATGCATATGACTTTCTCTATGTATTCTGAAACAAACTATTGTTATAAAAACGAATTCTTCTATCCATTTCATGCTAATTGAAATAAAGATTAGCAGAAATGGTCTTATTACTTGCTTTCTTGTAAGTAGAAGAAAAATAATGCAGTACATTTCATGCTAATTGAAATAAAGATTAGCAGAAATCGTCTTATTACTTGCTTCCTTGTAAGTAGACAGAAAAGAATGGAGTACATTAGGCTAAAGAGATAATCATTTTTTTAAAATCTGGTTGTTATGTGATTCAAATTCGTTTATTTGTGTGGCCAGGGGTTGACAGATCCCCCTATAACAAAATTTTAGGCACTTTAAAGCGGAAAGCAAAAACAAGGAATATCTCGAAAATACTCAACTCCGAGAAAAAAATGTATATTATATACATTGTGTGTTTTAACGATATCTACATGTTTGTATAGTAAGTTTATGTTTATCTCTTATGGTTTATTAGTTATGTGAAAGTCATCCAGAATGAAGGGGTCTTCAGAGATTATTCAAGATATACATTTTATTTGTCGTGTAACTAACTATAATATATAGTACTTTAATCAAAATCGTTACAGTTATTTTTGAAATAATACAATTTTTCGATATGTTTTCATGTAAAGAGTAGATTGGGGTGGGGAAATTTTCCTCAAAATCTTCGTGTCGCATACTTGGAAGACTTAAGTAAAACAGACAGACATATACACAGGGATCTTTTTTCTAAAAATTGCTTGTTTTGGATACAGGCGACCCTAGAACATGTATTTTGGGTGAAATCTCGGCATGAATTGTGTGAATGGAATATCTTCTCTCCCTACTATGTACATTGAAGATACGTGATAGAGAAACTAAAAAATAAAGAAATCTGCTATTAGTTATGCATATATCAGTATTTACTTTGCTTCAGTATGTATCGGTGGATTCAGTAATTACTTTGATTCACAAATATTTAGGTTTCCATCACTAAAGGTTAAATCACTTAGGGGAATAGTTCAATCAAGAGGATTTCTTGGAATTCGTATGCAGAACGCTCGTCTATGAATCAAAACTACACAGATAAGTTCAATTGTCAATAGAATATCGCGTTTTTCATTTACACTCCAAGCTGCGCAAGCTAATTTACTTTCCCTATGTTCATATTTGTTGCCAGTCGTTTTAGAGGACCCTGGAAAACTACCCGACTTCCGTAACATTCACCTAGTTGTGGGACGGCTGGAGCTCAACAGCTCTCTCTATTGGAAACTCAACATAAAGTTAACCTCCGTTTGTAAATAAAAAGTAAACCAGTTGAGATATAAACATTTTATTATTATATATGAAAAATTCAACATTTTTTCTATTTTTCTACACATTCTCCGAAAAAATTCAAGCACTAGTCATACCTTTTAACAGTCTTTGAAATACCCTCTGCATAAAACTCTGCCGCCTGTGAACGTAGCCAACCCGTCCCGGCTTGATGAAGCTCTTCATCATTGCCGAAACGCTGAGATGCTAGCCTATGTTTCATGTATGGGAACAGATAAAAATCACTGGGAGCTAAGTCCGGGCTGTAGGGGGGATGGTCAGAAACGTCACATTTGAAACTGGCCAAAAGTTCATTTGTTCTTCGAGCTGTGTGCGGGCGAGCGTTGTCATGCAGAAACACACCATCAGATGACAGAAGACCACGACGCTTGTTTTGGATTGCCCTTCTTAGTCTTTTCAACGTTTCACAGTAGGCTTCAGAATTGACAGTCGTGCCACGTACCATAAATTCAACAAGTAAGATGCCCTTAGCATCCCAAAAAACCGTAGCCATGACTTTCCTCGCAGACAAAGTTTGACGGGCTTTCTTTGGCTTGCTTGGAGAAGCGGTATGTCCCCATTGCATTGACTGCCGTTTTGTCTCAACATTCACGTAGGCCACCCAAGTTTCATCGCCAGTAACAATTTTGTTCAAAAATGTTTCTCCTTCGGTGGCATACCGAGAAAGAAAGTCGATGGCAGAACTCATTGTTTTGGTTCAGTGGTTGTCAGTCAACAGTTTTGGTACCCAACAAGCACAAAACTTGCGATAGCCTAGGTGTTTGGTCACTATTTCGTGCAAAAACTCCGAGAAATTTCGGGAAAATGATCGGAAAGTTCCGTTATCGTGAACCGAGGGTTCTCACGAACTTTTCCATCCTACCACTCCTGTATTCTTCATGAATGTTAGTTCTTCCATTTTTAAAAAATCGTACCCATTAACGGACAACACCTTCACTCATAATGTTAGGACCATATACTACACACAACTCACGATGAATTTTGGCTGCTGAGTGATATTTTACTAAAAGAAATCTTATAACACCGCGCACCTCACACTTGGCGGGATTTTCTATTGCGGCGCTCATGTTTTGAGGTTATATCTCTCAAACGCGCGACAGTACAATGCTCTTCCTTCGACAGCTAGAAGTATACTGACCACTGTGCCCACAGATGTGTAGAAAACGGCGCTACCCCCACCATTTCCAGCACTATGCACAAACGGCGGTTTCTTTCTGCATCGCCCTCGTGCGATTCTTTCCTCTACTAGTTCTACAACGCTTTCCAGCCTTGATCGCCCCAACTACTTTTCTCCATTTATTCCTGTCTATGGCTATTCTTTTCCAAATGCCTACTCCATTATTTAGTAAGTCAGTCTCCACACTTTACAACCATTTATTTGCGGGTCGTCCTACTTTTCTGATGCCATAGATGGTTGTAAAGGTTGCCATCCTTGTAGGATCTTGCGCATCAGTTCTATAAAGGTGTCCTAACCATCTTACTCTTCTTGCTTTTCACTTCTCTTATGATACCAGGTTCTCTGAAGCTGTTGTACAGTTCATGGTTATATCTTGCTCCCATCTACCTTCTTCGCAAACAGGTCTACCTTTAGATCAATTGAATGAATATATAATTTTCCTCCTGCTGAACATACCATTAACTTGAAAATGATAACTAACTTATTCTCAGTTTTTGACCCCTCTTCGAATCTTATAAATTTATCAATTAACTGATTAAGAACCTTTATTGGACTTATATTAATTCCAACCTATTTCTAGTGTTTTTTCTCTTATTTTATCAATAGCCCAGATTTCTGACCCATATAATAATACTGGTAAAGTAGCTTTTATTTGTCTTATCAGTCCGTAGTGGCTTTTATTGGCCAGATATATTCTGTGCTTAATTTCTTCATTCAGTTTCCCTCACTGGTGATTTTAGTATCAAGATATTTAAATCTTCCACTCTCTGCACTGAAATACTCAGAATTGGAGTGAGTTTTGGTTATTTGCATATATTTATTCATTACTTCATTTATCTTCTGTGTCGATGTTCCTAGCTTAATAAAAGTTTCCCTTAAATCTCTTGCTCCACTTATTACATTCAAATCATCAATATTTCCCATAATTTGTGTTAATTTAGTATAGTACTTTTTTTAGTTCTATATTAGCAAGGAGAATGCTAATGCATCTCCTTGTCTCAGTCCTCCGCCTTTTATCCTGTAGTTATATATTTTAACTTTACAATTATAGATACAATTACTCCTGAAATTATTCGTCTTCACTTATAAATAAAATTAAAATTACAGTTGCATTCTCTGTTCATCCTATAACACACTAATTTTAAAGGACACGGGAGTGAAAATGTTAATACAATCGGCAAAAAACGAAAATTTCTTTTTTATAGCAAATAGTTGTTGGAACCTTTGAGCAGCCATAAAAAATCGATATCTTCGATTCAGGCTGTACAGTCATTTATAGATCGTACATACTTCCTAGGGCGGTGCCGTGGGTGAGCGGTTAGACTGTTCGGCTCCTATGTAGGTGGCCCGGGTTCGATCCCAAGCGCCATTATGTGAAATTCGTGGTGGACGAAGTGGAGTCTAGGTGGGTTTTCTCCAGGTGCTCCGCCTTTACCCGCCACTCATTCCACCAAATGTTCCCTCATCACCTTTCTAATCATCAATTTCGCTTACATTTCATATCATCCACTTCCTCATGTTCATGCCTGGCTATGGCCGACCCCTCGTAACAGGTTCTTCATTCTGTGGTATCGTGACGTAGGCTCCCCGACAGGCTCCTCTAGGCATTTGCTTGTAAATCCTAGGGGGATCTTCTACAATTACAGGCATACTATTTCATTAAAAAGCATTTTTCTCAAAACTACATTTGTACACTTACAAAGATGTTTCATGCATCTCCGTTCTTATTTAAATGCAATCCAAATTTCCCAGTATGTGCAGATATTGATAATTAAAAAGGGCAAGGTTCTCCTAACACCAATAGAGATGTTTCAAAACATATATTTTTATGAAAAAGTTATTCATTTTAGACATTAAAATATTTAACTGCTTTAAAAGTTATCTAATTCAGATAAGCATCACAGTTCGAAGTGGTTCGAAGTTCCAATTTAAGAAATGCTAACCATTTTTTTTTCAAATTTGGAGGTGCATGGAACATTTTGATTATGCAATATAATTACATAATACAGTTTATGAAATATTCGCATTAACATAACATATATGTAATTATAGTAAAATTTAAAAAAAAATCTACACAGAAATATAAAAATTTGAAATTCCACTCCTAGTTTCCCTTAAAAAACGCCTTCTTCTATTTCACGTTAATCAAAATAAAAACCTACAGAAATTCTTTTATAACAAATTTCATTGTAATACAATGGCAATAGGGGAATAGCACATTTTAGCCCATATCAAATCTTTTAAGAACTCCCTTCTCTTTGCTTGATCGGGAGAAAGGAAATTAATATCTATCTACACCTTTGTATTTAAGTAAAGGAGATGTGTAGATAAGTATTTTTAAGCTGATGCCAGTAGCAAGGAATATCTTAATGTCAGACAGTCAGGAATCAGGGAGTCCCAAAACATGTATTTTCGGTGGTCTCGATATCGAATTTTTTTGTGTAATATACATATTTCGCGTAATAGAAGGTAAAATATCTTGTTAAAATACACATTACAATTTGTTACATTTATGTCACCATTTCCGTGATATTTCTTGTTGTTAGTTTCAATTTACCTATACTTTTGCTTACTCAAATGAAGCTTACTCAATATCATCACAGCCAGCTCTTAACTGTCGCTTTAGCCTAGTGTATTCCCGTATTTGCATTGAAACCAGAAGGAAATATTATGTGAGAAAACTATTTCTGATAGTGACGTGGATAGAAGAATCAGCTTCTACAGAATAGTTTGTTTCTACAAGAACATGTAGATATAGACATGTGAATGTGACATATCGGATTTTTTTGTAGTTTTTTGTATATCTCTTGTGGTTTATCAGTTATGTGAGGCATTCAAAATAAAGACTTAAAGATCTGTTCCCTTAAAATTCAAGAAATACATTTTATTTGTTATTTAAATACATATGTTTACTGAATGGTGTTCTAATAAAACAGTTCCAGGTATTTTTGGGGAAACTGAAAATATAAATATATCTTCCATGTAAAAATTAGTTTGGGTTAGGGCGTTTTCTTGAAAATCTTCGTGTCACATCCTTGGAAAATACTGAAATTAAATACCAAATTGGATATTTATACAGGACACACAGATACACGGAACTTTATCTAAAAATGTTTTGGCCTCTCTTCTAACTATGAATTAGAATTGAAAGAGGAGTGGAATAGGCTGAACTGTCCTGAGGGATGTATTTGCAGAAAATCGTGTATGGAATGATATACCTACTCTGCCTATTATATACGCATACAGAATGTAAAAAGCTTTATTATATAATGTTAAAAATCTCTCATTTTCTTTACAAATACATCATAAATGTGATGTAAAATTACAGTTGTACATTTTAATGCTTGTGCTTTATACCAGATTATGATAAGTGGTTTGTAGTCTGTGTAAAGAAAAGTGTGCTACACCAAGGTATAAAGAGTTATTCTGGGGTAGAAGGAGTGTCCAGAAGGCCATGGAGAACGAACAAGAGGCCATGGAAATAAATGCACACTTCATAATGCAATAATGACACGTCTGTCTGCCTTAACGAGGCGTTATTTCTCGTCGAGTGCTTTATGACACCACTTTGTATCTTTTAATTGTACACAATTAGTGAGAACAATAAAATACCTGGCATAACTTTCCCAATATGCATGTTATATTTTAAATACACAATTTACTGACATGAAGAAAATATAATTGCTAATGACTCTTGATAGCAAAGCTGCTGAGAGTTCCCATGTGATTTCCTGGCCAATTAGAGCTCTTTGAGGTACAACCAACAAATGACTGTGGATGTCGTGAATCACATAATATACCCGCTAGAAGTGATTCAGAGCAAACAACCCACCTCTCATATAAATGGTTTCCACCAACATACTGTGCCCTCCTAGTTCAGAAATCAAGAGTTTTGTAGCAATAATTGCTGCTTTAAAAAAATGGGATGTGTTCCATTCATATGACTTTCTCTACATCTTTCTCAAAAGTATTGTTAAAAAGCTTAGGCTTCTATTTACTTCAAGCTAATTGAGAAAACGTTACCTTATTACTTGCTCTTAGGGAGTATCATAGCTTAAAGTGATAGTCAAAAGCTGGTTGCTATGCGACTGAAGTTCCTTTATTTGTATGGACAGGAGCTGACAAAGTCTTGTATGAGAAAAATAAAAGTTTTTCAAAGGTGAAACTATAAACAAGGAATATCTTAAAAATTATCAACTCCACGAAAAAAATGGATATAATATAAATTGTTTGTTTTAATGTGCTCTACATTTTTTGTGCGTTAAGTTTTACTCTATCTCTTACGGTTCAGCAGTTATGCAAAAAACGGTAAAATTCATCCAGGATAAAGTAGTCTTCAGAGGCTCTTCCCAGAAAATTCAAGATATACATTTTATTTGTCAGGTAAATATCTTAAATATACGATATTTTAATCCAAATCGTTAGAATCATTTTTAAGAGAATCAAAATTTTCGAATTTTTTTCATGTAAAGTGTAGTTTGGGGTGGGGGGATTTTCTTGAAAAACTTTGTGTCTCATCCTTGGAAGATATCGAACTTAAATACCAAGTTTGGTTTTTAACGGTCTTTTCATTTTTGAGCCATTCTGCCCACAGACACACACACACAGACAGACAGACACACACACGCACATTTTTCTAAAAATGCTTTTTTTGGATTCAGGGGGTCTGAAAACATATATTTCCGGTGAAATCTCGGTATCGAATTTTTGGGTGCAATACAATACCTTCTCTATACACTATGAACATAGTCCGTATAGTGAAAGTAAAAATCTAATGTGTTACACTCACATGACTTTCTCTAGCTGTTCTACAAACGTCTTACGTAAGATTATTCTTTCTGCACGTTGCTAATCGGGATAATCATTAGCAGAGTGTTCTTATTACTTATTTTCTTTATAAGTAGGAACAATAAAGGAAAAACACTAGGCTAAACCGATAGTCAAATGCTTTAAAAGGTTTCGCTATGCGATTGTCATTGGAAATCGCTTCTTTGGTTGACCAGGAGTAGAAAAAAAGTACTTCACAACAGTAATCAATAACAGGGAATATCCCGGAAACAGTTACCTCCACTACAAAAATGTAAAAGACATAAATTGTGTGTTTTGACGAGATCTACATTTTCTATATAGTAAGTTTTTGTCTATCTCTTAAGGTTTAACAGTTAAACAAAATTCGGCAAAATTCATCCAGATTAAATAGGTCTTCAAAGACTATTCTCAGAAAATTCAAGATATACATTTTATTTGGGATACAAATATCTTTAATATACGGGATTTTAATCAAAACCGTTACAGATAATTTTTAAGAAATCAAAATTTTCGAAAATTGTTCCATGTAAAGGTTAGTTGGGGGTGGGAATTTTATTGAAAATTTTCGTGTCGCATCCTTGGAAGATAGCAATCTGTATCCAAGTTTGGTATTTAACGGTCTTTTCGTTTTTGAGCTACGCTGTCCACAGACACACAGACAGACAGACAGATAGTCAGACATTTTTTTTGAAAATGCTATTTTTTTGGTTGCAGGGGGTCCTAAAATATATATTTTTGGTGGAATCCAATACTCCCTCTATACACTATGTAGATAGTACGTGTAGAGAAAGTAAAGGTACTGATGTGTTCCATCCTCATGATTTTCTTTATCTATTCTGCAAACAAATTGTTTTCTCACAAAAATGATTCTACATCATGCTAATCAAGATAAGTAATACCTACCAGAAATGGTCTTGTTACTTGCTTCCTTATAAGTAAAACGGAAATAAGAAATTAGGCTAAAGCGATAATAACATTTTTAAAAGCTGTCGATATGAATTTGACACTCAAAGTTTTTCCATGGCCAGGAGTAATACAAAAGAGACATGAGACAAAACGCGTGTTCTCGTTTGAGAAAGGTTTTAAGTATTTTAAGCCTGAAATCAAAAACAGGGAATATCTCGGAAATGATTAACTCTAAAAAAAAAAAAATTAATAAATAAATAAAAAAAAATATGATATAAACTGTCTTTTAATGAGGTCTATATTTTTTGTTTTTTAAGCATTTTCTATCTCTAATGGTTTACCTCCTATACAAAAGGCATTCACAATAACGAGGTCTTCTTAAACAATTGGTATTTTAATCAAAATCGTTAGAGCTGTTTTTGAGAAAATCAAAATTTTTTAATAATGTATTTATAAAGGGTAGTTCGGAGTGGGGCGATTTTTCTGAAAATCTTCGTATCATTCTTTGAAGATGTTTAATTTAAATGCTAAGTTGAGTATTTAAAGGACTATTCAGTTTTACTTTCTCTACCGAGTACTACGTATGTACGTACATAATAGGTAGAGAAGGTGTTGTATTCCATCCAAAAATTCGGTTCCAAGATTTCTCCGCAAATATATGTATTGAGCACCCTTGAAACCTTAAAAAGTATTTTTAGCAAAAGATCCGCGTGTCTATGACTCGAAGATTTTTTAGAAAAACGCCTCATACTACCCTTTATATGCAAAATGTTTGAAATATTCGAATATCTCAAAAAAGGCTTTAACAATATCGATTAAAATATTGTATATTTAAGGCATTTACATGAAAAAATATATATTCTGAATTTCTTGAAAATAACCTTTGAAGTCCTCCTCATTTTGGATGACATTTCCATATAACTGATAAACCGTAGGAGATAGACAGAAACTTACTACACAAAAAATGCATCTGTCATTAAAACACACGATTTATGTAACATAAGTTTTTTTATAGAATTATCCATTTCCAGGATAATTCCTTGTAATTGATTTCAATTTTTGAATACTTTTACTTTTCTTAAACGCGTAGTTGGATTCGTTTCATCTCTCTCTTTTTTACTCCTGGCCCAGTAAACAGAACGAGTTTTAATTGTTTTATATGCCAACGAGCTTGGAAAGGATTTGATTAAAGGGTAGTTTGGGGTGGAGGGATTTTCTTGAAAATCTTCGTGTCGCATCCTTAAATACCGAGTTTGGTATTTAACGGTCTTTTCGTTTCTGAGCTATGCTGTCCACAGATACACACACACGCACGCACGGACCTTTTTCTAAAAATGTTTTTTTGGGATTCAGGGGGGCCCAAAACATGCATTTCCGATGAAATATCGGTACATAATTTTTAAATACATTACAATACCTTCTCTATACAGTATGTACAGAGTACGTGTAGAGGAAGCATATACCGGAACAGGCTGCTGAGCCTAATCTACGAAGTAGAGCAGAAGAAGAGGGACATTCACACACATGCACGGATCTTTTTCCATAAACATGTATTTCTGGAAAATTTTGGTATCAACTTTTTGGATGCAAAACCTTTTCTATACACGATGTGCATAGTACGATTAGAGAAAGTAAAAATGTTAGATTGTGGTTCCACTGGAGACACAGCTGTTGAACACACTATACACTTGTCACTGCATGGGAACAATTTAACTGAAATAATCCAAGCTCTTTGTCTGCCTGATGACAGGAAACGGTGAACAAAACCCTAAACCTACCTTGCATGTCGACACAGTTTGCGGTCACATTATGATAGGTAAATGTCGTATTTTTGGAATGTTGTATTTCATGGAAATTTGCTACATTTACTCGCTTTAAACAAGCGATGATCAGCGTCCTGGGAATCATATGTAGACTACTGTAATGACTTAGCATTATGTTCTTTTAACATACATAACAACATGCACCATTAAATAAGTTTCGTGTTATTTAAAATACTTACAGAACATTTTCTAAAGTTAATATTCATTATTTGTTATCCCGAAATGAAAACATTTTAAAATACATTTATTAAAAAAGGCTATGCCATGTTAGTTGACATTGTTTATGTTTAACATTACACGATTCTTAAAGGAAAGAAAAATCTTAATCTGTCACATATCTGAATTTGTCAGCTAATTGTAGTTTCACATAATCCCTTACCTATAAAGGATGGAACACAACACTCACCTGTAAGAGCTATTATTTTCGAAAATATCCGTAGCAGAATTTTCGTGTCAAAATACATCTAAAGCAAATATACTCTCTCATTTTCTTTGTTTCATCAATCAACTATAAACAAAATGGGGTCGGTGACAAAGCTTCAAATTGGAATGGGGATATAGTGCAGTACCGTTAAATACAGCTCTTAAAAACACGCAACATTTTTATTAATTTATAACGTATTTTTAAGAGGAAATGCTTCTGTCTGTTTTTGTTGTGGCTAGATTACAGTTGAGAGTTGTTATATGCGATCAGCAAGACACCTGAAAAACTCCAAGCTGTGTTTTTTATTATTATTTATTTATTTAGAAGGAAACTTTTCTGCACAATTAGGTACAATTGAGCTAGACCAGCCACAGAACAGCAATGTAAGTGTTGGAGTGGTATCCAGCGATAGTCCCAAAAAATAAAACACAGAGAGTAAACAAGCACAGAGAGCTAAATGTTCAGTCGCAGATCGGAATGCTTCATCCTTCGTCGCAGAGGTTCGGGAGGAGGACAAATATGATGGAGAAGAGGATTGCTGTGGTGCAGACAGGATCGATGGAGCCTCCTATAGCAGATGCGGAGGTTATACATCACCTCCACAGACATATATAAGCGTGCAAAGTGGAGTTGAGCACATACCAGGGAGGCGTAGAAAACGATTTAGTGTGCGCTGGATCCTGATGATCTGTAACGGAGCGGCAGAATTCCAAATGGCCATATGGATGGAATTAAGGAGGTATAAACAAGACGCTTGTACCGCAAAGGCAATGGCGAGACACCAGATACAATGTAATGGACGCCGCGGAGCGGGAATGAATCCTCTGCACTAGACTAGAGTGATGGGGACCCCAGGCACGCCGGCTGTCCAAGATAAGGCCGAGGTACCTTGTAGAAGTATTTGTGGGTATCTCTGCCCCATTGAAATAAATGGGATGATGGGTTAATTCTCTTTGTTCGTGAACTTCACAACTGGGATTTATGAGCGTTCATAGTCACTCTCCAATATTGGAGAAGAGGATTGATGTGGTGCAGACAGGATCGATGGAGCCCCTTATAGCAGACTCGGAGGATATACATCACTTCCGCAGACATATATCAGCGTGAAAAGTGGAGTTGAGCACATACCAGGGAGACGTAGAAAACGATTTAGTGTGCGCTGGATCCTGATGATCTGTAACGGAGCGGCAGAATTCCAAATTGTATTTCGCAGAAGCCCTGAAGGATGATAGCTGCTACAGCACAAGTACCCACACTTAGTGTCGCTGCATCATCGGCATAGTGAGCAATAGTGAGTTGAGGATGACTAAGAAGGTCCAGGGTAAAGCCAGGTATAATGAGGGTCTCAGTACGCTCCCTTGCGGTACACCAGAGGAGCAGAGCCCTGGAAAACGCACGGTGTTGTTTAATAGCGGAGGCGGAAATAACTGTCCGAGTGCGGTTTGAGTATTAAACCATCGTGCCAAACTATGAGAAAGACATTCTACATATCCAAAAAAGGCCCTAAGCGCACAGATTGACACTAAAATGAATCAAGAATAGCATCAGCAATACGAGAGCCGCTGAGAGAAATCCTGACTGGGTATCAGAGATAATTGGTGCAGGCTAAGGTAAAAGGCGATGCAGAAGGAGACGTTCTAAGATTTTGGAGAGTAACGAGAGTAAACTGAAGGACGTTAACTGCGGAGATCATTCTTAGGCTATCATGTTTAGGAAGAAGAATATCCTGCAGCTTGTTTACATTGGTGAGGAATATGAGCAATCGGAGAATAGCGTTGTAGTTCTGAATTAGCAAAATTTGCGCATTCAGGGAGTAAATTCAAGTAGTAAGGGTTGCACAATTAGATAAGGACCTGAAGATTTGTGATCTGAGGAGCGAGCGACGTTTTTATTAACTTCAGCAGGAGTACTGTCGAAAAGGAGTGAACAACAAAGATCGCGTAAGTTCTTCCTCCACAGGTCTATGTATAGCACAGGATTCGGTGAAAATTGACGTGCCAGAAGTTCGGAGCACACATTCACCTTCTCAAGTGGCATAGAAAACCAAATGTTGCCAGTCTTAAGAGCTGGCGAGGTAGCAGAAGAAAGTGTAACATTTCTAGAGTCTTCTGCCATAAGGATCCATCGCGGGCGTTTAAGACGCGAAGTTTGCTTTCAGCAGCATTGTAGCGTGTAACACTTAAGGCAGGCTTCAGCTCCCGAGAAGCGCGATTAAAATCGTTTTTGTTACGTGGGCAATGCGTGCATTCCCAGAGTTTCCGACATTAATTCTTGATTGGGATACGAAGACGGATCTCGGGGGAATAGAAAGATACAGACTGAGGAGGACAGAGATTCTGGATAGTACTGCTGGTAAGGTTGGCCGCACACTGTATATTGCGAGTCAGGCTAGAAACAGCCACATCAACATCACGGGGTGATTTAAGCGGCACAGTCGTAACAGTGAGGTCAGCAAGCAAAGAGGTATACAAAGGTCAGTCAAAAGGATTCTGTATCAGGGCCGGAGAGAAGCCTTTGTATTTCGCACTACCAGAAAGAGTTGGCAGGACTGGTAAATGATCGGAGCTCAGATTATGAAATACAAAAAGACGGGAACGATGACGAAAAATATTACGTCCATTGAAGATATTCAGCACGTCCGGAGTCCCATCACGTGCGGGTAAAATTTGGGTTCAACAGGAGAAAGTAAAACTAGGTATAACTGATGGATTGTGCGTAAAAGTTTACCCCTAGGATTAAAGGTGTTTGAACCCCAAAGATAAGCTTCGACAAAGAAGAGAGTAAGTCTGAATAATATCGCAACAGTCGGGAAAACTAACATGATTCTGAGCTGCAAGATAGAAAGGTCCAACTTGAATGCTTGCAGAAGTAGGAAGGAGTCCTCCAGAATCGGTGGAAGAACATGGTGACCCAAACGGTTTCTGATTAACATTGCAGAAGCACCTATTTTGGTAGAGTTAGAGTGATCAGCACGATGCCACTATAGTCAGGAAGACGGCAAAGTATGTGAGCAACCAACTTGGTTTCAGTGGCGAGCAGGAGGTCTACGTCATATATGGGTTTTATTTAAGGACGCTCTTTAACTGCTGCGATTCTTGACGTCCCATGCTATACTGGGGGTGAGAGACTCCTCATTTTGCTCAAAGACCTTTTTATCAGGCTTGAAATCTTCTATGTGCCGTAAATTTACGATACGGGACCAACTGCTTTACCTGCCTTCCGAAGGTGGCTATGCTACCGATTTTTAGGCCCAAAAGAATCCATCGCCCTCCTCCACGAGGAGTTTGAACCCAAGACCTAGGGAACCTGGGACTAGCATGTTACCGTTAGACCACGGAGGAGACATACATGCGTTTAGTTTTTGTTTTTCACAGAGAACACATATCCGCCTTCTTCTCGGACGCCACCGAACCATCTGCAATCAGAAGTGAAACCTGAAAAGGAGGAGATGAAATCACAAAAGGGAGAGGATCTGTGTGATCATTGAAAAGCACACAGCATTCGTCTTGGCGGCCCGGGGAAACCTTGGAAAACATCATCGTCAGAGTGTGCGGTTGCAGGGAGCTCCCGAATGCAAGTTACAGCAAAGGAAACCATTTGCGTCCCCTTCCTCAGTACATGAAGCATAAGCAAGTAAAATACTGAGACCTTGTATAATAGTTTGTAGGCGAGTGGATAGAAAGCCTTTTAAAAGTTTAACACACAAGATTTAATTAAAAGGGCTTCAAAGTGTTTATTTTCTTTGAAATCTCGATACTGACATTTTGGGTTGAATGCAATACTTCATCTATTTGGATAGCGGCAGAAAAACAATGTGTCCCAGAATATTCAGCAGTCTCTTAATGCTAGCCTGATGTTACATGAAAAGTGCCCCTACTATCTTGCACATCAAAAGCTGCCATGACGACCATGGCCGACAAAATAATTATTATAACAAACAACAATGGGGATAGTAAAAAAAGTAATGAAAACACATTAGAAACGCTGAAACATGCCAGGAAGTTTGAGCGTTGTAACGTTGAACATGTGATAACGTGCTTGTTTATTTAATGCGGAACTGAGCATAACGAGACATATATCGCTCATGGGAATCTCGCCACCACAATAACAATGTTACAGTGTCTGTGTACTATCCGGAACACTAACATAAAAAGTTCCTGGAAATGATTATGGCTATTTGATATCATTACTTCCTCGGCTTCTATTGCTCCCCACTCAAATTTTTGCATACTATAGTTAGAACGATGGGAATTTTTAAAACCCTTAATACGTAATGTTTTTTACACCGTTTTTGTAACTGAATAATATAATCCGCACTTTCTGAGAATCTGTATAAATCGGATGAACCAATGTGGAATCAGGTCAACTCATCGTGCATTGAAAATTTCTCTTTCGTAAATTGAATAGTTATAAAATTGTGATCACGAAACACTGAAGTTGTTTGGCGATTGGTGAAGTTTGCTCTAATGGTAGCCTGCGAGATCTTTTGCATGTGTGCGTGGTTACTAATATGGGCAACACTAGTTAAATGTTGATCTGTTTTGGAATAAGTTGCCGATTGTTTTAAGAGAATTATAAACTCATTTTGCAAATAAATACTTTAAACCTCTGATATTTTAATCAAAATCATTAGATCTATTTTGAGAAAGTTAAAATTCGTGAAGAATAATTCAATAAAGGGGAATTTTCGTGTCACATACTTAAATAATGCTCAACTTAATATCAAATTTAGTATTTATTCAACTTTTCGCTTTTGCTGTTCATAGACACGTACACCCACACGCGCACAAGATTCAGAGAAACTCGAAATATATGAGTATATTGTATTTTCGTGGAATTTAAGATTCGAAATTTTTGGTTAAAATATAGTACCTTCTCTGCCTACTATGAACACAATACGTATAGAGGAAATAATAGTAGCCTTTTCCTACATGAATATGAAAATTAGACTAGAGCATCAAATATGCAAATCACAAACAAATTAAGAGAAGAAAGATGAATAGTAATTTATGGAATATTAGGGTTAATAATTTTTGCAGTTTTCGGAGGAAAATTATTTTTATTTATGATTCTTATGTTATTAATTATATTATATTTTATAAAATGGTGATAGTTACCTTCTGTTCACACATATTCAAACATTTGTTCTTTGAAATGTTTATTAATCAGACCTCCTCCTCCTCCTCTCTCAGCATACCATCTGACTGTTTCACGTTATGATTATTTTGAGCTAAAGATGTGACCCTTGAGAGCATATACACGTATCCGGAAGTAAACGAAGGTGAAGCATGAAAAACTCGTGGATTACAACAGACAGGCACCAGGTACGAACCTGGGATACCCCAAATGCGAGTCGCAAACATTCCCGCAATTCGCTCAGCTGAAAATAGATAAAACCAAAATGCACTCCTTAATTTGGAACTTCAGCCTGATAGTCTCCTAGCAAGTGGCATTTTATCCTTCGTTTGGCAAACACTCCGGGTAGTGCTGGTTTTGTCGACTAAAATCTTTAAGAAAAGGGTAAAGTCAACCGAGCGGTTTGTTAACCTTTCTGCCTACAAATCAAAATCTCCAAGTTAACGTTTCTGCTGCTGCCCTCAATAACTGAACTGTATGTAACATCTCACAGCCTGAGAGAACTTTACCGACATTTCCCACGGCAAAGTTCGTGATGAGGAAGCTAAAGGGCGCACGGAGTCTGTTATTTTCCTTCAGATTGAGTAAAAGAACCGTGCGAAAGAGCACCAACAGGTTTATAGGGGTCTTATTTCACAGAAAGAGTACCACCTCACACCATCAAAACTATTCTAATACGATATCAAAACTCCACTCCATTATTACTTTTAAAAGCTTTGTATTTCACCAATGATATTCTAACAAAAACATTTGGAAGAAATTCACGTACTCTACAATGTTTACTTTATGTATCACTTACCTAGTAGATAGTAGAACGGTTGCTTTCTATCCAAAACTTTGATATGGAGATTTCACAACAAAAACAAATTTTGACGACTCTAAACACCATTGAAAACCTACGTATTGCATTCTCACGACTTCCTCTGCTTCCTCTTCAACAAACTACGATTAAAAAATGTTAATCTCCTAATGACCTCTTGTTGATAAAGATAAACCTTCATTACAAATGTACACACATGTACAAGGTATAAGGTTGGTAGGTTTAGGATTAGAATTAACTCTCAGAGAAGGTCCCCACCCCAGTAATTGGGCGGAGCACCGCCCTTGGGGCCCTTGCGACTTACGTTATCCCAGGTAGAGACGAGAGACCCGAAGGCGACCAGATTCGGATGAAGGTGGAAGTGTCCCTAAAGCCTCCAGATCTTATATCTCTTATATAATGTATTGAAACAAGTATCAATATTATTCGACCTGGAACCTTAGCAATTCGACTTGCAGCCACTGTAGTTGATGGTCACCTTTTAGTAACATCATTAGAAAATAATGGTAAATAATAGTAATAATAACAAAAATAATATCTCTTTTACGTTTTTTAATTATTACTAGTGTCCACGAGTTAAAGTTTTCGCCTAATTTTTAATTAAATTTCAATTTAACAACTTTCAGTTTATGTACTCATTTCAGATTTCCTGAAGCAGAATATGTGAATTAGAGTTTGTCACCTAAAATAACTTAAATTACCCTTTTACCTTCTTAAAATCAAACATGAAACTCATATTAAATTATTTCCACCACTATTATAAGCAGTAGGAAGCAGTTAGTTCAGGTTACTAAACGCAGCGATATGTTTTTAGCTGACTCTACCATAAAAACAACAAAACCCTTCAACAGAAAAATTAACATATACATATAAGCAATGATCTTATTATATAAAATAACGGGGATATCTGTGGGCTCTCTATGTAAAAGACTTATTGTGTAATTCCATTGAAACGGTCCTAGCATAGAATTCCAAACTCCGTTCCCTTGACAAGCTCCAGAAGCCCCAAAACTGCATCTTCTCCTTTCTAGAGACAGGCAACGAGAAATAAATTCTTATTGATTATAAGTCGTCATTGTTATCTCAGTAGTAAGACGCTTAGTGGTCCTCCTGTGAAAAACTCGTGTCAGTTTGAAAATGTAATGGCTATCGGCATGTATTCATGCAATGGTTAAGAGCACCTTCACGGAAAGCAGGAGATCCGTGTTCAAATTCCGGCCATGGTATTCAGTTTATCAGCTTATTGTCGTACGTATGTATGCATTTGTTCAAAGAAAAACTATGGACAGCCCCTCTTCCACCTGAGCGGAGCTTGGCTGTCTGCTTCCATTTACTATATGTTTATCTAAAATGCATAACAAGTGTTGACTTTGGATGAAACAGAAACTTCCTGTCTGTCCAAGACCGAACTCGCCGATGGGAAAGTCAACCCTGCCACTGAACGAAGCTCTGAATATCTTTGACGACATTTCCAGAAAAGACCAGTGGGGGTTGCATATTCGTCGAAGCTGCAGAGGATTCTTCAACGGAATTGGCATTTTGAAGACATGAAAGTGACCAATTTGTATCACAGGGAGAAAAGTAGATAGGAAAATTAGTCTTAGATCCTGCTGAATTAGCTTATTTACCATGCGCTCTAGTTACTCCATTTAAACAGATAGAAATTTGTCTTCATAGAACACGTTACGTGAAAACATTTACGCCAAAAATTATTTAGGTAGATATGTAGTTATCTATTGCATGCCGAAAAATAACTTACTAAAGATACAACAAATCAAGATTCAGCCTATTTTGGTGGATATCTTTGACAATGTGAAACATTCACAATACTAAGAATAAACGAAAATTATTGTTGCCTATACTGATTCATAAAGCAAAGTCTACGCCTCCTGAGCCCAACACGTGGTCCCTTAAAAGGATCCAAGCCCGAAATCATCTAAAGGTGGACTCCAATAGAGTGGTCCCCCAACGATACCAGGAGGAAACCTCTACAGGCACAACCTGAACACGTCGTTCAATCCTTAAACAGACGAGATGAGGAACAGCCGCAAGATGACAAGGAAGGGTTAGGAACAGTAAATGATGAACAGAAAATTCGAGACATGTAATGAATATTCCTAGAATTCACATGGTGACTCGGGAAAGCCTAAAAAAAAAAAAAAAAAAAAAAAAACCAAGGGTCAAGCAGGCAGACCATGGTAATCGAACCCACGTCCTCCGAATGTAAGTCACTCATGCATATGCATGATATAAGATAGGTACGCATACGTATAAGGTAGGTGTAGGTATGATTTGATAGGAGGGACAACGCACTCCTGCACCTTTGTAAATATACCAGGTGGCCCAACTGGCCCGTATTTGATGTGTAAATGTTGCAGAACTCAACGAGGGTATTTCCAGTTAAAACCCGATAGTGAAGAACTGGCGATAGTGATATAATAAATAACGGAATTTTAGTTCTTCTGTTATGCTGTTCATGCACGATAACGTGAGCCATACATATTCGCACATACTGATATTTTCCTAAAATGTTTTTATTTATGTATTTATTCAGATTTTCAGAACATGTACTCCAATGCAATCTTTATATCTAATTTTTATTGCAATACAATAGATCTTCTGAAATCAACATCATAACAATAAATCTAAGATTCAACACCAGTGACGATATTCCAATCGAAATCTGAAGTTCCCTCTTGAAAATCTTCCAGAGTTTTTCTGCATCAATCAACGCTTTGTTTTTTTGATCGGAAGTCAGTTTTTGTAGAATCCATCCACAACAAGGGTTGCGCCGTGACCGAGTGGTTAGACCACTCGCCTCTCACCACCTAGGTCCGGGTTCGATCCTAGGCGACTGCATGTAGGATTTATGGTAGACAAAGCGTCGCAGGCGCGGATTTTCTCCGGTTTCACCCGTCGCCGCATTCCACCGGTACTTCTTCATTCCATATATTATCAGTGTGATTGTCTGCGATGCCGTCTGTAGTAAAAGCGGGCGTTAAGCACTATAAAAAAAGCATCGACAACAAGGTTTTTGCACGTCTAACTGTTCACAGAAATATTTTGGATTTGACTTATTCCAATAAACAATGTCGGCCGAATAAATTCATAAGATGTCCTTCGATCTTTTTCAAGCATTGATTGAACAGCGGCAATACCTTCAGGTGTTCTTCACGAAATTCTCAGTAAAATTTATAAATTATTTTTTAGATGGGGCTACTTCGACAAATGCATTTCTAAGCAATCTTCATGTTGTATAAGCATCAATAACGAATTAAGATCGGGGAAAAAATAGGTCGAATGATAGCCAACTTTTAGGTAGAGAAAATCAAATAAATTACACATCAATCAATTCTCTAAACAATAGAAAATAGCTGTTTGATGCAAACAAATTTCATTTTTTTAGTAGCATGACATTGTCAAAAATTGTAATGTCACTCTCGTAAAAGCAAATGTGAAAAAAAAAAAAAAACACACAAATACAAATTATTTCCAATAATTTATTTCTGACATTAACCATATCCGACAGTTGTTATTATTGATTTGAATTGTTCAATACAATCGTTTTAAGCGGTCACCATTCAGTCGTTTCTCGCAATGTCGTGATAATTTCAAGGCTAACATTATTATAGCGTTTTTTTTATAGATATGACTATGGTTAAGATTTTTTGCATCCCCTTGGTACCTAAAATGAAATGCATGATGAAATGTTAATCTTAAAATAATGTACATAGAAAAATAAACATATAAAAATAACTTTGCAAAAAGTATTTAAAAATAAATGATAGAGAAAGTCATCCCTTTGTGACATTCACAAGCACCTGTGGCCACATTATCTAATTAAAAAGCTGAAAATGCGCAAACATTTTTAGTTGCCTATTTACAGTAATAGAGGTAATATTGTATTTTACCCTAAAATCCATAGAAACTTCACCGGAAATTCATATCTTGTAGGTCCCTAAAACCAAAAAGCATTTTTAGAAAAAAATCTTCATGTGCGTATGTGTGTGTGTGTGCACACGCGCGCCTTTCTGATGTCTGTGCGGCTCTGCGATCAGTATAACTCAAAAATGAAAAGTCAGTTGTTAAATACCATACTTGAGATTTAAGTTCAGCATCTTCCATGTAAGTTCAGCATCTTTGTAATAAAATCCTGCCTATCTTTTACCTGGAACATTTTTGGAACTTTTTGATTTTCTGAAAATGACTCTAATAATTTTCATCAGAATACACAAGTTTAAGATATGACAAATGAATTGTAATTTTGAATATAATTGGAACAGCCTCTGAAGTCCTTTTCATTGTGGATAACCTTTGTATAAGTGATAAACTGTAAACCAGGTTTTCTCAGGGTGTATGCGCTGGTGCAAGACGTAAAAACGAATTCGCCAGGTTGACCAGAGGGCAAAGCTCCTTTCCTGTAATTTCAGCAATAGTGCTCTCTCTCTCTCTCTCTCTCTCTCTCTCTGTCTCTCTCTCTCCCTCTCTCTCTCTTTCCTCGCCTTCTCTACTGTTTTTTCCCGCTCACTTCGAAATGTTCAAGCCGAATCGAGGCACAGCAGATCTGTAGCTCGGTTTGCTCGCGTGCAATTGTGTGCGTTTGAGAGGTCCTGCTGTAAGAGATGATCTTACTAACAAAAAATGTAGATCTCGCTAAAGCTAACAACTTGTGTCATAAACGTCTTTTTGTAAAGGTAAACACTTCGGAGGTATTCTATGTTATTGGTTTGACTTTTTAAATATCTATAATTTTCTTAACTAGGAAGTCATTATTCTCATCTCTCTCGCTCCCTCTCTATCTCTTTTATGGTCATGCAAAGAAGTAGGATTTTAGAATTATCACATAGCGACACTCTTTAAAGATCTATTGGCGCGTACCTTTTCGACTCCCTAGTCTCCATCCGGTAGATTTCGCACGATTTCGGAACCAGAGCGATAACATTGAGACATGAAATACTTCTTACACCCTAATGGCTCCCTTGCTATGTTTCATTCTGTCTGTAGATTCCAGAGTTCACGGACATACACATGCGCTGTGTTTCGTTTCATAGTCAGCTAGTTCGCAGTATATTAGACAATCTATTCAACATTATGGCTGAAAGAAACCTTCTTTGGTTGAGAACACGCAGAAAATAGTTCACCGTAAAACTATAAGTAAACGTGTGCGCATAATACTTATTCCACAACAGTGTAAATGTAAATTTAAAGTTTATTTGAAGTAACAAGAAGTAGATGGACTCATAAGCTCCTGTAAGAAGAGTTTGTAAAAGAGCGAATAGAGAAATCCATGTGAGTGCAGTACATCAGATATTTAAAGCACGGTTTTAATCGTCAGTATGTGTTTCACATGGCGATGTACCAGTCGACAAACAAAAACCTATTCGCAGTTCAAATATTTGACGCTTTGGTTCAGATAATTTGTTAATGTCGCAAAATTGGCTCAATGGAAACCTACATTTTTCCACCGTACTTCTTTCCGGAAATTATTACATATCTTGCGGAGTCCATTCTCCCGCTGGGAAGTTGTCCAATCTTCGCACTTAGTATGGCTACATTATCACTTCTGCATTGAGCAAACGATCGCACAATTACATTGCACTGCATTTTAGTTTTATGGGAATTGATATCGCATTCAACATTCCCAATTAATTGTTTTTACATTCGTCATCTATTGCCACTTGCTATATTTAGTACAAATGCTCTTTATCACTATTTTTACTTGTCCAGGGTCACGGCTTTGCATATTGAAACATGTTAGTATACCACAATTGTGCGCAAATTACGATTATGATTATTCAATTGAAACTTTTCAATATCCTTCTTTGGATACGAGCATTACTTCAAGATTTTTACTTCATGTAAATGGCATGAAGAGAGAAGAAGAAAATGAAAATGATTAGAGGAAAATAAGGTTCTTAATATTAAATTCACCATTCCAGATGCCGGCTCAAACCCCCAGGCCAAACAACATGACCGAATATTACTATTAATTTCTCTACTCGTACTGTGTACATAGTGTATAGAGAAGGTATTGTATTCCACCCAAAGGTATTTTATTCCAATACGAGATTTCATCTGATATACGTGTTTTGAGACCCTCTCACTGAAAAAACAAGTTTTAGAAAAATGTAGCTGTGTGTGTCTATCTGTATCTGTGGACAGCATACGAAAAGTCCATTGAATACAATACTTTGTATTTCAGTTTAGTATCTCCCAAGATACGACACGAAGATTTTCAAGAAATTCTCCTACTCCAAACTATCCTTTATATGCAAAATGTTCGAAAATTTTGATTTTCTCAAAAATGTCTCTAACGATAATAATTAAAATTTTAAATTAAAGAGATTTACATGACAAATAAAATGTATATCTTGAATTTTCTGGAAATAGTCTCTGAAGACCTCTTTATTCTGTATACATTTTTCTGTATTTTACATAACTGGTAAACCGAAGAATAGACAAATACATACTGCACAAAAACTGTAGAGCCCGTTAAAACACATCATTTATGTCACATTCGTTTTTAGTAGAGCTGTGGCCATTTCTGAGATGTTCGATGTTAATAGTTTCAGTTTTAAAATACTACTCCTGACCATACGGGGTGCACTCAGCCTCGTAAGGTCCCTGGGGGGGGGGCCAATTGAGGAGCTACTTGATGGAGAAGTAGCGGCTCCAGGTCAAGAGAACCGCATTAACCGGCCGGGGGCTCGAGGCGCTGACCACGTCTCACCCTCCAATTCTGCACCCCATCCATGACGTCTTTAATGGACCGAGATGGGGGACGCAGCGGCCGGGCGGTAGGCCAAGGTTTCCCGTGAGCTGTCGTGTCATGGAGTTATACTCCTGACCATAAAAAGGCATTTTAATCTCAACCAACCAACTGACTATCCCTTTAGCCTATTGTGCTCCCTTATTTCCTTTCTACTCGTACTTACAAGAAAGCAAATAATAATCTAAATTCTGCTAATTTTATCTTGATTAACATGAAGTAAATGGAAGAATACGGGTTTTTTACAATACTTTGTTACAGTCATGTAGAGAAAGTCATGTGAATGGAACACCTCAGAGTCTTTGTTTCTTTTTGCGGTTTTCCTCAGTCGCTAGACAAACACTGATTTGGATACTTTGATCCGCGAATTTTCCTATCATCCTTTTCATCACTATATTTCATTTTCTTTTCCACGGCCTTTGATTGCGGGTTCGAGTCCCACATTGGGAGTGGGTATTTGTGGCGTGTTTCTGTGTTTGTGTTCTATCTAAGTCATTCTTTATCCTCTGATGGTCAGTCAGATCACGCCTGAAGGCCGATAAGTGTGAAAAAAAAAAAGTAGTATTAACGTCCTTTTTAAATCCGCTCTGTGTATACGAACTACAAATAGATGTTATCAAAAGTGAAAACGCAACATTTCATTGCGTTAAAAAAACTGAAAGTTATTGTTAGAATTAGAGATAGCTAGTAACACAGCAATTCACGTTCAACTTTATTTTACAAACAAATTGTATAAATTCAGGTGTTTAAATTTATAGTAAAATAATTCAGTTATGGAGCTGAATTCGGGTAACTCCTTCGCTTAATGTTCTTAAACATTAATAGCAAGAATAAGGAATTAATTATTGTGTAATTCCTCAAAACTTTATAGATGTGCATTAAATTTCGTTTATGAACCAATTCACATTTTATAAACCATTCCCTCTGTCTGCCTGACTATCTACCTTCCCGCCTGTCTGCTTGTCTGTCTGTCAGCCTGCCTGCCTGTCTGTCTATAAAAATGAATCGCCGAAATGTATGCACCTTCCGAACGACTACATCAAATTGAACAATTCTAATTTTCTGTTGTGTTCGTTATTGTTATAAGGTTTGTGAAAAAGAAAATTTTTAAAAATCTTACGGGGAAGTTTTTAAAGTCTCATAATATGAATCAGCATACAGTGCCAAGGGAACGTAATCGGTTAATAACCGCCAAATGGCAGTGGTACTACGATGCTAAATAGCAGAAGTAGTTGTCTATTTTTCCTCCCCACTCAATGTTAAGGTAACGCAGCAGTTTATCGAGACAATGACGCAACGCAGCAAAGAAATTCAAATACATTTTTATGTATTAACTGCCCTTTCCTTACTCCTATCGTTTAAAATAATAAAGCAAAGAAGCTTTCCATGCGACGAACTCCTGAAGTAAGTACTTATTTATTTGCCGCTAGATGGCCGTAGTACTGCTCTTTTTTTCCTCCCCATCCAATGTTAAAGTAACGCAACAATTTATCGAGACAATGATGCAACGCAGCAGGGAAATTAAAATACATGTTTATGTATTAACTGTTCTTTCCTTACTCCTATCGTTTCAAATAAAGAAGCAAAGAAGTTTTCCTGGCGACGAACTCCTTAAGTACATATTTATTTATCTGCCGCTAGATGGCCGTAGTAGTGCTCTATTTTTCTTTCCCATTGAATGCTAAGGGAATCCACCCGGTTATGGAGTCAATGACGCAAGATAACTGTGAAAATCAAACATATTTCTTATGTCTTAACTATCGTTCCCTTGGTCACATCATTTAAATACTGAAATACGTATATTTTTGTTGTAATTCTTTAAAATGAACAAGTTATAAACTATTCACATAACCTTTAACCCTTCTTGGAATCTGAAAATGGTGGAGAAATGAGGGAACCCGTTTTAGGTTAACTTCCTAAAGCAAATGTTGGTTATTTGAGATTGTATGGTACATGAGCTAGCTAAAGAACATGAAGATACCCCCGTCACCATCACACTGCAATTCGGTGCTCTTAATACATTTAATCAAGTAATATTTTGGGTGAAATGTAGAAATTTTATACACAAAGCTATAATCAAATAAAAAATTATCAATTGCTCAACCAGATCTACTTGCTCTTTAGTTATGTTATTGTTAGCCTTAAAAATGACTGTTTTTACATAGAGGAAAATAAAGAAAAGAGGTGGAAAACAGTAGAAGTAAAAGAAAGAAAGAGATTCGGAAGAAGCATGAATGTTACTTTGTGACTTTCTCCTTAACGTAGTTCATTAGCTATTTCAGCGTTTACCCGCTACGCTATGGAAGCACTGCCATCTCAATTTTTTTATTAGGTACACCACCCATGCGAAACCGGATCAGGCAGCTAGTATTTAATAAAGATTTCCTCAATGCTAAATATCAAACGCAAAATAGCTTTATTTCTAGAGAGATCAAGAATTTCCTTCCTTGAACAGCTATTTAATAAAATATAGTTTGGGTCATTTTAGTTCCAGAGCACACTTAGTTAAGAACATCTGCTAGCACATCTTTATGCAATTATTGTTGTTTAAAGCACGCAGGCACTTACCTAAAGGAATTTCAAGAATGGATGTCGAATCCCTCTTTCAGTACTGTTTCCCACGTGGTAGCTCCCAAGGTAGCTGCAAAGCAGAAAACAAGAGAAATAAAATCAAATAAAAGATAAAGACAGGAAAAAACATGGCACACAGAAAAAACTCCAGTTTCATTGCGTAGCAACACCCACAATTTGGATTCCAACGATTCAAAACGGCACCACTTCACACAAGTTGTGATTACCAGAGACTGGTACATCTGTGTATTAGATCTCGATCTTGAAAACGTTAAATCTCTCTTCAAGAAAATAACATGTTACTTGTGTGCGCTTTCAGCAGAGTATGGCGGAGTAATTGATTCGAAAAAGTTGAAACGCAAAGACCGCATGTAATGGGCAATTACATCCTACCGCAAGCGGGCTTAATGGCGGATGAATTCGGAGTTTGGTAAATAACACCCAGAAAAAAATACATCACGAAATGCTAATTCCCATTTTACCTCTTCTTTTTAGGCAACATCTGTGAAATTATCTCATCCTTGCATAAATACAGTGAAAACGTCTTGAATGTTAACGTTTTAACACAAAAATGCATATAAAATGTGTAAAATAAGACATTTTTCTGCTGTGGCAAATAAATAAGAATTCCAAAATAGCCATGTTTTTGTTACATGCTGTTTCTATTATGGCAAGTTTGAAATATTAAATATTTTATTTAAAAATAAAATATTTTTGTCTCATAGGATAAGCAGAGGGTATTTTTCTCATCAAATGTTACATAAAGGTAAACTGATATTGACATTTCGTTGATGATGTTTCTTCGACTCTGTTTATCTTTTTAATCGAGATAAAACTGCTTTGTTGTCGATAAAAAGAGAAAGTGATTGACAAATGTTTAAAAATTGGAACCTATTTGCTGGCCTTAACATTCCATACTGTTTTCAGTAATCGAAAATTTTGAACGAGTTTTAAAAGAATGGCAACATGCTGAATCTTTGCGGTCTAGTGTACAGCATTCTGGCTTTACATCCAGAGATTTTGGGTTCGATTGCCGGCTGGGGCGTGGATTCTTTTGTCTTTTTTTAAACCAAAATCATTCCCCGTTCCCCAGAGTCTGAAAGTATGAATGTGGGAGGGAATGTGTGTGTGTTTAGTAGTTTAAAACTGAAAAACCAAAGTTAAAAACACTCAGTGAGAAACCAGAAGCAATTGCTTCTGAAGTTAAAGTCTCCGATATGACCATCGAAGTTAAAGAGGGCTATACAAATGAAAAGTAAAAAAAAAAAAAAAATATATATACATATATTGATCAACTCGAGCCATTAATGAAGGAGGCCTTAGAAATGGCTTACGACACAAAAAGCTTATTTGGAACGAATTGTATGTTTTAAAGGTATTCTTTTTTTTTTTTGTGGTACGCCGTCAAGGTTATACCTAAACATTCTTCTGAATGATGAGGCTTTCATACGCTATTTCCTTAAAGTTCAAGATTCACATTTTTTTTCCATGTAAATATCCATTATTACGACCGAAGTTATTTTAATCAAAATCGTTAGAGCTAGGTTGGAAAAGCAAACTTTTCAAAATTGTTCAATGTAAAGGATTCTTTTGAAAATCTTCTGTGTGACATCTTTGAAAGATACCACGTTTGGTAGAACATATCCGCCTTTTCGTCTTTGAGTTATGATGTTCATACATACAAACACATGTGGACCTATTCTAATTTTTGGATTCAGAAATTAACATTTTTGGTTGAATACAACAATTCCCCTACTTACTATACGTAGTAGAGAAGGTAAAATGAGTTCAGATTCATAGAATGCACGATGTTAAAACGACAGAAAACAGAATGAATATAAAATAAATAGATGGGTGGAAAGAGAGAAAGAAGAGAAGAAATAAAAGAAAAGGAAGGAGGTGGTTGCATGCCTGTGGAAATGCCACGCTAGAATAAAACAAGTGAGTTCCCACGCTTGCGCAGTCCACAATTATACAGGCAGCAAGCGGAGGAAAACTACGGACGGCCATGCAAAATAACATGCTTTAACCATCACAAGATTGAGCACAATTTCCAACTGTTTTAGCATTGCAAAAGATGCTCTTGCCATGACTACAAAGAAAGATACTCTTGAAAAGCGTTCATTATTTGAGAACTCGTGCCGACTTTTTTGTCGTTTCGTAACAACGCTGACCAACTGTTGAAAAGAAAAGATCGCCTCACATCTGTAAATTACTCATGTAATGAATAATGACTGACAACATTACATTAAATTCATACCTACAGGAAACAGGCCCAGCTGTAGCAGACTCTTCCGACAAAGGTTTTTATAGGAGGAGGAATAGATATTAGAAATGGTGCAATAATTCGGATTTGTGTTTACGAGTACTCGATAATGAATTTTTGGTAAAATTTCGAATAAATAAGGGTTTGTAATTTTCAACTACAATTTTACATTTTAGCTATATCTTTCTGTTCATTTAAATGCCTATAAATTCCGTTTAAAAAGAACATGCCCAGGTGTGTGCATATAGCATGTGACATTTTGAAAATTAAAGTTTTCCTTTATCTTTTTCTTTTTTTTTTCTTTTTTTTTTTAACGTTTGAAACTCGTTAAAGTGTCTTGTAGTGCAATTTTTGTCCAGATTTATAGTTTGCGTTTATTGAAAGGGATGAACAGATCTAAACAACTTTTACTTAAATTACATATTTGTCCAATCTCTAAGAGCTTTAGTTTGTGTTTATTGAGGGGTGTGAAAAGATAAATAGCATTTGCTTAAAATAGAGTACTTATAGTTTTCAATTTAGAGCTTTTAACAACTGAATACCTGATTAATTATTATACATTTAAACTGATACATTTTGTGCTACAAATTTTTTTTAAAAGTTTAAATGTGATTTTTCAGTAATATGAATTTTAGGCAAAATATAAAATTTCAATTTTTTAAAATTTTTAGCCTACGGTGTGCATAAGGATATACAATATAATTATTTTAATAGTACTATATTAAAGTTATATTGAAACTATATCAACTAATTTGGCTTAAATTTGCAAAAAGCTAGAACGTTCAGTATTGCGTATCCTTATTGGAACAACTGGACTTTATTAGATCTCAGTATATGAGACACAAAGGGTTTAGGAACCTACCTGCAAGGCCTCTGAGAGGCCACTCAGTTTTCATAATAATAATAATAACAATAATAATAATAATAAAACGTTTTACTACAATTCATTTTAGAGAACGGTTTCCGTGTATATAGTGGTTGAGTTCTAACTAAAATGAGACTCAGAAAAGTGTAGATACATACACAAAATAATATACCCCTCGAATTTTAGAAAATGTTCATTAGGAGATAAAAACATAAGGTGTGCACCGTTGTCTTCACATCAAAACGCATTTAAGAATTACATATTTTCTCATCGGTCATCACTATGGTTATTTAATTCAATTCATCCTTATAATAGTAATTCCTTCAGGTGGAGTAGCTATAAGAATATAATATGCTATTATTAAAAGCAGCCGCAATAACACAAGAATAAATATGTGTAAAAGGAGAATGATGAGTCACACACATTCGACTTTCTCTAACCACATAAATATACGTATATTACGACTGCGTTACCTGGCATTGTACAAGTACCGTTTTACTTTCTCTGCTTCGTACATAGGTACGGAAGACATTATATTCCACCCAAAAATTCGATACCGAGATTTCACCGGAAATATATTTGTACTCTTTTTTTTTTTTTAATTTTTTTTTCTTAAAAATTCGAAGGTGTGTATGAACAACCCAACTCAAAAACGAAAAGTCAGTTAAATACCAAACTGGTATTTAAGTTTAGTTAGTGTCTTCCAAGGATGCGAAAGAGATTTCTCAGGAAAATATCTCCACTCTCAACTACCCTTTGTATTGAAAATTTTTCAGCATTTTCGATTTTCTCAAAACTGGCTCTAATATTTTGATTCAAATGTCGTATCATAATATCCTGAAAGTATTGGGAATAGCCCCTGAAGTTCTCTTTATTCTTAATGAAATTTGCATTACTAGGAAACAATAAGTACACATAACCGTAATACACAAACAATTTAGATATCGTTAAAACACACAATTATATCATATATAGTTGTTTTTGTAAAGATAACCATTTCCGAGATATTCCCTTCTAAGTATGGTTTCAGTTTTGAAATACTTAAACTTTTCTCAAATGGGAAGTTCTCATCCGTTTCATATCTCTTTTTATTGTATTCCTGACCATGGAAAGAGAACCGAATTTAAATGTCAATCGAATAGCGACGGTGATTACACTTTACATTAGTGCAGCCCCTTACTTCGCTTTTACTTATAAGGAACCAACTTATAGAACCGTTTCTGCCAATGTTAATGCGCATGACGGAATGAGACACATTAGACTTCTATAGGTACATCGAATGGCAATTTTTTTTTTTCTTAACGTCCTTTAACTTAGTAGTCATATTAGATGATGAATGAAATTGGTGAAATGATGCTCAATGAACTCCGGATCCATGGAGCTTAAAGTTACTCGAAATTTGTCTTATCAGGATAAGAGAACCCCCGAAAAAAACCTTATTAGTGGAACTCACCCTATGCGAGATTCGAACTCGCGACATGTTGAATGTGAGGCAGACTCGTTACCACCATACTACTCAGGTGGACATGAAATTATTGGGCTATAAAATAGAAGTTTTTTGTGGTAAAGCACCTCTTTGACCTCTTAAAATTATAAGTCACAATATCACACAATCATAATAAATGAAAAATCCCTTCGCATTCGCGGCACGAAATTGGACGGATGTTATATTTCTGAATTCCTCAATCTCCCTCCAACAATCTTACGTTGTGTAATGTGTGCATCCTGTAATTAAGTATGGGAGATATAAAACAATTCTTGGAATGATAAAGTTATATTTTTAGACATAGCAGTAGAAACAGTTCAGATCGCTGCGCCTTCTCTTTTGGCCCGTAATTATTAAATAACATAGAAACCACACAACTTCCATACTCAATGAAAATGGGACAATCTTTGTGAATATTAAAATTCTCCATGGCGTATAGTCCGCAACGAAAGCGGAAAACTATACTCTCAGTTATTTATAAATAATGTAACGAGCTCCGTTACTAGAATTACATCACGTTCAAAATAGGCGCTAGTACAGGAAAGTCTCACAGTGGAAGCTCCAGAACAATTACTACTTCCTTGGAGCCCGTTCCTGCAAGTAACATCGCTGGAAATGGTCGTAGCCAAGGACTGGTCCTAATCCCATACTCCCAGCAGGGTCGGCTCTGAGTGATAGCAGGAGACCAAGTCTTTCGACGGCGAGAGATGGACACACTCACACTACATAACAGCATGGCACGGTAGTATCGCGTAAGTCTATGCGAACATTTTTCGGCTTTTCAAAATGTATTTAAATATTTTCTTTGTGCGTTAACTTGGCTAAATTCTTGTAACCTGGCTCGCATCCACAGAAACGTTTCCTTTATACAATTAATCGGACAGAATTAGTTTGACGGTAGAATGTGCAAATTATAAAATGATTTATACTGTGTAAGCGTTGTTATTTTCATTCTGTAAATTTATTGTGAATGTCTGTTTGATATTTAAAGTAAATGTGCTGAAATCTATTACCGATTTTAATGTTAACAAACGTTCATCAAGCAGGAGCGTTTATGCCTTTTCAAATCTTACCTCTGGTATTTAACTATTTGTACCTTTCACAAGTTTTTTTTTACTTTCTCTAGCCCCATATGTACAATCTACATAGGGATAAAGAAGTATTGTATTCCACCCAAAAATTCGATACCGAGATTTCACCGGAAATACATGTTTTAGGACCCCCTGTATCCAAAAAAAAAAGCATTTTCAAAAAAATGTCCGTGTGTGTGTGTCCGTGTGCCTGTGAACACGATAACTCAAAAACGAAAAGTAGCTAAAATACCAAACTTGGTATTTAAGTTTAGTATCTTCCAAGAATGCGACACGAAGATTTTGAGAAAAATCCCCCCACCCCAAACTACCCTTTAAATGGAACTTTCTTCGAAAATTTTGATTTTCTTAAAAATGGCTCTAACGATTTTGATTAAAATATTATATATTAAAGATATTTACCTAAAAAATAATATGTTTATCTTGAATTTTCTGGGAATAGCTTCTGAAGACCTGTTTATTCTGGATGAATTTTGCTTAATTTGGCATAATTAGTAAACCGTAAGAGATAGACAAAAACTTACTATATAACAAATTTAGTTCTTGTTAAAATGCACAAGTCATGTCATAAACATTTTTCTCGTGGAGCTTACCGTTTTCGAGGTATTCATTGTTATTAGTTTCAGTTGTGAAGTACTTATACTTTTCTCAGAGGGGAGTGTCCGTTTTTCTTTTATTCTACTCCTGGCCTAGAAAAGAAGCGATTTGTAATGACAATCGCATACGGACAGCTTTTAAAGCATTTGACTATTGGTTTAGCCTCGTGTATTCCTTTATTTTCTTCCTACTTATACGGAACTAAATAATAAGAACATTGTGCTAATGAGTACCACGATTAGCAAGGTGCAGAAAGAAGAAAAATCTTATGTATGAAGTTTGTAGAACAGCTAGAGAAAGTCATGTGAGTGTAACACATCAGATGTTTTTAACTTAATTGATGATTTCTGTCAGTAGTGTTAGAGCCCAGCATACCAATAACGACTGCTGAATAATTATTGATGCTACGATCTACATAAATATACCTATCAGTTTGTTTAGCAAAGCTCATTATGGAAACGACTGCAACATCCGGATGAAATAGCTTTCTTACATAAGGTTTATTAAACTATTTTGACATATATCACAACCACTCGTATTTGTAACCTCAGCTGGGTCCTTTCAGCCAGTTAGATACCTATAAAAGCTCTTACAAGTCAAAACATAAATTCAAATTTGGTCTGGTCTATAGGACCTCGTACAACTGGCAAAACACAATGTAGAAACATTTGGATGGGTGCCAAAGCATAAGCTGATAGAGGAAAATGAGAGATCAGATGTTTAACAGAAACGGATCTGAATAGTCATTTCTGATCTGAAAACTTTGTTACTAATCCATAGGTTAGTTTAAATTTGTCAGACATTTCAGTTAGTCGAAAGTTTTTACACTAAATTGGAAAACATTCAGTGTCGTACAATGATCCGCTTTTTGCTTTCTCTAGCCCCATATGCACAATGTACATAGGGATAGAGAAAGTATTGTAATGCACCCTGAAACTCGATACCGAGATTTCACCGGAAATATATGTTTTGGGGTCCCCTGAGTCCGAAAAAAGTATTTTTAAAAAAATGTCCGTGTGTGTGTGTGTCCGTCTGTGTGTGTGTGTGTGTGTGTGTGTGTGTGTGTGTGTGTGTCTGTAGACAGCATTGCCCCAAAACAAAAAGATCAAAGTTAATATCTTCCAAGGATGCGACACGAAGATTTTAAAAAAAAATCCCCCCACCACAAACTACCCTTTACATAGAAAAAATTTCGAAAATGTTGATTTTCTTAAAAATGGCTCTAACGATTTTGATTAAAATCCCGTATATTAAAACTATTTGTGTCCGAAATAAAATGTAAATCTCGAATTTTTTGGGAACAGCCTCTGAAGACCTCTTTATTCTGGATGCATTTTGCTGAATTTTGCTTAACTGCTAAACCGTAAGATATAAAAAAAAAACTCACCACACAAAAAATGTACCTCATGACAAAACACACAATTTTTGTCCTTTACGTTTTTGTTGTGGAGGTCACTGTTTTCGAGATATTCCTTGTTATTGGTTTCAATTGTGAAGTACATAAACTTTTCTCACACAGGAAGTGTCTGTTTTCCTTTTGTTCTACTCCTGGCCAAGCAAAGAAGTGATTTGCAATGACAATCGCATAACCATAGCTTTTAAATCATTTGACAATCACTTTAGCATAGTGCATTCCCTTATTCCCTTCTACTTATAAGGAACTAAGATATAACATTCTGCTAACTTTTATCTTGATTAGTATTGTGTACAAAGAAGAATAATCTTTTGTAGGAGTTTTGTACAGCAGCTAGAGAAAGTTATGTGAGTGTAACATATCATATTTTTACTTTTGGATAGGACAACTTGTGAGGAGATAAAGGCGAAATTAGATGCTGTTTATGGGAGCCTTTGATTCAAAGACTCTAAACGTGGTCGCACATCCATTTTTAATGAGGAGTGCCCAAGACGCTCGGCAGAGTTGATCATTGAAAAATTCACGATATGATTATCGGTAATCGTAGAAGGAAAATTCCCAAAATTGTGTGGACGTAAAAGCCAACTCATATTTTGCATGAAGTTGGAGATGAAAAATTTGTCGGTCCGTTGGGTGCTACGATTGGTCACAACAATCGGGTGCAGCTTTCAACTTCGAATAGCAATAGCTTTTGGAGCTATTTAAGCGAAATCTGAAGAGTTTTTTCTCCAGATCTCATTGAGTTGTCACCTTCGATGAGATCACAATTACAATCCAGAAATCAAGCACAATCAAAACAACGGTAATTTCCTCTAAAGAAGAAAAATGATCTCATCGGCCAGAAAAGTGATTGCGACAAATTTTTGTCATACCCAATGACTTCTTATTTATTTCTCCTCATGGTGATTCAAAGAGCGAAATTTTAAAGCCATGACACGTCTTTTATTGATTTCAAAATCGTCTCAGCTTACTATAATCCTCATGAGGGTACAAACGTTTAATAAAGATTTTCTGCATACGTTTAGCTCAATAAATAAGAAGTAGAGACTGCCTATTCGGTCGAGTGATCAGCGTTCTGACTTCTTAACCGAATTCAATTTCTGACTGAGGGAGAGCATTTTTCTTTAATTTTTTTTAAATAAAAATACAGTTTCGGAGGCTTATCAGGACTCCGGCGCTGTATTCCTTTTTCTCCATTTTCATATATTTCCTTAGTATACCTTATTATTGTTAACGTTTTCCATTTACATATACACACACAGAAACACCCATGCCCAAGGCGGGACTCGAACCCAGGATCCTGTGCACCACGAAATGCCTAAGCGAGACACTTTAGCGAGCGCGGCCACCGGAATCGGCTTGTTTTATACTATAAAGCGCGCGCCCACTCACTGCATACTTCCCGACTTTATAGGGGATGGGGAATGGTTCTAATTAAGAACCCCTATAAAGTCTGGAAGTATGCAGTGAGTGCGCGCGCGCTCTATAGTATAAAACTGGACAAGCTAAACTTAAGAAATCTTACAGTTTAACGAGAAAAACTCCAGCATTTATTTCTGAGGCCAGCGCCCCCGATAAGACCATAGAAGTTAAAGGGATCTATATAAGTGAAATTATAAATGTGTTCCATTCACATAACTTTCTCTACATCTCGGTAACAACTTACTATTACAAAGCCTATTCTTCTATCCGCTTCATGCTAATCGAGATAAACATTAGCAAAAATGATCTTATTACTTGATTTCTTGTAAGGAGAAAGTAAACAAGAGAATACACAAGGCTAAAGCGATAGTAAAATATTTTAAAAGCTAGTTGCCATGTGGATGAAATCCGCTTCTTTGCATTGCCTGGAGATGACGAATTCCTGTATGTGAAAAGTTTATTATAAAATTGAAACAAATGACAAGGTATATCAAAAAATGATCGACTCCACGAAACATTTAAATGAATACTATTTGACTGTAATAGTTGGCTAATGAAGCCTGGGACCTAAGTATTTACAACATTGCAAGTCACTGTTGGGATATGTTATCTCAAAATAATTTGAGATCACCTTGTGGTTTACCGGGAAACATGCGAGTTAATTCAGAAATGTAATGCCGTAGCGGTATGTTGCCATGATAGCTCAGTGGTAAAGTAACTGACTAGAGACCGGCTTATCCATGGTTCAAATCCCGGCTATAACATTGCATTTTTCAGTCTGACTTTACTTGTCCAAATGTGTATGATATAAAGTGTGTGTTAGAGATGTGTATTTTCTGTTTAGTAAGTTTTTGTCTTATCTCTTACGGTTTACCAGTTATGCAAAATTGAGCAAAATTCATCTATATAGAGGTCTTCAGAGGCTATTTGCAGAAAATTAAGGGCATGTATTTTATTTTTAATGAAAATATCTTCAATATACGGTATTTTAATAAAAATCGTTAGAACCATTTTTGAGAAAATCAAAATTTCCCAAATTGTTTCCTTGTAAGGGTAGTTTGGTATTGAGGAATTTCCTCAAAATCTTCGTCTCGTAACCGGGTAGATTAAACTTAAATACTAGGTTTGATATTTTACCTACTTTTCGTTTTTCGTTTATTGTGTTCAAAAACACAAACACAGACCTTTTTCTAAAACTATTTCTTTTTTGGATACAGGGCACTCTAAAACGTGCATTTCTGGTAAAATCTCGGGATCGAATTATTGGGTGGAGTGCAATACATTCTCTATCTACGTACTATGCACCATGTAAAGAAAGTAAAAAGTAGATAGAAGAATAAGCTTTTATGAGAATAGTTTGTACACGTTGTAAAGAAAATCACATGAACATAATACTTAAGTTTTTAAAGTTATATTGTCCTTCTCCCGCTCTCTCGCGATATGACTTACTTTATATTTCTTAAAATGTCTTTTTATTCAGGGGACATGAAATCGAACCGTCAAATTGAGATGTTTTGGTGTAGTACAATTCTACCTACCATAAAGAAGTATTATATTACTTACTGTTTATTAAGTATCACAGTAAGCTCTTGGTAAAAAATGTAAGTAAAGTACTGTTGATAGCATAAACGCGTCTTTTACGATTTGTTTTCGTTATTTTACTAATAACTTTTTACATCTGTAAAACAATTATTATCTTATTGCAACAATTTTCATTATATGCCATAACGTCAATTTACTTTTTACAAAGCTCTGCAATAGCTCAATCATTGAAACTGGTATTTCGAAATGTTGAGATTCAGTGCTCATCGTCCATACTGAGTATTCTTCCATCAGCAAAGGTGCAATTTCTGATAATCGCAGCTTCGGTACATCAATGGCGCACAACATTAAATAAAAGAAAAACAAGTAGCCATTCTGTGCAACACTTGAACTCTGAATGGTAAATGTGAACGCTGCGCCATGCTACCATGCAATTACATGACGTCATTGCGTGATAGTGGTGCGTGTTCAGAAATCACTACTTACGTTGTTCTGCAGGTGCGAAATGCTACACAGGGGCCGTGACCAGAGGGCTCGGAATTTCAAATGCTAAGTACAGCATTCACAAAAAAATACTCTCCCCTCTCAAAAAATACCTACCTCTTACAGGAGTAAGGATTCTTTTAAACCTAGAGTTTTAAGGGACCTTGGAAATCGAGATTTCGCCAGAAATAAAGCGTTTGAAGTCCTGAATCGGCCGAAAAGCATTTTGGCTCTCTCTACCACGTAATAGTAGGCACAGAAGGAATTGAACTCAATCCAAAAAAATCTGATGTGTTCCATTCACATGACTTTCTCCACGTCTCTGTAACAAATTATTGTTAATAAGCTTATTCTTCTATCTACTTCATGCAAAAGCGGTCTTATTACTTAGTTCCTTACAAGTAGAAGGGAAATAAGCGAAAACTAGGCTAAACCGACCAGTCACGTATTGCTATGGGATTGAAGTCGTATCTTTGCGTGGCCAGGAGTTGACAAGTTCCCACATGAGAAAATTTTAAGTATTTTACAACTGAACCCAGTAACAAGCAATATCCTGAGAACTGCAGTTCCACGAAAAAATCTCTAAGACATAAATTGTGTGTTTAAAGGAGGTCGATTTTTTTGTGGACTAGGTTTTGTCTATCTGTTACGGTTTACTAGTTATATAAAATTTAAAAATATTCATCCAGAATAAAGAGGTGTTTAGAGGTATTCCCTGAAAATTCTAACTGTATATTTTATTTGTCATATAAATATATTAAATAAGAGATAATGTAACCAAAATCACTACAGTCATTATTGAAAAAATAAAAAAATTCTATTTTTTTTCCATAGTTGGGGGTGGGTGGATTTTCTAGAAAAGCTTCGTGTTGCATCCTTGGAAGGTACCAAACTTAAATACAAGTTTAGGTTTTACCCACTTTTCGTACTTAGTTATCGTGTTCATAGACACACAGACATACGGAAACACGACACACACAGACCTTTTCTTTATTTCTTTATTTCTTTATTTATTTGGTTACATCGACTATAAAAGTTCCGGTGAAATCTTGGTATCAAATTTTTTGGGTGGATTGCAATCAACACCTTCTCTGTCTACGTAGGTACCTACCATAAACTATGTACTTATAGAAAGTAATAAAACTAAATATAATAAAATAACATATTCTAAATTATTAAGCTATTTTAGCTGTCATTCACGCGCTATTTCCTTGCTAATGAATTCCTAAATATTATCATCCTACTTTCCTTAGGAACTCATCCTAATGTTCAATTATTTCAAATACTCCTCATGGTCTCAGAAGAGACATTGGGATACTTTATTCAACCTCGTTGGCATGATCAATCTGATTTCTCGGAAGTCTTAAAGAACCTGAAGATGGTGCCCGACAGTAGGAATGTACCTAGGACAGAGCACTTGGTATGTGATCGAATAATCAACATGTATATAACATTCAAGCATAGAAGAATAACTTTTTATTGCTTTCTCGACCACGAATGTTCAACAAACACAGTAGGTAGAGAAAATATTGCATTCCACCAAAATCTCCGATTACCGACATTCTACCAAATAATGTATTTTATCATGTGTGAGTTTGTGTGTGTCCGTCCGTGTGAGCATTATAAATAAAACATGAAAAGTCGGTAAAACACCAAAATTGGTATTTAAGTTTAGTATGTTCCAATGATGCGACACGAAGATTTTGAGGAAATTCCCTCAACCTAAATTAAAAGGAACATTTTTGACTTTCTCAAACGATTTTGATTAAAATACCGTATATTAAAGACATTCACGTGGCAAATAAAATGTATATCGTGAATTTTTTCGATATCCTCTTCCTTGTGAATGACTTTTGATAACTGGTAAACCGTAAAAGATAGACAAAAGCTTCCTACACAAAAAATCTAGATCTCGTTAAAACACACATTTATGTTATATACCTACATTTTTTCGTGAAGTTGACCATCATCGAGAAATTCCTTGTTATTTTGTTTCAGTTTTAAAATACTTACTCATGCAAAATTCAGTCACATAGCAACCATCTTTTAAAATATTTTTCTATCGATTTAAGCCTAGTGTAGGTATTCCCTTTTATCCCTTCTATTTATAAGGAGATAAGCAATAAAACAATTTATGTTATCGCTTATTTGGATTATTATGAAGTACATAGAAGATAAGATTTGAAAGAATTATTTGTTTTATAAATGTAGAGAAAATCAAGTGAATGGATCACATCAGATTTTCCTAAATTCTGTAGTATAAATATAATAGGTATGTGACGTTTCCTTGGGTAGAGATTATGTAAAGTTCACACTAGAATTCTGGACCAACAGTATTTTTATAGCACACTCCTAAATGTTTCACTTCTTAAAATATATATGTAAAATTGTTATTTATTTTTGAACCTGTTTAACTGTAATATAACTATAATATAGTTACGCTTATAAAAGCGACTTTTTTATTTTTGAAATTTATCTTTTGTAGATGGCAAGGCCAATCAATGGTAACTGAGAACGGAAACAGAATTGCAAAGAGGAAAGTGTATTATATTCAAGTATAGAACATTTTAAACAGAGGGCTTAAATTATCTTTTCTCTAACCATTCTCAGTACAAAGAACATAAGCTACAGCGACCTCTCTGAATATTCTCTACAAATGCTAAAAGATTGTAAATGCAAACTATGGGATTTTTTTTTTTTTTACTTAGGACGTCTCTGTGTACCCTCCAGTGAAAGAAATACGTATTAATGGGAAATTAATTTATAAACCAGTAGAAAATCTTAAAGAGATTCCCGAATAGGGCGGGGAATGTTTCTTTAACCAGAATTATTCCCTATTCCCCACAGAGTCTGTAAGTATGAATATGAGAGTGAATGCGCGTGTCTTTAGTATATGAAATGATTAACCTAATGTTTTAAACCCACAGTACAGTAATATGAGTTGTTTCACAAGTCAAAGCCCCCGATATGACCATTAAAGTTAAAGGAAACTATACAAATGGAACAATTACAAAAAAAAAAAAAAAAAGTCTTAAGAAATTATGTAATTTAAAACTAAATGCTTTACGCCAAGTACTTTATACTGAAATATATAATATAAGGTTTAAAAGATATGTTTAAATAATATGATAATATATATTTGTTTAAATGTTTAAATAATATATATAAAAGGAACAGTAACAGTTTATTTGTTTATTAATTAAATAAATACTTACGTATGACAGGACCGCATTAGCCGGCCGGGAGTTCAAGTCGCTGACCACGTCTCACCCTCCAATACTGCAACCTATCCATGACGTCTGTCATGCACCGAGATGGAGGACGCAGCGGCCGGGCGGTAGGCCAAGGTTCCTTGTGAGCTGTCGTGCCATGGAGTTATTATTATGTATGAAGAGTTATTTAAGAAATATAAAAATAACAAAGAAAATTAAATTATAATATAATTAAGTTAAATAGAACAATGTGTAAAGTAATATTGTTATACATAATAAAGTATATAAAGATTAAACTTAATATACACATACCAGCATCTTTCACTGGATACCAGTGATGAAGCTTATAGGACGCAGCTGGATACCAGTTGCAAAATTGCTGGCTTTCCAGTAATATTTCGATTTAGAATAGTTCTTTATTTTATTTTATTTCAGTTTCAATTTAACACTTTTTATATTCTAAATCTTTATTTATTAATTTTAGTTTGAAGTTAACATAATTTGCAACGTTTAATTTTTGGAAATAAATTTAAAGTTTGAATATATGTATGACCGGTATAGTTACCTTGGTGTCGTGGTAGCATATTTGGATTATATTTATTTGTTTATTTATTTAGTAAGTGAGCGTTAAATCTTATTCGTTTCCTATTGACTTTAAGCCTAAGAGATTCCTATTCCCAATTGTAAGCACTGTAATGACATTTTTGTCAGTGTCTTATCTACTGAAACAGTACGTTTCGCATAGTAATTGGTTTTCTAACGAGGGCAATAATAACATATAGAGCAGAAAATACAATTGCTGCGAAAGACAGCTTTAGAAGCGATGGGAAGGTACAGTTAGGGGTTTTTGTCATTGCTTACAGCCCATGAGGCAAACAAAAGCTTTCGTCAGCCACCCTGGGAAGAAAGACGGGACATTTACTGTTCCTTATTTAAGAGACAGGAGTTCAGTTCTCTTACGCATGTAAGTGGTTTACTTTCTTAACGAAAAAAATACGAAACGACCAATGGGAAACAGTATGTATAACAATCACTTGGCAAAGTCAGTACACGGTAGAACTTGAAGCCACTAGAGATTGAAAATTTTGAAAATCACTTTTAGTCGAAAAGTCCGACAGTCCACTAAGTCGGGAGGCCCCCCATTACGCTCCTTGTTGGAGAGTCGGCCACGTAGCAGTGATGTCAGTAACCCTAGGGGTGACGAAAATAATTGAGTCGAGTCAGTAAAATGACATAGTCAAGTATTGTTGCTAAATTACGGAACAAATTACGGCGTGTAATACCAGCGTGCGTGTGTGATTAATGATTCGTAATTGCCTAATTCGAAAAGGTGACAGGAAAATAAAGGGTTGAAACTAACCAGTCGCCTTGTGTACCAGCTCTGATATCCATGTAACAGAAGATCCTTGCAACCCTAAGCTTGTGACGACCCAAAACTCATCCTCAAAAATCCCATATTGCCAAGTCGTTGCAAAAAATATTTTAAAGGTCCGTTATTGCTATATTTTATTTCTCTTGTGAAATTTTCATACTAATACGTACATTTTATAGCTAACAATGTCAATAAACTTTGTCGTTCTCTGTTGTTTTTGACTGTTTGAGATTACCGGGAACGGGAACGAAAACGGGAACGGAGATGTTAATATGAAATACAATATAACGTTGTCAGGTTCCCATTTTTGGTTACTGTAATCCAGCCTTAAGTATTACAGCCCAAATATAATGCCAAACGATATTCATATTATCTTAAGAAAATACCTCACGTATATTTATTTCAGCTATGTTGGACATCCCTAAAATGCCATTTTTTTCCATTCTATGGATGAGACAATTGCTCTGGATGATGCTAATGGCCTCTTTCTGCGATGGTCAACAGCAGACCACCATTTTCTCGAAAGGTTTCACCAGGATGTGCATATTAAGAAGTTGGCCCTAAGGACAGGTTCCTCCTACTGGAAACTCCACCTACAGGACAATTTCAAAGCTTTCAATTACCTCCCCCCTTTTTCTTCTGAACTCTCCCATTATGCACCATTCACATGGAACGTAAAGCTTGGACAAAAATTTCTGTACATCACGCGCTGAGAGCAACAGCCGTTCAAGTCATGCATGGATAATGTGTGCACTCATGTGGCCAGCATTTACAATGTCTGTATTCCATAAACCAAGACACGATATGTTTAATTATTTTATCCTACAGATACTTGTAATAGACACCGTTGCTTTGCAGAAACGACATAAGGAAACTTGGACTTTAAATCAAACTGGTAGTTTTTAGCGCAACGGGTGGGATAAAGTAAACAAAGTTCACTCAGTGCTCTGGTAACGAGTGGGATAAAGTAAATAAATAAATGGTTGATAACTACGCATTTTCTATAACCTTTTAATTCTTTTTCGTATAATATCCATGAAGTCGACGGTAATAAAGCCTCCACTCTTCTTTTGCTTCATTTAATATATCATTTGGCGCCGATATATTATATTCGTGTTGCTTCCTTGGAAGATACTAAAAGTAAATACCAAATTTGATATTTTACCGACTTTTCGTTATTCAGTTATCATATTCAAGACACACACACATACACACATGATCCTTTTTTTAATTTTTTTTTATTTTATATACAGTGGGCCCTAAAACGTATATTTCCATGAAAATCTCAGTATCAAATTTTTGGGTAAAGTGCAACATCTTCTCTAAGTACCATATACTAGGCAGGGAAAGTAAAAACAAAAAAAAAAATCTGATGTGTTCCATTCACATGACTTCTCTACATTTCTACAACAAATTATTGTTAAAAAGTTTATGCTTATTTTTACTTCGTGCTAATCGAGAAAAAATTAGCAGAAAAACTTTATTATTTGCTTCTTTGTAAGTAGAAGGGAAATAACAGAATAGCATAGGCTAAAGTATTAGTCAAAAGCTGATTGCTATGTGACTGAAGTTCCTTTGTTTGTATGGATAGGCGTTGACAAAATCCCGTATGAGAAAAGTTTAAGTATGTTAAAGCTCAAACCAATAACAAGGAATATCTCAAATACGATTCACTCCACGAAAAAATAAGTATAACATAAATTGTGTGTTTTAACGATTACTACATTTTCTTGTCTATCTCTTACGGTTTACCAGCTATGCAAACTTCCGTAAAATTCATCCAGAATAAAGTAGTATTCTGAGGCTATTCCTAGAAAATTCAAGATGTACATTTAGTTGTCAGGTAAATATCTTTAATTTACGATATTTTAATTGATTTTAATCAATATGATTAGAGTCATTTTTGAGAAAATCAAAATTTTCGAAAACTTTTCTATGTAAAGGGTAGTTGGGGGGTGGAGCATTTTCTTTAAATCTTGGAAGATACTGAACTTAAATACCAACTTTGATATTTAACGGAATTTTCGTTTTTGAGCTATGTTGTCCACATACACAGGGATCTTTTTCCAAAAGTGTTTTTTTTTATTCAGGGGTACTCAAAAACATGTATTTCTGGTGAAATCTCGGTATCGAATTTTTGTGTGGATTACAAACCTACTCTACACGTTATTTACATAGTATGTGTAGAGAAAGTAATAGATACCTACGTTTCATTCACATGATCTCCATACAATATCGTTTGCTTTATGCATCTACTACTATATATTTTTACAAAAAATATATTTTTCTGTGTATTTCATATCAATTGAAATAAACTCTTACAGAAATTAATGCATTACATATTTGGTTGCAAGATATATGCAAATTGGATACTGGTGGTTAAAGCGACAATCAAATATTTGAAAAATCGGATCACTGTGTTAGGTTTGAATTACCAGACCCTTTTATATCACACGAAACAAACGAACGATGTCCTCATAATTAAAAAAAAAAAAGTAGTGGAAAGTTTAAACCTCAAATATCTCGGATATGGAAAATACTATATAAAAAAGCAAAAAGCCAAAAACAGTTTGACATATACTTCGTGTTTTAAATTATGTTTTAAACTATCTGAAGCCTTAATCGAGGTTATACAAATTAACATAGAACGAAAATAACTTCAAGATATCCCTAAATTTTATGATTCAGCCTTATAATGAAAATCTAAGTTACGCTAACATGGTTAAGAGTAATATTTGAGAAAATCAGGGATTTAAAAAATGTTTCCAAGTAGAGGTTTCCATGTAAAGGCTACTTGAGTACGGAGTTTTGAAGAAAAATCTTCTTGCTGCAGCTTTGAAAAATGACGAATAGTAAACGTTACCTGAAAAGAGTTCTCGTGCAGGAAATTTTCGTGAAAACCTTCGTTCCCCATCTTTAGAAAATGCTGAAAAGTAAAGGTTACTAAACATTACCTGTAAAGAGTTTTCGTGCAGGGAACTTTCATGAAAAATCTTCATGCCGCATCTTCGAAAAATGCTTAAAAGTAAAGGTTACTAAACATTACCTGAAAAGTGTTCTTATGTATGTAATTTTCATAAAAAATCTTCGTGCAGCATCTTCAAAAATTCTGAAAAGTAAACGTCACTGATCGTTTCCCGCAAAGGTTTCTTGTGTAGGAAATGTTGACGAGTAACCTTCGATCTGCATCTTTGGAAAATGCTGAAAAGTAAAGGTTACTAAACGTTACCTGAAAAGGGTTCTCATTGTAGGGAATTTTAATGAAAAATTTTCGTGTCGAATCTTCTTCATGAGAAATCTTGGTGCCGAATCTTTGAAAATTCTGAAAAGAATAGGTTACTAAAAGTTTCCTGGAAAGGATTTTCATGTAGGGAATGTTTATGAAAAATATTCGTGCCGCATCTTGAAAAATGCTAAAAGTAAAGGTTATTAAAGGTTTCCTGCAAAAGATTCCCACGTAGGAATTTTTAATGAAAAAAATCTTCGTGCGGCATCTTTGGAAAATGCTGAAAAGTAAAGGTTACTAAAAGTTACCTGGAAAGGATTTTCATGTAGGGAATGTTTATGAAAAATCTTCGTGCCGCATCTTTGGAAAATGCTGAAAAGTAAAGGTTACTAAAAGTTACCTGCAGAGGATTCTCATGTCAGAATTTTCATGAAAAATCTTCGTGTCAAAACTTTGGATAATGCTAAACTTAAATACCAAGTTTCACCGCCTTGAATTATGCCATCCATAAACACAGACTCAAGGGGTATATGCACATATGAAATTTTCACCAAAAATGCCTTCTTCATTCATAAGCCACAAAATATATAGATATCTAGTTCTAGTGAAATTAGGATACTAATCGAATTTTTAGATGAAGTATATCACATAGATGATAGAGAGCATTAAAAGAAACATTAAACGTAACAATACATATTTGACTATTTTTGTGCCTGTTGATTAGCATATTATTTCTATATCTGAAGGTCTCAGTTTCGATTTCAGGCTGTTGTAAATTTTACCAAGCTTCCAATGAAATGTATGGATGAATTTAAAAAAAAATCTAATACACCACAAAAGTAAACATAATTCCACTGAGTTTGTTCCAAAAGCAAAAGCCGCATACATGAATTCAGATATTAAACGCGTCATATACATAGAACAAACTAAAAATTGATGTGTTCCATTCACATAAAACTCTCTAACATATTGCAACAAATTATTCTTGAAAATACCATTCTTCTATCTGCTTCATTCTAATTGAGATAAACATTAACAGAAATAATGTTATCATTATCACTTGTTTCCTTATAGATACAACGGAAATAAGGAAATTCAGTAGGCTAAAGCGATAGTTAACTCTTTCATAGCTATGAGGAAACACGAATGACGATTTCCAGTTGAGAACAGTGTTAGTAGTATTGAAAAATAAAAAGGAATATCGGTGCTTTAATGCGATCCACATTTTTGTGCAGTAAGTTTTTGCCTATCTATTACAGTTACCATTACAAGTAATCCATGATGAAGAGGACTTTAGAGGTTCTTCCCAGAAAAGTCAAGCAATACATTGCATTTGTCATTAGATATTTTAAATGTGTGGCATTTTAATCAAAATTGTTAGAGCCATTTTTTGAGAAAATAAAGTACTTCGAAGAAGTTCCATGTAGAAGGAAAAGTTCCATTTGAGGGAATTTTCTTCAATATCTTCGTGTCTCATCTTTGGGAGATGCTGAAATTAAATATCAAGTTGGTAATTAACATAATTTTTTACTTTGAGTTATGCAGTTCACATTTATGGACTCACATAGAGACTCAGAATGAACCTTTTTGTAAATTTTTATTCAGGGGACCTCAAAGCAAATATTTCCGGTGAAATTTCGATATCAAGTTTTGGGCCGCTTAATATTTTCCGTAATAACTATAGGTAGTAAAGAAAGTGAAGAAACTTTTGCCAGTTTGTGTGAAGTATTGGTGCAAATAGACTATTTTAGATATTTGGTTATAACAACAGATGTTTGATGAAATAAAGCAGAGGGGGAAAGACAAAGGAACTGCTGAGTGACTGACATGAAATAACTTATCATAGCCTCCTATGGATAATGTCTACCACAATTTTAGCAGCAACCTATACCTATGCCCCTACTGGACATGTATGAAAGTAAATTACATTAATAATGCCTCTGGGACCGGTCATTTTGTTCAAGACAGGTTTGTCAGAAACATATTCGGTACAAATTATATCTGTCGTCGATCGGGCACATTTAAACATATGGTAGATAGACCCTGCAGTGCCGTTCTTATTGTATCATTAGACCAACTACACTATTTATTACCGTATGACCACTGCCACAAAAATGTTCATTATGCAGTTACACCCAGCTTACTTCATACAGCTCGTTATCACACTCGATAAAATGTTACTCATTAGCAAGCAAATTTTTCAAAATGTTTTAATGATAAGTTGCGCACATGAGAGATTTGCAAGAAGAATCACTTTCATGGGACGTGACTACGTTCCTGGTTGGAATTAAAAATTAAACTTGAACAGATAAAAAACTGACAGCAACGTGGCTTTGATATAGTTACACAGATGTGCATACAAATCCATGCGCAAAGGAAATTAAGTTCTGGTGTTTGTCTGTTAAAGCAGTTAAATACTGAGCAGAATGGCTGGGAATTCGCCTGCTCAGTACATAAGCGTGCTAGGAGCAAACAAAAGAGCAGTAAAGGGTAAAATGGGCAAAATGTAGACATCATTCATACCTTTACTTAGCACAGTGGCAAACCTGTTGAGTTTTTTATTTACCATGGAGGACAGTACGTTAAAGAACGAGGGCTGTCTCAGAAGTATCCGACCTAACAAAGAAAGCACAAAAATTTGGGGGAAAAACATTTTTATTTCTCTACATAGTTTCCTTTCCTCACACTTTTTCCAGCGATACTGAATAGCGCCGATACCCATTTATAATGACAACTATCGAGGTCTGCAAAATAGACATAAATTGCAGATTCCATCTCTTCTTATTGGAAAATCTTACCAGCCAATTCTTCAAGTTTGGAAACAGAAAATAATAAGACGGGGCTAAATCTGGCGAAAAGGATGCGTGAGGAAGGAATTTTACCTTAAATCATTAATTTTTCCCGTGGCGATAATGCACGTGTGAACTGGTGCATTGTCTTAATGAAACAAAACTTTCTTTTCCGCTAAATGCGGCCGTTTTTGCTCGATTTCATACTCAAACGCTGTAACAAGTTCGCATAATATTCGCATAATATTCGCCATTGATTACGTTTCCTTTTTTGAGATAATCAATGAAAATTATCCCGCGTGTGTCCCAGAAAACTGAAGCCATGGCCTTGCCTGCAGATGGAACTTTCTTCGCCTTCTTTGGAGCCGATTCTCCCGTTCCAGTCCACTGTTTTGATTGTTCCTTCGTATGAGGCGTGAAGTGATGAACCCAGGTTTCATCCGTTAATTATGAATTGGCGCAAAAACTCAGCTTTATTGCAGCGAAACATTGCCAAACACTCGACTGAAGCATCCTCAAGACGCTGTTTTGTTCTACTGTGAGCAAACGCGGCACCCACCGTGCAAACAATTTTCTCATGTCCAAATTTTCAGTCAGTATGCGATGTACAGAGCCTTTTTAAATGCTTGCAATGTCTGTTAGCTCGTGCACTTTCTTCGAACGGTCACCCAATACCATTTTATGGATCTTCTTTACAATTTCTGGACTGGTAACTTCATTTGGTCGACCACTGCGATGTTCGTCTTGGCAGCTCGTACGGCCGCACTGAAACTCTGCCTTCCAATATTTCACTATTGTAAACGAAGGAGCAGACTCCCCAAATAGAATCTAGCTCAGCTTTAATATTAGTTGGACTAAGCCCTTTCAAATGGAAATAATGTATCACATAACGATGACCAGTTTTATCCATGTTTACAAATTCACTGAGAGAATTCGCTTGATGGCTACCAAACAATGCAAAACAATGTAAAATCGTCAAACTTCGAATTTAAGCTTTCAATGGTTAGTACTTTTTACCATTGTTGTTGTTTGAAACAACAACCGCTATCTATACGTCATGTACTTCTGGGACAGCCACTGTATATGTTAACAACTCCAAAACTCTGTTTGGCAGGAAACTCAGTGTATCACAATACACAACAATGGTGTAGTACTTAAGATGTTAAGCCACATAAAATATTTAGTCTGCAGCGTCATTATTCGTCCTACCATATTAATTCAGTATGAAAAATACCACGGGAAAAAATATCAACTTTAGTTGGAACAAGTAAATCTACAAGTTTGTGAAGTAAATTTTATCGTGTTATAATTTGTTACTATTGTTGAATTTGCTTATACTGGCGAGACTTACGATTTTATTTACCTTTGAACATGAATCTTATTATAATTTTTACTTCTCTACACGATTATGCACATAGTGTACAGATAAGTTTTTTTGTTGATAGTGTTTAACGCCCGCCTTTACTATATATGGTATGGCACGAGATGTCACTGACGATACATGAAATGAAGATGGAGCACCGGTGGAATGCGACGGCGGGATAAATCGGAGAACTACTTTATACTGGAGGAATTTTACGGAATGTTGCATAACTGCTAAACCGTAAAAGATGGACAAAAACTTACAACACAAGAAATGTAGAGCACCTTAAAACACACAATTTATCTTATATACATTTTTTTCGTGGAGTTGATCGCTTTTACATATTCATTGTTTTTGGTTTCAGCTTTAAAAAGCATACTTTTCTATTACAGGAATTTGTCAACTCCTGTCCACACAAACAAAGGAATATAGAAACCAACTTTTGACTATCACTTTAACCTATAGTACTCCTTTATTTCGCTTCTACTTACAAGGAAACAAGTAATAGGACTATTTCTGCTGATTGTTTCTCGATAAGTATGAAGTAAATAGAAGCATAAGCTTTTTAACATTCGTTGCAAAGATATAGAGAAAGTATGTGAATGGAACACATTAAGATTTTTTTGAAATGTGTTCATCTAGAAACACCCATACAGCCGTTTACGTTTCGGCTCATATTGAGACAATACATCTTGTGTCACAGTGTTAAAAGTTATCTAAAAGGGAGATATAAATTATAGCCAATATAATATAAATTATACTAAGAGTGGACAAATGTACATTGAAGATGGATAGGGAAGAAATATTTTAAAACACGTCTAAGAAGGCACGGACAAACAGTTGCCACAAGCTGGCAAGCGACCCAGGTAGGATAGTACCGTTAAGGGAAGGACATTGAACTGAAGGGATGAGGTTACACTGCCCGAGGGTGGGTAGCACGGAAGAGAAACAATTCCCTTGCTGGTCGAGCGAAACTTTTGCATTGGGCATGAAATATTCGCGGAGGTAAGAAGTCCGCGAGAGAGTTGATCGGGCTATATATGGCCGCAAAAGAAATAGTGTTTATTTAATACGGTCGAATTTACAAGCCCTAGAAGATGCGGTAGAAATGAACGGGCTACATACGGCCGCGATAGAAACAGCGTTTATTTGATGCATCAACAGACGATCAAAGGTAATCAGAAATGATAGGCGCGGTCGCGTAAAGCGTAGTTGAAAAGGGGAAAATTTAGGAGGAATGCGTGAGTGTTCGACGGCAGATAAGGCCGAACAAGATGAACGAATGAGTTCAATAATAATAATCTGGAACTCAAAAAAAAATCACTTGTGTCTTACCACACCTGAGCAACAAAATCATGAGCTAGGGCACCCACATCTCCACATCATTCCTAAATATCCTAAACCTGCAGTAAAGAGATACGAACCCGGTACCCCTATACTAGGTTACTACCCCAATATGTATAAATCATCATCACCTGTTACAATTTTATATATGTCTTTTGAAGCCGCACCATTGTATTTTTAGCATTTATCTGCACCTCTGGTTTTTGCCAAAATTGTCATTATATACTTTGTGTTTTATATCTTTCGCTATTATTTATAATGATGATTAACGTTTACATTGATTTTTTCCTCCAGCTTTTGCCATGATTTATTTCATAAGGGCGCTCATGTCCTAGTAGTTAAACACCAATCATCATTATCATCATCTTTGGGTGTCATTTTGAATTTTTGTCCACTTACTGCATTTATTAGGTCAACCTTAGCAAATACATTAACGGAACATACACTCCTTTCTCAATAATTGCATTGCGGATTGGTTTTAAAGAGAAAACATACTAACCAAACTGCATCAAATTCGCTCACCTGTGTGCTTACGAGAAGCGGGGAGCAAAAGCCAAGAACCGGGCATAACAGCAGCAAACGAGAAGGAGGGGAGAGGGGGCAGGGAGACAGAGACAGAAAACTAAATAACTCCGCGGACAAGGAAGTTAATATAAAGGTTTCTATTTTACTCAATTCGAAGACATGTAATGAAAAGCTTATAATACCACGTAGCATCAAGAATCCAAAATGGCGTGCGTGTTCCACGATTGGTGGGGGTGTATCACGACCTGTCTATAATCACGGAGAAGACCTGCAGCTTAGAAAAAACAAAAGAAAACGTGCAGGCCTCCTAGCAGCCTGAATGTGATTGTTTCAAATACTTGCAAGCCAGGGAAGAGTTATGAGACCGAGAAATTATCCACCATCCGCAGGGCATCTTGGTTCCACGCGTTGTAGTCACAACGATTTAAATATCTATTCATTGTCCTTGTAAAACAGGGGTGATCAACCCTCGTGCCTCATCCCTAGAATGTGCTACTTCAAGAAATTCATAAACTTGACACCTACAATGTTTTTATGGCTTACATTCACATGATTTCCTCTATAAATCCTTCAGCAAAATGACCTTAAAATACTCTTACTTCTATCGACTTTGCATTAATAGAGACAAATATTTATAGAATGCTTTTATTGGATATTTCCCTGGAGATATAACGGGAACAGGGGAATTTATTAGACTAAAGTAATAGACAAATCTTTAAAAATAAATCTGATGTGTTGCATTCACACGACTTTCTCTACATTTTTGCAACAAATTATTGATAAGAAGCTTATGCTTCTATATACTTAATGCTAATCGAGAAAAAAAATCGAGAAATAAGCTTATTGCTTGCTTCCTTGTAAGTAGAAGCGAAATAAAGGAGTGCCATAGGCAAAAGTGATAGTAAAAAGCTGGTTGCTATGTGACTGAAGTTCCTTTATTTGTATGGACAGGAGTTGACAAATTCCTGTAAGTTTCTTAAAGCTGAAACCAAAAACAAGGAATATCTCAAAAAAGATCAACTCCACGAAAAAAAAATGTATATAACATAAATTGTGTGTTTTAAGGAGCTCTATATTTTTGTGTGGTAAGATTTCGTCCATCTCGTGCGGTTTAGCAGTTATGCAAAATTCTATAAAACTCGTCCAGAATAAAGTAATCATTCAGGATATCATTTTGTTTGTCAAGTAAATAGCTTTAATATACGATATTTTAATCAAAATCGTTAGAGTCATTTTTGAGAAAAACAAAAGTTTCGAAATTTGTTGCATGTAAAGGGTAGATGGGTGTGGGGGGGGGTTCTCGAAAATCTTCGTGTAGCATCCTTGGGAGATACTGTAAAATACCAAGTTTGGTATTTCACGACTTTTCGATTTGGAGCTATGCTGCCCACAGACACACACACGAGGACATTTTTCTAAAAATGCTTTTTTTGTATTCAGGGGGTCCTAAAACATGTATTTCCAGTGAAATCTCGGTATCGAATTTTTGGGTGCATTACAATACCTTCTCTATACATTATGTACATAGTACGTGTAGAGAAATTAAAAAGCTGGTTGCTATATGATGGCTTTGGATTCCGTTCTCTTTGTCTGACTGGGAGAAAGAACGAAATACCCACGAACACCCACTTAAGAAAAAGTGAAGTATTGAAAAATTGAAAGCAATAATAACACGGAATATCTCGCAAACGGTTGCCTGCGCACAAAATGTATATGATATAAATTATGTGTTCTAACGAGATCTATAATTTTTGTGAAGTATGTTTTTGTTTATCTTTTTAAGAGTACCAGTTATGCAAAATTCATCCATAATGAAGAGGACTTCCTAAAAATAGATATGCATTTCAATTGTCATGAAAATATCTTAAAACATGTTGAATTTTAATCAAAATCTTTAGAGCCATTTTTGAAAAAATCAAAATTATAGAAAACTGTACCATATAAAGAGTAGTTTGAGGGAGACATTTTCCCAAAAATCTTTGAGTCGTATCCTTGGAAGAAGCTGAACTTAAATATCAAGTGTAGTATTTAACGGACTTTTCGTTTTTGAATTATGCTGCCCACAGACACACACACACACACACACACACACACACACACACACACACACACACACACACACACACACACACACACACACACACAAAATATATGTTTGACATGAAATCTCGGTAATGAATTTTTGGGTGGATGCAATATATTCTCTACCTACTATGTACATTGCACGTGGTAGAGAAAATAAAACTAAAAGTTATCCTCACATGATTCGCTACCCACCAATCATTTATTTTTTATGTAGCTCCTCAAACTACTTCTATCTTATTCCTGTTAGCCGTGATAACTCTTTACAGAATTATAGAATCAGACTGAAAATTGCAATGCCATAGCCGGGATCAATACCATGGATTTCCTGGTTTCCGTTCAGTTGCTATAATCAATTGGTAACTATTGAAAGGCAGTAAATTCTCCAAATTATTCAAAATAATTTGAGATATGTGGAAAAAAAATGCGCTGTTATGTAGCATGAAACACTTTTTGAAAATTTTGATTTTCTCAAAAATGTCTCTAACAATTTTGTCAAGAAACTCTGTACATGTTTAAGATATTTTTTTAAACAAATTAAATGTAGGAATATTTTGAATTTTCAGGGCATAGTCTTTTAAGACCTCTTCTCTTTAAATCACTTTTAGATAACTGATAAATCGCACGAGATAGACAAAATCCTACTACAAAATAAACGTTGATCTCGTTAAAGCACACAATTTATACTTAATGTATTTAATATGAAGTTAAAATTTTCCTTGATATTATTTGTTATTATTGGTTTTAATTTTGAAATGTTTATACTTTCTTAAATGGAAAACCATTATTCTGACTTTCCCTCGCAATCCCTCTTCTTTATTTTTACTTTTATTAGTTATGCAAAGCAATGAAATTTCAGTATCATCACATAGTGACTCGCTCTTAAAAGTTGTTGCTTAAAGCCTAAGTTTGATTTTTACTTAAAACCAAGTGTATTCCCTAATCCCTTGTGCCCAAGTAAATATGCAATAAGGCACTTTCTGGAAATGCTTATCCCAATTAACATGAAGTAGAGAGAAGAAGCATTATCTGTAAGAATAGTTTGTGCAAAAGTGAGTATAGAAAGCTATGTGAGTGTAGCTCATCATTCAACGTATTGGTGCATTCGGAGCGAAGGGGACGACTCCGTGATGTATGAAATGAAATGATTAATGGGAAGAAATTTAGGAAGGAAATGTTCCAGTATATCTCCCCGGCATTGGTTAAGGGCTATTGAAAGCCTGGAGAAATCTTCAGGAAGTCAGTCCTGGAGGGATTTTAACTGAATCCGTGCCTCAATAAATTTGGCTACCTGCGTCGGTATTTCTTTCTAAGATATTAGTGATAATTTTAAATAATTTTTTTTGAGAATTTATTATATCATGACCTCAAAACAATGAGATACCAATCATTGAAGGAATAAAGTACATCGACGCAGTTCTACTTATTCGAGACTTAATAGTTTGTAACATCAAAATGGATCATAACCCCTGAAAAGTTTCAAATTTTACATACAGTATTGAAACATAATACAATTCCTGAAACCTTCCTTACCCTTCGGCTTGTACGTGAAGCAAGACAATGTCATATTAGCATTTTAAAAAAAAGAAAATTTGTGTGTGTGTGTGTATGTGTATGTATGTGTTTAGGATAACCTCATAAAATAACTGAAGGGCTAATGCCTTCCCTTTGTAAGTGAAAGGGAAGAAAAACATTGTTATTCTTAGTATCGACTATAATTCAGCTTTTAATTTAAACTCATAGATACCTGAAAGTTTTAAAGATTTACAATTTCCAGATATTAGAATGTGAGCATACCCAAGTTACTATAAAAGGGTATGCTTTAGAAGAAGGCTTCGACTTTTCGTTGAGAATGCTATGGATTACAAAACAGATGTTACTGAATAGAGAACGCATTTAAAATAAGTAAGAAGAATTTGCGGACTTTATTTAAATCATTATGCATACTTGGCCTCCATTTAGCAACTGACAAGAAATCTATCACTATATTAATATCACAAACACCTCAAATGTTTTCCTGCAATCAATTGTTTCCTCAGTTGAGTTACAAACATCTAGGAAGAGACAGGACACATAACATAGCACTGTTATAATGTGAAGACGAGAGTGCACATGTCGCGTTCATTTGTTGTGCACGGTGCCAAAAATTTGTGTTTTAATCACTAATCAACAACAGTCACTTTAGTTTCTCCTTTTTTTTTTTTTTTTTTAAAACAGTACCGGATTCTGGTCAGGACTCCGGTACTGTACCCCATGTTTACATCCCCCCCTAGATTTACTGTATGATTACTGGTTTTACTGTTCCTTTACACAAACATATACACATTGTACAAACATTTAACACCCATGCCCAAGGCGGGACTCGAACCCACGATCCCCTGCCCACGAAACACCAAAGCAAGACGCCTTAGCGAGCGGGGTCATGGGGCCTGCAAGACGCTGACGATGACCGTCGTCTCCGCATAACCATTATGCTGGCCTGCACGGATGAGATGTCCATCTCCGGGTGCTCCATTGCTTCAACCCAGTATTTTCCAGGTTCGATCTAGGGTACTTCAAGTTGAGAACAGCATCTGGAAATATGTTGGGGTATTTGTTATATAAGTATAGGAGAGATATGTTCCACGTGACATAAAGAAGACAGCCCACTTTCATAATTATAAATTCCATGTTGACTATAAGAATATAAATATAAAGTATAAGCAGCTCTATGGTGATAACATGTCTGCATCACATTCAAGAGGTCCCGAGGTGAAATCTCGGCTATGGTGAATTACCTGGATAAGATTTTTTTCCGAGGTATTCGCTTACTCTGAGATAATAAATGTCAATTAACTTTAAGCTTCATGGATACTGGATTCATTGAGGAAAACCCATTCCATTTTATTCATTCATCTACTACCTACCAGGGGTTAAAGAATGTTAAAAATCCCCCTAAAAAAAAACAACAAAAAAAAACACGACAAACCAAAAAACAATCGGAATTGCTTATCACGGCATGATTGTGTTTTTTTTTTTTTTTCCTGTGGATTTAATCATTTCTTTTGTAGTGTTTAACACCCGCTTTAACTATTTATGGCACCGCAGGCAGTCACACTGATGATACATGAATGAAGATGGAGCACCGGTGGAATACCATGGCGGGGAAAATGGGAGAACCCGGAAGAAAATCCGCCCCAGCGCCGCTTTGTCCACCACAAATCTCACATGCGGTCCCTTGGAATTGAACCAGCGTAGTCTCGGCCACGATTTAATCAGGTTCAGGGTGTATGATAAATGGTTTATATATACACGTTTTGTCGTCATTATTTGAAATAAAGAGATTTCGTTACTGTATGGCTGATAATATTCATTTCAGACACTTCCTATATATATATATATATATATATATATATATATATATATATATATATATATATATATATGTAGGAAATCTGTTTATTTCAAATAATGACGACAAAACGTTTATAACAAATGCGCTTACCAATACTGCAGAAATAAAAATTATCTCTCGTTGTCTCTATACAGTTGATGACTGCTATGGCTTTCTCAGATCCAATTAGACTATTAAATCTCTCTGCAGAAATTGACAAATTACCCTCCTTTTATACTTCCTGACTACGCAGCAAGAAATTTCCAGAAATATGTTTTCATGGTGTTTAACGTCTGCTGTTACTACATATGACATAGCAGGCGAAAATACTGATGATACATGGAATGAGAATAGACCCCCGGTGGAATGCGATGGCGGGGTAACCGGAGAACCCAGCGAAAATCCGCCCCTACGCAGCTTTGTCCACCACAAATTCCACATGCTGGGATCAAACTCGAGTCGCCTTGGTGAGAGGCAAGTAGTCTAACCACTCAGCTAAGGCGCGGCCCGAAAGAAGCATACAGATTCACGTTTTTCATACAATTTACCACTCTTAAACATATCCAACTCTGTTCATTATGTGCAATTTACAGGGTATGTACTATTTTTTTTAAAGATGGTAGTTAATCTGTTTTTCTTGGGGTATTTAATAAAATGGAAGCAATAATGTTTCATTAAAGTATATTTTGGGTTGGAAAAATGTCTACGTTTATACTTGAAATATGTTGAACTTAAATACGAAGTTTTGGTATTCAGCCTTCTTTTCGTTTATGAATTATGCTGTTCAACTCATACACACACATATAACATGGAGATTCTTTACGTAATTAATCCTGCAAACAAATCCACGTGCTAGATATTCGTCTTTGAACCGGACGCGGTCCTTCTGTATCTATCTTGTCTTCTCATTCCCCTAACGTTACTGAGCAAGATGGCCCCGCGGTAATTGCAAGGCTGCATTCGGGAAGTCTTGGATTCGAATCCCGCTACAGAACTTTCTGGTCCATGAGTTTTTCGGGGTTTCTTGGGGCACCAGGCGAATGCTGGGAAGGTTTCCTCCGCTCCCTTCATTTTCGTTTCTTGGTAGAAGTGCCGACATGCTCGGACCAAGTGACACTTCGCTTTATAATTACCTACTGTACTCTCCTCTGGGGTGCATTACCGCGCGGGGGGAGGGGGCGCAGAATCGAAACCGTGTGGGCTATCTGTTACCTGGCAAAACCCAGCAGAGGGATGAAGAACTACGAGTACCAGCATCGTACAGGGCCCAACTCGACCGCGCACTTGCTCAGCACACCTGCTCCATGGAGCTCAGAGTGGAATCTCCTCCGCTTAGTAGTTAAGTCCAACCAGTCCCCTATCGTTGCTTCTTGCGTTAACGTCGTATTCATTTACCATGTACAAGATGTAGAAACCATCACATGTAGGTGTGTTAGAGCGAAGCCGGACTACAGTATTTTTCAGAACATAATGGCCCTGCCCCATTTTTCTTCCAAAGTTTGCGGTTAGGGCTTAAACCCTCGCTGTTGGTCTCTTAACCGAGGCGCGATTTTCGACTTGCAGGCACGACTCCAGGAAACAGATTTTACTATGTGTCCTCTCGCCCCTTGCTCGTCTTTTGTTTGCTAATGGTTATTGGGGGGAGCGGTCCCGTTTGAGGGTCTTATACTTTGAAGAAAACAATGGCATTTAATATTATTTGGATAATATTAGTGCTGCCTACCTATGGAACCATCTACTGAGATATTTGTTCAGGAATAATTTCAATTGTACTTCTTTTTAAAACTTGATAAAGTTATGCTTGTGTTTTTAATTTATTTTTGAAAAGCAATATAAATATTACTCTATATTATTGTATTAGTACACCTATAGATACGAAATGAGATGGCTCAGGTGGTTTCGTCTGTGGTCTGCATTCGTGAGTTCGAATCGCGTTGCGGGCCTACCTGTCCCATGGGTTTTTCTAGGGTTTCTCTGGGTCACAAAGCGAATGTTGGGTAGGTTTCTTCCAGCCTCCGAATTTCCTGTCCTTTCATATCGTTTGCAATCTTATATTTTTCATCCTTCATCCCGATGGTGAAATGTAGCCGATGGTGCTCGGTGCAGCGCAGCAAGGAAAAATGATACTCATTGCGAGTCTCTCCGTCCCCTAATTTCTGCTGGTTGCTGGGATAAGAGCTACCCCTGGTGGGGCGATGGACCCTATGCGGGGCGGGGTCCCCAGTCTGCCTGCCCGACTATCGGGGTGTCTGTATCTTGTCATTTCTGTGCTCCTGGTTTCGGTCACCCGGTGTGTTTCTCACCTCCTTCCTCCCTCCAGGAGCTTGTGTACATTACATTAGGTTCGGTACCGATTCTCTATTCGTTTCCTACTCACACCCCTATAAATTTTCAAAAAATACCTAGAGAAAATATAGCTATACATAGGATTTTTAAATTAATTTTATAACCATAAAATTAATATTCATAGCATAAATTTAATTGTAAAAATTAAAATTAAAATTGTATAAATATATTCAAAGATAGTAAATTTTATCAAAAAGAAAAATTAAGTTGCTTAAATTGTGTATTATGCTTCAAAACATTAATTTCATGTTTACAGCTTGGTGTCAGAAGTGAGGTAAGGTCATGGAAATCCAAGTCATCTTATTGAAACACATTTCGAAAGCTAACTGCCACAAAGAGTGCTGACATCCCTGAAGTTCTGATTGGTTCCTTGGCGAGCGACTGTAATGATCACTTTTATTGCGGTTAGACAATTACCTCGCGGCCTGTGCAGGTTTTGGCCGGCTAATGATACACTGCTTCATGTGTTTGAATTAAAATAATGAAACGAACATTTTACTTACATAAAGGCCTGTTCGTGTAGAGCCTGCACAAGAGCGCTGGACTACTACAGGCCTCTCACAAACTGACGTTCCCCGCCAATTTTTACTTCTTCTATCCCGCGTGTTCAATGTACATACATAGTAAACAGAGAAGGCACAGTATTCCACCCAAACATTCCATGTCGAGATTTGTATATTCCAGGATGTGACACGAAGATTTTCAAGAAAACCCTTTACATGGAAAAGTTTTCGAAAATTTTTAATTTCCAAAAAAATGACTAACGATTTTGAATAAAATCCCGTTATTAAAGATATTTACATCCCAAATAAAATATATATCTTGAATTTCCTGGCAATATCCTCTAAAGACATCTTTATTCTGAATGACGTTTGCGAAATTTTGCATTACTGGTAAACCGCAAGAGGTAGACAGAAATTTACCTAACAAAAAATGTAGAGCTCGTTAAAACATACAATTTATGTCATGTACATTTTTTTCGTGGAGTTGACTGTCTTTTAGATATTCCTTATTATTGATTTCAGTTTTTGACTATTACTTTTTATAAGGAACTAAGTAATAACAACATTCTGCTAATATTTATCTCGATTAGCATAGTGTAGAAAGAAGAAGAATCTTTTGTAAGAAGTTTGTCTGTGGAGCAGCTAGAGAAAGTCATGTGAGTGTAACACATTAGATTTGTTTACTACTTTTATAATTAAAACGTCTGTTCTAGTTGCACATTTTACTTTCTGTTCCGCTTATCTAGGCTACAAAGTATTACTTGTGAACGAACAATTCGATAAACTGAACATTCAGAGGTTTCCCTCAGTATGTAGAAAAAAATTACGTGTTACATTCGTGTGACTTTTTCTACCATGTATAGTTTTGTACAAATTATTCTTAAGAAAAATTATTTTTCCATCTCCTTTATTTTTAATCGAAATAGTTTTACTGAAAAAGCTACCTTACACTTTCGTTATAGATACAAAGAGACTAGTAATAGTAAGTATTTAAGACCTTAAAATGTCATATTCTTTATATGCAATCTCGAGCAAATGAAAATCGACAGGACTTTAAAAGAATGACAAAGTACTGAACATTAATAACGGATATCTCGAAATGGTTTATGCCTAAAAGAGGTATTTGAAATAAATTTTGTGTCTTATAGTAATCTATATTCTTCTAGCAAAGTGTTTTTGTCAATTTGCTAACGTTTACCAGTTATGAAGTATTATATAAAATTCCTTCCGAATGAAACGGATTTCAAAAACGAAACACATAAAATTCAAAACTTAGATACATTTTATTTTTTATATAAAATTGTTTAACGCATGTTATTTTAATCAAGTTCGTTTGAGCCATTTTTTTTTATTCAGGCGTCCCCAAAGCACGTTTTTAAGGTGAAATCTTGATATAGAAATTTTGTGTGGAATGCAATAACGTCTGTAGCTACTGTACTGGTAAAGAAAACTATTTAAATTACTTGTGAACAGTGCTATTAATTTCCAGGATGATTTCATTGCTGCCGTTGTGGCGGAATTTCGTCCCTCAGGACTTCTTTTACATGCCAGTAAATCTACTGACGTGAAGCTGTCGCAAAAAAGCATACTACAATACATTAGATAGATAAAATTTACTACAGGAAATTTACTACATCACTAAAATGTAACAATTTTTACAAAATAACATTTCCAAAATATTCCTTGTGTGTTTAAGCTAGACGTTATATGAAAATTATGCAATTTTTCAATAAAAACCCCAATGGTTTATGTCACAAAAAGGGTATTTGATTAAATTGTATTCTTAAATTTTACGGTCATTAATTTAGCGTCCACTTCTTAAAAATTAGACTGTCTTCATTCTCTTTGTATTTAGAACGAAATGGGTAATGTAACTAATTTTGCAGAGGTTTGTTCCGATACAACTGAAGCAGATAGAGAAGTAACCCTTCTTAAGAATAGTTTGAATAGCCAATAATAAAAACTCTGATGTGTTACACTCACATGACTTCCTCTAGCTGCTTTACAAACTTCTTACAAAAGATTATTCTTCTTTCTACACCTTGCTATTCGAGATAAAACATTAGTACAATGTTCTTATTACTAAGGCTAAAGTCAAATGTCTTAAAAGCTATCGTTATGCGATAGTCATTGTAAATCGGCTCTTTGCTTGGCCAGGAGTAGAACAAAAGTATAAGTGCTTTACAAGGAATATCTCGGCAACGGTTACCTTCACAACAAAAACGTAAGGGACATAAATTGTGTTTTTGACTATCTCTTATGGTTTAAAAGTTAAGCAAAATTTGGCAAAGCTCATCCAGAATAAAGAGGTCTTCAAAGGCTATTCCCAGAAAATTCAAGACATATATTTTATTTGGTTGTAAATATCTTTAGTATATGGGATTTTAATCAAAATCGTTAGAGCCATTTTTTTAGAAAATCCAAATTTTGAAAATGCTTCTGTGTAAAGCGTAGTTTGTGGTGGGGGGGGGTATTTACATAAAAATCTTAATGTCACATCCTTGGAAGATACTAAACCTAAATGCCAAGTTTGGTAATTAAAGGGCTTTTCGTTTTTGAGCTATGCTGTCTACTGACACACACACAGAAACACACACACACGCGGGGGGAATTTTTTTCTAAAAATGCTTTTTTTCAGACTCAGGAGACCCCAAAACATATTTCTGGTGAAATCTGGACATCGATTTTTTGGGTGGACGTTGTACATGCGGGATAGAGAAAATAAAAGAGAGGATAGAAAAATCAGGTCAATGCTACTGATCAGATTCGTTAAAAGTAGATCTCTATATTCATATCACAAACCAACATGTGATGTCAGAAAATATAAGCAATAAATCCACTCACTCCCTTCGAAGAGAGTTGATGGCACTGAGTTTCTTGACGACCTATGTTCACTAATCGTGTATAATGGTTTGGCCGTTCCTTTTTCTTTGCCTGTTCGTGTATGTGTCGTTATTCTTGAAGATGAAGAGAAGGACAAAGTTAACCACTGGGATGTTGCAGCAAGAAAATAAGTTGTTCATTAAAGTTCATTACAGGTTCGTGAACACAGAGCCAATTGCTGTACTTGCCTTTATGCTGCGTACACGCCTTTTTCGGTGCGACAACCTTTTCTCGCATTGCTACTAGCCATTTGGAAAACATAGAATGGTCGTGATGCTGCTTTTTTGCTTTCTCTACACGTACTATGTACATAGTATATAGAGAAGGTATTGCACTCCACCCAAAAATTCGATACCGAGATTTCACTGGAAATATATGTTTTAGGGTCTCCTGTATCCAAAAGTAGCATTTTCAGAAACATTTTCGTGTGTGTGTGTCCGTGTGTCTCAAAAACGAAAAGTCGGTATAATACCAAACTTGGAATTTAAGTTCAGTATCTTCTAGGGATGCGACACAAAGATTTTGAGAAAAATCCCCCCACACCAAACTACCCTTTACATGGAACTTTTTTCGAAAATTTTGATTTTCTCAAACATGGCTCTAACGATTTTGATTAAATTATCGTATATTAAAGATATTTAGCTGACAAATAAAATGTTTATATTGGATTTTCTGGGAATAGCCTCTGAAGACTACTATATTCCGAATGAATTTTACGGAATTTTGCATAACTGTTAAACCGTAAGAGATGGACAAAAACTTAACACACAAAAAATGTAGAGCACGTTAAAACACACAATTAATGTAAGACATCTTGCTTGCTTTTTTGATTCAAGATGTCACAAAACATGTATTTCCAGTGAAATCTCAGTATCGAATTTTTGGGTGGAATACAGTACTTCCCCTACTTACTATACGTAGCAGCAAATATACAAATCAAGCTAGATGGTTCTGTAGTCATATCGATGGACGCATTCTGATTCAGGACGTCCCAAGTTTGATTCATGGCCGGCCACTATAACCATGACTTATTAGTGGTTACCCGGATCGGTAGTGGCCTGGCCGAATTTCTTATCTACCATTTCTCGGCGTTCGTCAGTTTCTTTCAACTTTTCTGCCCCATCTGTTTCAAGGTTGAAGAACAGGCGACAGCGGTTGATATGTTGCGGTTGGAAACTAAAGGACTTCTTGCTGGCGCTTGGATTGCTGGCACCCTTTTCCTGTGACTTTTTCGTCTCCACTAAGAACCATAGGAAATAGGTAGTCGGATTTATGTTGGGACGTTGGAATTATTAGAGACTCCGTTATTTGAGCGCACATTGCCTTCTGGATCTGACCTTTGGACCTCTCCATCATCCCTTCTTACCATTAGGGTCATGTTATAAAAATAAAGCTCCCTCTGTTGCCGATTTGCGGTACTGTGCTCCAGTTACTGCAGGCCTCTACGTCCGAAGATTCTTAACTCCTAATAATTATTATGTTTTAGAATCATGTTTAGCTTAATATCCTTTAATCTGGTTGGTCATGTCCAACGATGAATGAAATTGGTGAAACGATGCACAAATGATATCGGGGTCCATGGAGCTTAAAATTACTCGTGAGCCCGCACCGTGGCCGAGTGATTAGACCACTCATCTCTCACCGAGTGGGATTTGTGGTGGACAAAGCGGCACTGTCGAATTCCACCGATGCTCCATATTCATTCTATGTCATCGTCTGTGGTGTCATTGTAGTAAAATCGGGCACTATCCAAAAAAAGATACTCTCATTCGCCTTCTCAGGACAAGGGAAAATCCCGTAAAAAACCTTATCCAGGTAAACCACCCTAAGCCAGATTCAAACTTGCGACCTGTTGAATGTGAGGACACACGCTACCACCACACTACCCAGGCGTGCAATCATCTCTTGTCCAAATACATAAGGATCGTGTAGAGAAGTGAAGTCTAGACCATATGAAAATACCATACCAGGTGACCAAACTGCCGCATATTTGATATGTGCAGATGGCGGCATTGCAGATTCTAGTTCAGTTTTAGATTTGAACTCTGCCATTGGTCAATTGACCAACATGCACGTGCAGACAGAACGAACGGGAGACTAAGCATTTCGCATTGGAAAGAAGAACCGATTTTAAGAAACTCCATTTTGCCCCTTATTTCAATATAGCTCATTTTCGTACACCTAATCTAACCTAACGTAACGAAATCTCGAAATCTGTCGTTCACCTGTCCTGTAGCCATATTGTCTCCGTAACCAATAGGAAAGGCTCCGGAAAAACTCAGTCTAAAACGGAACTAGAATCGTCAATTTCGCGCGCAGATGTCCCTTCGTGCGTTAAAAGAGTTGTAGAACCCAACGGGGCTATGTCAAATTAAAGCATGCCAGTGGGGAACTAGCAAGAGAAACCTCGCTTTTCCCCTCTCAATACCTGGGACCCGCCTCACCATCTCCGAATAAGTAAGAGCGGTTAAAAGAAGGTCGCTGAGTCAATTCCCCACTTACTAGTTTAAATTTGAATTAGCCCCATTGAGTTCTGCAACTCTTTTAACGCCCGAAGAAATATCTGCATATGCCAAATAAGGGCAGTTGAAACGGAATTGTTATGAAGAACCAAATTATAAACTAAATTACACAAGAAAAAGAATTTGGATATTGTCGCTCAAGACAGTGATTACTCGTATCGTGGCACAATCAGCACAAATAAGGTGCAAAAGCTAGGAAGGTCTAGCAACGCTGATTAAAACTGAATTTTGTTTGGCTTTTGTTTCCTTAATCCAAAGAAAGTGCACGTTAACTTTAATCCGTTAAGTTTCCTCGGTTAGATGAATAGATGTAAATATCAAACTTTATTTAAAACTACTAGTTTAAGAAATTTTAATATTATTTAGACATCATTGCAATGTATATTTTAGAAATATTGTAAGTCATGACATAACTCCTTTTCTCTGATTGAGTATGACTAAATATTTGCAAAAGAAATTTTACTGTGAATAGTTTTAGCCATGACATAACGCTTTAATTTTCTCTGACTGGCCTGAATAAATAATTGTTTAAAATAAATACTCTTTATACAACTGAATGCAGATTTTCCATTAATTTATTTTTGTTTTTGTAAACATAAATCTTTAAGTGAACTATTATAACAATGCAGCTATTGATGAAATGTTTCATATTTATGTTAAATTTTTCCAAAGTAAAATTCACAATGTTGCAATATACATATTCTGGTTTCTATCTCAACTATCTCAATAAAGAACCTTACCATATTTTAGAAAATTTAAATTGAAGCATTTAGCTTACTTTAAATGAAAATATAGTATTAGATTTTTAACATTAAATAAACCTAATGGACCCTTTATAAATATGTGTAACGTGTCAAATTGCGGTTCAATACTTTCAGCTTAAAATATGGGTATATTTATTACCCTTAATTTTATTTCTTTTTGGTTTATTTTATATATTCATTTATCATGTCCCTTAAGATGATTAGTCCCTTAAAGGAAAGAAGAGTTTCATATCCAGGCATACAATATTCGCAAAAATCAAGAGTTGTTATAGTGAATGCAATATATTTTAAAATACTAACTGGCTGATTATTTCCTATGTACGTGTTTATAAAGCTTATTGTGAAAGAAATTATTAACTTAAGTCTAATTAAAAACGCGTTTTAAAAATCGAAATAAGTACAGTATATAATAGGTGCATGCAAGTAATGCTTGCTCCTCCTCTACCACGTACCTAGTAGGCAGATGAAGTACTGTGCTCCATCCAAAATTTTGAAATCTAAACTTTACTGGAAATATGTGTTGTAATAATTCTTGAATAATATGAACAAATTAGAAGGAGGGCTCTTTCTGTTTATGTATGTGTAGCTTGCGCGAAATGTCGAATAAACATCAAACCTGCAAAGTTTGAGTATCTTCCAAAGATGTGACGAAGTTTTTCAAGAAAATCCCTTTATTCCAAATTATGCTTTAGATCTTGTCTGTAAAGGCAGCAGGATGTTTTTGTTGGTGGGAAAGCTTCTGTCTATCGGTGAATCTTTGACTGCACTGTGTTGAAGGAGAATCAGTAGACTTACTCATGTCAGGAAGCTTACAGAAGAGGTTGCAGGTAAAGAACAGTGCACAAGCTTAAAGAGCAATATAGGGCTTCCCAGTTGGAATAACTTCATGGGGCACAAAGGGATTTTTTATGTTAGGTTTAAACATTCCCTTTTAAAGGCATAATAAGTAATAGAATTAATATTTTTAGTTCACTTGCAGCAATCTATGGTTCAAAAATGTTATAATCCCTCATCCACCTGAAAACCACTCACAGTGTAGGGGTTCTGGTCCACATAGTGCGCCATAAGTAGTTAAAGCGGGCGTTAAACACTACAACAACAAAAGAAATCCACATAGTGCAAGCTGAAAATGCATCATGTTGTATGTGTGGAACACGGATACTTAAAATCAGTGTCCTGTGAACAATTTCACAGGTTACTAGCAGCACCCTGTAGTATCCAGTTTCCTAGCATAATCGGACTCTGCTTTGTGTGATCTTTATTTCTCCGGTGCTCCTGGCACCTTTATGAAACACAAAATCAACGGAATGTCAGGGTCCTTTCAGTTGAGCGAAACCAATAATAGTGAGATAGAATGAGCAAATTGCACCAACATCTGAAGAAAGAAAAAACTTTGATGTAGCAAAGGAAAAAAGAAGAACCAGGGAAATAAGGATAAAATCCTGTGGAGGCGATTCCTTACTAGCGCCCTTTACTTGCACTGGTCCGGAATTCCAAACAGGACCAGGGTCAGCGAAGACACCGCACTCTCAACTAAGATTAAATATGTTAAGCGGTTGAAAATTTCTGAAGCTGAAGTTTCTAATAGCGAAACTCTAACCTTTTCTCAGATGGGCATTATACGTGAGAAGGATTCTTTAAGTACCAATGGAAAGTAGTGGACAGACAATCACATACTTTGGGACAGCCACTTATTATCATGATCGACCAAGGACAAACTGATAAGTTCAGAAGTAGCGGCATGACTACATGTGCAGGAGTATATGGAAGAACTTTCAATATTCAATATTCTGTTTGACTTTACAATGGCAGTCACAAAGGAAGAAACAACTTTGGATGTCATGAAAATAGAGGACTCTGGAGAACTTCTGGTTCAAATGACTTATAAGGTAAGTCTCGCGGTTACCACTTCTATGAAAATACCTGAGATTAGCTTGTATCCTTGCAACGCAACCTCTCCTGGTGGAGGGAACATTTACACAGCCTGTACAACGGCACTCTGTACTAGTTGTTTTGTTTACTTTTAACATTGATAATCTCAGAACCTTCAGTTATATTGTGAATTGATGAAATATATTACTACAGATAAAGTACTATTTTAGGGACATGCCTGTTATTGAAACATCCTTGATAGTAAGGGGCAGAAAGAAAGCCGTAATATTCTCATCATAAACCTACCTGACGTTGAACCTAATTTGCCACTGAATGCGGTGAGGAACTTGGTGACTCGCTGGAACCAGATGCATAAGGATCTCATTATAGGGACTGGTGCCAATGTTTGTCATGTTTCATGTGGCACACTGACGTCAATCTAGGAGAAGAGTAGCTGATAGCATATTTGATAAGTGATAAGCTTTCTTAATAGAAGCGTTGTTACTTTGACATTGAGCTATGGACTACATTTATTGTAACCAGTTTCTGACCGGCATATATCTACACTTCGACAATTTAGGTACCTTAGATTTTAGATTAGATTTCAGTTTATTAATAGGCACTTGATATATAGAAATTTGAAGACTTTAATCTAGGACAGATATAAAAGGGACCTTTGAGTAATAATTTCGGAAATACCACAGAAAGTTAATTTGGTATTGGGCCTAAAGTTTCCTGCAACAGCTGTAGCAGTCCATTCTCAAATTGCATTGCCCATGTTGTCAGTATGCTCACCTAGGCTGGCTTCTTGTTGGTCTAGAAAGCTTAACGAACTGTGAAAAAAAGTAAAGGAAAGGTTTTGAAAGTTATCCATAACTATTCAAAAGGCATTCACTGAGGTTGTACTCCAGGGAATGTAATCCTAGCCCAATTGTCATATACGTTACGGGTAAAAGTGCATCTTAAATAATTAGCACCAATAAATTAAACCTTCTGATGCCAGATATACACACACTGGACTTATTGTATTTAGGTATTGTATTTAGCTAGCATCCACGTTCTATATTCAAAGGTAATTAAGGATCACTACTAATCATTCGCGGCAGATTAATCTGTGTCGTGCGTATCGTGACAGAAAGGTTTGGGACCTAATTAAAGGAATAATTAAAGTCAGCTTGCCTGTCAATTTGTTTGACGCATCCAGATCATTAGGACTAAGTTTAATCTTTCCTGTATTTCTGCAAAGGGGGATTGACTCCACTTAGCCCTAGCTCTGCAGAATTCATTGAGGTTGCACAGCCTCTGCATACGTTCCACTAATTTGGAGGCAATCTTGAGGACGTTTGTACAGAAGTCCGGGCATTCTACTTAGGCCGAATCGTAGGCATGTCAATAAAAAAACACCTCTTCCTTTTCTCTCAAAATATTATAGAGATTAGTTGATAACATAGGGATATGAATTGGGATATGCCCACTATATAGATACCAATTTGCCTATTAGTGTGTAAATCGACGGAAACAGTGTTGCTGCTAAAGAGAAGTCACTGGCGTCTAAAGAGATTGCCATTGGGACATTTATTGATGTAGAAAATGCCTTTGACATAACTTCTTGTTAGTTAATTATGATCATGCACATGCATTTGCATGATACACACCAATTAATTGCAAGTGGTTACATTTTATATTAACTAGTCAGCAGATCTTGAGCGTCTTTGGGAAGACAATACGTCAATGCTCTACCAGGAGCTGGGTCCTCTCATCCATGCTTTGGAACTAGGTGGTGAATGTCTTAAATAAATGATGTTAGTTTTCACACTGATGGATTGTTGATTTTCTGAAAAATGGCTCTTAACGATTTTGATTAAAATACCATATATTAAATATATGTAAATGACAAATAAAATGTACGTGTATCTTAAATTTTCTAATTAATGCATATGAAGTCCTCTTCATTCGGAAGGACATTTGTATAATTTTGCGTAATTGGTAAAATTAAATAATAGATGAATACGCAGGAACCACAAAAAAGTAGATCTCCTTAAATCACACAATTCATTTCAAACAACTTTAGGGAGGGGGCAAAAGCCATTTCCTAGATGTCCAATATTAATGGTTGTAATAGTTCAATATCATTATTTTGAAGTCCCCTTCAATTTCCAGCTATTTCTCGCAATTCCATGGAAACAGTATAAAACTTTAAGCTAGCAGATAGCATCCAGTTGTTAAATATTTGACTATTGTTATTTATTTTGTATCTATAACAAAATGTGTAATGCAACTCTTTCCGGAAAGGATTGTCTCCATTTAAATGAAGTGGATAGGAATGAAATGTTGTAAGAATAATCTGTATACCTACTAATGAGTGATTGAGGGCAGAAAAAAATGTGGGACTGTAAAACATTTTTTTCATTAAACTTTCTGCTTCAACTTTAACGGGAAAAGATTATTTTTCAAAAGGGCTTGAGCCGCAGCTGACTTAAACACTCTCGTTATTTACAAACCTCGGATGCACATTCTGAAAACTGCGAATGATTTCCGACCTAAAGGAATAAATAACACATTATGTACTGGTAGGACAGTTATTAACTACAGCGCCCGCAGCGGCAGGTTCCCATAAGCATAGGTGGCAGATGTTTTTGTTCGGATGCTAGTATGTCCGGTGTAATGGCATATCTCCTCCCGCTTTTACTTTCCGATTGGATCTTACCGGCTGTAATGATGTCCTGTAGGACAATAATGGCGGCCGTCCTCCCTTCCTAATGATATGGCTTTGGTCCAGAGCAAGTCTCCCTCTTTTACTTCACGACTCCCATCGCTTTTTTCATTTCATTTGTTTTCTCCATTATAATGAAGGAAGGCTAATGATAGGTTAGGTTTGACCTGTAATGGCCGCGCTCTTCATCAAATGGCGGGCAACGTGATTGTTGCTCTAAGTGTGGTTTACTTATTTAGACTGCTTCGTCATCCTCACTGCGAAATTCTGCCATGAAGGCTAACTTCAAGGATTTTAATTACAATTGCGCTTTAAATGACTCATTGCAATTGGGCTTAATTAAATTCTAAGTAGTGCTTGTGGAAATACAATCCTTATTTTGTTTTAAGAGTTCCAAACCAAGCGCAAAATTATGGTTGTATCGTTTCCTGAAAATACACATGTGTGGTCTTATAACAGTATTATTATCTATTAAATATTATGTCTAACAAGCTCGTTAATCTAAACATATACCTGCCCAGACAATAGTATTGAAATTCCCTGATCCAAAAATCAAATTAAGCCTCAAATGTGTTGCGTAAACGTTATGCAAACACCTTTTACTCTTTCCACAACATACTATGTACGTAGTTGGTAGAGAAGGTATTGTATTCCACTCAAAATTCTGTGTCGAGATTTCACCAGAAAGATATGAGGTCCCCTGTATTAAAACATTTTTAGAAAAAGGTCCGTGTGTGTGGTACTAATGTATGTCTGGGAACAACATAAGTCAAAAATGAAAAGTAACTAATTTTATAATCTTCCCCACTGCCACAAATTACCTTTTCACGGAAAATTGTTCGAAAATTATGATTTTCTCAAAAATGGTCCTAAGGATTTTGATTAAAATATCGTATGTTTAAGATTTTAATACCAAATAAAATGTAATCCCGAAATCTTTGCGAGTATCCTCTGAAGATCTTCACTTTGGATAACTTTTGCATAGCTGGTAAACCGTGAGGGACAAAAAAATACTACACAAAAAATGTTTATCTCGTCCAATTCATAATTTATGTAGGTACTATATATATATATATATATATATATATGTATGTATAGAATATATACATTTTCCATGATGAATTAACGGTTTCAGATATTTCGTGTTATTGATTTCAATTTTAAAATATTTAAACTTTTCTCATACGGAAATTTGCCATGCCTGTTTTCTTTTTCTCCTGACCATACAAAGAGAACTGAATATCAATCACATAGCGACCAGCATTTAAACGAATTGTTAATGTGTTCCCTTATTTCCCTCCTATTTATAAGGAACTAAGCAATAAGACCATTAAAGAATAAGCTTTTGCAATTATAGTTTGTTTCAGAATAGGTAGAAAAAGTAATATGAATGGAACACATCAGATTCTTTAAAACTCATTCCAGTAGTTTTTAAGAAACTTGCTGCAAATTATCTAACTGCGTAGAATTAGAATACGCATCTACCTATTTTGGAGCTATAGGAATAAAGGCAAGATACGGAGACGCCTCGCTCTCTGTCGTTCCGAATAGCCTAAAGCCCCCGGACAGAAGGGATGAGGCGAAGAGAACCACACAGACCTGCGCCTTTTGTTCTGAAAAACCAGTGACAGAGACGCACGGAAGTCCTAACAATTTCAGTTTGAACGCACGGCACACTGGCGAGGAACCATAGCTCGAGGGCGACGAGGCGACCCTTACGTCGCCAACCTGAAGTTCCATGCACGGTTGGTGAAGACAAGTATCTTCGCATCCACGCCATCTGTCCACAAGCCACTGAACCATTAGCAAACATACCTGTAGGTTGAAAATGAGGGTATGAAAGAAGGAAGAGAAAGGACACGTGGGAGTGAAAAGCATTCCAGTTTTCGTCTTGATGGTTCGGGAAAAAAAAGGGGAAATCCTAGGGACAGCGTGAGCAGTCACCGGAGATCGAACCCGGGATCTCTCGAAACCTAGTTACAGACGAACTTGTTTGAGCACTTAGATCAGTTAGAATGTGTATTTCAATAGATGTATCAACTGGAAGCAAATTAGAAATTTATGCTTAAATGCGTAAAATGTGTCTTGTTTCGATCCCACAAGTTGAGGTATAGATTATTATCAGTACCTATATATCTATGGAGTTTTTTCTCTCTTTCTTTCCTTCAGAGGAACATGTCACATCATTTAAAAATAAATTGACAGATTTCACTCTAGTTTAAAGTAACTAATCTGGACAGAGTGTGTTCACTCTGGACTAATTTTCAACAGTTTCGTTATTTTTATTTTTAACTCCTTGTTTTCAGCCTATACTCATCATCAGCGTTATCACACGAATCGTTCTAATTTTAACCTTCGATGGAAATTAAAATGCCTGAGAATTTTCATAAATAAACATTTGTTATGATTACTTCTTAATATCTAATAGCGTTTTATGAAAATATTATTTTATATAAGTGATGTACTCAAAATTTCTTAACACAAATGCTAGAGCTTTGGTTACTAGAGTACAAAATTAATAATGGGATAAATCTGAATAAGTATTCCGTTTTAACGACCAACATTTAACTGAAAGTAATCGTGTTCAAACGCATATACAATAGTTTGCTAATTGCAAGTTCCATTAGGAAGTAAGTAGAGCAAAACAGAAAAACGAAAACGATCGGTTAATATCTTGAACCATAATTAATGCTTCTTCTGACCCATTACGAAAGTATTTTCCGTGCTCACTACGCATCATAAATTATGTATTACTTTCTCTAACCGTGGGCAGAATAGGTAATGCATTCTATGAAGTATTGGGTACCATGGAAATAAATGCTTTGAAGTATTCTGATTTAAAGTAATACGTGAGTTAAATTGGAAAATTGTATAAATACCAAATTTATATTTAATATCTTCCAGGACTGCAAAGAGAGCATTTAATGTCTTCCGCCACATCTCTTCACAATAACAAACACAACAACAATAATAATAGTAATAATAATAATAGTAATAAAAATAATAATAATAATAATAATAATAATAATAATAATAATAATAATAATAATAATAGATACTTACCTATGGTTCTTGTATTTCATTCACATGAATTTCTCTACTGACCCTTTTAGAAACTCCTCATGCAAAAAGCGTATTCTTCTATCTATTCTTAATTGAGGTAAATTTTCATTAAAGATTTACACATTTCATGTAAGTATTCAGAATGATACAGTAGGCTAAAACATAGCCAGATTTTTAAAAAGTGGATTGCTATGGTGCTTTTAAATCCAACGACCATAAACGAGAGACTATAAGCATTTCAAAATTTAACAACCAAAAACAATCAATATTACGAAATGATTAATGCCACAAAAAATGTAGAAAGCACTTGGTAGAAATTTGATCCAATCAAATGAACATAATCTTATGCAGTTAACAGCAGACCAACTTTACAACATGTTTTGGATACTGAACTCTTGAGAGGCTCTATCTTCTGTGATGCCACACTTAAACCCTGGAGTAATCACCTGTCACAAATATATTCTGATCGCCCCTGGAGGCGAGCGGTTTCTCACCCAGAAGTCCGGGGTTCGATTCCCGGCTGAGCGGGGAATGTTTCTTTAGCTAGGATCATCCCTTACCTCCCAAAAAGTCTTGAAGAATTCTTGTAAGAGTAAATGCATGGGTGTGTTTAATAGTATAAACAGAAAAAACAACGTTAAGAAACCCTACAGTACAGCGAGGAAACACTAGCAGTTGTTTCTAAAACAAAGCCTCGACATGGCCATAGAAGTTAAAGGGTCTATATAAATAATAATAATAATAATAATAATAACAACAACAACAACAATCTCTGTTTCGGCCCGCCTGGGTAGTGTGGTGGTAGCGTGTCTGCCTCACATTCAAAGGGTCGTGAACTCGAATCTCGCTTAGGGTGAGTTACCCGAATAAGGTTTTTCGGGATTTTCGATTATCCTGAGAAGACGAATATCGAGTAACTTTAAGTTCCATGGACCCCGAGATCATTTGAGCATCATTTCACCAATTTCATTCATCGTCCGATATGACCAACCAGCTACAAAAAAAACACTGTTTCTTTGCATAAAGCTCGACCTCTTGTCTCTGTCGTTTTAATAAGAAAATGCTGTGCAAGTCACTGCACATTTTAATATATAATGTGCGTTGTAACTTAATGTATCAGAATGCCTTCCTTCTGCGCTCAGTAAACACCAAATCTGCCAACAATTTATTGCTGGAATCTGCGTCTCGTGTGTTGAGGTGGACGCGTCCCATGAAAGTAAGTTGCAACTACTTGAGACGTGTCATACTACGTATAATTTTTCCAAAATATGATGGCCCTCAAACGGGGCCACTCCCCCCAACCACAGGACAGTAACCGTTTGTAAACAAAAGACGAAGCTGTACTAGCGGCGAGAGGTAACGTAGTAAAATCTGTTTCCTGGAGATACTACTTGCAAGCCGAGAATCACGCCTCAGTTAAGGTGTTAGCAACAGATAGGGTTGATTTCCAACCGCAAATCCCCTAACCGCAAACTTTAAATTGTGGCTTGGAAGAAGGGTGGGATAGTGCCATCATGTTCTGAAAAATATTGTAAGCGAATGATACGTTAGTCACAATCAAGGTCACCATCAGTTTGAGTTCATTCGAAAGTGAGACGCATCTTACCAATTGCATGTTTTAAGAGGCCTCTCACTTTCTTTCATTCCATCCAATAAGGTATGAGTTATGAGTGGGCAAGCGGCGGGGGACACCTTGTGGCCTGCGACCAAGTATTGATCTATTGCGGCCTACTACGCTCCCGGAGAAGGGATAAGAGGATGTAAAAGTACAGGCCAGCGCACAGAGCGGAAGGAGCCAAGCGCAAGACGTACAGAAGTCCCTAACAGGCTTACTAGATGCCAATCTACGGCGAGTCACGGAGGGCACATAGGTGGCGGGAGGCCGTCGGAAATATGTCTCTACAACGGGCACCTATCTTCAACTGGCGCACCAAGCTCAAGAGAGTTTTACTCGAAGCACGCGACTGTACCACCTGGCTGCAGAGCCCCGAACCATACCTGCCGCCAACTTGGAAGATGAAGAAGGGAAACGAGATAAAAGAAAGAAAGGAAAGGAACCGTGATATATATGTATTTTATAGTGTTTAACGCCCGGTTTTACTAGTATGGCACCGCAGGCGATGACGCTGACGATACATGGAATGCGATGACGCACCGGTGGAATATGATGGCGGGGGAAACCAGAAAACCGGCCCCTGTGTCGCTCTGTCCACTACAAATTCCACATGCGGTCGGCTGGGATCGTACCCGGGCCGCTTTGGTGAGAGACAAGAGGTCGAACCACTCGGCCACGGCGTGGCCGCGGAACCGTGGTAGATATACAGCACCACAGAGACAGAGTGCGCGGTCAATGGGGAGCGAACTCGGACCTCCCGAATACCAATGAGCCACCTGATTCGGTCATTCCACGCAAAACTTCACTGACCGAATGGTATACCACACTTAAAGAGCCCTACTACTAAAATTTCCATCACTTAACTGCCGGGATGATAGCTTGCCCTCAATGCTGAGCCGTATTGTATGAAGCAGGTAAATCCCTGTGAGTTGCGAGTCATTCGCTTTATTTTCGGCGCGCAACCTAGTTGGAAAGTTCAGTTTACACAAATTAAGTAACAGCATGCCTACTACATCGTAGGCATGTTCAGTCTTAAAGCAGTGTTTTAAAAGAATATTGTTGCATTAAAATAATAACCTATAGGTAATGCTGGTTATTGCATGTTACAAAATTGCCTGTGTATTTCTAGTTTCCCATGCAAGAGGAGTATATGATCAAGCTGCATTGATTAAAGTAAACAAACGAAGTCCGACCACATGAACCTTATTTCTTTTCTAAAACGCCATTTACATTGCATACAAAAATGTAAATATGTTATGACTGTAATAATCATAAGTTAGGTGTATTTTATTTTTGCTATTCGTGAAATAAAGTCCTTCTCAGATCCCCTAAATCAGTCGGTTTCAGTTCTACTTGGCTGAGAACGAATGCTCACACGTACGCAAAGGATCTCGGAGCTCCAATGGAAAGGGAGCGTGAAATACTCACTGGCCGCAGTTCATAGTAATAGTGATTTTGCTTCCTGCTGCTTCATGATACATCCAAGGTTATGGCTTACTACCAATTCCGAGCAATATTGCTTGCTGCAGGCTGACTCCTGTGAGTAAGTGTCCTAGAAAGACTAACTCTTCGCTTCGTGAAGAAAATTAATTCTTGATTTGAAAACCACTCGTGAAGTTACCTATTTTAAGAATGGGTTATCTTTATTACCATATTATGGACTTTGCGAAGCAAAAAAAAAAAAAAAAAAGCTTTAGATGTTTGTACAGTCATTTCATTAACAATACGAGGGTTGAACTAAATCAATTAACTCATAATCGTAATCTTTAAAGCCAACCGCGTAAGCCCAATATATCTACTCTATATGATGTGTTAAATCGGTAAAACATGCTAATATATAGTGTAAGTCTTACAGCAGTTAAATTAACTTTTTTCAAATATTTTTTGACTGTTTTGTGTTGCATGACACTTTATCGGATTATTTATCACAAACGTGTCATTCTCCTGCTGCTGGGAATGGGCACTGTGTTCACCGGAAGAGCAGTTTGCGAAAGTCTACGCTATTATTATTTAGATTAAGGGAAAAGCGGTTATTATCTACTGACGATAGCTTAATTACGACATTCTGTTTATTTGTTGTGAGCGATGGCGTGACGAAGGCTCCAGAACAATATGTCTGGTTACTGTATAACGGCGAAGTATGTAGTAATTGGTGAAAGTTTCGAAATGGAATCTGCAAGAAAAGGAAACAAAGCACTGTGTAAAGTTAACGGCCATTATGTTGCTCAGAATTAAATGTATGTGCTTTCTAAAGAAGCTGTATGATTTTATGGCCTCTGCTGGAGGAGGAGTTGCACGTGAAGAATGGGTTAGTGGCTAAAGTTTTATTAGACCACTTATACGAATATGCATCATGGCGCAATACAGACACAGTAGATAAATATCACACTAGGGAATGTTATAGCTTACTAATAAACATAAATGCTTTATCCTTGAGCATATACCAAGATTCCTGTATGGGTACCAAAAATTTCACTTGTCTTCAAGTGACTTCGCCCAACTTTCTCCACTCATAGAATTTTTACTTTCTCTACTACGTAGAACCGGTACAGAGAAGAAGTATTGTATTCCAAAATTTATTCAAATACTGAGATTTCATCGCGATATAAGATATCCTGAATTCAATAAAAATTAATAAAAAAATACACACAAAACAAAAAAGAAGCTGAAAGGTTGGTAAATACCTAGCTACGCATTTAAGTTCCGCACCTTCCAAAGATGTGACACAAAGATTTCCTACAAAATCCCCCTCATTCCAACTTTAAATATATGATTGTTTAAAATGTTTTATTTTCTCAAATGTTACATATACAATTTTGAATAAAATACCACATATTTAATGTATTTATATGTAAATTTAAATAATTCATATGACTGCCTCCGTGGTCGAGTGATCAGCGAGCTGACTTCTCACCCCGAGATGCCGGGTTCGATTTCCGACTGAGGCGGAGAATTTTTCTTTAACCAGATTTATTCCCAATCCACTACAGAGTCTAGAAGTATGTATGTGAGAGTGAATGTGCGTGTGTTTAATATTATAAATTCATATATTGAATTTTCTGGGAATAGTCTATGAAGTCTTCTTTATCTGGAAGGAATTTTTATAATCTTATATAACTGCTACATGTTCAGTGATAGACGGAAACGTATCCTCAAAAAAGAAATAGAATAAAAAAAAAAGAAATAAATGTGAATTTAAAACGCAACATTTATTTTAAATAACTTTGTTGGCCATATGTCGTTATTAATGGTTCAAATTATACAATACTTCGTAGTTCTTTTAAACTTCTTTCAGTTGTTTCTTTCGATTACATGCAAAGACGTGCGGTAAAAGAGTTGCACAGTTCAACGAGGCTATTTCATGTTAAAATCGGTAAGTGGTGAGCTGGCTGAGCGACTTACGTTTTACACCTATTTGTTTATCAGGGTTGTGCTCATTGATAGGGATAAAACGAAGATCGCTGTCGCTAGTTCCCCACTGCCCATTTTATCTTAGATAGCCCCGTTGAGTTCTGCAACTCTTTTAACGCACGAAGAAATATCTGTATTTGATATACGGAATAGGACCCATTTGTTATAATATACAGTTGTTAAATATTTTACTATCCCTATTAGTTTTGTATTTGTAACGATGCGTAAGCACTCTAGCTATTTCTGCAAAAGTTTGTCTCAATTAAAACAAGAAGGTTCTCTTATTTCGGCACCACAGCAATTTCGTAAGAATAACTTATATACTTTACTAATAAACGATAATTAAGGATATCATGTCGCTATATATAACACATTATGTTCCTAGTAGGTAGAGCAAGTTGTTATTGTATTCCACCCAAAAATTCTATCTCGAGATTTCAGTGGAAATAAAAGTTTTGAGGTATCCTGTGTCAAAAAAACATGTGTGTATGTGTGTGTGTGTGTTGCATTTTAGAAAAGCGCAACCCAGAAAAGCTGATAAATAATAAACTTATAATAATGCGATTATTTTGTAAAGATGCCACAAAGATATTCAAGAAAATTTCCCCATACAAAACCAAATGTAAATAGACAATTTTGTTGCTTTTTACTTTCTCTACGCATACTAAGTACATAGTGTATAGAGAAGTATTGTAAGGCACCCAAAAATTAGTTCCGAGTTTTCACCAGAAATACATGTTTTGGGACCTCTGAATCCAAAAGAAGCATTTTTAGAAAGTGCGCGCTCGCGCGTGTGTGTGTCAGTAGGCAGCATAGCTCAAAAACGAAAAGTCCGTTAAGTACCTAACTTTAGTAGATATATTCCGAGGATATGCCACAAAGATTTAAAAAATAAAGAATATTCCTCCCCATCTACTCTTTATATGGAACAAATTTCGAAATTTTTGATTTTTTCAAAAATGGCTCAACAATTTTTTAAAATCTCTCTTTTATTTGCAAATAAAATATATATCTTGGATTTTCTGGGAATAGCCTCTGACGACCTCTTTGTTCCGGATGAACCGTAAGAGATAGACAAAAACTTACTACACAAAATATGTAAATCTCTTTAAAACTCACAATTTATGTCATATACCAGGGCCGGTAAGATAAGTGCCCGCAGAGTGAAATGCTCTAACCTTACAACCGCCCGTCCCTTTTTCCATCCACCTGGCAGAGAAGCGGAGAGGTTTTATGTGCTATAGTGACGGTTGTTCATAAAGAACAACAATATATTTGTTCTCCCAGTTCCGATTAAACATTCGCCGTTAACTCATATTGCACATCTAAGCCACCACTGGACCGATAAAGATGTCACGGAACCGGTTTCTTTGGCTCTACGTGTCTGTTGAAAAAGAGTAATTGGGTCGCGAGGGAGGGTATGTTCACACTTAAAACCCTGGCTTTACCTGCCAGGCCTGTCATATACTTCTTTTTTTGTGGAGTTGACCGTTTGCGAGATATTCCTTGTTATTGATTTCATTTTTAAAATATTAAACGTTTCTCATACGGGAACTTTCCAAGTGTTGGATTAGCCTAGTGTATTCCCTTATTTCCCTTCTACTTAAAGAAACAAAGTAATAAGACCGTTTCTGCTAATGTTTGTCTCGATTTGCATGAAGTAGATAGAGAAATAATTTATTACAGATATAAGGTGAGAAAGTTGTGTGAATGGAACATACCAGATTTTTATTTTTATTGTTCTAGAAATTTGAATTAAAATACCATATATTTAAGATATGTGGATACATCAAGGAACTAGCATACCAGGATACTTGTCGTATCTTAGAAAAATCTGATGTGTACCATTCACATCAAGAAAGAATTAGCAGAAATAGTTTATTTCTTGCTTCCTTGTAAGTAGGAGCGAAATAAGGAAGTACCATAGGTTAAAGTGATAGTCAGAAGCTGGTTGCTATATGACTGAAGATCCTTTATTTGAATGGACACGAGTTCACAAAGTCCTGTATGAGAAAAATATAAGTTTTTATTACTTAAACCAAAAACAAGGAATATCTCAAAAACAATCAACTCCACGAAAAAAATGTATACAACATTAATTGTGTGTTTTAATATGCTATACATTTTTTGTGTGGTAAGTTTTTGTCTCTCTTTTACGGCTTAAAATTTAACCCAATAGTTCGGAAAGGGTTAACCCTACAAAAAATGTATGTTTTAACGAGATGTACATGTTTGTGGAGTAAGTTTTTGTCTATTTCTTATGGTTTACCAGTCGTACGAAAGTTAAACAAGTCACCTAGAATGAAGACGGCTATTCCCAAAAAGTTAAGGATATAGATTTCGTTTGTCATTAAAATGTTTTAAACATAAGCTTTTTAATCAAATTCGTTAGAGCCATTTTTGAGAAAATCAAAACTTTTTTAAAACTATTTCAACGTGCAAACGATCTTTTCTTACTTTTTTAATTAAGAGGACCTTAAAACATGTATTTCTCGTGAAATGTCGTTATACCGTTTTGGGTGGAATACAATACCTTCTCTATATACTATACTTGTTGTACTTACTCTTATAGAAAATAAAAATAAGTTTTTCCAAGAATAATCCACTAAAATTATATTACGTATACGAGAATATTAACTATAGGTATTGCAGGGTTTGCCGTGATTTCTTATGCCGATTCTGTAAATAATTCATAGTAAGTATTTTTTCGGAAACTTGGGTAATTAGTTAAGAACCATTTCAAATCTGATTATGAGAACAATGAAGTGTGCGAAATAAGTATTAGGGGAGTGTTGAAATTGATCTGAAAGAGGAAAGGCAGTTTTACGAAGCTTTGTTTGTTAAGAAGTGTAGATATTGGGAAAACAAAAATAAAGCGGAAAAAGGGGAAGAGACAGGTTTACAATGAAGATCACAATACTTATTGAATGACCCCATTGTCCCTCTCCTTATCTACCCTTTTTATTTTATATCTACCCATTTTTACTTTCTCTACAAGTACTATGCACATAGTGTATAGAGAAGGTATTGTAATGCACCCAAAAATTCGATACCGAAATTTCACCGGAAATACATGTTTTGGGTCCCTCTGAAACCAAAAAAAGAATTTTTGGAAAAAGGTCCCTGGGTGTGCGTGTGTGTGTCTGTGGACAGCATAGCTCAAAAACGAAAAGATCGTTAAATATCAAACTTGCTATTTAAGTTTGGTATCTTCCAAGGATGCGACATAAAGATTTTCAAGAAAACCCCCCCACCCCCAACTACCCTTTATATGGAACTTTTTTCGAAAATTTTTATTTTCTCAAAAATGGCTCAAACGACTTTGATTAAAATATCGTATACTAAAGATGTTTATCTGACAAATAATATGTATATCTTGAATTTTCTGGGAATAGCCTCTGAAGACTACTTTATTCTGGGTGAATTTTACGAAATTTTACATAACTGCTAAACGGTAAGAAATAGACAAAAACTTACCACACAAAAAATGTAGAGCACATTAAAACACACAATTTACGTTATAAATATACATTTTTTTCGAGGAGTTGATCGTTTTTTGAGAAATTCCTTGTTTTTAGTTTCAGGTTTAAAAAACTTGTACTTTTCTTATACAGAAATTTGTCAACTCGTGTCCATACAAATAAAGGAACTTCAGTCACCTAGTAACCAGCTTTTGGCTTCACTTTAATCTATGATACTCTCATATTTATAATTTGTTACATAGAAGTAGAGAAAGTCATGTGAATGGAACACATCAGATTTTTATAATTAATTTTGAACCTATTTTTAATGTGTATGCATATTTAGTTATATGTAGATACAGTAGATGTCGATAACTCGCTTTAAGGCAGATGATATGTTGCGTTTTGCGATTGTCGTGTGTTGCGAAAGCGGCAGATGGACGCCTGCGGATAAACTGCGGCTGCGCGAAGTAACGCGGATTTGAGGGTGCAAACAAAAGCCAACACCGCCACCAGCCCCACAGAGCTACGTGTTTATGAAGGAAATGTGACACCTGCCAAGATGCATATCGATTCTTATCGATCACAGCCTATCTCGCTTGGCGTAACTTGCTAGGGGAAGCACGCTTATCTCATGTTGCATGTTATTTGTAATACAGAAGTTTTACCAGGGGCGATGAAGTAAATGTTAGCAAAAAATGAAAGTGCATTTACAAACGCCCTTCGCTTTCACCAGAAAACGTGTATCTACATGGATAGCTGTTTGTATACGATTTAATAGTATCCATATTTGTTCTATATGGGGTAGTGCGGTGGCCGAGTGGTTAGACCACTCGCTTCCCATCCAGCAAGATCGATTCCAGGGGAGGACTGCATGTGGGGTTTGTGATGGACGAAGGAGCGTCTGAGTGGGTTTTCTCTGGATTCCCGGATTTCCCCAGCCCTTCATTCCACCAATATTTCCTATCATCCATTACATATATACATTTGCTCACCTTCATACTAGGCCTCAGTGCCTCTGCTCCTCAACAGGCGTCTGACCCCAGGCGGTGACATGAAAGTCCCGTGTGTAGGAAGGGGGGATATAAGATACGAGAAGGGTAAACAAAGAAAGAAAAAAATCTGATGTGTTCCATTCACATGGCTTTCTCTAGCTGTTTCACAAACAAACACTTTTTTTCAAAACATTATTCTTTTATTTACATCATGCTAACAAAGATAAGCATTACAGAATTAGTCTCTTTACTTGCTTCTTTGTAAGTAGAAGGGAAATAACAAAATATGATTCCGGCAATCCACATCATCGTTAATAAACAAATTAAAAAAAACGTAAAAGACGGTCGTTAAGTGACACAATGAAATTCGGTTCAGCTTGCTTGCTAGTAACAAAAGATAGACGAAAATAAAGATATCATTCCATTTGAGACAAGTTGAAGTGGCTTAAAACGCAATCCACTAACTCGAAATATCCCGAAAACAGTTGGTTAACTCTACAAAAAAAAAAAAAAAAGTATTGGATTAAATTGTGTGTTTTAATGAGATCAGCATTTATTGTGCGTTACGTTTTTGTCTATCTCTTACGATTTACCAGTTATCAAAAGTTATACAAATGTCATCAAGAATGAAGAGGTCTACAGAAGCTTTTACCAGAAAATTCAGATATTCATTTCGTTCGTTATGAAAATATCTCAAGCATATGACATTTTAATCAAAATCGTTGAGCCATTTTTGAAAAAATCAGCATTTTCGAAAAATGTTTCATGTAAGGAGTTTTTGCGGGTTAGGTGTTTTTCTTGAAAATCTTCGTCTTGAATTCTTGGAAGATGCTGGAGTTAAATCCAAAGTTTGGTATTTGACCGACTTTTCGATTTGTCCACAGACACACGGGCATTTTTCTAAAACTGTTTTTTTTTTTTTTTATCTAGGGAGTCTCAAAATAAGTATTTCCGGTGAAATCTCATTAACAAAGTTTTGGGTGACCTTCTCTGTCCACTGTACATTGTATCTACATAACAGCTAGAGAAAGTAAAAAGAGATTATATAGAAGTTTGTTTGTGTGTGTGTAATAATTTTTTCACCATTGAAAGTACGTTCTTACAAAAATGGCGAAACTAAGGGTCCGAGAGCTTCTTACGAATGTTACCCAATCCCAATTCCGTTTTATTGATTATTATGAATATCAGAGCATCTTTCTGTCACTTTATTGCGAACAAATTTTTACTGGCATTTAGGTCACAGGAGCAAGGCAAATGCTGGAGGCTTACATTTTTAAAAAATTAGTAATTAGAAGGGGTTTGCATACCAAAGGTTATATGATTTTGCTGTATTTTATCAAAACGTGTTTTGGACAATACTTGGTACTCTAGTGTTTAAACTCTGGTAAAAATATTACTCTACCTTACAGCTTTAAAATAGTTCGCAAATCTGTGTATCTTCCTCATCCGTGTATCACAAAACGAATTATACTGCATCTCGTAGGTACACGAATAAGTGATGAAGTACCGCTCATAGGTCAATGCAATAAATGGCGGGGTATAAATGGAACAATTAGAAGGAAAATAATCTGATGTGTACCATTCACATGACTTTCTCTATATCCCTGCAACTAATTATTCTTAAAAAGCTTATACTTCTATTTACTTTGCTAATCAGAAAAAATTAGCAGAAATAGTCTTATTACTTGCTTCCTTGTAAGTAGAAGCGAAATAAGGGACTACCATAGGTTCAAATGATAGTCAAAAGCTGATTGTTATGTCAATCAAGTTCCTTTGTTTATATGGATAGGAGTTGACAAGTTCCTGTATGGGAAAAGTATAAGTTTTTCATAGCAGAAACCAAAAATAAGGAATGTCTCAAAAACTACGAACTCACGAAACAAATGTATATAACATAAATTGTGTGTTTTAACGTGCTCTATATTTTCTGTGTAATAAGTTTTTGCCCATCTCTTACGGTTGAGCAGTTATTCAAAATTCAGTAAAATTCATCCAGAATAAACTACTCTTCAGAGGCTATTCCTAGAAAATTCAAGATATACATTTCATTTGTCACGTAAAGATCTTTAATATCCGAAATTTTAATCAAAATCGTTAGAGCCATTTTTGAGAAAATCAAAATGTTCGAAAAAAGTTCCATGCAAAGGGTAGTTTGGGGTGGGGGGGATTTTTCTCAAAATCTTCGTGTCGCATCCCTGGAACATACTAAACTTAAATACCAAGTTTGGCATTTTACCGACTTTTCGTTTTTGAGTTATTGTGTTCACAGACACACGGACACACTGACACATGGACACACGGACACACGGACACACACACACACACACACACACACACACACACACACGGACCTTTTTGTGAAAATGCTTTTTTTAGATATAGAGGACCCTAAAACATATATTTCGGGTGAAATCTCGGTATCGATTTTTTTGGTGGAATGCAATACTTTCTCTACTCACTATGTACATAGTGGTATAGAGAAAGTAAAAAAGTGATGAACAATTTTAAGTATTTAACTGTATAAATTTTGTAGATAATAAACTTGTTAGAATTACTCTGCTAAAAATGCATGCTATTTACAATGTTTCAAGAAACGGTATATGAAATACCGCGATTCTTTTTACTTTCTCTAGCACATAATATGTACAATTGTGCACCATTTATAGATAGAGAAAGTGTGTGTGTATATATGTGTGTCTGTATGTGTGTGTGTGTGTGCGTGTGCTGGGATTCCGCACTGTAGTCATTGATTTATTGTACGTCAGATCCTAAAAGGATAGGATGAGTTGAATGTAATTTCAAAGGGTGGCCGAAACCGGACGACGGAGGAACAGCCACCGTGGAGAATCCATACATTTTCCAAACAGTTCTTCATACCGACGCGTTAAGCGCTAGAAGCCCACACTCCAGTTCTGACCAAATTCCCTGGGTCTACAGACGACTTTCAGCGCAATACCACCGCCAAGAACTGTATTTACAGAGCACAGTTACCACCACGGAAAGGCGCCACCACCTTAGTCCTTGCTGACACAACCCTGAAAAACTCCGGTTGGGTGAAATGCAGGCGGAATGAAGACACCTCTCCAGCATTTGCCTATTGGCCAGAGAAAGCCCCCCAAAAACCCATAGGTCATAGAAGTCGACCGTGGGAATCGATCCCACGACCTCCCGAATGCCAGTCTTATAAATGGTAATGGCGTGTTATTTATAGATGCTCTTTAACTACTGTGGTTCTCAGCGTCCCATTCTAATTTGGGCGTGAAAGATTGCTTAATTTTGCTCAGAGGCCTCTCTATCAGGCTTGAGGTTCTTTTACGTGTTGTAAATCTATGACACGGGACCAACGGCTTTACTTCCCTTCCGAAGGATGCTCAGGATTTTTACGCCTGAAAAAATCCATCGTCCTCCGCCGGGTTTGAACCCGCGACCTTGGGTATATGAAGTTAACATGGCAACCATTACACCCCGGAGGGCGACACTAGTCTTAGAATAAGCACCTGAGCCACCTGACTCGGTCAAATTACATAGCAAGTAGAGAAGGTTCTGTATTCCACACAAAGATTCGATACCGTGATTTCAACGGAAATGCATGTGGACCCTAGATAATAAAAAGGGCATTTTAAGAGAAAGATCCGCGCGCATATGTATGTGTGTGAGAGGGAGAGAGAGAGAGAGTGGGCAGCATGACTCAGAACGAAAAGTCCATTAAATACCGAACTTGGTGTTAAATCAGTATCTTCCAAGGATGGATAAGAAGATTTTCAGGAAATTCCCCCACCCTAAATTACCCTTTACATGCAACACCTTTCAAATCTTCGACTTTCTGAAGAAGAAGAAAAAAAAGGCTCTTACAAGTTTACCTAAAATACTATTTTTTGGAAAATCGAGAATAACAAAAAGTGTATCCTGATTTTCTTGGGAATGGCCGCTGAAGTGTTCTTCATTCTGAATAATTGTTTAACAATGGACAAAAAAGTTACTGCGCAAATATATAGACCACATTAAAGTACGCAATTTGTCACATACGACTTCTTGTTTGTTGGTTTGTTTATTTTATGTTTCTTTTTGTACAACTATTTCCGAAATATTTCTGTTATTGGTTTCAGTTTTAAAATATCTAACTTTTATTAAACGGGAAGGCCTTATCCTGGCCATGGAAGAGAAGCGAATTTCATTGACAATCGCATAGCGATAGCTTTTAAACGAGTTTACTATCGCTTTAGCCTAGTGTACTCCCTTATTTGCCTTCTACTTACAAGGAAGCAAGCGATAAAATCATTTTTGACAATGCTTAACATATTAGCATGCTACAGATAAAAGAACAATCCTTTGTAAGAATAGTTTGTTTGCAGAACAGGTGACCACAACAGAATTTTTATTTTACACTCAATTAGAACCTGGACAATGCATAGCTGAGATACCTATCACATAGCGGTTTTCTAAATGGGACCTAAGCTGTATGGTATACTAAGATTCATAATAATCCGTTAGGGTATTTTTGCATCACACTAATATAGGCACATTTTACTCGTAAAATACTATTCCTCTTTTACTGTGTTTAAATATTTATTAAAATCAGGATATACAGCTCTAAAGAAACCGCCACAAATATTTGAGTGTCGTCCAAACTATGGAAATATTACCGGATTTCATATTCACACAATTTTTGATAGAACATGGCAACTTTAGTTTTTATTTTCAAAGATACAATATACTAAGACAGAACGGGTACCAATGTAGAGAATAACAAACAGTTGAATATCTCATATTCCATTGCCCAGTCCTAGAGCATAAAAGAAGAATCTTGGTCACACATTTTTGTGATACTATATTTGGCAAAACACTATTTGAGTTATTTAGAAAAATTGATGTTATAGGGAATTCCAAAAGTGTATATGTTCTATTTTAAGACCTTATGGTATTCTTTTTATAATATACATTAGTAATCTTGGTTTCTTTAGTAGCTTGAACTGCATCCAGCCTATGGCTAATATCTACTAACTAATGTTGTAAATTCATTTGTATTGTAATAATACCTTCAAGGCAAGATAGCGCTTTTATGTACTTTTATACTTTTATATTAAAAATCTATGTGTTCCATTCAAATACTTTCTCTATACCTCTGTAGCAAACTGTTGTTAAAAAGCTTATTCTTCTATCTAATTCACGCTAATTAAAATAAACATTATCAGAAATTATCTTTATTACTTGTTTTCTTGTAAGAAGAGGGCAAATAATGTAGATTGTTCTAAAAAAGAAATCATAAACATATTTGGACATATTTTATCTTTGGATTGACTTGTTTATAACCGCAAATTTGCGGCCCCAGAAGCACAGGTTAGTGTTTGATGAGCCTTTAACGTAATTTTATAATATTAGGTCGCTTTCTAAAGAAGCCTCTAAGAAGCGTAGTCTTCACCAAGTCGGCATTTCAACAATCTCTGCCTGCTAAACTTTTAAAACCAAAACCTTACAGAGGGAGCTATTGTTTTAAAACTACAATCTAGTGACGAAGAGGAATGCCAGGAATGTTTCAGTAGAGATGCCCACCAATTTCAACACCACTTTTTAAAACGTCAGTGCCTATTAGAATACGCAATGTATTAGATTAGAATACGCAATGTATTTCATTGGAGTAACTTTTCTGTTTTATGAACAGAACCTTTTTACTTTCTCTACACGTACTATGTGCATAGTGTATAGAGAAGGTATTGTATTGCACCTAAAAATTCGATACCGAGATTTCACCGGAAATATAGGATATTTTGAGACCCCCTGAAACAAAAAAAAAAAAAAAACATTTTTAGAAAAATGTCCGCGTTCTGTCTGTCAGTGGGCTGCATAGCTCAAAAACGAAAATTCCGTTAAATATCAAACTAGGTATTTAAGTTCAGCATCTCCCAAGGATACGACACGAAGATAATCCCACCACCCCCAACTAGCCTTTATATAGAAAAATGTTCTAATATTTTGATTTTCTCAAAAATGGCTCTAATGATTTTGATTAAAAAAACTTATGTTTAAGACATTTTTATGGCAAACGAAATGTATATATTGAATTTTCTAGGAATATCCTCTGAAGACAGGTTCATTCTGGATGAATTTTGCTGAAATTTGCATAACTGGTGAACTATAAGAGATAGGCAAAAATTTACTTCACAAAAAATATAAATCTCGTTAAAACACGCAATTTAAGTCATATACATTTTTGTCGTTTTTAGCTATTCCTTGTTATTGGTTTCAGTTTTAAAATATTTTTCTCATACGGGAAGTTGTCAACACCTGGTCACGTAAAGAAACGATTTCAATCCCATAGCAACCACATTTAAAACATTTAACTTTCGTTTTAGCCTAATGTATTCCCTCATTTCCCTAATAAGGAACTAAGTAATATGGCCGTTTCTGCTAATGTTTATCCCGATTAGCATAAGCATACGTAGACAGAAGAGTAAACTTATTAGTATTAATCTGTTACAAGGATGTAGAGAAAGTCATGTGAATGGAACACATAAGATTTTTAGGAACGTTATAGTATTCTTTTTATAACATGCATTAGTAATCTTGGTTTCTTTAGCAGCCTGAACTGAAACCAGCCTATGGCTAATATCTACTTACTAATGTTGTAAATGCATTTGTATTGTAATTAAAACTCCAATAATACCTATCTTTAGGTGAGATAGCGCTTTTATGTACCTTTATATTAGAAGTATGATGTGTTCCATCCACATGACTCTGTAGCAAATTATTGTTATAAAGCTTATTCTTCTATCTACTTCACGATAATCAAGCTAAACCTTAGCAGAAATTGCTATCTTGTAAGTAGAGGGGAAATAAGGGAGCAGCGATGATTATTCTCAACAAATCATAAAGACATTGGCACATTATATTTTATCTTTGGATTCACTATATTTATAACCGAAATTTTGCGCCCCCAGAAGCACAGGTTAGCCCTTGGTTAGGCTTAAGGTCATTTTATAACGTTAGATCGCTTTCCGAAAAAACCTCTAAAACGTGAAGCATACCAAGTGGGCATTTCAGAAACCTCTGATCATACACATGCTAAATTTTTAAAACCAAAACCTTACAGAGAGAACTACTGTTTTTAAATTGCTATCTTGTGACGAAGAGGAATGCCAGTAATGTTTCAGTAGAGATGCCCACTAATTTCAACACCACTTGTAAAAACGTCAGTACCTATTAGATGTCACTATTCACCCGTAAGTAACGTGGGAGAACTTCTGTCACACTGTCACCCCAGTGCGCGGAGCACTATTGCACCTTATTCTTAATATAGAATACACAATGCATTTCACTGCATAACTTTTCTGTTTAATGAGCAGAACCTTTTTTTTCCTAATAACAAAGGCTTATTTAAAAATGTTTGAAAATTAACTTTGCATTATGGCGTGAATTTCAACTAGTAACAGATAAATAAACTTTTTGTGCTAATGCAAGAAAGAATTTCCTATTACAATAATGGAATATTCCAAAGACATAACGAGCATGTTTTCAAATCACGTTTCAGCAAATTTCCATCAAGAAAATATATTACCTAAATAGCACCGAACTCAGGTTTAAAGCACCAATTGGCTGGTGAGTATTTGCATGAACAGATACAGCAAAGTGGTGTCAGAAGTGGGTCTATAAAGATCACGTCATCCTGTCTGCAAGTAGAAATGGTCACTTTGCTAGAGGGGGGCCTTGATAAGTCGCATCCGTAGCAACAATGATGGTCATGAGCTGATGACGGCCATGATAGCAGGTAATTGTTTCCTCATTCGAGATAACTGCAGGTAATATCCGCGCATGCGCAAAACGGACACAGCGCTTCTAATGATAGGTCTGTTTTTCTCCTGAACAATAAGCCTTGCGTATTATACTGAGCTTGGGCAAATTATGGAAAAAAAGGGTAATTAGCGATAATTTTAGTGATGACGAAAAATTGCTTCCTGTTGCCTTTTGTTTAGCTGGAACAACAATACGAAAGGGTCTTTTAGAAGTTTCACTTTGAAGCAAGCAAAGAGAGCAGAGAATTAGGAGAAGGAGATAATCTCCGTGTTTGTTATAATCAGACTGCAAGGCACCCCAAGCATTTTCCTGGTCTCTTAGAGCAACCACTGCCGTGACGAAGAAATAGCGTCTTCACTTCCCACAACAACGTCTAGTTAACTAAGTGCCAATTAGAAACTTTTTTTCAAGAAGAATGACGTTAGATGATGTCTAACGAAATCGAAGTTGCAATTATCTTCAAGGTGATGGAGAGTTGACACAACATTTGCTCAGCATCAAACTATTCTAATAAAAGCTTGCTCTTCTTTCTATTTTATGCTAACTGAGATTAATATTAGTAGAAATATTTTTGTTATTTGGTTCCCTCTAAATAGTAGGGAAATAAGGAATTACATTAGGCTAAAGCGATAATCAAATCTTAAAAACTGGCCCCAATGCGATACAATTAAAATTCCTTCTCTTTGCATGGCCAGATGAAAAGCGTGAATAACGATTTCCCATTTGAGACAAGTCTAAGTATTGGACATTTTGAAACTAATAACAAGGAATATCTCGGAAATGACTAATTCCAATACATAGGTAGGTATATTGAAATTACAAAAAGTAATACCTCGGTAAAATACTCACATATGTATGTATGTATGTATGTATGTATGTATGTATGTATGTATGTATGTATGTATGTATGTATGTATGTATGTATGTATGTATGTATGTGTGTGTCTGTATGTATGTATGTATGTATGTATGTATGTGTGTATGTATGTATGTATGTATGTATGTATGTATGTATGTATGTATGTATGTATGTATGTATGTATGTGAGTATGTGTATGTGTCTGTGTGTGTATGTATGTATGTATGTATGTATGTATGTATGTATGTATGTATGTATGTATGTATGTGTGTGTATGTGTGTATGTATGTATGCATGCATGTATGTATGCATTTATGTATTGCATGCATGTATGTATGTCTACTTTATTATGCTGTAAGTTTTTGTTTATATTTAACAGTTTACCAGTTTGTGAAAGTTATCCAGGATGAAGAGGGCTTCAGAGGCTATTCTCAGAAAATTCAAGATGTACATTTATGTAATTTGCATAAAATATCTTAAGAATAATGGTATTTTAACTCAAGTATTTTAAGAAAGTAAAAATCTTCGAAAAAATGTCCATGTAAAGGGCGGTTAGTAATGAGGGAGTTTCTTAGAAATATTGTGTGGTATTCTTAAAAGATGTTGAATTTAAATACTAAGTTTGGTAGGGATTTTTCGTTTTTAAGTTATACACTGTTAACAGATACACGCGTGCGCACGCATACACATACATACACAAAGGGCTTTTTTCGAATTCAAGGGACCTCTAAACATATTTCTGGTAAAATCTTGACATCAAGTTTTGAATGGAATACAATACCTTCTCTACCTGCTGTTGTAGAGTACGTGGTAGAGAAAGTAAAATGGCTGAAGACATCTTTATATTCTTACATAAACAATGTGAAGGCTTTATTTTATTATAACTATATCTACTCGTATAGGTAAATAAATGGAATACCAATAGATACCAAAGGGAGGGGAATGAAACGTATTAAATTTGAGAAAATAATAAAATAAAAAATCGGGTGTGTTGCATTCGCACGACTATCTCTACATCGCTGAAACAAATTATTGTTAAACAACTTATTTTTCTAACCATTTTATGATAAACCGAGATAAACATTAGCAGAAATTGTCTTAATTACTTGCTTCCTTGTAAGTAGAAGGTGAATAAAGAAATACACTAAGCTGAGCCGATAGTCAAATCTTTTAAAAGCTGGTTGCCGCGTGATTTGAAATCTGTTTCTATGCATGGCCAGGAGCTTACAAATATTTTGTGCGAGAAAAGTTTGGAGTATTTTAAATCTGAAATGAATTACAGGAAATATTTCAGAAATGGTCAACTGCACGAAAACAACGCATGAGACATAAATTGTGTGTTTTAACGAGATCTAGGTACATTTTTTGTGCAGTAAGTTTTTTTCTGTCCTTTACGGTTTACCAGTTACGCAGAATTCCGCAAAATTCATTCAGAATAAAGAGGTATTTACAGACTATTCCCAGAAAATTCAAAACATACATGTTATTTGCCATGTTAATATCTTTAATATATGGTATTTTAATCATAACCGTTAGAGCCATTTTTGAAAAACTCAAACTTTTAGAATTTTTCCCCATGTAAAGGGTAGTTTGGAGCTGGAGGATATTTTTTTTCTAAATCTTCGTGTCCCATCCCTGGAAGATAACAAACACACACACACGCGCGCACAGGGACTTTTTTCTAAAACTGCTCATTTTTCAGAGGACCCTAAAACGTGCATTTCCGGGGAAAATTGGTGACGAATTTTTGGGTGGAATTATACCTTCTCTATACACTATGTACCTACCTAATACGTGTAAAAAAAAAGGTCATAAAATTTTCTAAATAACATTTTAGTCTTGGAAAATACACATAGAACACCTACTTAAAAAAAATGCGTGCTTGCAGCTCCTGAGTAGTTAAATGACGTTTTCGCACTTAAATTTCTGGCGTTTCCAAACATACAGAATCGGCAGCTTCACATATATCTAGTGAGCGTTTACACAGGAATCTGGAATGCATAGGTAAGCCAATGTGCTCGAAAATACTAATAAGCGCAATCTTACAATTTTTTTAGCTCTGTACTAATATTATACCTCACGAAGATTGCTTGTTTATGGGGAAAAGTGTATGCAGACAGACAGACAAAGACAGAGAGAGTGTAATTACGGAAACCACTAAATGGTTTCTTAATTTTTACACCACTGAAAAGCATTAATTACCGGAATCATTGTCTTATTACAATAATCAGCATTTTATAGAAAAATAACCATTGCCGTGGGCAATACTTTTTAAGAGAATTCCGCCGATAGGATCATGCAGCTAAAGGCGGGATATAAATGAACAAAAAAATTTTATGTGTTTCATTCACAGAACTTTCTCAAGCTGTTCCACATACAAACTATTCCTTACAAAATATTATTCTTTTGTCTACATCTGCTAATCGAGATACGCATTACCACAAATCGTCTTGTTTCTTGCTTCCTTGAAATAGGACGGAAATAAGGTAATACACTAGAACAAAGTAATACACAAGTCTTTTAAAAACTGGTCGCTAAGTGAAACAATTGAAGTTCGGTTTACTTAGCATGGCCAGCATATAACAAGAGGAATAAAACGAAAGCTGACTTACCGTTTAAGAAAAATTACGTAGTTCCAACCTAAAACAAGTAACAAGAAGTATTTTAAAAAACGGTATGCTCTACACCAAAAAAAACAAAAAACAAAAAAACATATATGACATAAATTAGTGTTTTACCGAGATATGCATTGTTTGTGTGGTAGGTAAGTTATTGGCTATCTCTTACGGTTTACCAGTTATGCAAAACTCAGCAAAATGCATCCAGAATAAAGAGATCTTCAGAGGTTAGCTCCAGAAAATTCAAGATATACCTAGATTGTATTTGTGACGAAATGTCTTTAATATATGGTATTTTAATCAAAATTTATAAAGCCATTTTAGGGAAAGCAAAATGTTCACACATTTTTCCATGTAAAGGTGAGGGGGGGGGAGGAACTTCTTGAAAATCTTCATTTCGCATCCTGGAACGATTCTAAACATAAATACCAAGTTTAATTCTAACCATCTTTTTGTTTTTGAATGATCCTGTCCAAACATACACACACACTCTCTCTCTCTCTCTCTCTGTCTCTCTGACACTCTCTTTCGCACACACTTACCTTCTTCTACAACTATATTTTCGGGCTTAGGGGACCTCAAAACATATCTTTCCGGTGAAATCTTGATATCGAATTTTTGGGTGGAATACAATAGCTTCACTCTTACTAGGTACATTGTATATACATACATGCTAGAGAAAGTAAGAAAGCACAGGAGGCTGGCCCCATAGCTCAGCCGGTAGAGTATCCGCCTACTATGCAAGCGTCCCAGGTTCGATTCTCGGCGCGGGAGAGGTAGCTATATTATTCTCCAGCCCAGATTATTTCCTATCCTCTCTAAAGTTTGAAATAATGAACATGTGTGTGATTAAAATATAAGATATATAGAAACCCAGCAACATCATTATAACACCATTGCTTATAGGCAACAGTTCCAAAGAGAAATATCGCATTTTGCATACCCTCAAATCCAGGAGTCCAAGGTACGATTTCCGGCTGGAGGATGATGATTTCTCCTTTGCCAGGATTATTCCTTATCACTCCTAGAGTTTCGAAGAGCACAAATTAAAATGTAAATTCCCAAAATATAATATTCACGCAACATCTATTTTAAGGCGTTGGTTTACTACAGTAGATTCTACAACTACATAGATTCCAAGACAGTGCGAATGTGGCTACATGAGTAGCAAATTTGCAATGAGCAATTGCTCCAAAGGAAAAACCTCTGATATGACCTAAAACATGTTACAGTGCATATAGGTAAATCGAATACATAATGAGCAATTAATAAGGGATATTTTGGAAAGTCTTATGGCACGAAAAAAAGGGACTTGTTTGGAATAAATTGTGTTTTAAAGAGGTCTGTATTTCTTGCGTAGTGCCTACCTCTTCGTCTATGTTTAACATTTACCTACCAGTACGACAAGATTATATGCAATTCCTTCCGAATGAATTCAGGCAATTCCCAGAAAATGTAAATACATATTTCAATTGTCTATTGTGTTTTAATCAAAATCGGTCATTTTTTAAAAACATTTAAAATCTTTAATGAGATGGATAGGTTAGGGAGGGAAAATTTTCTTGAGAACCTTCGTGTCGCATCTTTGGAACATAGTGTACTTAAACCATAAGTTTGGTATTTAACCAATTTTTAGAATTAGAGTTATACTGTTCACACATATTAACACATACAACCATAAACATGTATTTCTGATCATATTCGGTATTCGGAAAATAACAGGTAATAGATATTGCCGAGCGAAGCAGCACTGCGGTAAAGTGTGCTGCATGCATTCGGGAGGTTGTGTGTTTGATTCCCGTGGCCAGTCTTCCTGACCCATATGATTTTCGCAGGTTTCCCAGGTCACCAGGCGAGTTCTGGGGAGGTTCATTCTCCGAAGTTTCCTGTCCATCCTTTTCTTTGCACCTGTTTCAAGGTTGAAGAGCTAGGCGATCCGGTGGACTGCGCTGAATGGTGACTTACGAACTCGAGGTTTATTCCTGGAGTCTCATCGTTGCGGTACCGCTCTATCAGGATGCCTCTTCGGGTGTTTTCAAGGTAGGACCACTTCGGGGAACCTTCAGAGTTAAGGAGTTCTTGAGTTAAGCTCGGGCTGGGAGGCAACTAGCTAGATCGCTGTCGATCCTACCAAGGTTTTCGGTCGTGCTTTTTTCGAGGTTGGCGCGCGTAAGTGGCATTGCTCTCATGGAAAGTCCCATGGTGAGACGTGCCACTTAGATGGCGCCTTTCCCTAGATAAAGGAGGAGGGTTTGGGTGCCGAGCAGATATATCTTCGAATCAACTTGCTTTTGTTTTTAATTTTTTATTGTTTCACTTGTACAGCTCCCTTTAACAGCTATGGTCATATCGGGAGCTTGTGAACTTGTGAAACAACTCAATATTAACGGTGAATTATTGATATTAGTTTAATCATTTTATATTATTAAACACACGCATATTCACTCTCATGCATACTTCATGCATACTTCTAGATTATGTGGGGAATAGGGAATAATTCTGCTTAAAGACAAATTCCACGCCCCAGCCCGGAATCGTACCCGGGACCTCCGGGTGAGAAGACACCTCTACTCAACATTGTCAGACTCCTCGATTCTGATAAGTTTAGATATAATTCCAATTTTCATTTGCATATTTATGAGATAGTGTCATCGTGTACAGGGTCTCTCTCTCTCTCTCTCTCTCTCTCTCTCTCTCTCTCACACACACACACACACACAAAGACCATAAATAAGACTTTTTATAAATATCTGATGCGTTACATCTACATTTTTTTTTTGGGGGGGTAGTATTTAACGCCTGCTTTAACTACTTATGGCACCGCAGGCGGTATTACATCTACATGACACACCTATTGTTTATTCCTATATACCTGTCTATGTAGTGTTTTAAAACATATTCTTACAAAACTTATTTTTCTGTCCACTTCATGTTAATCCAAATAAACGTTTGTAAAACTATTTTCTTTATACATTTCATTTTTAGTCCCTACCTACAAGTGGAGCCGAAGCGACAGTCAAATGTTTAAAAAGCGGTTTGCTATTTGTATGGCATCGTGAGAAACAAGCGAATAATGGCTTAGCACTTCAAAAATGCTAAGACGAATAGTTCGAAATTATACTAATACAAATACAAATTAATTACATATTAATTGTGTAGGTTTTTAATGGAATCTACATTATTCGTGTAGCAAGATTTTATATCTGTCTTATTCTCTGAGAAATAAAAAATAATGAAATAATCCTTAGCTCGGGGTGGACATGAAAGTCTTTGTAACTAATAATCAGAATATGTTGAACTTAAGTAAAATATAGGTATATTAAGTTGGTGTCTACCCCTATTTCGATTTTTAATTATGCTGCTCATTACACACACATACACACACAAACCCACACATATTTTCTAAAATGCTATAGATGATAATTACTTTCTCCATTTACAACCTTCAGATAAGAAGTACCGAGCCAAGTGGATCAGGCGTTTCGTCTGAGACTGACATTCAGGAGATCGTGAGATGGATTCCTGCGGCCGACCTCTCTAACCCATTTTTTTTTTTTTCTTTTTTCCTCGGGTCATCAGACAAAGGTTTCCTCCTCCCTCGAACTTCCTGTCCCTTCATTTCATCTCCATTTTAGTGGTGGCGACTGCGCTCTAGAAATACAGCTCTTGGTGGCGGGTTGGAGTTGGAAGTCGTCTGTAGACCCGGGGAGTTTAGTCAAATATGCAACGCGGGCTCCTAGCACTCCCCAACTGTTTGGAATTTGTTAGGGACACTCCATGGTGTCTCTTCCTCTGACGCCTGGATTCAGCCGCCTTTGAAATTACTCTCATCTCATCCTATCCTCCTGTGGTCTGATGTGCAATAAGCCAGTGGCTGCAGTGCAGAATACCCTCCGACATCACACACAGACAAGGAGCAGGTAAAGTAAGTAAAAATATTGGCTCATAGGAATAGGGCTTATAGGATTTCGAAACATGTACCCTTAGTGTATTTCAATATCGAATTTTTGGATTGAATACAATACGTTTCCAGTCATGAATAACCAAACTGTATTTGGAATAGAGAATTAAAGAACAAGTAGAAATTTTAAGTACCTACAGTGAAGGAGAAAGGATTAAGAATTTTAGAAGTTACTTGAAGGCAACAGCAATAAACTAATAAGACAATGGAAGAAGCATTAGCCATGGAATATGAAATGTATAAAACATTACGGTAAAAGAAGAGGAAGACAAAACATTAGAACGAGATAGTTACCGAAAACAAAAGCACGCTAAAAGAAAGCTGCGACATTATAGAGCAATAAGATGAACAATGCATTACCTAAACTGTGTACAAAAATCAAGGTTTAATGAACAAAATGAATGAAAGTAATAGAAGTAAACAAAGCTGAGAAGAGTCATATCGCTGCACATCAGTTTTCCAGGTTGGTAAGCATGCAACACTTCCTCATTCAGAACAGTCGTATTTAAAACTGTAGCCTTCGTGTGTGAAATATGACAGAACCATCTGACAGACTTTCTCTCTCTTTAAGCTGTTAAATCTCGCAACGTACGGTGTGTGTGTGTGTGTGTGTGTGTGTGTGTGTGTGTGTGTGTGTGTGTGTGTGTGTGTGTGTGTGTGTATTTCTCTTCTCTGTCATAATTACAAGGGAAGTGTGAACTAAGATCGCAATCTAGTACCATAATGTACGCACTGGAATATATTAGAAAGAGATGAAAATAATGAATTTCTCTGCACAGCTAATGTGACCACATTAACAGCTTTTGTTACGGTTTCTTACACACGTAATCAGCTAACAGATTTATATGTGCTTATTAAAATGAAGTAACAGCTTTACTCTTCTGTTTAAAACCAGCTTGTGCATTTGATTCACTTCATGTGTAGATAATGTAACACAGTAATTGTTGATAGTTTTCTGGCCTAGAAGAAGTGGATTTCTGTACTCTGTCTTAGACTAGAACGATCCTAATGCAACTCATCTCGCACTTGTTTGACGCTACAGTGTGCACGTAAGTTTTACAACATTAAAATGCAGTGCAGTACTAATGAATGCAAGAAACTTTAATAACTAATAGGCAACTAATGTAAATAAATAGATGTAATGTAGAAAAGCGATTATATTATCAGAGGATGTTAGCATAAGCTAAGTTTGTAAGAGAGACGAGAAATGCTGACATGAGCTACAAAAGAAACATCTTTCACCACGTTTTTGTGGACAATAGCCACTATTGAAGTGACATTATAAACAATGTTCTTGGGCTAACACAAGCTTAAGGGAATGTGGAGATAATACAACTCTGAAAGTACTGGGGAGCTAGCAGACTAAGTGAGATACCAGGATAGTTTTATTGGATCATGAGAAGAGACGCTACTGAGAGCGAGAAGACAGGCCAATCAGAGCATAGTGTTAAAGCTTAGGCACAAAGAGGTGTTTTATTCTATGGAGACGCGCGTTCGCAGTGTAGTTCATCCTCATTTATTTTTTTAGTTCAGTTTGTCGTTAGGTAGCAAGCAATACATGCAGTAGTTCTCCACAGTACGTTGGTCCTATATATTAATTACGAAATATAAGTTTCTCTTGACAGTTAACGCGCATAATAGAGTTTCAGCTAGAATCTTAGAGAATTATAAAGTGTATATACATTGTGAATATTATTGGTAATAGTTTGAATACATTTTCAAACTAAAAGTTACAAACGTGCTACCTCTGAAATAGTCCCTTTACCGATAAGAGATAGATACTTGCTCGACTGTAAGAATCCAGTTAGCCAGAGCAAATATGAATAGTATATTTAAAACATAATTAATAATAAAAATAATGAGAGATAACGAGGAGCAGATGGGACCGTCGCAGTATGTGGCAGCGCTAACTTCATAATAATAAATACAGTAAAATATTACCAGAAAAGTATTAAATCTATGCATTACATAATTAATATTATCGTGCAGTAGTATAATGGTTGCGCTATAGTGTTTCCTTCTTAAGTATCGTGAAACAATGCGCGATAATTTGCCTCTCGCCATTTCTTAAGATTTATCTCGGTTGTGTCTCATTTCGACAGATTAATAGACCTCCTTCGTGATGAATGTTTTTAAGTTGCTCACTAATTTTTGGGTTTGTGAGGTAAGTAGACGTCTTAAACATCAGAAGCGACTCTGCGTGATAAACAATAGGTATCATTTGAATTAGCATTCATCTCGAGACCAACTATGGCCCAAGAATGGTCGTATGCAATAGGAGTAGATCTCATTTAACTGATTCTTTAGCAATACAAATCTAGCTGCGAATTATTAAACAATAACAAGTTAATAATGTATAATAGCGGTGTCTTCTGTTTCAACTATACCACTGTGCTTGTGTATATTCAGAATTCACGAGCCCAGAATCCATCTGTGGTATATGCGCAGAATATAGAAATAATATTGAAAATATTTGTATGTCTATGTTTCCTTCCCCAAATTCAGTTCGCGAGAGCTGCGATTACAGAATTATTTAGAGTGCTGTACTTCTTAGACGTGGTTTATCATACGGTAGCAAAACATCCATGACATACGCTCCACCAATCAGCGGCCTAGGAGTGTTTTGTGTCAGTATCTTTGCCTCTCTTTCTTCCCTTCCATGTGTTGTCAATAGGAATATTCTTGTGTGAGGCATATTATAAACCCTGTTTAATGTAACTTCGTCCCATAGCTTTTAATATGCACACTAATGTGCTCTCATTGCTGCTATAGTGGAATAGGTTGTTGTGCGACAAGACCTACCTCAGATGGGTTCCCAGTAACTGGGGCAGAACATCACACATAGGCCGTTTTGGGACTTACGCTGACTTATAAGTCCTGAGAGGGTAAGAGTGGACGATGCCAACGGCACATTGTGTTCCCAAGCGGTCACCAATCCAAGTACTGACCACGCCCAATGCTGCTTAACTTCGGTGATCGGACGAGAACCGGTGTTTTCAGCATGGTATGGCCGTTGGCATACATACCACTGGGGAGGAGAGTGAAGTGGAGAGGTCTGAAAGACGATAAAATCCGAATGACGACAGACGCAAGCATGAACGAGATCTCTTAACGTTTCCAGAATGAATGCATCCAACACCGCCCGGGACGAAGAACAATCTAGGTATCGTAACTAATAATGCATTTCATGAAGAATTTTAAACTATTTATTAGAAAGAAAAATATAATAAATGATCTATGTTTATTACTATGTTTTTAATTACCTTATACAACAATTTTATAAGGTTGCGTACAGTAGCATAAGCGATTTCACATGAAGTTAGCTTAGTATTGAGTTTTACTTTCTCTACATGTTCTATGTATATGGTGTATAGAGAAGGTATTGCACTCCACCCAAAAATTCGATATCGAGATTTCACCGGAAATATATGTTTTAGGGTCCCCTGTATCCCAAAAAAAAACATTTTCAGAAAAAGGTCCGTGTGTATATGCATGTGTGTCTGTGAACACGATAACTCAAAAACGAAAAGTGGTTAAGTACCAAACTTGGTATTTAAGTTTAATATCTTCCAGAGATGCGACATGAAGATTTTGAGAAAAAACTCCCCACCCCAAACTACCCTTTACGTGGAACTTTTTTCGAAAATTATGATTTTCTCAAAACTGGCTCTAACGATTTTGATTAAAATATCGTATATATAAGATATTTACCTGACAAATAATATTTATATCTTGTATTTTCTGGGAAAGGCCTCTAAAGACTACTTTATTCTGGATGAATTTTACGGAATTTTGCATACTTACTAAACCGTAAGAGATGGACAAAAACTTACAACACAAAAAATGTAGAGCACATTAAAAAGCACAATTTATGTTATAGGTATGCATTTTTTTCGCGGAGTTGGTCGTTTTTGAAATATTCCTTGTTTTTGGTTTGAGCTTTAAAAACGTTTACTTTTCTCATACAGGAATTTGTCAACTCCTGTCCATATAAACAAAGGAACTTCAGTCACATAGCAACAAGCTTTTGACCATCACTTTAACCTATGGTACTCCCTTATTTCGCTTCTACTATTTTTTTCTCGATTAGCATGAAGTAAATAGAAGGTTAAGCTTTTTAACAATTTGTTACAGAGATGTAGGGAAAGTCATATGAACGGAACAATCAGATTTTTACATATCTTTTCATTTTGTAATTAAAGCTATTTTTACTTACTTGATTTTTTTACCCACAAGTCTTAGAGTTTCCGAAAGGGCGCCCGCTCAAAAGCACCCGAAAGGAGTCATGACAGATTGGTTCCGCAAAAACGCTGCAGAAGACACCTTTACAAAACGCTCAGCCGCAGCCCGCAGAACATCTTCGCATCGTACTTCAGTCATGAAGTTGATGGCAAGGAAATTACGGATACAGGAAATGGGGAACTGGAAAGTCGTAGTAGAACTTAAATACCCAAGAATTCGCCTGCTGACCAAGGAAAAAGAAAAGAAAAAAAAAAAAAAGGATTAGAGCGGGAAATCGACAGAGATCGAATCCCTGCCTGTATTCCTTGACTGTCTTTTCAAACAATAGAGTTCGATATGTTCCGTCTAGAAATTAAAGGAAATTATTGTTACTATTATTATTGTTGCTATTAGTATTATTATCATTATTATCATCATTATTATTATTATTAATAGTGTTTAAGAGTGCTCAACTGCTATCGCCTAAGGCGCCCCTCTTGCTTTGTTGTGGATACAAACTAGTTAAGCAGGTACCTAAGTAATTATATAAGTAGATACCTATAGTTTATCGTAGATAATACCTATGTATGTATATTCGAAGAAAGTTGTCAAATTGTAATTTTCATAACCATATGAATAAAATACATTTAACAAGGCAGGTAGTAACGGAATTAATGTATGTAGAATACATGTTAATTTGCAACAAATAGATAGAAGGCAGTTCGGTTCAAACTGACTTTCGGGATGAGAAATCAGCTGCATTATCACAGAGCGTTTTTGTCGCTTTTATCATCTGCGCTTTTTATTAAACAGACTCATTGTCATGCATCGCCAATCAAAGGTGTACGAATCAGTGGTGAGCGGAATGAGCGGGAGCGCGGAAGAAAACAATACAGCGGGGCAATGTTTTGAGGCGTAATAAGTGATCTCTTCCAAAATTCTTTCTTTTCCAATTTCGACTTCGCCCCCACATGCATTCATTTATCTTAAGGAGCCGGTCCCCATGGCCGCGCTCGCCAAGGCGTCCCGCTTTGGTGCTTCGTAGCGCTGGGGATCGTGGGTTCGAGTCCCGCCTTGGGCATGGGTGTCATATGTTTGTGTTTATGTGTGTGTGTTGTAACAGTAAGAAAACAGCAATCCAGTAATAATACAGAAAAACAAGGTAAAACACAAAAGGTAAATAAAAGTAGGGTATACAGTGCCGGATCAGACTCCGGTACCATATTTTAAAAAAAGAAATGCTATCATCTGGTATCTTCGTCAACACCGAGCGTTTTCCTTATTTACCTATCATTCCCTCCACTCAAATCTCTATCTATTCATTTCTACCTACTAATCCACATTTTCTCACTTCGTCACTAAATAGGCAGAACATAAGGCATAGTTTTCGCACTACCTACAATGTTATATTTCACACTTTAAACACTTTACTTATATATTTCTTTCTTAGCACTTTCTTCCAAGAAGTTTCTCTTATTAATTTCTCTTATTAAGAGTAACAGATGCAATGTATTTAGTAGGTAGAGAAGACAAATAATGCATTACACCAAAAAATCCTATATCAAGATTTCGCCGCAAATACATGTTTTGAGGACCATTGAATCCAATAAAAGCGTTTAAAAAAGGTCCGTATGTGTCTGTCTGTGTGTATGTGTATCGGTGTCTGTCCGTGTGACTATGAACAGCATAAGCTCAAAAATGAAAGGTCCGTTATATACCAAACTAAGTAATTCCAAAGATGCAATACAAAGATTTGCAGGAAAATCTACCTATATCATACTACTCTTTACATGGAACAATTTTGTTGAATTTTCTGGGAACACCTATCCTGAAGCTATTTTCATTATAGATGACTTTTGCCACAGCTGGGTATATCTACAATAAATGTAGACATCGTTAAAATTATTATTATTTTTTTTTTTTTTTTGTGGAGTTAACCATTTGTATATGGTTCAACTTTCCCAAACTTATCAATACTTGTGTAAAATGAGAAGTTATTTGCTTTTCTTTCTTTCTTTTTCATCTGATCATAGAAAAAGAACGATTCCATTACTGCATAGGGACCAGCTGTAAAAAAAGATTTGACTATCGCTTTAACCTAATTTATTCTTTGACTATTCACCTTGAACCTAAAAGTAAATATGTATTAAAGCCATTTCTGCAAATACTTGTCTTGATTAGCATGAAGTAGATAGAATAAAAAGCTTCTGTCACAATAGTTTGTTACAAAAAAGGTAGAGGAAGTGAGTGAATGGTGAATGTAAATATCAGATTTAGTTTATGATTGCTATTCCCGGTTTCACTTCATAACAAAAGCTAATGTGGTTACTTAAAAGTTGTCGTCTATATTTCCTATATTGCTTAACTATTGCAGGTAAAGGAAATAAATATTTCATTACTCCCAAAAATTGCACACCGAGAATGTACTGGAAATTTAAATGTTTTGAAAACAGTTCATTATAAATTAAAAAAGCACTTTTGAAAAATATGTAGATATTGGGTGTAACTTTTTATCTCTGTTATAGCCAAATTCAACGCAAATAAATTTTAGATGTCAGGTGAGGTTTTTCCAAAAATCTCCCACTCCAAACTACCTCTTATTTGAAAAATTGCTGATGTATGAAATTGATAATTTTACCTAGTAGATCTCCGGCTTAAATCGGTCAATATGGGTTCCTTTGCAGGCTCACTCAGTAAAAACCAGATTGAGCATTTCAATGCCAGAATATTAATTTATATCTACATACCGATTTATTTAAATGGACCTAGATGAGGGTATGTTTGTGAGCAAGTATTAGAAAGTATTTCAGATGAATCCGTAACTAACCCAAATGCCAGAAGTCCGAATTCTATGGACTCAAGTACATCTTAACTATTCCTCCTATTAAGTTATTTGTCACTAGGGGCTGGTGAGCCATGTCCTTTTTTTTTTCTTTTCTTTATTCCTGATGTACACATTAGTTAAGTTTAAATGTAAAAAGCTGCGACAAATAACAACTAGAGCCTACATTCAGCATTTTAAATTCCTATTTAAAGTATGTTGCTCTTCCTTTACGACTTCTTAAAGCATACAAAATAAATCAGGAAACGAGCGGGGCAAATGTGAGTTTTGAAACATATTGAACAGATTTAGCACAAAAAAAAACAAAAAAAACAAAAAAAAAACTAAGGTTATAATATGTCGTAAGCTTAATTCAATAAAATACAAAAAAGTATTGATCATTTATAAATAAAAGAGCATAATTCAACGTTCATATCACATCTTTAGTTCAATATAATTTCATCTGGATTCACATAACAAGACTGTCGGTGCTAGGTGACAACCCTGATTGAAGATGTATACATGGCAAATAAAATCTAACTATATTTTGAATTTTCTGAGATAGTCTCTGAAGTTCTCTTTAATCTAGACGGATTTTGCAAACCGTAAGAGCTGGACAAAAACTTACGACACAGAAAAGCACAGCTTATGTGAAAATGCATTTTTTCTTTCTCTAACACGCGTGTATATAAAATGTACATAGTGATTACAGAAGACATTGTATTTCACCCAAAATTTCGGTGTTGAGATTTCACCGAGCGTATATTTTGAGGTCCATGAGTTCAAAAAAAGAAAATTTTAGAAAAAGGTTTGTGTGATGTCTGTGTCTGGTGTGTGGGTGAGAGAGAGAGAGAGAGAGAGAGAGAGAGAGAGAGAGAGAGAGAGAGAGAGAGAGAGAGAGAGACTGTGGGAGCGTATCTCAAAAGCGAAAAGTCGGTTAAATACCAAACATAGTATTTAAATTCAGTATCTTCCACGAAAATTTTCAAGAAAATAGCCGCACCCCAAATAGCTCTTTACATGGAACATTTTTCGAAAATGTTTTTTCTCAAAATTGGCTCTAACGATTTTGATTAAAATGCCATATTTAGGATAATTCATGACAAAGGAAATGTATATCTTGGATTTTCTGGGAATAGCCTCAGAAGACCTTTTCATTCTGATGACTTTTGTATAACTTTAGTACAATTTGTAACCCGCGAGAAACAGAAAAAGCTACTAGTGCACAAAAAATGTAGATATTGTTAAAACACAGAATTTATGTCAAATACTTTTTTTTTTTTTTTTTTTTTTTTTTTTTTTTTTTTTTTTTTGGTAATGTAGCCGCTTCCGAGATATTCCGTGTTATTTGCTTCAATTTTAAGCTACATTCCTCTTTTCAGTTCTTTTTTGTTTACTCCTGGCAAGTAAGGGGAGCAGAATATAAATTCATTCAAATAGCTACCGGTTTTAAAAGATTTGACTAATGCTTTAGCCTAGTGTATTCTTACAAAGAAGCAAGTAATAAAACCATCTGCTTCGTTTATATCATTCGAATAATGTAGATAAAAGAATAATGTTTTGTAAGAAAAGTTTATTTGCGGAAGAGCTAGAGAAAGACATGTGAATGGAACATCAGATTTATTTATTTATTTTTGTGGAGTTTAAACTTTTCTAAACGGGAACTTTTCATTCCTGTTTTTATTTTAGTCCTGGCCATGCAAAGAGAACCCAATTTCACTCACATAGCGTTCAGCTTTTAAAGATGTAACTGTCGTTTTAGCCTTGTGTGTTTCTTTATTTTCTTTTTAGTTATAAGGTAGTACTAACAATAAGTAGTAAATCCATTTCTGCTAATAAAATAAAACAATAACTTCGTATGTATAGTTCGTTAGAGATAGAATAATTAGAAAAAGTAATGTGAATGGAACTCGTCAGACTTGTACTCTTGTTTTAAAGAATTTGTGATTCAAATTTGGTCGAAATCGGCGTATAAAGCTGATTGTAAGGAGCACATTCATTGATTTTCATGCATACCTATGCATGTCGGACATTCAAAACTTTTGATAAGAACCAGATAACAGATATGACCTCCTTTAGGTCCGTTATGAATTATTTTACTGTGTGAAAGGTAGGTACTAAAGATATCAGAGAATAATTAAATACAAACTCAACTTCGAAGTCCAAAATTTAGATTTGTCACGTGTAAGACGTTTGAGAAGAAATTACATTTTAAAAAATCTGATGTTTTACATTCGCATGACTTTCTCTAGCTGTTTTTAAACAAAAAAGTATTCTTCTTTTTACATCATGCTAATCGAGATAACCATTAGCAGTATGTTCTTATAGGTAGAAGGTAACTACAGGAATGTACCTACTATGCTATAGCGATAGTCAAATGTTTTTGAAGTTGTCGTTATGCGATTGTCACTGAAATTCGCAACTTTGATTGGTTAGAAGTAAGACAAAAGAAACACGGGTGACTTCCTGTCAGAGAGCATTTTAAAAGAGAAACCAACAACAAGGAATATCTTGGAAACAGTTACTCCATAAAAAAAAACGTAAAAGACGGAAATTGATAACATGTTGTTTTGAGACATCTACAGTTTTTGTCTATCTCTTACTGTTCGCCAGTTGTGTAAAAGTCATCCAGAGGGCTTTAGAGGCTATTCCCAAAAAATCCAACATATTTTTCTATATATTTTATTTGTCATTTAATATATGGTATTTTATAATAGAAATCTTTAGTACTGCCGTTTTTGAGAAAATTAAAAATTTCGAACATTTTTCCATGTGCAGGGCACTTTGGGATGGAGGTTTTATTGAAAACCTTTCTGTCGCCTCCTTGGGAGATAGTGAACTTAAGTACCAAGTTTGGTATTTTTTTTTTCTTTCGTTTTTGAGTAATTGCTGTGCAGACACAGATAGATACACGCACATACACACACTGAGCTTTTTCTGAACATGTTGTTTTTTTTGTTTTGTTTTTTTGATTCAGACCATATATTTCCTGCAAAATCTCGGTATTGAATATTTTGGGTGAAATATAATACTTCTCTATTGTACAGATGCGCTAGAGAAAGTAATAACCCGATTACCTACTAAGGAAGTTGTCTCAAATGGTTCATTATTTGACTTGAAGCGTAACAGGCTATCATTTAGTTCCATGATGATGATGATGATGATGATGATAATCGTATAAGGATTTATATGGTATAATTTATATTGTGATATTGCAAGCCATGCCTCGGACTCAAACCTCTAAGCAAATATATTAACAATAACTAACTTTCTGCACACCTGTTGCATAAGGAATTAGCAGAAGTAATTATTCATCCCAAACTTTATTGTCTCCGAATTCAATATATTATGAACATCTTGAACTGATTCGAAAAACCTCTCTCGATGCCTAAGATTCTATCTTATATATTCCGCATCACAAGAAATCACAAACTTAATCCACCGTGCAGCGGTCTTGAGCCGCATTAAGAAGATAAACCGGCTATTGAATAGGGATTCTTATGATATAAAATCAGGACCTCCCTCTAAGATTTGGGGGTGGAGTCAATGCACACTTGTAAAAACAATTGACAATCTCTGCACGCCATTGCACTCAATTCAGCAATGGTTCGTACCAAAGACGTTAGTGGTGGGGGGAAAACGGTGCTACGCCCCCTCCCCTACCTGCCCCCCAAAAACATTACATATCCACAGTGATACAAGACGCGGCATATTTACAAATCCGACCCCTAGATGGGAGGAGCATCGCTTACAACATCTCCGCATATAATAAAAAAAAAGGAAGAACACGCCGCCGCGGCATTCTTTCTTTAATGGTTAGACGCATCGGTGACGTCACACAAATCAATTATTCACGCCCCACCGCCCTTCACTCGCTGATTGGTTGGCGGCTGGAAGCTGTGCGCGGCGTGATTGGACGACTTCCTGTTTCCCAAAGGTGGGGAGCAAGAGGGGTTTCCAAGATGGCCGGCAGGGGCGCAGCAGTCGCGTATCTTGGGCAGCGTGGATGTGCCGGCTTTGAATCGGTTTAGTTTGCACGTCACGCTGTGGGAGAGGACGATCGACTTTTGCCGCTGCAAGCTGCATGTGTTTGCGGCATTGTTGACTTGTTGTTTTACGTGTTGGTGTGCAGGAGTGTTTTTGGTGAACATATCTCGTGTGGATGACATTGTTGACAAGGATTTTGCCCGTTTAATGCGTGTCCAGTGACCTGGAGGATGAGGGACTGAAATCTGACGCTGGTATGGTTATAGTGTTGCCGGCAGTGGAGGCTGTGGAGGTATCGGCGGCGGGAAGGGGCGGCACGGCGACGGCGGTGGCAGCGACGGGTGGAATGACCGTGGACGAGATGACAGTGACGACGGCGACCCCTGGAGGTGGCAATGGAACTGGGGGCGGTAAGCTGCTGCACCGCAACTCCGCGACACCGCCCCCAGAGGATGACGGCCGGCCCTCGCCGCCTCCACCTCCTTCACTACATCACTACAACCATCTAAATCACCACCACCATCATCACCACGTGCTAGCCATGCACCACCACCTCAACAGCTACCTGCAGGCACAGGGTCCACACCCGCCGCCACCGACGGCCTCTGCCGCCACTACAACGACCACGCCAGGGGCGGGAAGGTCGCGGTTCATGATCACGGACATCCTCTCCGGCCCACCAAGCTCTAACCCTCAGCCACCCTCGGTACAGGGCCTTCATCCTAGGTCCCCGTGTTCCTCGCCGGCGTCGTCCTCTGACGGGCCCCGTGATCTCTCGCTACATGGCCGCGACGGTGACCTCAGCGACGGCGGTCACGAGAGCGGCACCGACAGCGGCCTGCCCGGCGAAACCTCTTCTGTCTGCTCAAACGGTGAGTCCCAATCTCTGTAGCACATGAGCGAGGCTTCGCTCCTCTGGCAATGTTTGTCTCTTTATTCGCGACGAATCTTAACTCCAGAGTGGCTGCAGTCCAAAGGCCTGAACACTCTCCGATGGTTGCGGGATAATCACCGCTACTCGCTCAATGAACACCGAATTTCGAGAATGACCTAAAACTGGAGAAAAATAATTCGTTAGAAGCTCAAATTAATCTGTTTTTCACATAAATTCTCAAAAAAAGAGTGGCTTTAATTTCCAATGCTTTTTATCAAAAGTATGAATAAAGTAACTGGAACAATTCAAGAACTCAGAAAAATCCTGCTGAAAACAACCCTTGTATCCTATCCTACTGACCTAGAATAATGATGATTGTGCTAGTAAACAATAATAATAATACCTTATATGTTTTTCTCTCGCCTTTTACATTCCTGATTGTGTTCTCGTAAATAAAATTGTGTTCAAAATAATATCAATAGCAGATAATCAATAGGTAATAATGTTCTCAGCTGTCATTATCTCCTGTAAGTGTAATCCATATTATTAAGCGAATACAACAATTAAAGGTTGTTTGTTATATTGGAAAATACAAAGAGTATCCGCCAAATGCGATATTAGCTAGTGAAAATGAGATCACTGCTTCTAGCACCAGTTGAATAACATAGGTAACATCTAGATATCCCTGTTTCAAAAATTCATTTCGGAAAATGTCTCCATTTAATTTAAGTTCCTTTTGACACATTATTAGTGATGTACACTTTGCGCAAATATTGACAGTTGGGAATGAATATTAATACCGACTGGAAAGGTTGAACAGATACGCTTGTTCTTGTTTACTTTCTTTGTTTCGCCGGGGGTGTCTTGCGAACATTCATATTTCATAGTACGTTGATTTAGTTAGCTAGTGCAACGTTTATTTTTATGTTCTATGTGTAAAAGTAGAAACAAAAGTTTCAGCGTTTTCTGCAAACTTTTTAATATAATGACGGTCCGAATGAGACAAATATCGCTGCGAGTCTGCTTTTTAAAACTGGAGTAAACAACAAGACTATAAAGATATTGCGGTAAGCATTAAGAATGTATACCTATAGAATGGAAATGGAGTTTTATTTATGGACGCTCTTTAACTGTTGTGGTTCTCAGCATCCCATTCTATACTGGGCGTGAAAGACCGCTTAATTTTGCTCAGAGGCCTCTCTATCAGGCTTGAGGTTCCCTTCCGAAGGAAGCCATGCTAAGGATTTTTACACCCGAAAAAATCCATCGTCCTCCGCCGGGTTTGAACCCGCGACCTTGGGCATGGTAACCATTACACCGCGGAGAACGATACCTATAGAATGCTCGAAAGATGCTGGATAAACATATATTCCATGTAAAAGCTGAATGTTTAGAGGTTTCGGAAAACGCAAGCATTAACATTTGAAAATATGACAAGAGAGGCGTGCACAAAGAGGTGTGGAGGGGTGCTCGGTCCCGACATTGAAAAATAAATTTTCCATGTTTATTCTGGTTACGAAATTCCTCCCAAAATAAATATTTTAGGAAAAAATGAGCTGCATTCGTTATAGAAGATATAAAATCCTTCGAAGAAAAACAAACAGCTAAAGTTCTCTGAGAGAAACAAATCTGACAGCATTTCAGCTTAACAGTGGATGTAGTGTTCTTTCTTTTTTGACTTTCTTGTTTCTCAAGCCATTAAACTTTGTGATCTGTGTTCAGCCTTCCTATTTTTTAAAACACTTTGTGTTACATTCACAACATTTTCTCTACCTACTATAATGTATTACCTTCTCTAGTACATATCTATGTACAATGCATATAGAGAAGGTACATACCAATAGTATTCCACCGAAAAATTCGATATTGAAATTTCATGGAGATATATGTTTTGAAACTGAATCAAGATAAATAAATAAAACATTTGTAGAAAAAGGTCAGTGTATATATATATATATGCGCGCGCGCGTGAGTGTGTGTGCGTATGTCTATGGATAGCATAACTCAAAAACCAAAAGTCCGTTAAATACCAAACTTGTAATTTAAGTAAAGTACTCCCGAAGGATGCGACACGAAGGTTTTCTAGAAAACCCTTCCACTCCAAACTACCCTTTACATTAAAACAGTTTCGAAAATTTTGATTTTCTGAAAAATGACTAAAGATTTTATTAAAATACTGTGTATTAAACATATTTACAACAAAAATAAAAGATATACCGTGATTTTCCTGGGAATAGCTCGTAAGTCCTCTTCATTCGGAATGGCTTTTGTATGACCGGTCAATCTTAAGAGATAGACAAAAACTTACTGGACAAATAATGTAGATCCCGTCAAAGTACACAATTTATACCCTTTACATTTTTGTTGTGGAGCCAAGCTTTTCCGAGATATTCCTTGTTATTGGTTTCAGTTTAAAATATTTACAGATTTACCAAATAGGAAATCGTCCGTGTTTCTTATATTTCACTCCTAGCCATGGAAAGAAGCAATTTTCAATGACAATCGCATAGCGGCAGCTTTTAAAATAGGTATTTAACTATCGCTTTAGCCTAGTGTATTTTCTAAGTTCCCTTTCACTTATTAAGAACTATTAAATCCATTCTGCTAACGATTATCTCATTAGCAAGAAGTAGAACAAAGAATAATCTTTTGTAAGAAGTTTGTTTGTAAAACAGGTAGAGAAAAGACATATAAATGGAACATATCAGATTTTTATATAGTTTCTACAAATATTTTACACAAGCTTATTTTTTATCTGCTTCAATTTGATGGAGATACACATTTACAAATATATCTAGTTCCATTGCTAATTTCATTGTGGGTACAAGAGAATTGAAGGACATCGAATCAACAGTCACGTGTTAAAATCGACTCGCTATGGCTTTAAAATTCTATACACTTCCTGCTGAAAATTTAAAAAAGCATGCAGATAATTTATTGGGGAAAACTTTTTAAGTTAAATAATATTTTCTGTGAACAAATGTACCCAGAAATAAGTATAATATTTTTAAAAAGTGGAAGACACCTAATTTTGGTTACTCAGTATGAAGAAGAAAGGACATTTTTATCGAAATATAAAATGAATAGCTAATGATGAAGAACAACATTACAAGAAACAGAAACGGATTGGAATGGAACATTAACAAAAAGACTCATTAAGTAGATATAGTGAAAATGAGAAGTTCTAAAATGAAAAGGCACAGGAACGTAATGGGAACAATTTTGTATAAACTATTAATATCACTCGAATTAATGCAAACAAAAAAATATTACAAGAATGTAAAAATAACAACTATGTATAGAGACATTTAACTTGAATTGATAAATAAATAAGATATAAGTGAATGAAAAAGAAGAAGGAAAATTATGATTTGATTTTTAATTCAATGAAGAGTATGTAGGTACATAGGTTGATAATCAGAAAATTGATAGGCATTCAGATGCTAAATGGTAATAAAATTCCAAAACTGTCTATAAAACAATCAATAAATTCCACAGATATTCTTTCCATAACATCGCGAGAAACAAGTGAATAACTTTGAAAAAAAACTTCAAAATTATTGAACTAAAATGCAATCAGATTTGTCGAAAATAACTGGAGCCAATAAAGTTGCCTATCTAAAATACATTGCATGTTTTAAACATAAAAAATTATCACTAAGTTTTTGTCTCTCTCTCTTAAGGTTTACAGCTATACAAAATTCCTTCCGAATGAAGCGGAATTCAACAAGTTATTCACAGAAAATGTACTCATAATATAAGTACTTTCTATTTGTTATCTTGAACATACCTATGTATGGTAGGTTTTTTAATAAAATCGTCAAAGCCATCAATGAGAAAATAAGAAATTGGGTAGATTGAGGTAAAGAGATTTTCTTCAAAATCTTCGCATATTTCTTAGCTAAATACCAAGTTTGGCATTCGACGTTTCTGTTTTGAGCTATATTGTTCAGACACACGCACACATGTAGGTACCTTACCTTTTTATAAAACTGGTTTTCTGGTTTCAACAGTCTTAAAACACATAGGTATTTTTGAAGTGTACATATCGACCTTCTCTTTGGAATACATTTTTGTCCTACTAGGAATGTGATAGAGAAAATAAAAATCTAAATAGCAGGGTTACTTCGTATTTTGTTAAAACAATAAACCCTGCAAATAAAATCTGCAGCAAAATTACTTTCGTCTTCTTTAGATAAACGCACAAATAAGCTTATTAACAGGAGAAATTGGTTTATTAAATGGAATAGTTGGTTGAATATGAATAGTTGCCTATATATTTTTAATATAATTTCATTTTTAGAGCTGCTTATGCATTATATTTATATTCAGCGTGGGATTTATTATTCTGGAATTTAAATAAAGGATGAACTTATCAATAAATATTTTACTTCCATAATAATTCAAGAACTCACATCACTAACATTTCTGGCGGTGAGTAGTGGGCGAAAAACCAGTTATCTTGGCAAATGTAATTCACATTTAGAATTTAGAAATCCAGCGTTTCATAACTGTAGGCGTAATTGAAATTTTGGATAACTACTACTCGTCACATTTTATGGCATTTAATTACAGAGGAAATATACCTAAAGCTGCGTTCTAGTTGCCCTTCTTCTAATGGGCAATTCACACAAAAATTGCCCTGAGAGAAAAATCTTGAAATCTGGTCCCAAAATTCTTATGGAATTCTTTGAAAATGTATTCGCTTACGCATGCCGAAAATACAAACGTCCTGCAAAAAATTCTACTTTCGTGTTAGAGGTATCTTGCCTAAGGCTCTCCTATAAACATTTGTTCGATTATTCCCCTATAGGTAGGCACTCTCAAAACCAGCAGCTCCGCGCTCATTGCGTGAATATTCTTCTCTGTCTCACTTTCTCTCTACCACATACCAGTCGTATGAGCTCTTAATTAAGCTTTTTTTATGATGTGTTAACAAAAATTAAAAAATATTGTCGAACATGGCAATTTTTCACTCCTCAATAACTCACTAAATGTGATATAAATAAAATATGTGTTACATTCCTATAACTTTCTCCATTTTCTATCGTTTTCTTAGTTAATATAAATATTATCTTTACGAAACTTTTATTTCACATATCTTTAACGTACTATTTTATTCAAAACCGTCAGTCATTATTTAGAAAATAAAAAAAGACTAAGAATGTTCAAAGTAAGTTCCCCATCTTTGTATTTAAATATAAAAATATATCAAATTTTCGTTTTTGAGTTGTGCTTGTTCGCACACCTTTTTCTAGACATGTTTTTACTCGAGGTGCCTCAATATTTATGGTGAAATCTCATTATCGAATTTTTTGGTGGAAAACCATACCTTCTCTACTTACTATATATGTGATAGAGAAAGTAGGTAATAAAAAACAAAATCCCTGCCCTTTAGGCAGAATAACTAATTGCATCTTAAATACGTAGTATTGTTCCATTATCAAAGATTTGGTTAAGATCTCAGCAAACCAACCCCAGAACCTTTATGTTGCCTCTGGCATACCCATCCTTAATTCTTCAACAGCTTTGCCTCTATGCAAAACATCTAATGTGTTCCAATCACAGACTTTCCCTACATCTATAACATATTATTCGAGACAAATATTAGCAGAAATTGTCTTATTACTTGCTTTCTTGTAAGTAGAAGGGAAATAATGGAATACACTAGCTAAAACGATAGTCAAATCTTTTAAAAGCTAGTTGACATATGAATGAAATCCCTTTCCTTGCATTGTCAGAAGTTGACAAATTTCCGTATGAGAAAAGTTTAAGTATTTTAAAACTGAAACCAATAACAAGGAATATCCCCAAAATCGTAAACTCCACAGAAAGAATTATATTACGTAAATTGTGTGTTTTAACGTGTTTATATACGTCCTATGGTTACCAGTTCAGCAAAGTTCATCCATAATGAAGAGCTCTTCAGAGGCTATTTCCAGGAAAATCCAAATGTGCATTTATTTGTCATTTAAATATCTTAATATATGGTAGGTATTTTAATCAAAATCGCTGGAGCCATTTTTGAGGAAATAAAGCATTTCAGTTTCTTTTTTCTATATAAAGAGTAGTTTGGGGTGGGAATCTTCCTCAATATCTTCGTGTTGTATCCTTGAAAGATACGTACTATACCTAAATAACAAGTTTGGTATTTTACCGACTTTTCATTTTTGAGTTAGTGTGTTCAAAGATACATGGACCTATTTCTAAAAATGTTTTTTTTTTTGATACAGTGGACCCTAAAACGTGCATTTCCGATGAAATCTCAATATCTAATGCACTATATAGAAAAAGTAAAAACTCGGCAGATAACAAACATAACATCTACAACAGTAATAGGTATCTATGCTATACCACTAACGTTTTCAATTCAATGACTTCCTCTGGAATCAACGTCGAAAAGCTATGTTTGTGTTAAATTGTGCATTTCAATGCTTCAGCATGGCTGATTTTAATGCTGTCACATTTAGGTAAAGCACGAATACAGTTTAGTAAAGCTTTATTATATTACGCTCTTCCTATTTTTACAATTTAATGATATGCGCACTAAATATCCACTCTTTGCACGAGAATTTCTGTAAATTCTATAAATCTTTCTATTTCTTCTAAGTTCCAGTCCTGAACTAAATAATACCTATTCTATATCGAAAGTTGGAAACAAACTGAAAGACTCAAAGCCCTACTGCTTTCCATCTGGTTGCTCTAACCAAATGAGCTACCACGACAAGATGCCAACACACGACAAGAATCCCAACAAGCTCAAGTTTTGGGGTGTGTCTCATTTTGGGATATGGGTTAAGCTATGAAGCCCGGGAATTAATTGTAAGCCACCACTGGATATGTGATCTCAAAATGAATTTGAGATCCCCTTGTGGGAGTCAGTTGGGTAACTTATAGCTTGTTGCCATGGTAGCTGAGCTGGTTAGAGTAACCGGCAAAAACTGGAAGATCCGAGGTTCAAATAATGGCTATGACAATGAATTTCTGATCTCCTTGTGATTTATCAGAAAAAATGCAATTTAATATCGTTCCGGCATATTGCCATGATAGCTCAGTTGGTTAGGACAATCGGCGGAAATCGGAAGATCCGTGGTTCAAATTCCGGCTATGATATTGAATTTCATATTCTGATTCTATCTTTCTAACTTGTCCTAAATATGACTTGTGTGAAAGAACAATTAATAACCAATCTCCATTCTGTTTTCACAGATAAATGTAGGTAGATATCTCTAAACTCCACGTAGGAACTTAATCGAAGCACGTGTCTTCAACACTCCAAAAACATTTTGGAATTTAATAACTTTTAAGACCAGGTATGCCCAGAGCATTTTGGGTTAAATGATTAATAATGTTAATTATAATTATAATTGTTAATAATATTGTATTCTAAATTGTGAAAGGTAAACTATTCAAAAAGAATTCTGTAACAAAAATTAAGTAATTCTGAAAAAAAATACCCTCATTCACCTATTCATTGTTTATCGTAACAAAAATATGAAGAATTTCTTTAATTGCTGACTGAATACCCTTAAATTCATGCGAAGGCTTTTACGGCCGGAGTTAATTTATGAAATAGTAAAAATCTTCCAGGATGGAAGGATGTGGTAAAATGGGCATGTAAAATTGTTACACAACTCTTTGAAGGTGGCTACGAAGTGTTGACCGAACGACGGGTCGTTTGAACACAAACCACGGCCTTCCTTCCAAAAGATATTACTATTTTATCAATATCCTTAAATACTTTTAAAGTTTATTCTATAAATCGTATTTCATAATGGAATCACAAATAATGAATGTTCACTAAATGAATACTTTCTCAAAAACTAAAATTATAAAGGGACTTGATGTTTAAGAAAATGCTTGAAAGTTCAACTGAAGCCTTGGATTTTTCAATTATCAGTATCATTCATCTTCGCAGCTTTTCTCATTCTTAAGACAATTTAAGATTTAACTTGAGGTGGTTTCATTGTTTATAAAGTTTTAATTTTCAAACTCCCTTGAACTACCTTAAGTTTTCGAAGGTGTCTGGTGTAATTGGTTAGTATTAAATTGCTTCCGTAATTTTATAGGTTTACTGGATAGCCCCAGGCAAAACCGGTTTTGTGTTTTCGTGTAACACATTTCTCATAAGCACCCTGGCCAATTTAGCTAAATGCCCTCAGGAATCTAGGGTTTTCTACCGCAATATATAAATCAATTTTGCTACTCTCAAATTCCATTATTCTTCTTTGATAACTCCAGTAGGAATGGCTTGGAACATTCATGGCAAGAATTTCTAAACATGCCCAATTTCAGCTGAATTATCAACCACAGCAAAGCTTCAAAAGGTGCTTTTGAATACGAGAACAGATTATTGTTATTTTTTCTTCAGATTAGTGGAGTTGTTATTTACAAGCAGTTCGTTATTAATAACAGTTTTCTAAACAAAAGAATGTAATATAGACAAAATAAGACGAATGATGTCCACACTATGAGAATCAGATTGATGAATTCGATACAAGCTGTTGATTTGCTACCAATTACTACACAAAAATGTTGTATAATTTAAGAGCAACAAACATTACGTAGTACATTACATATTCAAATAAAAATTATTCATAACACTAAATTTCCAGAAAATGTCACAGTTCTAAACCACCAAGTCCTTCATATTTCACTCCAAGTTCTATAGAAGGTAGCAGACTGTTGACCAAGCTGGAGACTTGGTTTCGATTCCCGGTACCGACGTGGGAATTTCCTACAGTTGGAAGACCTGGTCTGGCGTACATTCTGACTCATGCGGTCTTTGTGGGGACCAAACGAGGAGTCACTTGAGGGAAAATAGTGACACCAGGACCACGTTAACCAACCGGGAGGGACTCGAGGCGTTATCCACGTTCTATCTTCCAGTTCGCCTGTCGCCTGGCTTTGGTGCTTCGTGGCGCAGGGGATTGTGGGCTCGAGTCCCACCATGGGTATAGGTATTTATATGTTTTGTGAAATGTGTAGATAAATGTGTGTAAAATATTGCAACAGCAAAACAATAATTAAACAGAAAACACAGTAAATTTAAGAAAATGTAAAAAGGAGTACCGCACCGTACCTATCTATGTCTGTAAGGCAGAAGTGGGGGGGGGGGCGGTTGGCCTTGCTTACTAATGAGACATTATCACTGAGTCATAGGCAAGGCTGGAATTCTGATACCGATATAAAACAATAATTTATTAGTAACTGTATACTTATTTTCTTCCATACTACATAGGAGTTAAACAATGAATCTATGTTAGGTATATATATATACATATCTAAGCCGACCTTAACATCTGAGATCATATCGGTGACTTTCTTTGGAGCAATTGTCGTTGGCAGTGTGTTTGTTACGTTTGATTTTATTTATATGCATTGCAATCAAATACATGTATGCTGTCATTCATATTTCCAGACGATAAGAAGAATGGGAAATAATCCTGGCTGGTAAAATTTGATATGATACATTCATACTGCTTTCTCTAGCAACACGAATTCACATGTAGGTGTGTCCGTATAGCATTCATATTAGATAAGGTGATTCTTCTATACGTCTCACCTTATTCACGATAGGTATATTTTTGATTTGGGATAATTTCAAACTAAGCAAAAAGTGCTTAGTTACAACATTTAGAAATAGTGATAAGAAGCTGTTGTGATGGAGCGAAGTAGAAAAAAGGTGCAGGACCATGAATTATTTTTCAATCACATATTGTTGCAAGTTAACTAAAAATGTTAATTTCATAACCGTATTATTGTAGGTTTGTCACTCTTAAGAAGTGCTTTCTTTTATTACATCCAGTCATCAATGAATTGTAGTTAATGCTAAAATGAAATTCCAAAATAATAAATTATTATCTATAAGAATATAGTAAATATAATGTTAAACAAAATTTGTAAGAACCATAGTATATTACACCTAGTCCAATATGTCAGTGAAAAATATTGAAATACTCAAATGATCGGATCAACATTTTCTCAGTCAAGGGTAAGGGGGGGGGGAATCTTATCCGCCGCAGACACACTACAGAAAGAGATAAACTTGTTAGGCACAGATAGGTACACCACAAAAAAGAAAAAAAAGTAAGAACAAAGTAGTTACACCTAATTGCACCAAAACCTCTAGATTTGTCCAACAGTAAGATTTTGTTTTTCAGATGTGGTTTTCTAATTGTAGAAAATTAACAAAATACGGTCAAACGTCTGAAACTCAACTTCACAGGAATGTTTAGATATCCTATCTACTTTACTTATCATATCTATTATATATTTCATGCCGAAAATACAGGTTTTTCAATAAAAAAAATTATGCGTTCCATTCACATGACTTTTTCTAGCAGTTACGCATATAAATTTTTCGTAAAAAATATTCTAATATCTAAATCAGTCTAACAGAAATACATTAGCAGAATTGGTCTTATTATTTGATTCTTTGTAAGTAGAAGGCAAATAAGGGAATATATTATGCTAAAGCGATAGAAAAATCTTTTAAAAGCTAATCACTATGTGAAACAATCGAAATGCTGCTCTGTTTGCTTGGCAGGAATAAAACAAACGAGAGAAGAAAAGAAACATAACTTTTCGTTGCGAAAAGTTTGAATCTAGGATCAAAATTGGAACCTAACAAGAAATTTCAGTTACTTATTATACCCAACTAAATAATTGGAGATGAAAAGTTTAAGCAGCTTAAAATTGAAATCAATAACACGGAATATCTAAAAAAAAAAAAAAAAAAAAAAAAAAAAAAAAAAAAAAAAAAAGCTAGTGTTTTAACGAGATCTAAATTTTTGTGCAGTAGCTTTTTATGTCTCTTCTCTACCTTTGTGAATGTAGGAAAAATAATACGGAAGACATCAACAAACTTTACAGCCTTGTTCCTCCGCTATTATTTCAGAAGTGTTACAATATTTATCGGTTAATTCTTGAGGACATAAATATAACGCTACTATAAACTGAATCGTCAAGTACTAATCTGAAGTTGTAGGAAGTTTATTAATTATGCACGATGTTGTCTTTTGTTTGATGTAACTTTAACAAACGGATCGTTTTTAATAACGCATGGTTTTTTAACTACATATTGCCGGTAAGGTTTGAGGGCTTGAAGGAGTTTGGGTGGCATTTCCCCGGGCATTATACCAAGTTGATCGCGATTCCACGCAAACTGAATATTTCAAGCTCTCCATTACAGATACTCCGATTGTCTTGCTAATTATTTATTGTATCTTGCACAAGAGCGGGACAAGCAACACCGACAGAACAAGTGCCTACAAGCGATAAAACAAAACACGCTCACCAAAGTAAACAGGCAATACCGCCATAAAGAGCGGCAACGAGTTAAAAAGACAAAACACGCTCGCTAAAATAAACAAGTAACGCGATATCTTAGGCTACTAAAGAAGAAAATGAACTGTCCCTAAGTAACTACACATTTAACTGCACTAAAAAAAGCTCCAATTTAAACCCGTAAGTATCTGCAACAGCACAATGGGTATTAATAAACAACATATGTAGAGAAGGTGTTTCACTTCACCCAAAAATTCGATACCGAGATTTCACCGGATGTACAAGTTTAAGTGTTCCCTGTACCCCCCAAAAAATACTTTTTAGAAATGATCTGTGTTTCCGTGTGTCTGTGAACACGATAACTCAAAAACGTAAAGTCAGTAAAATGCGAAACTTGGTATTTAAGTTTAGTAGCTCCCAAGGATACGACACGGAAAATGTTGAGGAAGATCTCCCTACCCCAAACTACCCTCTAACGATTTTAATTAAAATACCACATATTAAAGATATTTATGTGGAAATAAACTGCATATCTTGAATTTTCTGGAAATAGCCTCTGAAGATCTCATTATTCTGGTTGAATTTTGCAGAATTTTGCACAGCTGGTAAATCGTATAAGCTAGACAAAAATGTACCTACCAAGTTTGTTATTTAACGGTCTTTTTATTTTTGAGGTATGCTGCTCACAAACAACAAACGTGCGCGTGCTCCTGTTTCTAAAAATGTTTCTTTGGATTCAGCGGTCTTAAAACATTGCAGAAACTGCAATACATTGTTTTTGAGTTCGGCAAGCCTTTAGAAATAACCTTTACTTTTATGCCAGTTTATTGAAACACGCCGTTCTCTTTTTTTACCTATAGCAAAATTAAGCTCAGCTGCTAGTTTACGCAGATAGCGTCATAACTGTGAAAGATCGTTGTATTCTGATTAATTCCTATGTATGCTAGAATGTATGGCCTTTTTTCCCTTCTTTTTTGCATTATGTAAAAGATGACTTTTCTCCGTTCTGTTAAAATGATGGCTAGCCTGCTTTCATGAGCATATAATTTTCCTCCGCTTCTAAAAAATGCCTCTGGGATTTTATATCATATTTAAAATATTTACTTAGATATTAGCGTGACAAGTAAAATGCAGCTACATTTATTACAGTTTCTGGAAATAACAACAAAGTGCAGTTCATTCTCAATGAAATGTACACTTTTTTTTATAATTTGGACATTCAGACCGAAAAGTGTTTCCTATTTAGGAGGAAACGTGACGTTTAACCCGAAAGGTGTGTAGGTCGAGTCCCAGGTGCCTAGAGATCAGAGTTATTCGACATTCGTCTTTTCAGAATAAGGGAAAACCTGGTAAAATCTTACCCGGATAACTCCCCCTAACTGAGATTCAAACTTGTAGCCTCTTGAATGTGATATAGACACGCTAGCCTATACCACAGAGGAAAATGCACTTCTAAAGCGAGATCTCCAGTCGTTTCTTGTGAGGTGATGTAAAGTGTTCCCAAGTATTCTGGAAAGCAGCTACTGAAAGACAAATAGTATTTTCCTGCGGTGCTAAGACGGATTTAACTATAAATAGAGACAAGAGAAGACTTATCGCAGCAATCTGAATGTTTAGATAATGCTGCTTTGGTATATCTCACATCACGCTAATCCCAGAGCGTCCCTATGTCGCCTTAACTGTCAAATCTGTCGCCAATCTCTTGTCATTCAAGCAGACACCTGCCAAAACCCCCACTCTCGTCAGTCTTTCTAAACGTTCAGCTGTGATATCGGATTATCGAAAAGCAAGATCTCCGCCTAGGGGGAGGCTGGTAAGTAATGGGACGCATCCCTGCATGCGTGTGCTCTCTTTTAGTATGATCCCACCGCTGACACCACTTTTGTGTGCTGGGCACGTACTAAAGAACTGCTAAACTTAACATTTGCGAATTTTGATATGACGCAAATTAATAGAAGAATAACAACTACAAAATGAAATGGAGTTTTATTTATGGACGCTCTTTAACCATTGTGGTTCTCAGCGTCCCATTCTATATTGGGCGTGAAAGACCGCTTAATATTGCTCAGAAGCCTTTTTATCAGGCTTGAGGTTCTTTTACGTGCCATAAATTTACGACACGGGACGAAGGAAGCCATGCTAAGGATTTTTACGCCCGAAAAAATCCATCGTCCTCCGCCGGGTTTGAATCCGCGACCTTGGGTACATGAGGTTGGCATAGAGGGCGATATAGTAACAACAGTATTCATTGAATATGGTTGCTATTCTATTTACAAAGTTGGTTTGTTTTATAGAGACAGATATTGTTGCGCAAAGTTTATCGTCGTACTTTTATGAGTAGCTTGTCTTAGAAATGAATATTCATAATCTCTCACTAATGCAGATATTAGTACTATAACAGAAAATCTACTCCGTAAAATTCTTGACTACTTCGCTTCGAAATTTCTTGATCGATTCATAAATTCCTTACGCAGGCTTTCGAGGAGCAAAGGTATTTCATAACTTCCACATTACTGTATTCCTTTGGGTTCATTAGTGTTTATGTTTATAAATATGCATGGGATTTCATATTTATAGTGTTTAGCTGAATATGAGCGTTTACTGAATTTTCTTCACGAACCTATTACCTACGGCAAGTAATTTTTGCCCTGTACAGAAGGCCGCAATTATCGCTTACGCTAGCATATAATTACTGATTTCAAAGAAATACCACTCTCCATTTGGTGAAAGTATTCTACGGCTGCATAATTATTTGTGCGTTTGATAAATTCTGATATTTAATCTACGTCGGCTTACCGATGCATAATATAAGCTCGCTTACGTCTTTGTCAAGAATCTTCGGCTTTTGACCCTGTTTAAATGCACGCGACAATATGACACGTATTTACATAGGCAATATTCTGGTTAATGAATATGACATTGTACGCCACCCAAAAAATAGCTGTAATATTTCAGAGATTTCACCGGAAACATATTTTGAGGCCTTCTGAATAAAAACTAAAGAAAGAGAAAATCATTTAAAGAAAAAAGTTCGAGTGTCGGTGTGTCTGTCAACGTCAAATCTCAAAAACAGAAAGTCAGTTAAATGCCGAACTAGATATTTAAGTTCAGTATCTTACAAATATGCGAAAAAGATTATTGAGATAATTATCTAACCCCTTACCATCATTTAAATGAGATATTTTTGAAAATTTTGATTTTCCCAAAAATTATTTTGATTGAAGTATCGCATTTCTAATAAATTTTCATGGATATAAAAATTTATTTTTTCAATTTTCTGGGAATAGCCTCTGAAGTCCTCTTCAATCTGAATAAGGTTTGCATAACTGGTAAATTCTAAAAGACGCACAAAATCTGACCACATAAAAATGTAGATTTTGTAAAAACACAAAGTTAATGTCAAATACTTTGAATTAATCATTTTCTGGGGCATCCTTATTATTTTCTCAAATGATGAAATCTCGTTATTGAATGTTTATTTACTCCATAGTAGAAATGGAGAACGAAAAGTATTCTTAGTGCTGTCAACTATTCTTAAAGATAACCAGAGTATCTACAGTGCACAAATAGAACCATTTGGAACTCTTGTTAGTTTTGCTGGAAACCAATTGAAGTTGTGGTGCTCATATCAAGAAATACATACATAGTTTTCTGGTTTTCTTCGTGTAAAATTTGAAAAGACGGGTCAGCGGACTTGGTCTAAAGAAAAGTTGGAAAAGACAATTAAGATCTTCGAAAAAGTAAGAGGGAGCATATTAATGAACCTTAGAAGTCCTTTGGACAAATAATTCCCAATGATAAATTTAATAAAAGAACCCTCTTAGGAGGTCCTTTACATACATAATAAATACGAGCGAACCGGATCATATCAGTTAAAGTAATTGCACTTGAAAAGATGAAATGTACTACAAACTTCTGAAAGGGTATTTATCTATTATTATTATTATTATTACTATTATTATTATTATTATTTCAGTATTTTGCTTCAGCTTGCGCACTATTCTAATAACAATTGACAGTAACAATCTTCTAATAACGGCAATATACTGTTTATCAATTATAACTGCTAATTCTTATCAACAGTATGAACATCAAACGAGTACGTTAACAAACTGCAGTGAAGAAGAAGGAATACTTAGCTGTTATCCAATTTATGTGGTCAGGAGCGATAAAGCGGATAGAAATTTGCCACGCTCGCTTTGTTTACAGTAAATGTGCTGGCAGAGTTGATAGGAATTATTAAAAACCGCTGCTTCGTTTCAGTTTCCATTAACTTGTGGAAAAACAGAAATAAATTACTGTGTTTGTCTACCAGAAACAGTTGAAAAAGATGAGCTTCATTTTCTAGCATGAGAACGCCCGACTCCATAAGGCGAGAAGCATAAATTGAGGATGAACTTCTGGGATAGTATCAGCTTCGTTCCTCAAGAAGGCATTTATATAGGAATTCAATAAAATGTGCTCTTGCCAATTTTAAACACATCTGAGGTTTCTGGGGCGAATTTAAGCAAGATCAGAATACTGCGGCTTATTTTCTGCTGCTGCAGGTTTAAATAATACATTAATTCAGTGTAAATCAAGGTATCTTTGGTCCTATCTACACTCGATCACGAAAGAAAATAGATTTACCCAAAATTAGTCATGAATTTAATCAACCAAAGAAAGAGAGATATTAAGCTGTTACTAAATCAAAACGGATGCACCACTTCTTTCTCGAATTTTCTCCACAGATATTAGTAGTACATATATATGTTGTAAGCCAATCCACGTAACACATATTTACATCATGGCATATTTTCTGATTGCATATTAGTAATAGAACTCAAGGATGGTTGTCTTTGTAGATATTATACATGCTGAACTGAGGTCCTTTCCAGCGATCAAGGTACGTCATTGTTATGTTTTTCAAGAACTGTCCACTTCTGTCGCCTCTTCTGCTCTTTTTATGAGGAATCTATCACCGACATGAGTTTTCTTTCGGTTGTATGTTTTAATAAGGTATTCTAAAAAGGTTTCCGTCTCGACTAGCAGGTAGATTTTCCTGCAACATCTCAAAATTGAACAAATTTGTTTTTTATTTCTCTCTAAAAATAAAATTGAATTAATTTCATAAAAATCTGATATGTTCCATTCAAATAATTTTCTCTACATCTCTGCTTATGCCTCTATTTACTTCATGCTAATTGAGAAAAAAGTATCTGAAATAGTCTTATTCTTGCTTTCTTGTAAGTAGAAGCGAAATAAGGGGAGTACCATAGGTTAAAGTGATACTCAAAAGTTGGTTGCTATACCACTGAACTTCCTTTGTTTGTATGGACAGGAGCTGACAAATCCTGTATGAGAAAAGTATAAGTTTTTTAAAGGTGAAACCAAAAACAAGGAATATCTCAAAAACGACCAATTCCACCAAAAAAGGTATATAACATAAATTGTGTGTTTTAACGTCCTCTACATTTGTTGTGTGGTAAGTTTTTGTCAATCACTTATGGTTTGGCAGCTATGCAAAATTCCGTAAAATTCATCCAGAATAAAGTAAAGTAAATACATATCTTAAATATACCATATTTGAATATCATATGGTATACTTGAATCAAAATCCTTAGAACTATTTTTAAGAAAATCATAAATTTCGAAAAAAAGTTCTATGTAAAGGGTAGTTTGGGTTGGGGGGATATTTCTCAAAATCTTCGAGTCGCATCCCTGGAAGACGTTAAACGTAAATACCAAGTTTGGTATTTTATGGACTTTTCGTTTTTGAGCTATCGTGTTCACAGACACACCAACACACGGTCACACACACGGACCTTTTTCTGAAAATGCTTTTGTTGGTTACAGGGAACACTAAAACATATATTTCCGGTGAAATCTCAATATCGAATTTTTGATGGTGCAATACCTTCTCTATACACTATGTACATAGTATGTGTAGAGAAAGTAAAAATGATGCACCTACATATAATCTGATATGTTTGCTATAATCTATTAGCCCCCGAGTTTTCTTGATTTATTTCATTATATTATTCGTGTTAGGTACGTTGGCTACTACATAGCACCTATTAACAAGCTTTTTCTGCTCATATGTGCGTATCAAACAAGTCACCAATCGCTGAAAGAACAGATAAAATCTATTCAAAATTTGGGTAGTTTAGATAGAAAAACTAAACATTTTCAATTTTTGGTGAGCAAACTTGCTTGCGGAGTTGAATTTATCGGTCAAAAGTTTGATGATTAGGTATTATTTTTCATGTTACACGGTAGATATTTACTGCAAGCATAAAGTGGTGATTAATATCTATTGTGCATTTACGATAATTGGTTAACACTTTTTCATGTTCAACTATTTAGTTTGGTTTGAGCCGATGAATATACAATGATGCATAAGGACGACTAACTGGCGAAAACTGTTCATAAATTACATTTCAGTTTTTTTTTTGTAGGTACTCTTATAAATTAGGTTCTTCCAGATTGATTCATATTCGGTATTATTATGTTACTCTAATGATTAACATGTGTTTTGCCTTTGATCATCAGAAGTCTCCCAGGTAACACATACCGACTGCATTATTTGTTTTCGGAAGTCGCTGATGTTTCACATTGTACCAATGAGCGTGTCACTTCGGCCAATAAAATCAAAAGAATATAAATAACACATAGTTGTAACTCCACATGGTGTGAAATGCAGATTTGTAACACCTGCCTTGATTTCTCTCTCATCAATTTTAATTAAAGGGGTATTTTAGTAAATATTTATTCATTAGTTAATAATGTAAATTGTAGCTATAATGCAAAAACGGCTCCTATTGAGAGAACATAATGGAAATGGTCTTCTCTTAAGAAGAAGTAAATGCTCACGAATGGAGTGCAAACGCTTATCTGGAGCAAACGTGACAACGTTGCTTTTTGCGAATGCGTTCATCTTCTCACCGGCTTGATTCTCCATATGTTGTCATCCTCCGTGGTGTAATGATTATCGTGCTAACTTCATATACATAAGATCACTGGTTCAAACCCGGCGGAGGACGACGGATTTTTTTCGGGCGTAAAAATCCTCAGCATGGCTTCCTTTTTTTTTTTTTTTTTTTTTTTTTTAAATACAGTACCGGAGTCTGATCAGGACTCCGGCACTGTATACCCTACTTTTATTTACCTTTTTTTTCTTTTTACTTTGTTTTGCCATATTATTACTGTTTATTACTGTTTTCTTACTTTTACAACACACACATATACACAAACATATAACACCCATGGCCAAGGCGGGACTCGAACCCACGATCCCCAGCGCTACGAAGCACCACAGCGGGACGTCGGAAGGGAAGGTGTTGGTCTCGTGTCGTAGATTTACTGCACTTGAAAGAACCTCAAGCCTGATAGAGGGGTCTCTGAGCAAAATTAAGCGGTCTTTCACGCCCAGTATAGAATGGGACGTTGAGAACCATAACTGTTAAAGGGCGTCCATAAATAAAACTCTATTTATTTCTCCATATGTGGCGCCGAAATAATACTATAACAAATCTGTGTCAAAGTTTTAAGCCAAATACTTTTAGTAAAAGATTGCAAAAGCTAACTTTTATTGAAACATTCAGCTGCTAGTATACTAACATTAGACGACGTTAAATTTAATCATAGCTGGGCATCAGCATTATTAACTGTGCAAAAGAAACTAAATACAACATTTTCACGTTGAAGTGTGATAAATTAGCTGAGATGTCAGGCACATTTTACTATAACAATCCTGAAAAAGCTGCTACTAAATGTTTAATCAGAAATGGTTGTTTATAGCATGCAGTTTAAAGTGTGGTTAAGTCATATCTCTAACAAATGAGAGACAATTATTTCAAACCAAACAATGAACAAATATGCAATAGAACTAACATTATAACCTGAAGTACATCGACATTAATTTTCTCCAACAAATATTGGCTTCGCTATCCCTTCAACTTCTCTTGAATTATTGCTTCTGCAATTTTTACTATCGCTACATAGTACATACGTAGAGGTGTTTCCACCAAAAAAATCGATACCGAAAGTTCAGTGGAAATATACGATTTAAGGCACCCTGAATTAAAAAAATTAGAAAAAGGTTCGTCTATGTGTGAGTCTGTGAACACGATAACTCAAAAAACGAAAAGTCGGTAAAATACCAAACTTGGTATTTAAGTTAGTATCTTCCAAGGATGCGACACGGAGATTTTAAGGAAACTACCCCTATATGGGAAAAAAGCTCTAAAATGTTCACTTTCTTAAAACTAGACCTAACGACCTTGATTGAAATAATGTATACCTATTGAAGATATTAACAAGACAAATGACATGATTATCTTTAATTTTCTGGGAACACCTTCTGAAGACCTTTTCACTCTGGATGACTTTTGCATAAAAATGTATATCTCGTTAAAACATACAAATTTATGTCATACATATTTTTTCGTGAAGTTTACCATTTCCAAGATATTCCTTGTTATTGGTTTCAATTTTAAAATACCTAAAAGTTTTCTCATACGGGAATTTATCAACCTGTCCGTGCAAAGAAATCAATTTTAATCGCTGTTTGGGTGGAATGCAGTACTTCGCTACATATGTACTATGTATGAATTAGAGAAAGAAAAAATATAATCTTTTGGGAAAACAAACGTGATACAGAAAACTTAAACCAAAAAGCCCAATGTGATTGTTTACAGTATAATATCAAGGAAAAGGGAAGCAACAGTTTATAACTAATAATTTATTCTGGTAATATTTTACATGCTTAATTATGTTTATACAAAAAGGAAGAGGCAAACAAACGCCAAAAGAACGTTTAACATAGCAACGGAAAGCGGACACGCATAGGTAGGTCAATATTTCATTGCGCGCGGAGAAAGACACAGATGTCAAACTCCAATTAATACAAGTTTATAAAAACTTTGTAAATAATGTCAGACAGCTCTTTTCCTGTTAGAGTCATAACCTGTTAAATTATTCCTATGGAACTCTGCAGCAATGTTAAGTATTCTATTACTGCTCTCAGGGCATTAAAAAGTCAAAAGTGATTTCCTAGATTCGGCGGTAGAGGTTAGTTTTCGTGACTAGCTTCTTAAAACAACTCACAATATATTCCCTTTCTTTCACGTATTAAGTTCATCATCTGCTTCACCTAAAATTGTAGTCTACTTGTTTTATGTTTGGTTCTTGGAAAATTCTGTGTGAAACCTCCAGATAATGTCAATAACTTTGGCATTTAAAATGACGAAAGATCCAACTTTTTTATGCCGTTTGCACGAGAGAATGTCGGAATATTATTTCAAACTCTAGGGGTCGATTTTAAAAATATGGTTAGTGATGGTGAAGTTATTGGCAGAGCCCAAAATTATTGTAGACACTAATTGAGTGCATTGAAATTAATCTGTTATTAAACAATTAGAGAAAATTTCTATATAGGTATTTGTGTGAGTTGGTGCATGTGTGAGTATGTCTGTGTATCTGTGTGTGTGATTTTAATAATACCTGCTTTCACAATCGAAAAGTCTGGAAATTTGTATTAATAACATTAAATATTTTAAGAGTTAATGTAACTTTTGTTCTAATAATTGTTCACGATTCATGTTCTTTAGGCTTATTTTGTTTAGCTATAGAAGTTATGAATTTTAGGTAGACGAAGATTATTAATCACGGACATAATTTAAAACACCTAAGCTAACTTCATATATTTCTAAAAGTTTTAAAAAATATGATGCGTTACATTCACATGATTTTCTCTAGCAGTTTTACAAACTCCTTACAAAATGCTAATCGAGATAAGCATTAGCAGAATATTCTTATTACTTCTACTTAACGTAGAAGGGAACTAAGGGAATACACTATACTCAAGCGATAGTCAAATATTTTAAAAACTGTGGCTAAGCGATTGTCATTGAAATTCGTTTCTTTGCTTGGTCAGGGATAAAGCAAAGAAACACGGCCGCCTTAACTCTGAGAAAAGTATAAGTATTTTAAAATTGAAATCAATAACAATAAAAATGTAAAGGACATAAATTGTGTGTGTTGACGAGACCTGCATTTTTTGAGTGGTGAGTTTATGTCTATCTCTAACGGTTTAACAGTTATGCAAAATTCATTCAGAATGAAGAGGACTTCAGAGGCTCTTCCTAAGAAATTGAAGATATACATTTTATTTGTCATGTGAATATCTTTAATATACTACAGTTTAATTAAAATCGTTAGAGCCATTTTTGAGAAAATGAAAATATTCGAACATTTTTCCAAGTAAAGGGTAGTTTGCGGAGGGGGGATTTTCTTAAAAATCTTCGGAGATACTAAATTTAAATACCAAGTTCGGTATTTAATGAGCTTTTCGATTTTGAGTTGTGCTGTCCATAGACACACACTGACCTTTTTCTAATAACTATATATATTATTTAGGGGATCTAAAACATATATTTCCAGTGAAATCTCGGTTTCGAATCTTTGGATGGATTACAATACCTTTTCTATCTACTATGTACCTACGTTATACATATGCGCTAGAGAAAGTAAAAAGGATTTACAAAACCCTTGGATACAAGCATATTGGTGTCATAAAATACACGCATGTGTAGCAAGCTTTGAATTTTAGTTCAGAATGCCATGGTTGTTGTTACTCCAGAGTATGCATGTAAAATAAGACAAATGTCGCGGATAATAATTCATCTCAACAAACATATTTGTATTCGGCAATGATTTAACAACTAAGACAATCAAAACAAAAAAGTAATCGAATCTGCCAATCTCAACATATTCTAATAAACCCCAGATAAGAAGATTTTAATTTATTTCCTCTGTGTGTTATAATCGAGATAGTTAGTAGAGGAATGAATAATTGCAAAAAGAGAGCAAATTGTCCGCTAGTATTAGATGTCAGAAAACCGATATCTATTATATAAATACAAATCCAATGTATTCTGTTCACATGACTTTCTCTATCTGTTCTGCAAACAAAGTATTCTTACAAAAGTTCATTATTTTATCAACATTATGCTAATCAACATTACCAGAAATGATCTTATAACTTAGTTCATTATAAATAGAAGAGGGATAAGGGAATACATTAGGCTAAATCGAAGGTCAAATGTTTTTTTTAAAAACTGTCGCTATGCGATTGTCACTGAAATTCGGTTATCTTTCCATGACCAGGAGTAAATCAAAAAAGATATGAAATGCATGAGGACTGCCCGTTAGAGAACAGTTTTGAGTATTCTAAAATCCAAACCAATAACAGAGAATATCTCTGAAATGGTTAGCTCTACAAAAAAATAAATATATATGACATAAATGTGTTTTAATGAGATCTACATTTTTGTGCAGGAAGTTTTTTTCTATGTCATTCGGTTTACCGATTATGTCTTTCAGAGTAAAGAGAACTTCAGGAGATATTCCCAAGAATTAAGGGTACATTTTATTTGCGAAGCAAACATCTTTAGTATAGGATGTTGCAGAATGAATAATGGCCGAAGTATTCCATGTTTTACTTACTCTTTGTGTGTGTAAAAACTTTACCTTCCTTTGTTTCATTCTTTTCATGTTTTGTATTGGAACTATTGATTTTAGAAAAGGAAAAATAAAGTGGCACAGACCTTGCTAGACCTAAAGGTGTTTACTTGTCTTTATATATGTAGACATAATATTAATCCTCTACTAGCCACTCCACAAAATATTTTAATAAAAATCGTTAGAGCCATGTTTTAACAATCGAACATTTCAAAACATGTTCCATGTAAACAGTAGTTTGGGGTGGGGAATTTTTATGATAATCTTCGTGGCTCATCCTTGTAGGATACTAAACAAAAATACCAAGTTTGGTAACTAAGCGACTTTTCGTTTTTACATGGTGTACATAGTGCGCATAGAGAAGGTATTGCACTCCACCCAAAAATTCGATACCGAGATTTCACCGGAAATATATGTCTTAGTGTCCCCTTTATCTAAAAAAAATTTTTTTCGGAAAAAGGTCCGTGTGTGTATGTGTGTGTGTGTGTCCGTGTTTCTGTGAACACGATGACTCAAAATAGAAAAGTCGGTAAATTCCAAACTTGGAATTTAAGTTTAGTATCGTCCAGGGATGCGACACGAAGATTTTGAGAAAAATCCCCACACCCCCAACTACCCTTTTCATGGAACTTTTTTCGAACATTTTGATTTTCCCAAAAATGGCTCTAACGATTTTGATTAAAATGTCGTATATTAAAGCTATTTACCTGATAAATAAAATGTATATTTTGAATTTTTTGGGAATAGCCTCTGAAGAGTACTTTATTCTGGACGAATTTTACGGAAGTTTGCATAACTGCTAAACCGTAAGAGATGGACAAAAACTTACACGCACAAAATATAGAGTACGTTAAAACACACAATTTATCTTATATAAATTATTTTAGTGGAGTCCATCGTTTTTGAGACATGCCTTGGTTTTGGTTTCTGCTATGAAAAGCTTTTACTTTTCTCATATAGGAATTTGTCAATTGCTGTCCATACAAACAAAGGACTTCAGTGACATTGCAACCAGTTTTTGACTATCACTTTAACTTATAGTACTCCCTTATTTCGCTTATACTTACAAGGAAGGGTGTAATAAGGCTATTTCTGCTAATCTCTTCTGATTAGAATGAAGTAAATAGAAGTGTAAGCTTTTTAAGAATAATTTGTTGCAAAGGTGTAGAGAAAGTCATGTGAATGGTTCACATTAGATTTTTGAGTTATGCTGTCCTCAAAAATGTATTTCCGGTAAAATCTCGGTATCAAATTTTTGGATGCAATACAATACCTTCTCTATCACATTGTATGTACACTGTATAAACCAGCTATATAAAGTAAAAACTCCAAATACTATTTATCTTGGTGGTTGCAGATTATGCGTCTTTTCGAAAGAGATGTACCTACCTGAATGTCTGGGAGTGGCGAATTTTAAAATCCATTAGATTCACCGTTATTTCGTTTATACTTATGTCAAGTGTCTGGGTATTATTTGAAACCGATGTAACTTTTGTATTACATCCAATTAAGTTGTACATCCCCGTGCATAAAATGCGGCCAATAATAGAACGGAGCTGTTTATGTTGGTACTGACCAAAAATAACCCCAACCTTTATAAACGCGCCCAGATCTTTTTTCCGCGCATAATTCTAGCCAATGGAACTAGCGGGGTACTTTATTTACCTCAAAACATATTTGAACTGCCGAAGGGCATGATTGAAACTTAAACCTTGTATCCTCATGCGACGTTGCCGTTTTCTTAATATCGGTTTGGTTATTCGCGTTCAATAGACCTTAGTCTACATGTCGGTGAGAAAACCTCTTATATGTATAAGTGCCGTAGACCAATTGAAGCGAAACTCTTTATAAAGATGGTTTACAAACGATCCCTTCATTTCACAACGATCATAATATTGTTTATTAGCTACTTCAGGCCCTGTTTGTTTTTCAGGCCAGTCACATAAAGAACTGATACACAGACTGGGAGAGGTAAACTTGGAAACCTTACAGAGAGAAAAGCGGTATTGTAATCTAAAGGAATGAGCCACTTTTTACACTCGCAAAGGTACGTCTTTCTTTCCTATGTGCACGCACTACATCTACAGAACAACTGAGCAGAGCGCAATCAGGAAACATATAATATAACAATACCTATTAAAATTACAATGGACTATGCAATATTTCCCAATAATATTTAAAAAATCTGATGTCTACATGACTTCTCTACATCTCTGCAACAAATTATTGTTAAAAAGTTATGCTTCAATTTACTTTATACTAATCGAGAAAAAATTAGCAGAAATAGTCTTATTACTTGCTTCCTTGTAAGTAGAAGCGAAATAAGGGAGTACCATAAGTTAAGGTGATACTCAAAAGCTGGTTGCTAGGTGACTGAAGTTCCTTTGTTTGTATGGACACCAGCTGATAAATTCCGGTATGAGAAAAGTGCAAGGACTTCAAAACAAGGTCTTCAAAAACAAGGAATAACTCAAAACTGATTAACTCCAAGAAAAAAAAATTACATAACATAAATTGTGTGTTTTAATGTGCTCTACATTTTTTGTGTGTTAGGTTTTGGTCCATCTCTTACGGCTTAGCAGTTATGCAAAATTTTGTAAAATTCATCCAGAATAAAGTACTGTTCAGAGGCTATTCCCAGAAAATTCAAGATATACATTTTATTTGCCAGCTAAATGGCTTTAATATATGGTATTTTAATTAGAATAGTTAGAGCCATTTTTGAAAAAATCAAAATTTTCCAAAATGTAAAGGGTAGTTGGGGGTTTGGGGATTTTTCTCAAAGTCTTCGTGTCGCATCCCTGGAAGATACTAAACTTAAATACCAAGTTTGGTATTTTACCCACTCTTCGTTTTTGAGTTATCGAGTTCACAGACATACGGACACAAGGACACACGGACACACACACACACACACACACACACACACACACACGCAGACCTTTTTCCGAAAATGCTTATTTTAGATAAAGGGGACCCTAAAACATATATTTCCGGTGAAATCTCGGTATCGAATTTTTGGGTGGAGTGCAATACCTTCTCTATACACTATGTACATAGTATGTACAGAGAAAGTAAAAATCTGTCTTACATTTGTATGTCTTCCTATCCATTGTTATCAATTTTTGTCTCTACTGAAAACTATTCTTAACACGCTTACTTTTCTTTACAATTAATGTTAATCAAGCGTCTAGAGAAATAGTTCTATTGCACTTTTCGTTATAGGTACATACAAGATACAGGAGATAAAACAATAGTTAAATGTGTATTGAAATTACAATCTTACACATCACGAGGTACAAAATAATAGTGCCTTAATAATTAAAAGTTGATAAAGAGGAAAACCTACCAATAGCAACGAATGTTACTAAAATGCTTCATGCTACAATCAATATTTTTATGTATTAAATTTATATTAAAAACATGGTTTATCAGTTAAGCACAGTTAACTATATAGGATTCATTCGAAATGTAGAGGATTCATAAGGTATTTGGAGAAAATTCAGCATAATACTTTATTATTCAGGTAAATATGGTGAATATACGTAGTGTAATGAAAATTGTTATAGCTACTAAATAAAAAATGAAAACAGTTGGAGTAGGGGCATATTCTTGAAAATATTGGTGATACATATTTAGAAATTAAACACCAACTCTGCTTTTAAATACAAATACACACACACACACCTACATGACGCTTTTCCATTTTTTTTTTTTACTCATGGGCCCCAAAAACGACTTACTGTGAAGCGTCGATATCGAATTTTTGGGTGCAGTGCATCATATCTCTGTCTCTGTCGTCAAAGGTAAGTGCTAGGGAACGCTTTTGCTTTCTAAGTTGCCTTAAACATTTTTTTGAAATACTTGATATGTAAACTAATCATTCTGAACACATATTTAGTAATGTAAGCTAAATTTATAATTAATCTTTTAATAGCCTTGCCAGCAAGCACTGTAAGTAGGTCCTTACGGTAAGAATTCGAGAGGTCATTAATACTTAACAGTACAATTAGGAAATGACGTAACACTGAGACATGTGCTACTTCAAGTAAAGAATCTATTGCAAACTTCATTAATAAAAGAGTTTATAAGAAGGCTTTTTCCATATAATTTAGATGTTGCCTTTCATTTGTTTACATAGGGAATTCCTTTTTTCTTAATGTTCAATAAAATTTTGAATAGCAATTTTGGTTTATTATTAGTTTTTTCAGTTTTTTCAAGTATTTCAAAAATGTATATGACTAACCACGAATTGTAAGTTACTTATCTGATCTCGAAAGCTTGGGGTATACTCGGCCGTGCGGGCCTCGTATTCCCAATATACATTCTCAACCCGATAAGTAGATATAACTTACAGTTATTATTTCGCAATTTACTAATAAACTATTGCCTAAAGATGAGAAATAGGATAGGAATTTTTATTTAGCGTAATCTAACTCCTACAATCTTTTTACCCCAATTTTTAAAACAAAAAACCGAAAAGTATTCAGCAATTGTTATAATGTTAGGTATGTCTAGTTACGTCTTTAAAATGTTCCCATACTCATTACAACCAAATTACAACCTCGTCTCTAGCAAGCTTGTTATCATTTATTTGACTTGTAAGTAAATGCAGTTTCATAAATGTAGTTGCGTAAAAGGTAATACGACTTGATGGGTACATTACTTTTTAACATTATATAAGTCTGTGAATTCGGAAGATGCCTAAACAAACTGCAGGCACTTATTTACAATGAGCATTCAGAATATTCAAAAAATGCATATTTCGCAACTTTTGTTTTGCTAAAATTAATTGTACTTCTACCTAAATGCGTTTGTTTTCTAGTAAATTACTGAAAACAATTTTATGTATTTATTACGTTTCAAACTTCAAAACTGTTTCTGTCTCTACACCTTAAAACAATTACAAAAACAGCATTTCACACTTCGATAGATATTTTCATACTAAATGGTTACCAACAAAGACCAGAAATATTTAAATATTTGAGAATACAACAGGATAATATTTCATAGTATAAACACAAACTAAAACAGGAATATTTGCTGCTTAAGTGGCATGTGCTTATTTTGCGTGTCTTTTGTGTATCACTTATGTAATTCATCTATGAAATTTGAAACATCCAAGCGTTTATCTCATGTAACTGAACTACTTATTGAACATACTAACATAATTTCTAGTTTTTTTTTTTTTTTTTTTTTTTTTTTTTTTTGGTTAATCTATTTATTAAATTTTCCATTGTCCAGAAAGTCCAACCCAAAAATTTAATAATAAGATTTCACCACAAATAGGTACATATTTGAGGTCCCCCCTCCAAAAGTGAGAAAAAATATCTCTTTAGAAAAATAGAACACGCGCGTGTTAATTGAGATCATAACGAAATGTCGGTTGAATGCCAAACTTGGTTTTGAAGTTCATCACTTTCCAACGATGCCGATGACGATTTTTAATATAGACAACATCCCTAGAAATTTATACATGGAACATTTTTCGTTTATATACTTTTTTCTCTCTCTAAAATTACATAATTACTAAAGGCTCTGATTAAAATATTGCATGTTAAAAGGTTTACAAAATCTATTAAATGTAGGTAGGTATATCTCGAATTTTCCGAAAGTAGCCTGTGAGCTTCTTTTGAATTCGAATGAATTGTCTATAATTTTTTAGATAAAACTGGTAAAGTATAACTATGAGATAGGTATGTATATCTACAAAAAGTTACCGCATGTAGATATTCTCAAAGTAGACAGTTAATCTCAATTTTATTAATTTCCAAGATATTAGTTTTTATTGGTTTAAACTTCTTGTAAGTTTTTCTTTACTCTCTCTCTCTCTCTCTCTCTAAAGTGCTTTGCTTTTCATGATATCATGGAATTTCAAAGGATATTTTTTTTAGTATTGCATCAGCATCCAAAAATGAAAGAAAGTGAAATAAAGAAAGAAAGAAAGAAAGAATACGGCCTACAAAGAAACAAAATCTGGTAGTCATATTATATGTTTTTCGAAGATCGGTCTGTGAAAGTGTTCTAGGATGTTTACTTATACCTACGATGATAGGTACAGAAAGTCATATGAGCGTAAGCATCGGGTATGTATATTACTGATACCGAAATAATCCCTGAAATTATACATTTCCTCTCACTTTTGAAAATCTAGATAGTTTTGACCATAGACGTCTCGAAGTTCTTAATAATTGTTGAAACTACATAATAGGTAAGACAGAAGCTTTATGGCGAGGAATATTTTCAAAACCACAAGGAACCGTAGCGGGGAGATGGGTGGAGAAAGAAGAGAACCAATAAAATGGCCAATAGCACATCTGTCCAGTCTGTGGTAAACGGAGTAATCGAATTCCTTGTACCGTTATGTTTCATTTTAGAAAATGCTTGATAATTTATCTTTGTTTTAACAACGCACACAGACTCAATGATACTTAAGAGACTTCAAAGAAGAAATGTGAAATGAATTTTGTGTCATTGCATGTTTGCAGTTCTAAATTGCGTTTTCTTTCTGTTGACAAGGCAACGGAAGGTGGTTACACAAGGAAATGGCACATTATTCTCTGTTATATAATTGAATTTGAGGCACAAACGGATCGCTTCCCTCATAGCTGGGCAACAAGACAAATCCTCCCGGTTAACAGTGAGCCGTTCTTAACAGGATTCCCTTACAACAAATTATATTTCCAGCCCCGAAGCCCCACAATGGCTAAACATTCCCTTTTCGGCTTCTCGTATTGGACTCCATTTTGTCACCCCAACAGTGTTGCATGAAAGAATCAGGAAGTCCTTGCAAAGTAACCCCCTTCTGATTGGTCAGTTCAAATCCAGTCAAACATGGTGGGGTTGCTCTCTATTATAGTATGCAAAATAGGTAACTTTATTAAAGTGAATTGATAGTTATTGCAAATATTCATTATCAACTAATAATGCTTTGCACGGGTAATTTTTAAATCATGAATGAAAATTTAAATAATTGAATTTACTCCCTTGTACTCTTGATGGAATTACTGTATAATGATATTGACTTGTTTAATACCGAGTACTTCCCTTAGCCTGCTGAATTGCAGCATCATGGTATTCACAATAACAGATCAAATTTCATGGAAATGGTAAGGAAACCAGTGGGTGCTGCATTTTGATCCTTTACTCCCCTTCCTTTCCACAATCTTTCAAATTTTCAGAGCCAAAAGTTACCTAGGGGGAAAGAATGATCGAAGTTGTGGAATATGTTTTAGGTACTCATAGTAAAAGAACTTTTAATATTTTGCTCATTCTCTTTGCCTACGCATTCAATGAATAGCTAATGAGAAACAGTATACAATGTTCACTTTAAGGAAAGGCAAAAGTTTTGACAGCAATATTAAAAAACATTTGATGTCTTAAGCCAGGGTACCAATAACAATATTTTGAAAATGACATTTAATCTGGAGGTCTCTGGAAACACTGAATAAAATAAACAACAATTACAAGCTGAGTAGTTTCTGATTTTAATGTGCATTACATAAAAGAGAAAATAATATAAAACTTAGCTACATAAGAATATTGGAAGGTTTTGATATTCAGAAACCTCAGTACATGCATTAGAACAGTTAGAATGTAGGTTTCTCATTGGTTTGACACTTACTGCAGAAATTATCGTATTTAAATAAAACGTTAAAGAAAATATAAATGTATCATCATAAGCCTGTCTCTGTAGAGTAATGATACCATTCTCGATGGCGTGTAACTATAGATGCTTTTACTTCCTCCGGCTGGGTAAGAGATAAACAAAAATAGAGGCAGCGCTCTTGCCTAGCGTAAACTCTGAGCTATCGAGAGGCAACTAAAATCTTCTGGACATTTTTTCGACACACTTCTAGAATGCTTTCAGAACGTTCGAGGAGGTTCTGCGGAGATATCAGCTGCTCTAATACTTCTCACGAGATCGAGTGAGTGAGTCAGGATTCGCGAGTGCGTATTTAGCGCGACATCAAGTGCATTCTCCGAGTGAGTTGACGGCTGCTGCGATATAAAATGAAAAGTAGCAACTGCGTTCTACTCCTCAGCGAATTAACCTTCCGGAAGAAGAGGCGGAAGAAAGTGAACTGGCGGGGAAATTTAACTAATGCACAGCGAGTGAAGTAATAGTGAAAACCAAAGCAAAGAAACAGCATTAAGAATTATATTACATTACGAAGAGAATGAAAATTAGTGAAGTGACAGTTTAAAATTGGTCAAATTACAATATATAAAATTAAAGATAAAATTCAAATTAAATTACCTATATGGCCACAAAAAACCTAATGCCTGCCTCTGTGGTGTGGTGGTACCATGTTGTCTCACATGAAAGAGGTCCCGAGTTTATCTCGGTCAGGATGAGTAAACGGATAAGCTTTACGGGCACTTTTCTTTAATCTCTGCGGACCTCGGGCTCATTATTCATCGTTCGCTATGACCTACCAGGTTAAAGGTCGTTAAACTTATAAAAGAAGAAGAAGAAGCAAAAGAAAATCAAAATTATCGTGCAGTGCCCTCTAACAGAAAATTTTAAAACCACATTTTATACGAATCGTTTAGAGTTACTTTGAAATGCAAACATGAATGGTTACATACCTATAATTACTTTTTCATGATTAGCTCATAATAATGTGCGAGGTGGCACGGCGTTAACAAATGCAACTACATTCCGAGAGACGGAGTTCAAACTCTCGTGGCCAACCTAAAGAACGCGTGTCGGCCCCATGGCCGCGCTCGCTAAAGGGCCTCGCTTTGGTGCTTCGTTGCGCAGGGGATCGTTGGTTCGATTCCCGCTGTGGGTACGGGTGTTTCTTTTTTTTTTTTTTTTATTTATTTTATTACAAAAAACAGTAACGGAGTCTGATCAGGACTCCGGTACTGTATCCCTATTTACATTTCCCCCCCGTAGGTTTTACTGATCACTGGTTTACTGGTTTTACTGTTTTTTTGACAAACATATAACACCCATGCCCAAGGTGGGCCTCGAACCCAGGATCCCCTGCCCACGAAGCACCAAGTCCGGAGTCCGGAACTGTATTTAAAAAAAGAAAAAAGGGTGTTGTCGCGGGTTTCTTCGGTTGCTAGGAGAACGCTGAGTCAGATAATTTGATCTGTGAATTTTCCTGCCATCTCTTTTCCATCATTTCCTTCTCCTTCACCGCCATACTGAGCGAATCACTCAACTAGATATGTTATGACCCAGAGTTTACTCCTGCAAAGAAGAATATAGTCCATAACATTTTCTGGGATCGTAACCATATTACATCCATTTTCCATGTAAAAACACTTTGTAAGTTGTAGTAACTTTAATTAAAAGGGAGGAGGAAATGGCTTGAAATTTGAACGAAAAGGAAAGCTACAATTTCCTCAGAACAATAAAGAAATGTAACCGGAAGAATGCTAAAAAGAGAAGAAAGCAGATAATGTTACACAGCCAAGTATTTGCCTGTCCGAAGAGTAACATTTAATGACGCGAGATTGTGAACACGAACATTTGCCTTTCCGTTCCGGTCGAGCTGCTACGTACCGCAACTATGTACCAAACAAAACATTCCCAAACCTACCAACCAAAAAATATCATCATGAACATTTTCAGACAAACGCAACTTTAATACAACGGACTTCATTTCCTTTGTGGAGAAATTAAATATCACTCCGCGCGCTTGGTCACCATTGTATAGCTAATGAACAACCATTTGACGATCTAAACCATTTAATTTTATATTTATAATGGTTATAATTTGTCAGAATGCTGATTTATCAATTAGTTACGGCATATTATATTCGCCAGAAGTCCCTCGCTCAGCTAAAGTTTCACGATGCCGTGACTATGCTTCTCCCATTGCGAAATGCAAATATAACATGCAGCTCCATTCTTTTCATTTATTATAAAGCATAGCTATCATTATAGAAAAATTAATAAATAGATCTTATAAATTGCACTCAAAAGACTTTCTCTACGCACTCTTCTATAAACTATTCTTACAAAAGCTTGTTTTTTGATCTACTTCTTCTTAATGCAAATTAATCATTTATGTATTTCATTGTAGGTATAAGAATGCATTGACTACCTTGTGCCAACTGGTCAGAGTGTTGATTTCTCACTCAAAAATTCCTTGGTTCAATTCCCGGAAGGGGTGGGGGAACTCTTCTTTATACAGAAACATTCCCTATATCCACAGAGCCAGAAGTCTGCGCCTGAGAGTGAATATGAGTATATTTGAAAACGGAAATGATTAAAACAACAACAACGTTAAAGAACCTACAACCAATGAGATGTTTCAGTATCAAACCCCCCCCCCATACACGTTAAAATAAAAATGTTCTGTTTGCATGAACATGTAAAAGAAAGAAAAAAATACCATTTGTACATCAGAGCACTAAAGAATTTGAAAATTCTAACCAATAAAAAGAATATCTGGAAAATGGTTAAACCTACAAAAATTGCGCGCTTTAACAAGAACTACATTTCTTTTATTAAGAATCAGTTATCTCTAACGGTTTACCAATTATTTATAGATTGAAATGTTACAGAATGAAAAGCGCTTCAGAGACTATGCCCATAAAATTCAAGATATATATTTTGTTTTTCATAAATATATGTTAAATATATGATATTTTTACCCAAATAGTTAAAAATATTTTTGAGGATAAAAAAATTTGTCCTTGTTTGGAGTGAGGGATTTTCTTGAAAATGCTGAGGATGCATCACCACCGTCGTCATATAGTAATAGGCTAGCTTTCTAACTTGTACTACAACACCTTAGAAGAATAATAACTGATTGGTCAGAAGATTTATAGGGTTATTGCCGTCTATTTGAAGCTGAAAATAAGAATATTGATAGTATACATAACTAATTATAGTTATACTATTGAAGAACTTATTTTAGAACTATATATCCGGAACTTCGTTATTTTTATTTTCTCTAACACGTATGTACATACAATGTACATAGTAATTAGGGAAGGTATTGTATTTCATCCAGAAATTTGATGTCCAGATTTCACCTTAAATGTATGTTTTGAGGTCCTCTGAATTTTAGAAAAAGGTCCGTGTGCATAGCTGGAAAATGAAAAGAGTATTAAATACCAAACTAGGTATTTACGTTTAGTATCTTCCAAGGTTGCGACAAGAAGATTTTCAAGAAAATCCCCCCACCACAAATTATCCTCTACATGGAAACATTTTTGAAAACTTTGTTTTTCTCAAAAATGACTCTAAAGGTTTTGATTAAAATACCGTAGATATATTTAAGATATTTACATCACAAATAAAATGTATATTTTGAATTTTCTGGCAATAGCCTTTGAAGACCTCTTTATTCTGGATGAGTTTTGCAGAATTTTACATAATGTTTAACTGTAAGAAAACTTACTACAAAAAACTGCAGATCTCGTTAAAATGTCAAACTTCCTTGTTTCACATAGCGACCAGCTTTTAAAAGATTTGACTATCATTAACCTAATGTATTCCCTTATTTCCCTTCTGCTTACAAAGAAGCAAGTAATAAGACAAATTCTGCTAATGTTTATCTGAATTAGCATGATGCAGATAAAAGAATAATCTTTTATAAGAATAGTTGTATATGGAACAGCTAGAGAAATTTATGTGAATGAAATACATTAGATTTTTTGGGAGCGGTTTTACTCGAAATTGTTCCAAAAGACCTTTTACTTAGCTTTCTCCTTCCTCTAGTTGTAATTCACAGGAGAAGTCGTAAAGGGAATTATGTAGGTTTTATTCTGATGAAAAGAAGTACAAAGAGACATTTGTAGGCTTTCGGCACAAAATGGGGAAGAATGACTATTGACCCAAGGCCTCAGTGACGCGCGCACCAGTTCAGGGTTTTCAGTGAAACCAAACTGAAGCAATTACCTGCATTTTACTTCTCCCTGAGAAAACTGTTTCACGAAAAACACTCCCATTGCACTCATATGGCTTTATCGTGCATGGAACGTGTGACGGGCTCGGAATCCTCTGCATCCAACAATGCTTGAATATTTAGCGATACGACGAATCATCATTTGAGAGCATCAGTTATAAGACAAAATAAGAACAAATGGTAAGCAGGCAATAATTTAATTTTTTCAGGAATTTTAAGGATTACTTCATAGAACCAATCATTAATTTCTGAAGAAAATTCCACCTATACCTCCATAAACCATCAAAGACATCATATGATCGCTTCAAAATGACCGCTCTTATAAATTGTAATCACTTTTTAAACACCTTATGATATTTGCTTTATACTTTTTTTTAAATTCTAACCAATTATGATTCATTTTATATTATTGCAATATCAAATCTGTTGTTTTTCAAATACTATACTTTTTACTTGTATATCCTATTATTAACGTCGTCCTCTATGGTCTAGGGGTAACATGCTAGCCTCTGGTTCCAAGGTCGGGGGTTCAGTCCCGGCGGAGAGCGATGGATTTTTTCAGGCGTAAAATACGAAATCCTTTGGTCCCGTGACGGCGCTTAAAATAACTAAACCTAAGCAAAATTAAGCGGGCTTTCACGCCCAGTGAAATGGAACGCAGAGAACATGAGTATAAGTGCGTCCATGAATAAAACTGAATTTCAATTTTTATTTTTAAACGTTTTGTTTGGTATACTTTGTAATCATCCTTTTTTTTACTACATGGAATTGTACTTCATTGGTGAGAAGAATTACTACATTGATGAGAAGTTTATTAAGTAAATAAAAATATTATTAATGTTTTAATAAGTAATACGGAGAGGCTATTATCAAATTTTTTAGGGTGTTCAAGAGCTCTGAAATGTATCTAAATGATTTTAGAGCACTACTTTTACTTTGACAAAGACTTATCCTCCTAAAATAATCATATATGCCTAAAATTAGGTTTTAAGAGTGTTTCAAATCATTGGTTTGCTTAACAATACTTCTAGTATTACTTCATATTATACATTTAATATGAGGGAAAAGGGGAATCTCTCTAGTATGAAATAATAACAGAAGTAGTAGACGTCCAGCAGTAAGACGGGTCTTCGAGCATGGAAATGTTAGGGACTTACGCGCGTCTCTATGGGCTGTCTGCCTTCAGCTTGTTATCTGCTGTGGTTCCTTCATTTCATCCCTTCCTCTTGCGGTGTAGGTTTTGGGTCTGTATTTCGCAGTGCTGAGGTGTCCATCTCCGTTGTCTAACCCTACCTATACTTATGACACAACGATATTTTAACTTTTTTGGAAAGTCATGATTTCATTGGGAAAAGTTCACTGAAATTCTGGAAGTTAATAATTTCAGTACTCATTACCCTTAAGATACACTGGAAATGGAATTTTGACTACGATCGGTCAAAAAATTGAAAATCCTCTTTACAGGAAAAGCTGTTGGAACCATAAGATATCCATAGAGAATCAAAATTAGCTGTCCCACCCCTTGCTAGGAGCCTTAGTCATTTAGGGATGGTACAATACACCTGTTTCCTAGCAAACTATTTTGTGAAAAAGAAACAACGTCCCGTTTCAATTTTTGTTTCATTACAGCTATAGTATCTCGAGTGCAGAAGTATAAAATTATCCTAATACTAATAGAATACTTTAAAAAACATATATTTTTATGAAAAAATGAATAATTTTGAGATTAAAATGTTAACCCTTTTTAAAATTATAATATTTCGGTAATCAAAGTTATTTAAATTTTTCTGTGTGGTTTAAAGCTCGAATTCAAAAAATACCAACAAAATATCGTAACTTTTGAGGCGCAATATATTTACATAATATAGCGTATAAATTACTTATATATTGCAAAGTATTTATCCAATTTAAATTAAATTTGGTATTCATATTAACATAACAGAAAATTAATCACAGTAAAAGTTTAAAAAAATTTATGTGTTACACTCATATGACTTTCTTTAGTTGTTTTACAAACAAACTTCTTCTTATTTGTACACCATGCTAATCGAGATATTATCACTGTACACTACATTCGTTATTTAGTTTCTTATAAGTAGAAAGGAACGTAATGAATGCGCTATGCTAAAGCAATAGTCAAATGTTTTAAATGCTGTCGCTATGTGATTGTCTTTGAAATTCGCTTATTTGCTTCACGAGGTGTAAAATAAAAGAAACACGGGCGATTTCCTGTCTGAGAAAAGTGAAAGCATTTTAAAATTGAAACCAATAACAAGAAGTATCTCGGAAATGGTTACATCCACAACAAAAACGTGAAATTGTGTGTTTTGACGAGATCTACCTTCAATTTTTATGCAGTAAGTTTTTGTTTATCTCTTACAATTTACCGGGTATGCAAAAGTCATTTAGAACGAAGACGACATCAGAGGTTATTTTACGGAAATTAGAGATATACATTTTATTTTCCAGGTAAATATCTCTAATGTACGGTATTATAATCAAAATCGTTAGCCATCTTTCAAAAAATAAAACTTTTGAACATTTTTCGGGGTGGGGGATTGTCTTGAAAATCTTCGTATCACATCCTTGGGAGATACTAAACTTAAATACCAAGTTTGGTATTTAACGGATTTTTCGTTTTTGAGGTATGCTGTCCAGAGACATACACACATACAAACAGACAGATATACACGCTGGCCTTTTTCTAAAAATGCTTTTCTGGGTATCAAAATGTTGGTGGAATACAATATCTCCTCTATACAGTATGTAGGTACATATTACGCATAGAGAAAGTGAAAATGTTTACACAAATATAAAAATTTGAAGTTTCACTTGCAGTGTCCCTTAAAAATGTTTATATTCCATTTGTTACCCTCGGTAGTTATTATAAAATGATTGACAATCTATTACAGGTGTTGCATTTTAGCTTGAGATCTCTACTGTTTGGTTTTGAATAGGTAACCGAATATTTTCTCAGTTAAACTGGAAGACTCGAGTTAATTACCTGCCTTTCCTACTGGATCTTCCTCTCTCCTTTTCACTCCCCCCCAAAAGATAAATAAAACAAACAGAGAAATGAATTAAAACAAAAAAGAATCAGTACCTCAGCACACAGTGCTACAATACCGTTAGGTTTTCAGTTATTGCATTGGTATCACTCGTTCTAGTTAACTATGTGTATTCCAATACAGCTTCTCACAAAATATCTCACAGAATATTTAAGTTTTTACTTTCTCTACGCGCACTATATACATAGTATATAAATAAGGTATTGCATTCCACCCAAAATTCAATACCGAGATTTCACCGGCAATATATGTTTTAGGGTTCCCTGTATCCAAAAAAAGCATTTTCAGAAAAAGATCCGTGTGTGTGTGTCCGTGTGTCAGTGTGTCTGTGAACACAATAACTCAAAAACGAAAAGTCGGCAAAATACCAAACTTGGTATTTAAGTTTGGTATCTTCCAGGGATGCGACACGAAGATTTTGAGAAAAATCCCCCCACCTCTAACTACCCTTTACATGGAACTTTTTTCGAAAATTTTGATTTTCTTAAAAATGGCTGTAACGATTTTGATTAAAATATCGTAAATTAAAGAACCTGATAAATAAAACGTATATCTTGAATTTTCTGGGAATAGCCTCTGAAGAGTACTTTATTCTGGATGAATTTTATGAAATTTTGCATAACCGCTAAACCGTAAGAGATGGAGAAAAACTTACCACACAAAAAATGTAGAGCACATTAAAACACCCAATTTATGTCACATAATTTTTTTTCGTGGAGTTGATCTTTTTTTAAAATATTCCTTGTTTTTGGTTTCAGCTTTAAAAAAACATACTTTCCTCGTACAGGAATTTGCCAACTCCTGGTCATACAAGCAAAGGAACTTCAGTCATATAGCAACCAGCTTTTGACTATCACTGTAACCTATGGTACTCCCTTATTTTGCTTCTACTTACAAGCAAGCAATTAATAAGAATATTTCTGCTATGAAGTAAATAGAAGCATAAGCTTTTTAACAATAATTTGTTACAGAGATGTAGAGAAAGTCATGTGAATGGAACACATCAGATTTTTACTTTCTCTTGCCCCGGATGCACAATGTACATAGGGATAGAGAAGTATTGCATTCCACCCAAAAATTTGATGTCGAGATTTCACCGGAAATACATGTTTTAGGACCCCCTGAATCCAAAAAAAGTATTTCCAGAAAAAGGTCCGTGTGTGTGTGTGTTGTGTGTGTGTGTGTATGTGTCCGTGTGACTGTGAACACGATAACTCAAAAACGAAAAGTAGCTAAAAAACCAAACTAGGTATTTAAGTTCAGTATCTTCCAGGGATGCGACACGAAGATTTTGAGAAAAATCCCCCCACCCCAAACTACCCTTTACATGGAACTTTTTTCGAAAATTTTGATTTTCTTAAAAATGGCTCTAACGATCTTGATTAAAATATCGTATATTAAAGATATTTACCTGACAAATAAAATGTATATCTTGAATTTTCGGGGAATAGCTTCTAAAGACCTTTATTCTGGATGAATTTTGCTTAATTTGGCATAACTAATAAACCGTAAGGGATAGACAAAAAATTACTACACAAATGTAGGCCTTTGTAAAATACACAATTTACGTCATATGCATTTTTTTTCGTGGAGCTTACCGTTTTCGAGGAATTCATTGTTATTAGTTTCAGTTGTGAAGTACTTATACTTTTCTCATACGGGAGTATCCGTTTTTCTTTTGTTCTACTCCTGGCTAAGAAAAAAGCGATTTGTAATGACAAATGACAGCTTTTAAAACATTTGACTATCGATTTATCCTAGTGCACTCCCTTATTTTCTTCCTACTTATAAGGAACTAAGTAATAAGAACATTGTGCTGAATACCTCGATTAACAAAGTGCAGAAAGAAGAACAATCAGAAGAAGTTTGTAGAACGGCTAGAGAAAGTCATGTGAGTGTAACACATCAGATTTTTTCAACTGTATTAGGACATGTATGCTTTATTTGTTTGGTCAAAAAAAACTAGTAATCTCTGTTCTTTAAGCTCAAAAATGGAATAATGTTGAACGTTTTATACCAATATGAACTACTTGATTTATTGTAAGTACATAATCTTTCATAAATTAATAATTAAGTTCGATGGAAGTTCGATTAAAAAAAAAAAAAAACTCTGATAGAGGCACTGAAGGAATGCTGCCGAATTTCCAATTACTCCATGTATGGGAGAGAATGAGTGGCGTGTTTAAGGACTGCAACACGAATCTCAGTTGAAACATTTTGGAAATTCAGATTGTGCGGCTTGGCAGCTGTAAGCCGCACATTTGTCACATTCACATCTGCTGACATTTAGTGGCAGGGGTTAATAACAGGCAAACTGTCCGTATGTCTGTCTGTCCATAATGTGACCGCACGCACACTAACAGACATGAAGCATATGAAAACAGGTGGTCACCAGTGCAGCCAACATTTTAAGCGCACGTAGTCATCGGCCGCAGAACCGCCTAACCGCCGCAGCGGCGAAACAAAAGCCTTCTAAATTCCTCCAGATGGAATTACTGCATGAGCGAGATAAAACCGTGTCGCTAATTTATTTTCAATTTGAGTTGCGTCATTACGGTGCCCCAATTCTGATGGCCATGTAAATTGCCCATGAAGGCGTTTAATATATGTGCGGTAGAAGTTAAATGACTGCGGCGAAAATTTGACAGCATGTGCGAAATCAAGTGAAGCAACAGCACAGGAAACAAATGCCTAATTTGCTGTAAAAGATCTGCTAGTAAAAACGCCTGCTAATTAACATTTTAATGTTTACATTAATTCATTGTCTCTTTGATTTCCATTGGCTTCTACAGCACTGCACATGAAATTATTTAATTTTACTTTCTCTGGCTTTTGCCTACCTGAAAGCGCAATTGTCCCACATTTGGCGTGTACAGATATTTTTTCGTGTGGTAAAAGAGCTGCAGAACTCAACGAGGCTATTTCAAGTTAAAACTGGTAGGTGGGTACTGGCGGAACGACCTTCGTTTTACCCCTCTTGCTTATCACGGTGAGGTGGGTAGAACGAAGGTACTTCTCGCTAGTTCCCTACTGGCCAGTTGTAACTTGAAATAGCCCCGTTGAGTTCCGCAACTCTTTTAACACACGAAGGAATATCTGTACACGCCAAATGCGGGCAGTTGATATCTTTTTTCACTCTCCATTTTTATATTTCCCTTTAACTGCTATGGGCACATCGGATGCTGAAACATTTAATGGTTTCTTTTTCTCTTTGAACTTTCCTTGAGCGAGTGGAATGGCTCAGATGTTAACCCTGTGGTCAACATATGGGAGATGCGGGTTCTAATCCCGGCGACCAACTAATCTTACCTAAGTGTTTTCGCGGTTTTTCTCGGTCGTTTGGCGAATGCCAGGTTGGATAATTCGGCTAATTTTCTCATCATTTCTTTCATCATTAAATTTCATTTCCTTCTTCGTCACCACCATTCCAGACATTGGATTTATCACCCATTCTGGATTCTGGATGTACTAACATCATCTTTCGTGCGAGAGAGAGTGTAGTTACACGTTGCTGTGAATGGAGAATTTTCTTATTTAATTCGTGTTATATTTTGGAACTCACCTCTACTGCTAAAATATGAAGAGGGGGTCCGATACTTTCGAGAATTCAATCTCGCAGGCGCTGTTGGAGTTGGAGATAATCAGCGATCTTAAAGCTCAGTTGAGGGGGCTTTACATCGCTAAAGTCAAGAGATAGAACTGAACAGTAAAAAGTCAATTATCATATATGTACCAATTCCCCAACTGAAGGCTTTCCAGAAAATACAGACTCGTCTTGGGAGAGAGTTAGAAAAGAAATTCAGTGGAAAGCATGTTGTCTTTATTGGATAGAGGAAGATTTTGCCGAAACCTACAAGGAAAACACGCACAAAGAATAAGTAGAAAAGACCTCGAAGCTGAACAGTGACTACTGTGTATGATGCTATCGTTGGAGACCTTGCTTTTCCAGCTGAAATTGTGGGGAAAAGAGTAAGGGTGAAGCTTGATGGTTCACAGTTAATTAAAGTATATCTTTTCTTTTCTTTTATTATTATTATTATTATTATTATTATTATTATTAAAATACAGTTCAGGAGTCTGATCGGGACTCCGGCGCTGTATACCCTACTTTTTATTTACCTAATTTGTTTACTTTGATTACTGTATGATTACTGAATTACTGTTTTACTTTTTACACACACAAACATATAACACCCATGCCCAAGGCGGGACTCGAACCCACGATCCCCTGCGCTGCGAAACACCAAAGTTAGACGCTTTGGCGAGCGCGGCCATGGGGACCGGCTATCTTGATAAGTATCCATAGACAAATATAAGTTGGATACATTTTCATCAGTTTATAAGAAACTGACAGGAAGAAAAGTAACATTTGAATTTCCTGAACCTTATTTGTATGATTTGGGAGTTTGTTAATAAATAATGTGACAAAATATATACGTACACAGAGAAAAAGAAGAAGAAAAAACAGCATATAATCAAGAGTTTGCTTGCAGCTCAACTGGTTATTGACCCAAGTTCTTGTACATAAGTCCTTGAGTAAGTACTACAAAGAGGAGAGTAATCAAAGACGAAGAAATGTTACTATAGGTTTTCGTTTCTTCCTTTTTAATTTATTTTTTAACTTTTTTCACATGCATATTCACTTCCTCATAAACACCAACAGACTATGGAGGGTAGGGATTTAGCCTAATTACATAAAAATTTCCACTCCCGGGCGGGAATCGAACTCGAGATCTCCGGGTGATAAGTCAGCTACAGGTATTGTACTCCACCAATTATCGCTATAAATAGTTCACAGGAAATACGCGTCTTAAACTCCGCTGTACCCTATATGTGTGTTATTAGAAAAAAAAAAAAAAAAAAAAAAAAAGGCACGCAATTTTCATGAAATTCTTCCCCTTTCCAGACTACCCTTTGAATGTTAGTATTTTTCACTGTCTTCAAAATGGCTCAAACGATTTTAATTAAATGACCATATTTTTAAGATGTTTGCAAATCTTGTGTCTTGAATTTTCTGTAAAGGTCGCTTCATTCTGAATGAGTTTTGTACAATTTGAATGACAGGTGAAGCCTTTGAGATAGACAAAAATGTGACTGTGTTAGGCTTTTCAACATATTCGTTTCCACATCCTTATTTTTCTTAGGCTGAGGTTTCATGTGGTATCTATAAAGTATTCCAAGATATTCTTCTTTTTCCCTGCTTAAGTAAGAGAAAAAAGAAGACGATATCAAACAGCCGAGTTTTGTTTCGCGTGTTGTGCATGTAACCAAGCCATACTGCTTAATTTATTTTGTTTTATTCCATCTACAATTTCATGTTTTTTATGAACAAGAAACTCCAGTCTCCAAACCGGTAGGTAGGTATATCAAATTGAACTTTTCCGTTAAGTTATTCTTAGAGAAAATAACTTAAAATGATTATGAAGCGGTCACTCCAGCACGAACATATGAATACATAATGCGAAATCTACTCATGTTACTTAATAACTGATTATGATATGAGTGTATGTTTAGCGCGTGAGCGAAAGCGACAATGTTACAATGAGATTATACACTTGCTACATACAACATTTATCCGATTTTAGTATGAAAATATATAAGAATAATTAATACACTTATTAATGTAAAATTATCATGTATCAGAAATCAGAGATGTATGACGTATTATAGTTGCTAAGCAGATGCTTCATTTATTTTTTACATTATAGAGGGTAATTTCCTCAGGATAACATTTTCTAATATGAGCAGTGTAATGTTAATATTTAGCAAGGAAAGAGAGTATACTAAGTTAAGGAAGGCTCTGATTAATATGATACTGTTGTTGGTTTGGGTTTTAAAATAAATTTAAAAATGTGATTCTTGTGTTCGAATGTTGCTGTATTTGCGAGACTGACAATTTCAGGTTTTCTTACAGGTACATTGGAAGATTATGTAGTGGCGATGACGCTTTTGCTGTCTTGTTGCATGGTAATTACGTTATTCATTTTCTGTCACTGGTGCCAGAAATAGGGTAATTTCACACGATTTATGCCATCATAAAAAGCCGTTATAATGCTAGGATTGCATAAAAATAACTGTCCATAACAACTTTTTTGTCATATTGTATTATTTCACGATTGTATATTAATTTTAAAAATGAAAACAATTTAAGACACCCTGCATGATACTTTTAACGTTACTTTTAACTGTTAAATCCATAACTTAACTGTTGGCCCTGCAATGAGCATATGAAGCATACGTATGATTGTGTCCATGTCCAACATAATATAAGTAGAATGTTTAATCAGTAGGTATGTAAAGTATTTTAATATACCTAGTATGAACCAAAATATTGTACATAGTAGAATGGTGCTTTTACGAGACCCATCTTTGCTTTGGCTGTAAATGTCTTTCACGTCCTGAAAACATTCACTTTCTTACACAGTTAAATAATAGTGTGTGATGTAATGGAAGAATCATCTTTTATGAGAAATCTATAAGACGTAAGGGAATATGTGGTGATCCAATGCGTAGTAAAAGTGTGATATAATCATCTAAGACTTTCATGTTTTGAACTATCTGCTATGATATACCGACGAATTGGAATCCTTGTATTATTATCGGCGTTGAGTTAATGAATGACATTTGTCGTTTGCGAGTTAACAAGTTCTGAAAATCAAGAAAACAATTCATCATTATGATCACATAGCAACCAGCAAAAGCATCATTGGAAGTGGTATTTTCTTTTTTCAACTAGAACGTATCTCAGGATTGCACTTCTACTTCGAGTAATCCGAGCAGATGCATCAGTTTAGTTGTGTTGTGCTGCTTGGGTCTGATAGTTTATTTAGCTTACGTTATAATTTTTAATCTGTTGGCAATTGTGAGCATAAAATCCAGTGCATAGCTACATGCGCACAATAAGTTCTTGCATTAAGGTTTGTGAAAACAAACATCTTCTTCTCCTGTTTACCCTCCTCGTTCGTGGGACTAACTTCCCTCAGAACTTACAAGCCAGCGCCTAGGGTCAGGTCAGATGCCTATTGAGGCGCGCAGACAGAAGCCAGTAGGGATGATAGCCCAACTCCCAGAATTAGAATGAGGGAGAAGATAATATGAAATGACATGAAATAGATGGAAGCAAAGGTGATTATGGAGTAATTGCTGGAATGAAGGTGGGGGGAACCGGAGAATCTGGAGAAGACACCCAGACACCAAATCGGATGCAAAAGTATAATTTCTGGAAAGTCTAATCAAAATACAGGTTAACGGATTTTGGAATCAGAGTTAATTAAAATATCTTATATAGGCGTACCTACCTATTTTTAAACCCTGTCGTTCTGATTCCTTTTGATACAGCTGTCGCCATTAGAAATATATTCTAATATAATTTCATGAACATAAGACCTTAAAATTTTAGTATTCAATTCTGGTAAAAGGGAACAATTTCCTTAATAGATTGTCTATCACGATAACCTCCGTCACTTTACTTCTTATATTGAAACGATGATATTCTCAACAAATCATAAAGACGTTGAAATAATATGGTTTATGAGAAATATATTATATCCGTTTGTGAGGGATGTATTGTATCCGTTTGTGAGTGGCATATCGAGTAAAAAAGACAAAGGCCTACCCTGCCAAAATAATAAAATTTATCTATAATTTGATTTAAAAATCTTTAAATGTTGTGATTTGTGTGTTATATGTATTTGTTGAAACAATAACAACTCCCCATATTTATGGGTTGCCAACAATGACAAAATAAAACATACAAATTATAAATTAACTATCTGAAAGAAAAAAAAATTGAAATTCTTTTATAAGCATAACGTAACATCGACAGTTTTCATTAGTATTGCAATCGAAAAGGAAACTATAAGGTGAAAAAGGACTATTAAACATATATAAAGTTGATAGAAATAAATAATTTATAACAAAGGAATATATACCGTGAAAATGCTAATAATTGTTATTATACAAATGATTTCGAAGAAGAGAAATTGAACCTGTTGTTGCAGAAATGACAATTTCTTCTAGTTTTTCCTTCTTCAGTCCAAACTTTTTCCAGATGTTGAAAAAAATGTAAAGGAATGCTGCCCCGAGCTCCGATCATCAGACCTCTATGATATTTAGATCGTATTTTGCCTTGAAATGTGGGATTGTGGGTGTGTGAATATCCCTTTTCTCTTTGTCAACGTCTTCTGGTTGTCCTTTGAGTTTTTCAGACATAACGGTAGAGTCGATGATAAATCCTATTTTTGTGTCTTCTCGAATTGCAATCATGTCAATTCGTCTTGTGCTGCTGTTGTTTCCAGTCCGTAGACTTCTTCGTAGACGCTGTAGTTGTTCGTTCGCAGTTCGTCGGCGATCATTGAACGAATTTTGTGATGGCGAGAATTGTGTAATAATTCTCCACGAGGCAAGATCCCAAAACGTGTGCAAGGGATTACTCACGCCATTCACTTGATGTTAGGCCATTACGGTTTCGCTGGCTTGTATTCTTTGAACAATTCGACGCCGAGTCCCTTCTGAGGAAGTTTGGCCCAGGCGCCCACTTCTCTTACTCGAAGTGTCCTCCTGATACGACAAACATCAAACAATTATTTTGCAATTACACAGATTAATTAATTAATTAATTCCATCTGATTGCTGTTTAGCAAATAATACAATAGCTTAACTATCTCCGTGTGGATGTTGATGTTAAAACAGATAACCTGCCGTTCTCTCTGCATGCAAAGTCAAACACCCTTAAGAGTGTGCAGATACGTCATGTATATCGATGGAAAGTTTATTTATGTGTTTAGAACAACCTCGGAGATTCAACCGAATTTCAGCCATTCTTTCTCCATTGGAATACTTAGTTTACAGCTGTAGTAGTATTTGTAGTAGGATCAAATTTATAATAATATCTTTTGTTATCCATACCATCAATATTATTTCTATAATTTTTATAACAGATATAATATGACATATCTAACAATTTTGAGAAAAGCAGTGTCCAAGACCATTCCTGAATGGCGCCTATTTCAAACTATTTTGTGATTTCAAATATGATTTCTGATTGTTATCCTTGCAATTAATCCCTTTTCCAATAGATTAAATATACGACAATATCTAAAAGCAAATAAGAACAGAGATTTATATTCCTCTCGACTTTAGTGAAACTGTGAATTAATGAAAAAAAAATAAATAAGTAAAATGAATTGAGGAGGTGCAATGCTAGAAGAAGCCAACATCATTATCGACAGATATGAGCCTCCACCTCAGTTTATATGCATTAAGGACACATGCTAATTTACAAACTGGCCAGTTATATCCCAGTAGTGCCCGAAGCGTTCCCTCTTTTGTTTCACGGTGTAAAAAGTCTGTAAGTATTAGTAGTTAGTGCGGGTGTTCAGGTTTATGTTCATTTAATTTTCCCTAATTTTCGCCCACGGATTAATTCTGCCGTTTCTGGATATGGTTTTATATTTTTAGTTTTAATTTTGGATTTTTTTAAATTTAGAATATTTCGAACTTTTAAATTGTAATTATTTTGAACTGTTGAATTCGCATTTTCGTAAACTTTGGAGATTAATAGTTTTTCTAAATTATAAAAATTTTGTTTTAAATGTTCTGTAAAACTAAACTATTACATTTTAAATATTCTGTAAATACTAAACTACTGTTTTTATGATTTTATAATTTAAAAAAAAAACTTAATTTTCAAAGATATGGAAAAACATAACTTTCCTTTTTATGATTCTGTAATTTAAAAAAAAACTAATAATTTCATAAATTGTATAATTTAGAAAAACTGTTAATCTCCAAAGTTCACGAAAATGCGAGTTTCGCAGTTAATATAAATAATTTGCGAATTCAGCAGTTCAAAATAATTACAAGTTAAAAGTTCACAAAAATCCAAAATAAAAACTAAAAATATAAAAAATATCCAGAAAATGCAGAACTAATCCGTGCGCAAAAATTAGGGAAAATTAAATGAGCATGAACTTGAACACCTGCACTAACTACTAGTGTTGCAGTGAGTTGTTCCATCTTCTGCTGGAATCAATGGGAACAGACAAGACGGAAGAGGAAAGCGACTGCGCAAATAAGACCATTTATTTGGCTCAGACCAAATCCTTAGTATCTATAACAAAACTTACAACTGACCATCACAGTAGGTAGGTATAACTTTGATATTAAAGCAGTGTTAATTGATCATAATCATAAATTGGATAGGTAGAGTCAGACTGAAAAATTCAATAGCATAGCCGGGATTTGAGCTTCAGATCTCCCGGTCTCTAGCCGGTTGCTCTACCACTGAGCTACCATGTAAACATGCCGGCATAGCATTGAATTTGACTCGCATGTTTCCCGGTAAACCACAACGTGATCTCAAATATTTTGAGATGACAACCCAATGGCGACTTAGAATGTTGTAAGTACTTTAAATCCCAGTATAGCCAACTATTATGGTCAATTGGCATTAGTTTTAATTTTTTTTTTCACACAAGAGGTGTGCAAGACAGTAGTTGGATAGGTAGAGTCAGACTGAAAAATTCTGGGAAATATAGCCAACCATTATGGTTAATTGGCATTAATTTTAATTGTTTTTTCACACAAGAGGTGTTGTAAGACAGTAGTTGGATAGGTAGAGTCAGACTGAAAAATTCTGGGAAATATAGCCAACCATTATGGTTAATTGGCATTAATTTTAATTGTTTTTTCACACAAGAGGTGTTGTAAGACAGTAGTTGGATAGGTAGAGTGAGACTGAAAAATTCTGGGAAATATAGCCAACCATTATGGTTAATTGGCATTAATTTTAATTGTTTTTTCACACAAGAGGTGTGTAAGACAGTAGTTGGATAGGTAGAATCAGACTGAAAAATTCTGGGAAATATAGCCAACCATTATGGTTAATTGGCATTAATTTTAATTGTTTTTTCACACAAGAGGTGTGTAAGACAGTAGTTGGATAGGTAGAGTCAGACTGAAAAATTCTGGGAAATTCAATGCTATGCCGGCATGTTGCCAAGGTAGCTCAGTGGTAGAGCAACTGGTTAGAGACCGAAAGATCCGTAGTTAAAATCCCGACCATGGCATTGCATTTTTCAGTCTGACTCTACGTGTCCAACTCCTGTCCTACACACGGCTTGTCTGAAAAAAACAATTAAAATCAATTATCATGAATTGTTTCAAGGAAAATAAATAGATAACAGATCAGTATTTACACAATAATTTCTAAAATCGCATAGTATAGTTTTCAATGAGTTTCATGTAGTTTAAATTTAGTTCACTTTCAAGTTGTTTGTTGAAAAGGCTTAAGACTGACGTTTGTATTTCAGACAAGAAAAGTCTTGTTATAAGATGAAGAAAGGCTGTTCTTATGTCATTTTTCTGCTAAAAGCTGAAGAACACCAACTGTTGACGATGTTACAGTACAATTCACCCCGTGAAAACGACCAATTATATTGTTAGTCATGCAAAGTATTGAAAAGTTAAGAACAGTGGAGGACCAAGCGATGCGGTTTTGCTTGGCGTGTATAGTTGAGCACACGTTACGTCACCACTGACATGAGGGGAAAAGGGCATTCGTGTAATTACAAACGTTCCCTTCCACTCCTATATAGTGTGTCATTATATGTAGCAGCCTTTTGTATCTCAGCTGTTGCGATTATTAGACATGACACAATATTCGTAATTAACACTATACCTCACAATAACAACATATTGTAGAAAAGTCATGTGAATGGAATACTCAGAATTTTTTAACTTCATGTTAGTCAGGGTAAAGGTTTTAGAAACAATTACATTACACATTTTTACTTTCTCTAGCGCGCATGTAGGTACTCTGTACATAGTAGATAGAGAAGGTATTTTATTCCACACAAAAATTCGATATCGAGACTTCACCGGAAATGTGTTTTGGGGTCCCTTGAGTACGAAAAAAGCAGTTTTAGAAAAAGATCCGTGTGTGTCTGCCTGTCTATCTGTGTGTGTCTGTGGACAGCACAGCTCAAAAATCTGATGTGTTCCATTCACATGACTTTCTCTATATCACTGCAACAAATTATTCTATTTACATCATGTAATGGAGCAAAAATTAGTAGAAATAGTCTTATTACTTGCTTCCTTGTTAGTGGAAGCGAAATAAGGGAGTACCATAGGTTAAAGTGAGAGCCAAAACCTGGTTTCTCTGCGACTGAAGTTCCTTTTTTTGTATTGACAAGAGTTCACAAAGTTCTGTATGAGAAAAGTATAAGTTTTTATAGCTGAAACCAAAAACAAGGAATATCTCAAAAACAATCAACTCAACGAAAAAAATGTATATAACATAAATTGGTGTGTGTTAAGGTGCTCTACATTTGTTATGTGGTAAGTTTTTGTCTATCTATTACGGTTTAACAGTTAAGCAAAATTCCGTAAAATTGACCCAGAATAAAGTAGTTTTCAGAGGCTATTCACAGAAAATTCAAAATATACATTTTATTTGTCAGGTAAATATCTTTAATTTACGATATTTTAATCAAAATCGTTAGAGCCATTTTTTAGAAAATCAAAATATTCGAAAAACTCTCCATGTAAATCTTCGTGTCGCATCCCTGGAAGATACTAAGCTTAAATACCAAGTTTGGTATTTTACCGAATTTTCGTTTTTGAGTTATCGTGTTCACAGACACAGGGACTCACGGACACACACGGACCTTTTTCTGAGAATACTTTTTTTGGATACAGGGGACCCTAAATCATATATTTCCGGTGAAATTTCGGTAAAGAATTTTTTGGTGGAGTGCAATACCTTCTCTAAACACTATGTACATAGCATGTATAGAGAAAGTAAAAACGAAAAGACCGTGAAATACCAAACTTGGTATTTAGGTTTAGTATCTTCCAAGGATGAGACTCGAAGATTTTCAAGAAAATCCTCCCATCACAAACTACCCTTTGCATAGAAAAAATTGAAAATTTTGATTTTCTTAAAACTGGTTGTAATGATTTTATTAAAATCCCGTATATTAAAGCTATTTCATCCCAAATAAAATGTATATCTTGAATTTTCTGGGAATAACCTCTGAAAACCTCTTTATTCTGGATGAATTTCGCCGATTTTTGTGAAGTACTTATGCTTTTCTCAGATAGGAAGTGCCCGTTTTTCTTTTGTTCTACTCCTGGCTAAGCAAAGAAATGATTTGCAATCACAATCGCATTACGATAACTTTTAAAACATTTGACTATCAGTTTAGCCTAGAGCATTCAGTTAGTTCCCCTCTACATATAAGAAACTAAATAATAAGAACATTCTGCTGTTTATCTCAATTAGCACTGTGTAGAAAGAAGAATAATCTCTTGTAAAAAGTTTGTTTGTGGAGCAGCTAGAGAAAGTCATGTGAGTGTAATACATCAGATTTTTTGTAAATGCAATAAGATGTGTACCGGAGACTGAAATGATAATGAAGTTTTAAAAAACATATTATTCACAATATGTTACTCTTAAAATTACTTACACTTTGCATATCACAGAAATAAATGTTATACTTACGTATAATAAGCTAATAATAAGGAATACCTCGGAAATGGTTAATGAGACAAAAGCATATTAGTTTTAAATTATGTCTTAACGAAACTTACGTTTGTTACTAGGTAAGTTCTTTTTCTATAAGCTCTTATTGTTCACCAATTATTCACAATGAAGGGGATTCAAGAATATAGATGAAAAATTAATATATAAATTTTATAATTCTTAAAACTCTCTTAAATATATCTATTATATTTTAATTATAATCCTTACACCACTTTGAAGAAAATACAAAGTATAATATTTTATATTGAGATAAAGGGAAGTTTAGGGTAGGAGAATTTTCTTTTAAATCGTCATGTCATATCTTTGGATGATGTTGACTTTAAATACTAACTTTGATATTCCTTCGACTTAAACACACACACGCTCGCGAGCGCATATATACGCATGCGGATATTTTTATAAATCGGTTAGGTATCAACTTTTCGGGTGGAATACATTGCTTCATCTAAGCTTTATAGGTAGGAGGTAAAGAACTAAAAGCTGTAAAATGCGTTTCTCTAGAGAATATTGTATTATGGATAGTGTTTTTCGCACGGTAACTACTTTTTTGAGACAATTGCTAATAAACGTAAGGCTTTTACCAGATGTCAGCAGTATTAAAAGTAGAAAATTCTGTCACTTAGTCTTGTAAAATTATAGCACTCCAATGTAGCCAACTTTAGTTTCTTAGAATGTGACCACGTCCTCATTCAAGTAGACCATGAATCTGACTAATAGAATGCATGTATCGATCCATAAAATGGTGAATCAATATAGAATGTGTAGAAACAAACAAAATTTTGCAAGCAGCGGACAGAGCGAGATTACAATTGCTACCAAGAAGGTCGAGAAATCAATACGACAAAAGATTCTTGCAATGGTTCAAGGTAAAAAAAAACCAAACCATACAAAGTAACTATACTGATAGATATATTAAAACGTTATTAGTGGAAGTTGTACCCTATTAATAAATTAAGATGTTAAATTATTTTCATAATTTTATTATTCTCATACCTCCGTTATATAGGATTTTATGGTTCTGTAGCTCACATATTACCAACACTAGGATAAGCAACGCAACAACTGAATATCGCAGCACGTTGAGCATCAAGTCCGTGAAATATGTAAAACAAACTATTTAAAATCTATAAATATTCAGGACACTACTCTCATTCCGCAAACATTCCGGCTCTCTGACTAAAATTCCCCTTTTTCCACTTGTATCATAAATAACTATTGTACATTTATTTACGAAACATTTTCATAACTTGAGCTTTATGTTTTGTTTTTTATCGTACTTACATTAGATGCTATCTCATGAACACTGGTCCTTAGAGCCTCATCAACAAAAAGAAATGCAGCTTCGGGCACCTAAAAGAAATATACAATCATAATTGCGAAATTAAATCTGAAAGCCAGCTACAGCAAACAAGAAAAAGTTGAGAATTCGTCCTTGATAGTTTACGAGCATTATATACATAATTACGGCGACTCGTTAATTTACAAACGTTTTTAATAAAATATAAAACCATTATCCGTAGCTACACTGTGTTATCGCATGACATCGTGTTTCACAGCAAACACGCATAACACAACTTCCTTTGGCTGCCGTGTTGCCCGCAATTAGTCCGCCTGCCTACCTGCCTGCCTTGCACACGATAAACGCTTTCTGTTTGCCAATGCCCCAGCGTCTTATCACCTGCGTGTCGATAACACATGTACCTTCATATTCTGCGTTCACTTTTACACAAAAGACCACTTCTTCACGTCTACGTTGTTTCTAGAGTATAAACTCATTACTAGATATTTTATTAGTATTGATTTTTAGCATAGATTTGTTTGTATGTAGTATGGAACAACTCACGGACCGCTGCACACATGAACTTGTTTCTTTCTCTGCATAGTATATGGTACATACATAGATAGAGAAGGTATTGTACTCCACCCGAAAATTCGATGCGAGATTTCACAACAAATATACGTTTTAGGGTTCCCTTATAAACAACATTTTAGAAAAAGATTAGTTTGTGTGTTCGTAGACTTTGAACACAATACAAAAACGAAAAGTCAATAAAATTAAGTGCGACTCTATAGCGTGACACATTCGTCTGAAATTAGTGCAAAATAAAGAGCAGCTTAGGCATATGGAGAGTCTTCTTACAATTTTTATTACTTTCTCCATACGCACTATGTACATAGTGTATAGAGAAAGTATTGCACTCCACCAAAATTTCGATACCGAGATTTCACCGGAAATATATGTTTTAGGGTCCCCAATATCCAAAAAAACCATTTTCACAAAAAGGTCCGTGTGTGTGTGTGTGTGTGTGTGTGTGTGTGTGTGTGTGTGTGTGTGTGTGTGTGTGTGTGTGTGTCCGTGTGTCCGTGTGCCTGTGAACATGATAACTCAAAAACGAAAAGTCAGTAAAATACCAAACTTGGTACTTAAGTTTAGTATCTTTCAGGGATGCAACACGAAGATTTTGAGAAAAATCCCCCCACCCCCAACAACCCTTTACATGGAACTTTTTTCGAAAATTTTGATTTTCTCAAAAATTGCTCTAACGATTTAGATTAAAATTTCGGATATTAAAGATCTTTACGTGACAAATGAAATGTATATCTTGAATTTTCTAGGAATAGCCTCTGAAGAGTAGTTTATTCTGGATGAATTTTACTAAATTTTGAATAACTGCTAAATCGTAAGAGATGGACAAAAACTTACTACACAAAAATGTAGAGCACATTAAAACACACAATTTATGTTATATACATTTTTTTCGTGGAGTTTGTCGTTTTTGAGACATTCCTTATTTTTGGTTTCTGCTATGAAAAACGTATACTTTTCTCATACAGGAACTTGTCAACTCCTATCCATATAAACAAAGGAACTTCATTGACATAGCAACCAGCTTAAGACTATCACTTTAACCCACGGTTGTCCTTTATTTCGCTTCTACTTACAATGAAGCGAGTAATTAGACTATTTCTGCTAAGTTTTTTCTGATTAGCATAAAGTAAATAGAAGTATAAGCTTTTTAAGAAGTATTTGTTGCAGGAATATGGAGAAAGTCATGTGAATGGTACACATCAGATTTTTTTCACGAGCACCAACTACTTGTACTTATACTACATCCTACATACTGTTCATTATGGAGAAAGCATAGACCTCAATCCAAAAAATTGATATCCATATTTCAAAAGAAATACACGTTTTGTCACTTAGTTAAAAATCTGATGTGTACTATTCAAATGACTTTCTCTATATCCCTGCAACAAATTATTCTTAAAAAGCTTATACTTCTATTAACTTCATGCTAATCAGTAAAACATTAGCAGAAATAGCCATATTTCTTGCTTCCTTGTAAGTAGAGGTGAAATAAGGGAGTACCATAGGTTAAAGTGATAATCAAAAGCTGGTTGCTATGTCACTGAAATTCCTTTGTTTGCATGGACAGCAGTTGACAAATTCCTGTATGAGAAATGTGTAAGTTTTTCATGGCAGAAACCAAAAATAAGGAATGTCACAAAAACGGCAAACTCCACGAAAAAATGCATATAAGATAAATTGTGTGTTTTAACGTGCTCTACATTTTTTGTGTAGTAAGTTTTTATCCATCTCTTACGGTTTAGCAGTTATTCAAAATTTCGTTAAATTCATCCATAATAAACTACTCTTGAGAGGCTATTCCCAGAAAATTCAAGGTATACATTTTATTTGTCAGGTAAATATCTTTAATATACGAAATTTTAATCAATATCGTTAGAGCCATTTTTGAGAAAATCAAAATTATCGAAAAAAGTTCCATGTAAAGGGTAGTTGGGGTTGGGGGGATTTTTCTCAAAATCATCGTGTCGTATCCCTGGAAGATACTAAACATAAATACCAAGTTTGGTATTTTACCGACTTTTCGTTTTTGAGTTATCGTGTTCACAGACACACGGACACACACACACACAGACACACACACACGGACCTTTTTCTGGAAATACTTTTTTTGGATACAGGGCACCCTAAAACATATTTCCGGTGAAATCTCGGTATCGAATTTTTTGGTGAAGTGCAATACCTTCTCTATACACTATGTACATAGTGCGTATAGAGAAAGTAAAAATATGATGTGTTCCATTCACATGACTTTTTCTATATAGCTTTATTTTGTTTTTATTTATGGACGCTCTTTAGCTGCTGTGGTTCTCAACGTGCCATTCTATGTTGGGCGTGAAAGAGTAATTTAGCTCAGAGGCCACAGCTTTACTTCCCTTCCGAAGGAAGCCATGCTAAGGATTTTTACACCAGAAAAAATCCATTGTCCTCCGCAGGGTTTGAACCCGCGACCTTGGGTATATGAAGTTAGCATGATAACCATTACACCACGGAAGATGATCACATCGCTTTTACAAATTACTGTAAAAAAGCATATTCTTCTATCTACTTTATGATAATTGAGATAAACATTAGCAGAAATTGCCTTAATTACTTGCTTTCTTGTAAGTAGAAGGAAAATAAGGGAATACACTAGGCTAAAACGATAGTCAAATCTTTTAAAAGCCAGTTGCCATGTGGAAGAAATCTGTTCCTATGCAGGGACATGAGTTTACAACTTTCCGTGTGAAAAAAATGTAAGTATTTTAAATGTGAAACAAATAACAAGGAATATCTCAATTAAGATTAATTCAACGAAAAAAGAAAACTATATGATATAAATTGTGTGTTTTAACGTGATCTAGATTTTTTGTGTAGTAAGTTTTTGTCTATCTCTTACGGTTTACCAGCTACGCAAAATTCAACAAAATTCATTAAAAATAAAGAGGTCTTTAGAGGCTATTCCCAGAAAATTCAAGTTATACATTTTATTTATCATATATCTTTAATATACCGTATTTTAATCAAAATCGTTAGAGTCATTTTTGAGAAAATCAAAATTTTCGAAGTTTTTCCTTGTAAAGGGTAGTTTGGGGTGGGGAGATTTTTCTCAAAATCTTCAAGTCGCATCCGTAGAAGATACTGAACTTAAATACAAAGTTTCGTATTTTACCGACTTTTCGTTTTTGAATTATCGTGTTCACATATATACACACGGACACAGGGACAGACGGACACACACATAAACCACGGACCTTTTGTTGAAAATACCTTTTTTGGATACAGGACACTCTAAAACGTCTATTTCCAGTGAAATCTCGGTATCGAATTTTTGGGTGGAATGTAATACCTTCTCTATACACTATATACATAATACGTGTAGAAAACGTAAAAATGCGTTAAAAAATCGTGTGCCTACAAAAATTTTGGATAAATATCTACCATATGTGGTATTTAAACTCAGCGTCTTCCAAAGATGTAGTAAGAAGAGTTTCAGAATCACCCCCCCCCAAATGTTTTGCAAATAAACTGTAGAGTCCTCTTCATTCTGGGGGAATTTTGTAGGTATAATTTTGTATATATTGTAAATCATAAGAGATAGACAAAATCTGATTACTCGAAAAATATAGCCTTTGTTGAAAGAGGCCATTCAATGCCAATAATTTCTACATTTACGAAATATGATTTGCTCTTGATTGGAAGTTTCCAAATCTTCTTTTCTGAACTTGCACCCTCTTCGTGAGATTCTCATCTTCATATAAAGAGCTTGGAATTTCAAAATCAGTGTATAGCGACCCTCTTTTTAAAAACATTTGGATTTCGCTTCAGCTTCCTGCATTTCCCTATTACCTACAATGATATGTGTAATGCAACCATTTCAGCAAAACCTCACACTATTCTTTAGATGGAACATTTTCGTGAATATTTATTTTTAATAACTGACTGTACATTTTCAGTTAAATCACATAACTTAACTGTATTTACATGTGTAATTAAATGCATAGCTTGCATTTTTTGGTAAACTCATTTTATTCTGAATGCATGTTATGCAACAACAGACAAAAATGTTGCTACAAGAAAAATATACTTTATATATAAAATTTCTTTTTCAATAGCATTATACATCGTCTTTATTTTTTGCACACGGAGTCACGAGGGAAAAAGTATTCTGATGCGTCTTATTCACATAACTTTCTCTAACCACTCTTCAGCAAAGTGTTGTAACAAAACCTTACTCTTCTACCTATTTCATATCAACAAGATTCTACACTTTTTGTAATAGGTGGTTTTATTATATATTTCTTTGTAGAAAAAATCCAATAGGAGAATATAACAATATTAAGTGATAAGGCTTTAAGAAGAGAAATAAGGGAATATATCATGCTAAAACGTAGTCAAATCGTTTAAAAACTGGTCGCTATACTAAACAATTGAGGTTCGGTTCGCTTTTTAGGTCCCTTTTGAAAAAAGTTAGGTACTTAGAAACTGAAACCAATAAAAGCAGATATATAAAAAACGGCAACCCTACAAGAAAACGTATATTACACAAATTATATGTTTTAACCAGATCTATATTTTTTATAAATTAAGTTTCTGTCTATCTCTTACAGTTATACAAAGTTCTGAAAACTCGTCCACAATTAAGAGCTCTTCAGAGGCTATTCTCAGAAAATTCAAAATATAGTTACATTTTATTTGCAATGTAAATATCCTTAATATACGGTGTTTTAATGAAAATCGTTAGAGCGATTTTTGATAAAAACAAAATTTCCAAAAATATTTCCATGTAAAGAGTGACTTCCGATGGGGGGATTTTTTTTCTTGCTTTGCTCTTTCTTTTTTTTTGAAAATCTTCCTTTCCATCCTTGGAAGATACTAAACACAAATACCACGTATAGTTTTTAGCGGTCTTTTTGTTTTTGAACTATGCTGTCCACAGACACACAGACAGACTCATACACACATGGGCCTCTTTCTAAAATTGTTTTCTTCATTGTTCATGCAGGCTAGAGAAAGCAAAAAGGCGCTTTGGTATAATATTGAATTCATTTAACGGCGAGTTTAAGCTCGAAAAGCTCACGCAATCTAAGTACCTACCTATCCGTAAGTTCTTTAGACAACATTATAATTTATGAACTTTCTTTAAGTCCTCTTAATGACATTTTACTGGTTGTTTAACTGCAGGTTTCAACCACAAAACTTTTCCCCATCAAATGTTCCCAGGCACGGCTGTTAAAATTTCCAAGTTATAAAACGCTCAGGGTTTAGCTGTTATTCATCAACATAGTATCTAACTGAACTAAAAGATCCGGGAAGCCAGAAACCGGAAGCCAACTTTGCGCGAATAGCAAAGCCATATGCGTTTTACAGCATTGTTACCGCGCGTTGCTCATTTTTTCCCTGTTCTCTTCCGCTCTCGCCAAGCAAGGAATTAATGTGACTGTCGACCATTATTACAATTGCATGTAGCTAGCTGTATGTGAGCGCATAAAGCCAACTCCGTTACGTTCACAATTCACATAACCGTCTCATTCAGGAGTAATTTTCTCATAATATAAACACAGCGACATCTTCTGTGACTGCTTTGTGAACTAACTTTCCCCTGTACCCAGGGCTACCAACTGGAAATACAAAGAATGTAATTTTACAGCAGTACGGAGCAGAATAACCCGTGCGTTGTATAAAGTAATATTATTTTAATGCGTTATGATGAACGAGATTATGATATTAATTTTGTTGCTTTCTATGCACGCGGTGCATGTTTCTGAAACTTCTGCTCTTTGCCTCATGGGATAATTTCTGTTTTTATGTCCCCATTGTTAACTCTGAAGGTGTCGGACCAAACTTGGCGTGAAGAGGCGGTGGAGTTATTCATTTTATGATGTGTCACATCCTGAGGTCGGCAGAAACTCTGTAAAACTGACTATGGAAATTTTTGCATAAAGAAAAACCTTAGCACCGGTTAAAATGCCTTCAAAGCTTCCCTCTGCTTTTTACGCATCTTATGACCGTAAGAAATACAAACAAGAGTAATTATTTTACACGGTATGCTTGTAATGTATTAAAAACATAGAAAATGTCTGCGTGTGTGTGTGTGTGTCTGTGAGCTGCACAGCTCAAAAACAAAATCTGATGTGTTATATTTACCAGACTTTCTCTGCCTGTTCTGCAAACAATTTTTACCAAATATAACTCTTCTATCTGCATCATACTAAACGAGATAAACATTAACACAAATGGCTTTACTACATATTCCTTATAAACAGAAGGGAAATACGGAAATACACCAGGCTAAAGCATAGTCAATCTTTTAAAAGCCAATTGATACGTGAACAATTGAAGTTCAGTTTGCTGTTCAAAAACAAAAGAGAGATGAAACGAAAGGTAAACCACAAGGTGATCTCAAATTATTTTGAGATGACAACCCCAATGGCGACTTACAATGTTGTAGGTAAGTACTTTAAGTCCCAAGATTCATAGTACAGCCGACTATAGTATAGCGATTGAGATCACCTTGTGGTTTACCGGGAAACATGCGAGTCAGTTGAGAAAATTCAATGTTATGCCGGCATGTTGCCATGGTAGCTCAGTGGTAGAACAACCGACTAGAGAGAGACCGGGAGGTCTGTGGTTCAAATTGGCTGTGGTATTGAAGTTTTCAGTCTGACTCTACCTCTCCAACTTCTGTCCTACTCACGGTTTGTGCGAAAAAAAACAAAACAATTAAATCAACACTAAATGTATTTTAATTCATTCAAAATCTTCTCAGGCTTCTAACCAGGTAAAAACTTGGCTTGATACCAACGTTTCGAAGAAGTGCATCTTCCTCGTCTTCAGGGTGAACTGATGGATTAAGCTTGCGGAGACTGGTATTTATAAGAGCTGGAATGAAGCCCGAGAAGATTTTGAATTAATACGTCGCCAGGAAAGCTTCAGTTCTTATTTTGTATTTTAATTCATTTACGAGTATAGTGTTTTAATTAAAATTAATACTCATCGTCCAAAAGTAGTATACGATACACGTGTGTTAAGTGTATTGCAGAATCTCGTAAATTTAAAATATTTTTAAACTTTTCCTTGATTCTGCAATAGTGCCTACACTTCCCACACTTGTATGAAATATGATATAGTGATACTATTGTCCTAAACATTTTAGTAAAATCGCTGGAGTAACGTTCGACAAAATAAAAAAGAACCCTTCTTCCTTGTAAAGATTAGTATATTAAAATGAGCGGATTTTCTTGAAAACTTTCACACTTCAAACTTCTCAAAAGATGCTGATCTTTAATGACATGTTAGATATTTATCCAATGTTTTCATTCTGGAGTTCTGCTGTTCAAATACCTATGTACACGCACGCACGCTCACGCACATATTCAAAGATATACACAAAACGTAGGTACAGGCATACTTTTCTAATTTGTTTGGACTCTGACTCTCAAATGTGTATTTCCGTGAAATCTCAATACCTACAGAATTTGTGGGTTCAGGACCCTCTCTACTGCAGGTAAGTGGTAGACAAAGTAAAAAGAGTGCCTGGTACTACAAGAATCATTTGCGCGTGCTTTATATTCATACTTTTCTTTTTTTTCTCTCTTTTTCTTTTCTTTCTTGTTCTCTTTATTTCTTTCTTTTCCTTTTTTTGTGTCAATGTTAATACGAGATGGTCAAGCCATATTGTGAATGTTTAATTTATCCTGCATGTATTTAAGCCACATCTCTTTATGCTGAATTCACACACCATGAGTTCACTATCTCAGAATACTTTACTATCCACTACTTTTCAGTTTAATTTTTGCACCAGCTTATCGAAACAATTTGTGTTTAATTTTTTCAAATAGGTATGTACCGCCAATGTGAATATTCCGTAAAGGATAATTGAGTAATTAGATAGTATTATTACTTTTCCCACACCAAAGAGGAAATTCATAAATTTCACCCTAAAATTTTACATCCATATTTCCCCACATATTTTGAGATCCACTAAATAAACAAATAGGCTTGAATCTGTCTAGTATCAAAATCATATTTAAGGTAGGAATTTCTCAGAAAATTCATCCTGTCTCAAACATATTATTTCTCTGTAAATTCTCTGTATAGTTTTGCATTTAAAAATGGTTGTAACAATTGTTAACAAAATATTATAGTTTTATATTTTAAAAAAAATGTTTCATATTCTTCTGAAGCCGTCCTCTTTCTACTTAGTGTTGATTTAATTGTTTTTTGTTGTTGTTTTTTTTTTCCACACAAACCGTGTGTAGGACAGAAGTTGGATAGGTAGAGTCAGACTGAAAAATTCAATGCCATAGCCGAATTTGAACCACAAACCTCCCGGTCTCTCTCTAGTCGGTTGCTCTGCCACTGAGCTACCATGGCAACATGCAAGCATAGCATTGCATTTTCTCAACTGAGCATGTTTCCCGGTAAACCACAAGGTGATCTCAATCGCTATACTATAGTTGGCTATACTCTGAATCTTGGGACTTAAAGTACTTACCTATAACATAGCTTTTCATTGTTTTTATAAACAAGGTTTGTTAGCTGTGGAGACATTTTTGTCTGTAGTAATTAGAATGGATTTGATAATTTTTTATGGATAGAGTTATGGTAGAGGATGAAGAAATATAAGAAGCCTGAAGAGTGGGATGTTCTACATTAATTCCAGAGAAGTCTAAACAAAGGTACGAATTAGTGTACAATACATTGAAACAAATGGTTAAGCAACAGTTTTACTTCCCACAAATCTAGGTACTTTTGGAGTCCATATCAGTATTGCGATTCCTTTTGTTTCTATAGCAACCAGGTTAATGTAGGAATGTTAACGAACATCCAGTAACAACATCAGTAAGTAATATAAATTAGTCAGATCGTTCAAAAAATAATAAGAATTTTGTATTACATTTTCTCCGAACAATTTTGATATAATTTTGTGTAACAGAAACTTACTGCACAAAAAATATAAATTCATTGAAATATAAGTTTATCAAATAACTTTGCTACTGCGGTATTAGCCACTTTCGAAATATTTTTTGTTACGCATTTAATATTTTCTAAATTCCACTTTATGCGGCGTCTATTGAACATTTTATGTCATTTTAGTTTTTACTCGAATGATTACATAAGTACACAATAAAAACTGACGATCTGCGAACATTTGAGTTTTGCTTTTTTGAAGAAATATGTCAAATACATATTATTTGAGATTATTTCTAGTCAAAAAAGAGTTGATGAAGTTATGAAGCAGAAGAAGAGGAGAAAGTGGAGATTTTCCCACCACTTCATTGACGTATAGCCGTATGTAAATATTGTTTTTTGCTTGCGTGTCTGACGCCATTACGTCTTCATCAAGAGTTAGGGGCAACCCAGGTAGGTACACAAAGTGTGTATTGTCACAGATTTGCTGACCCTCAGCGGCTCGAGTGTTTGCAGTCAAGAGGGGAAGCTACGCATACGTCTTTATAAGGCGATTAGGACACTCGATCTCAACACCACAAGATGGCCGCGCTAATCCGATCATTCTCTTCCCTTTTTCTCACCCTACGTGCCCAGCCTGCAGTGTTTATTTGCTATGGAGAGGCGTACAAATGTGAACATCCAGAGGTTACTCTCGGTCGCGGATTCATCACTATAAGTGTGGTGCTCTGTGTAGGTACGTTCGTCAATGCTGAACATCCGTTAACGTCAACTTATTCCTTTGAATTGATTACCACGAAGCCAAAAATCCAATTTTTATTTTATCTATAACGGACTCAGTAATAGTAGGCAAAGAAAGTACTGATTGCATTCCACTCAAAAAGTCGATGTCAAGATTTCACTAAAGATATATGTTTTGAGGTGCCCCGATTAAAAAAAAAAAAAACTTAGAAAAAAGTCTGCGCGATATATATATATATAGATATATATATATATATATATATATATATATATATATATTTATTATGTGTGTGTACGTGTATGTATTAGGCTGCCAGGTTTCCCTTATTTTATTGGGTCTCCTGGCTCCCATATTTTGGACTATTTCTCCCGTATTTCATATAATACTTCTGTATTTTTGGGTTTTTAGAACGATATTTGGAATATGCGATATATCGAAGTGGTAGTACCTTTTTCCCAATGTTGGCAGCAGTATTTTAATTAGCTGTTGGTAGCAGTGGTAGCACGCGTCTCGTTCACTTGCGTCTTTGAATTGAAGAGAGGAATACGTGTTTTGTTTTTTTGCGGTTCTATAAAGCAAGTAAAATCATGGAAGGCGATTGCAATGAACCGATAGGCCGTGTCAAGGGTTGGGAAAATCATTCCTGATATCTCCCTTATTTTCAGTTACAAAACTTACAACCCTTGTGTATATCTGTGAACAGAATAGATAACTCAAAAATGAAAAGCCAGTTAAATACCAAACTTAACATTAAGTTTACCATTTTCCAAGGATGTGACACGAAGATTTTCAAGAAACTCCCCTGGCCCGTCGTGGCCAGGCGCTTCTAGGTGACCGCATGTGGGTTTTGTGGTGGACAAAGTGGAGTGGGGGCGGGTTTTCTCTGGTTTCCCCGCTATCACATAAAACCGGTGCTCATCTTCATTCTATGTATCATCCTTGTCATCGCCTGTGGTGCTGTATGTAGTAAAAGCGGGCGGTAAACACTATCAAAATAAAAAGAAATATTTTTTTTTTTGCAATATAATTTATTTTGGGTCACTTTAACAGTATGGTCATATCGCGACCTTTCAAATTGTACAAAAAATAGTTATTTACACGTTGGTGAAAAATCAAAATTTATACTTCACAATAACTCAAAAAGTTTACATTGTCTTATAAATAAAAGAAAGAAACTCCCCTGCCCTAAACTACCCGTTATATGGAACTTGTTACGAAAATTTTGATTTTATCATAAATAACGCTAACGATTTTTGCTACAATAAAACATGTTTATGATATTTTCACGACAAATGAAATGAATATCTTCAATTTTCTGCGAGTAGTTTTTAAAGACCTCTTCATTCTGTGTATAATTATTATTAGTAAACTATAAGAGATAGACAAAAACTTAGCACACAAAAAATGAAACTCCCTAAATCACACAATTTATGTCCTATTATATTTTGTTCTTTTTTTAGTGTTGACCATTTCTGAAACATTCCTTATGTAAATTTCAATTTTAACATACCTAAATTTTTTCAAACGAGAAGTTGCGGCTCGTTTCATATCTCTCTGATTTTACTCCTTGCCATGCAAAGAGAAGAGAATTTTAATTGAATCATATATCGTCCAGCTTTTAAAGATTTGACTAACACTTTAGTCTAATATTTCCCTTAATTCGCTTCTATTTAAAGAAATCAGGTAATAATACAACTTCTGTTTATTTCGATTAACATGATGAAGATAAAAAAATAATCTTTTGTAAGAATAGAAGAAGACGTTTGCAGAAGAGATATAGAAAGCCATGCGAATGGATCACATCAGCTTTTTAACATATTGTATTCCACTTAAATATATGTATATTATCTTTTCATGTAAGTACGGCCAAACCGATTGTTGTAAAAATAAGGTGGATATTTTAATTTACTTTACCAAAAGAGGAGGATCTGAATAGGATGGAAATAAGAAAATCGAAATACCTAGCTTCTTTGCTTCTTTATTGAGTTTTATGAACCACGATGATTCTGACCAGTTGTATATATAAGAAGTTACACAAAATGTTATTCAATTTTATTCATATCTTACATAAACCAGTCACCCGGTATATTTCCAAATTTGTGTTTTAATTTCTGAAAACAGTTTATTCAGCTATTTTATAAATACTGGATAAAATATCTACATTACACAAAGATAAGAGAGGGAATAGAAATTGAAACAGTTTTATTTATGGACTGCTGTGGTACTCAGCGTGCCATTTTATGTATAAGGGGCCTGAAAGACCGCTTAATTTTTCTCAGAGACCTCTATATCAGGCTTGAGGTTCTTTTACCTGCTATAAATTTACGACACAGGCTTTTATGTAGACTACAACTCTGGAGAGTTAGTGTGTAAATTGCTGGAGAGCATAACACTTTGTAAGTGAAAACATTTTGACATTCGATGCTTAAAACTGAACGCAACATAATATTTTGTGTTACTGGTAGCCGATCTATCAATAGGTAGGCATTTTTTCACCTAACGCAGGCCGTGGGACGCGCCAAAAGTGCAGCGAGTACTCGTAACTCACAGGTGGCTACCTGCAACGTGCATTACCTTGCAGCATTGAGAGAAAGCTATCGTCACGGCTGAATGATGTAGTGGCAGGACTCGAGCATTGTGGTGTGACCTTTGCCCAGTGACATACTGGATACCACGCTCCCCCTCCAGCTTTGTACCGAGTTTTGTGGTTGTGGTAGAGTACGTGCATGTACTCTTACTCAGAGGAGGGATTTGGAACAGCCAGACCGTTAGGGTTTTGAATTGCCATGACAAATCGCCCGGGTGGTGATGCTACCCTCCCATCTGTTTACGTTTGTCTTGGTGGCTATCATCACTGTTAACGGAGCAAATGATTTGGGGATGGAAAATAGTTGTAAAAACTTTGAAAAAAATGTTACTCGTGGACATAGCTTTACTAGTTATTTAGACAACTAAAATGGTTTCGAAAGCCAATTTTGTATCGTGTTACCGATAATATATTATCTGAACATGTTTCGTAAATTTAATATATGTTATCACCAGTAAGTAATTAGTTAAAGCAGTTTCGTTTTAATTATTCAATCTTTTGCTTTCGTAACAAAATGTATCTATTATTTCCTTAACAAAATTCAGGCATATACCTAAATCAAGTTTGTGTGTAGAAATCAATTTGCATTTTTACCACTTTTTAAATAGATACCTAAAGTGAGCCATAGAGAAATTACAGCTAAGAAAATAACACAGTCCTTACGGCAACAGTGTTGCAATATGACAGTGAACGCATGTGTTTCTGACGTCATGCATGCTTCAAATTATTTTCCCTCAACAAAGGAATGCTATTCAGTGAGTATTTAACCCTTGTAATTATGACAAAAAGCTGGTGTGCTCCATTCGCGTGACTTTCTTTACCTCTGTAAAAAATTATTGTTAATAAGCTTACTCTTCTATCAACTTCATGTTAATCGAGATAAACATTAGCGAAATTGTCTCATTATTTAGTTATAAGTAGGAGGGAAATAAGGGGGATACACTAGGCTAAACCGACAGTCAAATGCTTTAAAATGTGGTTGTTATGGATATTTGCGTGGTCAGGTGTTGACAAGTTCCCGTATGAGAAAAGTAATTTTAAAATTGAAATCACTAACAAGGAATATCTTAAAAACGGCAAGCTACAGGAAACAATGCATATAACATAAAGAACGAGTTTTAATGAGCTCTACATTTTATGTAGTAAGTTAAATCTATCTCTTATGGTTTACCAGCTATGCAAAATTATGTCTTCTTCAGAAGCTATTTCTAGAAAATTCAAGATATACATTTTATTTGTTATGTAAATATCTTTATATACGATATTTTAATCAAAATCGTTAGAGTAATTTTTGAGAAAGTCAAAATTTTTTTAAAACTATTCCATGTAAAGGGTAGTTGGGGGGTGGGATTTTCTTAAAAATATTCTTGCCGCATCCTTGGTATTTAACGTAATTTTCGTTTTGGAGCTATGCTGCCCAAAGACACGGACATCTTTTCTAAAAACACTTTTTTTGGATTGAGGGGATCTCAAAACATATATTTCCGTGGAAAACTCGGTATCGAATTTTAGGGTGCAATACAATTCCTTGTCTATACACTATGTACGTAGTACCTAAGTGTAGAGAAAGTAAAAAGAAACAAACACCTACTCTGAGCACTAATTTGCTCCGTTATTGTTTCGACAGGGAATTTTGGGCTGAAACATGGGTCGGTTTATTTCAGTGTAAACAATTGCAATAACTCACACTACTTGCTTTACAACGTTCAAAACTATAACGGTTCTTTTGAGGTTAAAGATTAGAGCCCTAGATTAGGCTTGTAACACAAAGTGCATACTTTTGGTTTTACTTAATGATACGTAGTTCCCGAAAGATAATTTGTTCACTGCCGAAGCTCGTGTTACCAAGTCATCTCAGAGGCCAGACATGGACGGTTTTGAAATCGCCGTTTAACACCGCCAGGAGTGGGGGAAACGTCCAAAAATTACAAGTCATTGCGCTATTAATTCTTGCTTCAACTTAGGGGAAGGGTTCGCTTCGGCGGCTCGGTCGGCATTGTGTTTCACACCGGATTCATTTGTCACGAAGAGCCATCTAACAGATAAGGTAGGTCGGTAAACAAGCACTCCTTTATCAGGCCATTAGTGTATCTTCTTGTTTGCGCGACTTTATGAGACTCAGGTAGACAGAAAAACGGTGTAGTGGCGACAAGAGGCGTGAGTTCTCACACAGTTGCCTTACCCTCGGTCATCTTCCCACAATTCTGGACCGTCATTAGTAATAAAAATAATTATTGGCATTAAATGTTTTTAAATCTCACTCTGAGTTACTTGAGGAACAATTTTCTATGATGGAATATGGAATATGAGGTGGAATGTAGTTTAGGTTTAACTGTAGGAACAGCATTTGATTTTGGTCAGACTATTTATTAATCACTAACTCTTTTGTTTCGACTTTTATAATCCTTTATTTCTCTAGTAGGTATCTATTTAAAAAGACAGAAATTGTTGTATTCCACCTAAAAATTCCATATTAATTTTTCACTGGAAAGACATGTTTTGAGAACCCTAAATAAAACATTTTAGTGTGTGTTCTATTTTTTTATAATTTTTATTTTTTCTAGCACTTACTTGCAAAAGACGAAAGTATTGTTTATTCCACCCAAATTAAATTATATTTTTTCACCTGAAGTACATGCTTTGAGATCCCTGAATAAAACATTTGGTGTGTGAGTGCATGTGTGTGTGTGTGTGTGTGTGTGTGTGTGTGTGTGTGTGTTTGCGCGCGCGCGCCTGTGTCTATGAGCAGCGGAACTCAAATCAAAGGCTCTTTGGCATTCGGCTAAGATGGAGTTTACCACCATATTATTTTTGTAAATTAATTTTTTTTGTTTTTGTTTTTTTTTTCACCCTAGAGGTGTGTAGGACAGGAGTTGGATAGGTAGAGTCATACTGAAAAATGTAATGCTATAGCCGGGATTTAAACCACGGATCTCCTAGTCTCTAGCCGGTTGCTCTAACCACTGAGCAACCAACATGCCGACACGACACTAAATTCCTCAACTGACGTGTAAAGACAGTTGAAAGGTGATCTCAAATTATTGGTGACTTTACGATGTCGTAGGTACTTTAAGCCCCGATTATAGTTTAACTATTAGATCTATAAAATTAACATTAATTAATTCTTTCCACACAAGCCGTGTGTAGGGCAGGAGTCGGAAAGGTAGAGTCAGACTGAAAAACTCTGTGCCAAAGCTTGGATTTGAATTTTTCAGTGTGACACTATCTACACAATAGATATCATTTTAATTTTAACCAAACTTGGGGTTCAAGTTTCGCCTTGATGTAAACTTTTTTATTTGGAACAGGCATTCATGCATAATTCTTGCGACCAGATGTCAATGGCGATAATGACCGTATTATTATTAACACATGCATGCAGAACCAGCAAGTAGTACTGAAATATATTGTTTTTCTATTGCTCTAAAGTGTATTATTGGGTATCTTTGCTTTCGGAGTTACTTCTTTTTTATTCAAAGTCATGTTTTTCGCAGCCGATGGTGGGAGAGCTTGCAACTATGTTAGCCAGAGCTCGCGAGAAACTAAGGAAAAGTCACGTGGAATTTTATAGTGTAATGTAAAATGCAAGAATACTATAACCAAAAACAGTGAATATTTCCCAAATAGTTAATTTTGTTTTACATAAAATTGTAGGTATAACTTAACAAGAACTACGCTTTCTATGTAGTTAAAAGTTTGTATGTTATTTTGTATAAATTCAATGAGTAAAACATTAACTTTGGTAATTATTAACAGAAAATGTAAAATACCAATTTGTTTCCTATGTCTCTATCTCTAACTTACCTATATTTAGGTGAATAAATAAAAAGTAGCAACATCGTTAAAATGTTCGGAACCTAAACTATATGAAAGCCAAGTAAACAACTAACTATTCTTGTTTGACACCATTGTTGCTGTTGTACCACAAGATAATAAATTTATAATGCGGTTCTCGGGCACGATAAATGGAAAAATAGAAGTCATTTATGTCAAGGGAAAGGTAAGAGCTAGAAGTATTATTTCTTTTTTCACGCATGCTTTGAAATTAATGTTAGTCTCGCCTGGGAAGCTACAGAATTTTAAATAAAATATTTACACCCAAGAGTCAATTTCTCGCCTTAATAGCGAGACATGGGCATTCAGCAACCTCTAATTCGTTGAAATCATTCGGCCTTTCAAGGTCGTGCCATATATGCACACAGGGTGTTTACAAATTGACTAACAAACTTTTATTATTTTTTTCTGCTAATTATTGGTTGTAAACTATTTGAGATGCCTTCATGCACTCACATTTTCTCATGGAGAAAAAAAATCTTAACCAAACGCTTTCCTAGATAGTAGTTGGACTCAAAAGACGATGCGAAAGTAAAATAAGAACTGAAGCTTTCCTGGCGACGTATTAATTCAAAATTCAAAATCTTCTCAAGCCAAGTTTTTACCTGGTTAGAAGCCCGAGAAGATTATGAATTAAGTGTCAGTTTTTGATTTCAGGCTAGAAGCTACATAGCTTATGATCTACAACTCAAATCACTCAAAATGAAATGTATAAATGACTGACAATGACAAGGCCAACATGAGCTTTTGGGCTTAAGCATGCTAATTGTTTGCTAACAGAGCCTATTTATGTGGAAATAAAATAAAAAGGGAGTATTAATATAACTAAAAGAAAAGAAGAACGCCTGCTGCCGAGGAAAGTGCGCCAATTAATACTAACTTCGTAATGCAAATGCTAAGCAGTTCAACTTCTACTATATGGTGGGCAGGCTTTTAATTTTGAGCTGCAGTCTTCTATCTCCTCTCTGTTTTCTTACTTTCCCACATCAATGTCCCAATTATTTAAGTGAACCAGTTAGAGTCTAAAAAACCGATTAGATAAGGTAGTACTGGGATTTATTGTGCTGAAACTCTTATCAACGTTCTTAAAAGACATGATTACGTGATGTGGTACTGAGGTGAAGGAATCTCTCTTACCATGTGGTGCCAGTGTTTAATGATGTTCGCGGTAATCATTGGATTGGTTGGAGAGGACCTCTATATTGTACTTCTGTCTGTGGGACTATGACTGCTTCTGCCTTTTCGGGGCAGAGAAAATGAGAAATGCCTGAAATGTGACGAAAATGCAGCTCAAGACGTGAAGAAATCCTGTTACAATTATTTGAATATATCAGAGTGAAGAGGATGTTTGTTGGTGTAACGGCCAGAGGGAGCTGATTACCTGGGTGCTTCTGTTAACACCAGCAAACAAAACGACTGAACCCCTAGTATCGAAAATGATCCCATCAAAATCCTGGGCTAATCCCCCATCCCCTCGCTAAATAAGTCCCCGGAGACTCGCCTTGTTGTTCGCCTGCACCAATTTTAACCGGTTTTTATACAATCGCTCCCGTTTTTGTTCGACTTGGATGACTTCAGAGAACTCAGACAAATAGGATTTTATACGGCAGCAGCCCGGCCACTGACAGCTTGACAAGATTAGGAACAGCTAACAATGCGCCTGCGCGGTTTCACGCCTCCCAACAAATACAACGGAAATGACTTCCCAACAGGGGGCCAAGAATTTTATTCCGTGCTCCGCTGTTTAAGGGAGGGTTTGGACCTATTAGCTCTGAAACTATTTAAATCAAAGTGACCAGCGTTAATACTGCCTACGTGTCGATAATGCAGCTTTAATCAGCTTCACGCTAAGGTAGAAAAGGGTAGAAAGAATTAACCTTCTTCTTTCTCCCCTTTTTTTTTGTATTTTCTTCCTTTCTATTCTTGTTATTGACCCTAATTTTCTGCTTTGGGCAGAAATTTCGGATAAAAAGTTTTCGAGAAATTTGGATAACTTGAGAATCCTTAGAAAGTGGTTTATGGAAAGAAGTATTTGCTGGTTATTATTTCAAAAGCTATATTTGGAAAACCAATAATTACTTGAAATCGAGAAGGTTATGTTGAACGATAAGATAAAGCAGCATAGTTGGAAAGGCTTTATGAAATTGAAAGGTGAGATTTATAAAAATGCAAACAACAATTGGCATGTAATATTACAATGTGAAGGAATTAAAATTATTACAGAGAAGTTGAATATAAATAAATAAATTACCCAAATTGCCAAGAGAAGCTATGGAGGAAAAGATGAGTACAAAATCAAGAAGGAATTTAAAAAAAAATTGAAGGTTACTTAGGCAAAGTAAGAACGAAGAAAATTAGCAAGATTAATAAAAGGAGAGTTAATAAAGGTGATTAGGCATTAGAGCAAGCCTAACTGAATAGCTTAATTGGGCCCTCAGCAACCAGATAGCTGCCTGTGTCTATAGAGTTACACTATCTTACTAGAACAAACTTTTACTTATTCAGATATAAAGGTACAGAAACATCTTCAACGACAGAGTGATGAGAACCTCATCACAAAAACGATAATCTGTAAATTAATTGAATAGATTGGTTGTTATACCAGGTGTCCGGAAAAAAAAGTCAATATTTACAGAGGATGTATGTAACAAAAGAAGAAAAACAGTTTCTATAAACATTAGCCGTAAAGCTAAACTCGGCGAGATCCAAAGTGATCCCTGACAGCCAGCTGATAAAGAGGTGTGCCTGCATCTCTGCCAGTAGATGTATGCTACGTAAGCAGTGACGTCATCCTTGTTGCAACATATAATAAACATTCCTCAAAGCAGTTTCAGTTGGCGCCTAGAAATCCTACTGTAATTGTAAATATAAGCAATGATAATGACAGTGACGTTGACTTTAGAAGCAACAATGAAAATGAAATTGACGATAAAGATGATTTAGGAAAAGAAGCCCTGCTAAGCAACTGAGAGCTTAGGTGCTTAGCCATGGACGGAACAAAGTGGCAACAGGGTGACGGAGTGGCCGCGAGGTAAGGCAACTGTCACTATGGATCTCTCCGAGTTTAGTATCGTCGGAATTATAGTATTATTTTGTACGAAGAGCATAATTTGCACGAAACGCTTGAGAATCCATTGTACGCAGCACACCGATCCATTTTCATCATAGGATTAAGCGGGAGCTCACACGAGTCTTCCATGAGCGGTAGGTTGCTCGGAGAGGGCCAGTGTCTTGGCATTCCCATTTTCTGATCCTAGCCTTTTAGATTTTTGACTTTGGACGATTTCAAGACCATGAAGCATGCGGTCCCCATAATTGATTTGCATACACCAGGAGAACACGTGAACAGGTGTTGCAAAGAATGCGTGATCCCATAAGATGCAGGGTGGAAGGCTGCGTTGCAATTAATGGCGGAAAACATCAGCACCTATTGTGAAAATAGATCAAAGAAATAGTAAGCATTGATGGTCGTGTAACAGACCATAATTCAGCAGATATCAAGTTTACTAACAATGTTTACAGGAAGTGTGTTTCTTGTTTTGGTTCATATTACCTCCTCTGTAAATATTGGAACATTTTCTTCGGTCATTCTGGTTTATGTTGTAACTAATGCATTGTCAATATTAATTCACTCATACAGCATATATTTTTGAAACTCGGAAACGGTGCGAAAATTATCCTGCTTGTATACATAATGTAGCATTTATGGGGCATGAAGAACATTCTCCAGACCCAGATTTTGCCAGGACGTGCTATGGTTTAGGCTGGGAAACTGCAAGACTTATTTCAGGGCAAAAGTAGGATAGAATACGGAAAGGACTCGACAGCAAAACAGGTACCTACGCCCTACAAGGGGGCCGCCCCCTGAAGGGACTGATGAGGCGAGAGAATGCACCGGCGGCCAAAATCAGGGCACATCAATGCCAGGGTCCCTACAGTTTTCAGATTGAAGCACCCGACATTTGGACAGGCAGACCGAGGACCGCTTCCGACACAAGGTTCAAGGTCCGTCAGGAGTACTGCTCATCCCGGATATTAGCCAAAGTCGGGTGACGGAGAGGGTCACAAAGAGCATCCTTTTTCTCAGACACGCCGCACCGAGGATCATTGCCGACATTTATAAGCCTTAAATATAGTAATGAATTGAAGGATGAATGAAATGATAATGGAAACGACATCCAAGTGTATGAAAGGTGGTGGATGACCCGGGGTAATTGTGAAAAAAAAACCCATGGGTCAGGTAGACCGACCAGAGGATAGTCGCAACCTTTCGAATGCTTTACTGAAGTGGAACTGCTGCAACATAAACTAGTGGACTGTGCCATCGTGTGCTCTATTTTGGATTGGGTATATGGCAGAATCTGTGTCATCTGTTGAAGGGCACAAGTGTCTTTACGAGAAAATTATTTGAATTTGGAGTTTCAAAGGCAAACAAGCAGCTGTTGGATACCCTGACATGGATCATGTTTGTCACATATTATTGAATATTACTTGTTGGACGCACTCCACATCTACCGGACTTTCAGAAAGAAAGCATCCCGATGTCTGTGGATCTCCCGCATTTAAGGAGACTAAGTGCCGAAATATGGCATGGCATGCAATTAACACCCTCCCCCAAAACAACAAACAAACAAAAACCAAAAAAACACACTATAACTTCTATCTCTCTTGGGATTCCTGCTCTTTGCATCCTTTATCTTCCGCAACTAAGCAGCAAAACAGAAAAAACTATAATAATAATAAATAAGAGGAAAATGAAGCTATGGTTACATCCTAAATTATAAGGAAAATTACAAAAAAAGTAAATAAAATAGCTACAATTGGCTATGAATAAAAAAAAAACAAGCAAACAAACAAAAAAAAAAAACAAAAATAAAAACAGGAGTTTACAAATTCCCGTAAAAATATATATATATATATATATATATATATATATATATATATATATATATATATGCGGCCCACAGACGAAACCGTCTGAGACATCCTCGGTCAGTTGAAAAGTAATACGCCTAATATAATTATATGGCTGACATTAAACTTTTTAAACTTTCTTTATAGTTTTGGTCTTATCTTGTTTCGAATACCTTCTGAATGGAATAAATTAACCCTATTGCTAATTCTGGATACATTTTTACTTTCTCTATCGCATACGGTAGGCAAAGGAAGTATTATTGCATTTCACCTAAACATCGTATCGAATTGAAAAATAAAGTTTTTCTGTAAAAACTCCATGCAGATTTGCGTGTGTATGTATATGTGTGTGCTTACGAATTCTGTGTGTACAGAACACTCAAAAAATAAAATCGGATGAATAAAAAATTCTTGTTTAATTCAAAATGTTTAAGGGTGCATCTTGAAGATTTTCAGAAAATACCTATCTCTTAAAAGTTCTAAATACATGGAAAAAGTGGTTGATTTTATTTCTAAAAAAATATTCTAAATTTTGTATTAAAATTGCATGTGTTTGAGATATTTTAAGTAGGCTTAGTAGTCTGTGAAATCTTCATTCTCTGTAAATGCTATATAAATCAAGAAGTAGGAAAACAACGTTTACTGTAGAAAAAATGTACAGCTTATGAAAGTATAGTGTAAAAGAACTTTTCTCGCAGTATCAACCGTGTTCCAAATAGTCATCACATCTTCTGAGTTTCTTTTTTAACCGTGATGTAACATTTATGATGTTTATTACCATACTGGCACATTAGCATTAAACGTTGATTTGTTACATTAATAATTACTTTCTCTATACGCACTATGTACATAGTGTATAGAGAAGGTATTGCACTCCACCAAAAAATTCGATACCGAGATTTCACCGGAAACATATGTATCCAAAAAAAAGTATTTTCAGAAAAAGGTCCGTGTATGTGTGTCCGTGTGTCTGTGAACACGATAACTCAAAAACGAAAAGTCGGTAAAATACCAAACTTGGTATTTAAGTTTAGTATCTTCCAGGGATGCGACATGAAGATTTTGAGAAAAATTCCCCCACCCTCAACTACCCTTTGCATGGAACTTTTTTCGAAAATTTTGATTTTCTAAAAAATGGCTGTAACGATTTTGATTAAAATTTCGTATATTAAAGCTATTTACCTGACAAATAAAATGTATGTCTTGAATTTTCTGGGAATGGCCTCCGAAGAGTAGTTTATTCCGGATGAATTTTACTGAATTTTGAATGACTGCTAAACCGTAATAGATGGACAAAAGCTTACTACACAAAAAATGCAGATCACATTAAAACACACAATTTGGGTTATGTACATTTTTTTTCGTGGAGTTCGTCGTTTTTGAGACATTCCTTATTTTGGTTTCTGCTATGAAAAACGTATACTTTTCTCATACAGGAAATTGTCAAGTCCTATCCATATAAACAAAAGAACTTCATGGACATAGCAACCAGCTTTTGACTATCACTTTAACCTAGGGTTGTCCCTTATTTCGCTTCTACTTACAAGGAAGCGAGTAATAAGACTATCTCTGCTATTTTTTTCTGATTAGCATAAAGTAAATAGAAGTATAAGCTTTTTAAGAATGATTTGTTGCAGGGATATAGAGAAAGTCATGTGAATGGTACACATCATATTTTTATGTTTTCTGTTTTTATTAACATCTCACGTGTAACAAATCCCAAATTGTTTCGCAATTAATCTAAAGTAGATATATGGAAGAATCACTTAGTGATTAGTGTAAGATATAATGTAAGTCTGTGAAGCGCCATATTTTGATTTTAGTGTCTATTAACTGCTCTCACGTTACCATTATTAGAGTTGTTAATGTTTGTTTTGTTAAGGAGTAAGAAAGGACGCCACGTTGTGGTTGACACACAGTTTAATGTTACCAATCGTTTTGCAACAGAGAACTTTACACCGCACGTATTCTATAAATGTGTAGTCTCAAATTGCATGTCAGTCCTAACTTCGCATCCCATTTCTACACTCTTGTAGCTACATTTAAACTAAAGGTGATAGCTAAGCACGGTAGCTAAGAAGAACCCTTATATAAGGCGTCTTTATACAGCTTCATCCGAAAGAAACAGGGTTATTTTGTTGTGAAAGTCTTTCAATGTTTGTACCTATTGGGTATTTTCTATATCGCCTAAATAGAAAATCTGATGTGATCCATTCATAAATCTCTGTAAAAATTATTGTTAAAAAGTTTATTCTTCTGTCTGTTTCATGCTAATGGAGATATAATTAGCAGAAATTGTCTTATTACTTGCTTCCTTGTGAGTAGGAGGGAAATAAGGGCTAAGCCAAAGCGATAGTCAAATCTTTTAAAAGCTGGTTGCTATGTGATTGAAATTCCTTTTGTCTATGGCCAGGAGTTGACAAATTCCCATATAGCAAAGTATTTTAAAGCTAAAATAATAACAAGAAATATTTCAGAAACGCTCAGCTCTAAAATAAAAACGATGTATGAGATAAATTATGTGTTTTAACGAGATATATAAGTTCTCTTACAGTTTACTAATTATACAAAATTTATCCAGAATAAAGAGGACTTCGAGGCTATTCTCAGAAAATTCAAGATATACATTTTATTTTTCATGTAGGTAGGTATATATCTTTAATATACAATACTTTAATCAAAATCGTTAGACCAATTTTTAAAAAAAATCAAAATGTTAGCAATTTTTCCATGCAAAGAATAAACACAGCCTAATTTTAGATTAATTATTATTGGAAGAGATTCAACTAATATGAAGAGAATGTTATCTTCTTATATGAACCCTATGTCGCACATACTAAATAATTATGAATTATAAATGATACAGAACAATTATCATATATATACATACATTATACATACGTGTTTAGAATTTAAGATGATACGAGTACCTACCTAACCTATGTTAGAGATCTTGAGCTGCTATAAGTTTAACAGAAACTACAGATAAAAGTTGTTCTTAAGGGCAGGTACTTAACTTAATGCCATGTAAAGATATTGAATCCAGGTGTAACACTTTTTCTCTTAGGGATATGGCGTAAAAAATAAATGAACAATCTTTCTAAAAGGTTTCTTTTTCGGGGGCTATTTCATTGAAACGATTGCTTATAGCAATAGTTTTCACTCGTTTACTGTAGATGTTTATCTATGGTGTATTATCTTTAATTTTCTCACACTCTTATTCATACCTGCAGACTCTGGGGAGGATGGGGGATAATCTTGGTTACAGAAAAATTCCCTCAGCCGGGAATCGAACTTCGGACATCTCGCACAGCAGGCACGTGCTCTACCGACTAAGCTATCCCGGCTCTGAATATTTTGTTGGCAGTGTTTTACTATATCGCTATCATTTTGGGATGTGATATACATAGTTCAATAGATCGAAAAAGTAAGGAAATATATTCTTAATATTTTACGACCTGTCAACGGTATAAAATACGAAATGATTCCTGGGTAATACAATATGTGTATCGGTAATGAAACAGTCGACAACATGTCTCTGTTCAGACCACGAAGGTAGGTAAGTCTTGTTTGAAAGACTAGAATGAGCTCAAGTTAAGTGGAAAATGCCCAGTGTTTGTTGCTATGGAGAAGAAAACAAATGAATTTCTCGCTCGATGTCGCGTGAAATTAACCTTTTTGTATGTAATCCCTACAGATGGACCTTGGGAATGTTGCGCAGAACAACGAGCACCAACTAACTACGCCCAACAGCCATAATTTTCTACGAAAACTTGATTTCACTGGCGAAAATTTAACTAATGGGGTTAATAAGTTAGTATTATATAAATTGTTTACGCCACATTTTCGCTTTCTCTGCCCCGTACGTAAACAAAGAAAGTAATGCTTGCAAATAAGAAGCTGTAGAATATTATATTGTAATAAGAGTGTTGAAAGGAACCCATTGTGCATCTGAATATGTTTGATAACAAAAAATATGCATCGAGGTTTTCATATGCGAGGATCGTCAGTGCATCTTCTTTTAATTATTTACTGTTTTGGCACGTATATACAATGCAGGTAGTGGATACAGAAGGTATTGTATTCCAGCCAAAAATTAAATACCGAGAGTTCACAAAAAATACATACATGTTTTGATATTCCGGAATCCAAAAACATGTTCGTGTGTGTTTGAATGTGTGTATGTCCGCGACTGTGGGCAGCATAGCTAAAAAACAAATGGTATTTAAGTTTAGTTTATTCCAAGCACACAACAGGAAGATTTTTCAAGAAAATACTAGCCTTTACATGGAAGATTTTTCAAAATTTTTGATTTTCTCAAAAATGGCTCTATTTCGATTAAAATGCCATATGTTTAAGATATTTTCATGACCAACGAAATGTAGATCTTGAATTTTCTAGGAATGACCTATGAAGACCTCTTCATTCTGGATGACTTTTATACAACTTTTGCATAACTGGTAAACCGTAAGAGATAGGCAAAAACTTACCTATAACACCAAAAATGTTTATCTCGTTAAAACACACAATTTGCGTCACATATATTTTTTAATTTTTTATATTTTTTTAGACAACCGTTTTCGAGATATTTCGATTTATTGGTTTCAGCTTTAAGCTGTTTAAACTTTTCTCGGGAAGTATTTTTTATTTCTCTTTTGTTTACTCCTAGCAGGCAAAGAGAACCGAATTTCAATTGTTTCACATAGCGATAGCTTTTAATACACTTGACTACCGCGTTAACCTGGTAAATTCCCTTATTTGCTTTCTGCTTACAAAGATGTAAGTAATAATACCATTTCTGCTAAAGTTTATCTAGATAAAAGAATGATCTTTTGTAATAATTTTTTTTCACAGCAGCTAGAGAAAGTCATGTGAATGGGATACATAAGCATTTTTATTTATTTTAACTTATTTTTGTTTGCAAAGTTAAAAACATGCTTAGCTGGAAACTTCAAATCGCTAGCAGTTGTTTTATTTACATATGTAGAAGCATGTAGATTCACTGAAAATGTATATGAACACTGACGAAAGGAATACATATTATGGAGCAGCTGGAGGGATATGTGAACGACGCCTTGAATTACCATGGAGCTTTCGTTGTAGATACGGGATGTAGGAATACGTGAATAATTGTGCGCGCAGTTGCAATTAATACTTGTTACACATATTGTTGATAATATGTCAGGAGTTAACAAAACCCACCTCCTACAATATTAATAAAAACTAGGTTTAAAAAATATGTGCATGTTTAAAATAAGATCAGATTTTTACTGTTAAAATTAAGTGATATGTTATATTAGGGGAGCTAATTTACAAAATAGTGCTGCAAAGCTATTTTGGCGCACTAATATTCAATTGTTTTATTCCGGTGCCGCAATAATACTACCTTCAAATAAAAAATCAATACGCAATTGGATGTGGTACCCTTTAACTGCATAATTCAAATGCGAACCATCTCTTACACACTAAGTGTGACATTTAAGGTCATCTGAGGATGCAAGCAAAAGAGTATTGGAGCATTCCTTACCTTAATTATCTAACACTTTACTTAAAACATACCTTTTCTAACTTCTTTCTATATCGCTTACGTATCAAAGTAAATGACATAATGCATTCTAATCAAAAAGTGAGAGACATAGAGAAAGAAAGAGCGAGAGAGAGAGAGAGAAACAAAGAGATTTTCTGCAGGCAGCATAACTTAAAAGCGAAAATTCCCTACTTCAACTTGATCCCTTTGGGCAACTAAAGCCAAAATGTTTCATCAAATTTGCCACCTTAAAACAGTTAATGTGGATTTTAAAAATTGTTATATTAAAATAAGAATCTCTAATTCATACGTTAATAGATGCGATTGTAAAATGCTTTGAAATATTCTTTGCCGACGAACTTTTTATTACATACTTCCGAATTGTTCAACGTAATTTATGAAACCAAACATTATTCAGACTTAATTTATGGTATTACCTACCTATTCTTTTATAGGTATTTTAATTATCCATTATTGAATAAATGAAAATTTATTATTAATGCATTACCTGAACTAAGCTACATTCTTACACCAGCATTGAAGTTCCTTGCCAGATTTTAAATATGTGATTTCCTTTCATTTTAAATCTGTTTCTATCTCTTCAAATATCAATTATAACTGCTGTTTTTAAAAATGAAACAGTTTTCATGGATGTTTATTATTAGTTAGTGTAAATAACTTCCATGCATAAGCAATGAAACGTGTGCTCACTTTATTTGTCAAAGTAGGGATGATGGTCAAGGAAGTCAAAAGCACACAACGAAGAAGATATTAATGTTCTTTGATATCTATATATCAAGTGACTAAAGTGACTAAAGTAGAAAATGTTTAATATGAATTAATCTAAATAATATCGAATTTATTTTATAAAACTTTTTGGGGGGAAGCCTGGAAAAACACCTTTCAAAACATTCAAACTGCCAAATTGCAATGTAATTAATATTACAGGTAGTAACTAACATATTACGTCTCTAGAGTTTATGCATAGCTATATTAGACAAACTCTGAATTTATATTCAGAGAGTGTGCAGTCTAAGCATCATAAAATTGTCATTTCCGCAGAAAAGCAAACAGACGGAACTCAAAATTCTATTCTCTTTCGTTTTTGCTACTTGAGGGGCAAAAAATCTGGATTCGATAATTATCTAAAAGAGTACGATAGTGGGGAGTTCATTTATGTTTAACCTGAGTAACAAATTCCCGAGTACATATGATTGAAATCAGTAATACTTTATTGTAATCTCTGTAAAAGATAAATATTAATTAAATGAACAATTATTTAAAGGGCAATCATCAAACTGGGTAAAACTGCTAGTTTTTTTTATCATGATTTCAAGACTAGAAACACATGGAGATGAAAAGGAAACGATTAGACTAGCAGTAATTGAACCAAATACTGTTTCAATTGTGATGTATATGACAAAAGCATATTAAATAAGAAACTAATTTGTATCCCACAGTAATAACCGATGAGATGACTAGTCCATGCCACATTTAGAAGATGTAGAGCAAAGCTTATAACATTCGTGATAACGTAAACTATTTCGCATGAGAAAAATGTCTGCAGAGCATTTGTTACTCACACATAGGTACATAAAGAGATTTACAGGGCTATGTAAATGCAGTGTCATGGCAATTTACTTTCTCTAGCACGTGTGTTCATACAATGTAAATTGTAGCTAGAAAAGTTATTGTATTCCACCCAAAAATTCATTGTTGAGATTCCACCGAAAATATAAGTTTTGAGGCCTCCTGTCCAAAAAAAAAAAAAGAAAAAAAATTAAAAAAAAAAAAAAAGGTCCGCGTGTGTCTGTGCACAGCGTAGCTCAAAAACAAAAAGACAGTTAAAAATACCAAGCTTGGTATTTATGTTTAGTATTTTTCAAGGATGCGTCACGAAGATTTTCAAAAAAATACCCTTACCACAAAAAATTTAAAAATAGCCTCAGCGATTTTGATAAAAATAACATATATATTATAAAGATATTTCATAATAAATAAAATGTACATTTTTAATTTTCTGGAAATGGTTTCTGAATACCTCTTTATTCAGGATGAGTTTTGTAGGATTTTGCATAACAGCTAAACCGTATGATATAGACTAAAACGTATAACAGAAGTACTGTAGATCTCGTTAAAACACATAATTTATGTCATATATTTTTTGTTTGTAGAGTTGACCGATTTCGAGATATTCCTCGTTATTTACTTCAATTTTAAACTATCGTTTTAGACCAACGTATTCCCTTATTTGTCGTCTACTTAATGGAAGCAAATAATAATAATAATAATATTAATAATAGTAACAATAATACCAATTCTGCTAATGCTTATCTCGATTAGCATGAAGTATATCAAGGAATAATCTTTTGTAAGAATAGTTGGTTTGTGGAACAGCTAGAAAAAGTTATGTGAATGGAACACATCAGACTTTTTAATGTGTCTGTGGCGGTTTTTACCAGGCTGGCCCTACACTTTTAGGCTACATCTAAAAGCTGCAGTTTACTGAAAATTGATCAGTCCCTAAGGGAGACTACTTAAAAGAGGAAGAACTAATGATCGGAAAAAACGGGGTCAGAGGCAAAGGACGCCGAATTGGGACAAACCATTTGGCAGAAATTACGACCCAGGGGGTGAAGAATAACGGTTTGTGAGCGCTTGACAAATTGAGGTGGGTGTAGGAATGCTAATATGTGCAGTATAGGAACTGTCCAAGTTTTACCTGGTGAACAATCGGTGCCGGCCCAGGGCACATAGCTCTCATCGTTTGTTTTACACCGTCGTAAATGCGTTCCTCTTCCTGCGTGTGTCCGCCATCAGGGGTGCTCAAATTCGCAGTTCCACTACATGATGTACATAGGGATAATACTTAAATAACAAAAATTGCCGAAAACTATTATTTTAGTTTTCCTTGCAGTATGATAAACTATAATTTTCTGTTTAATTTGATGTATGTGATGTCGTAGGGGATTCTCCACGGCAGCCAGTGGCTTATAGGAGGATAATATGAGATGAGAATAATTTCAAAGAGCGGCCGAAACCGGACGGCTGTGGAAGAGAAACCGTGGAGGGTCCCTAACACATTTTAAGCAGTTCTTTACCTCCCTGATCTACAAACAACTTCTAAAGCCATCCCGCCGCCAAGATCTGTAGTTCCAGAGCACAGTCATTACCACGGTAGGGCGCCATCGCCGCAGTCCTCACCGACACTTACAGTCCTGAAAGAGACCGGTTAGACGACATGAAGGGACAGAAAATTCGGGGGAATGAAGAAACCTCCTCAGTATATGCCTAGTGACTTGGGAAAACCCCGAAAAATCCCATGGGTCATAGAGGTCGGCCACAGGAATCGATCCCACGATCTCCCGGATGACAGGCTCGGACTAAACGCTTGAGTCACCTAGCGTGTCTGCCTCTGGCACGGAGGACCCCGATTCAATTCCTATTAGGGGCATGGGTTTTTTTTATCCAATCAGGATTCTTCCCCTGCTTCCTAGCTCTGGGTGTTGAGTCCCTTCACCTCCATCAAAGGAAAGGAAATGGCAAACTACTGCGGTATCATCCTGCTTAGACGCCGCGATCGGATTGTGGTCTCTCCTATGATTCCATCCCGGCTCCAACCAACCTCCGGGTTGATCACCCTCTTATCATAAATGTTCATCGCTGTAGACACAATATTTAAATTTTAAATATATTTTATATTGTGAATTCTCCAATTGTTGATACTTTTTTTCTTCAGTGAATGGTGGAACTGAGGACAACAAAGCTACCTTAATAAACAAACTTATTAGATAAAAGTAGATTGGTGTATTTAGAAAGTATTTGTCTATATCCTGCAAAAATTTAGGCCTAAAAGCTTAAATAGTTTCTGAAATAGTCATAACGTTAGTATATTTAATATGGTGGGATAGACATTTTAAACTCCCCTTAAGGAATAATACATTTTATTTACTCTCACTCACCCGCATTCGGGAGGCCCGGGTTTGCTTCCGATTGCCGACCTAGTGACCCATGAGTATTTCTCGGGTGTTTCCCCGGGTCACCAGGCAAATGCTGAACAAGTTTCTTTCATTCTCCAAATTTTCTCTCCCTCCATGTCTTTTCCGTCTTCTTTTAATTTATCCTTCATCCCTTTGGCTTCTTTCAGGGTTGGCGGTGTTGGCGATAGGTGATAGGGAAAAAGAATGCTCTGAGTGAATATCTCTGTCCCCTGATTTAGGTTGGTTACCGGGATGCCGCTCATGGCGGGGTTTTTGACCATGTATGGGACGAGAGGCCCCGGTCTGCCTTTCCGACTGTTGAAGTACTTCAATCTGGAAACCCTGTCATTGCTGTGCCGTCGTTCCTGGTTTCGGCCGCACAGTGTAACCTCTCACCCCATTCTCTTGTGGGCAACCTCTCATGGGGGTGGGGAGGCGCAGGTACAGTAATCTCAGATCCCCTCCGACATGTGTCCTATCTTGTGTCCTACATACTTCATACAATATAATATACTGTCTAATATTTCTGCAAATGTTTAAATGTATATAAATCGGTTTCTGCATGCAAAAACAATAAACGTGTTAACGCGATTCGATTTGGCTATCAAGATGAAAAAGAATATCGGAACTGTGGCAAAGAGGGAGGACTGGTTCGACTTTTGAGCCAAGACCACTGGCAGTTGATGAAGTCCGGATTTAGCGGCGATATGCAGTCTTTTGTCACCCAGTTTGAAGTTACCGACTAATATTGTTGGTCCCTCTGTTGAATAGCACCTCCTCACTAAGAAGTACCGACAATGCTGTTGGTTTAGGCTTTCCGCTGCTGTGAGGAGCACTCATTCTACATATTACAAACACAACCAAAGAAAAAACCAAACTCCCCAAAACGTGAAACAGGAGTGACCAGAATGGCGAAATAAACGCAATAAAATGAAATAAATAAACATAAACAAAATCAAAATACTAATACAAATAACCCTCCCTTGGTTCCGTCTTTTCTACTGGATCTTTTTCTCTTTCGCCTTCCAATTAAAAAAAATATATATAAAAAATAAAAAAATAATAAAATGAAATAAAATAAAAAAGTTGTAGAAAAAAAAATACCAAACTCCACATTCAAGTTCAGGCCTTTCAAGGGTGCAACATGAACAAAAAAATTGCTCTTTTGTGTTTTTAAAATACATTTTGACCATCGATGCAAAGTAAGCCATAATATAATCATTTTAGATGTGTTTGCTACCACGGTGTTTTTCCCTCCTGTACAAATGCAGCTCACAAACTGTTACATGTTTGCAAGCGAAATGCTGCATTTAAGAGTTTGAAGAAAATGTGTCGATAGTTTTCAATGTTGTTAAAATCATTGCGCAATTAAGGGTTACGTGAAATATTTCTTGAAATTAACAATTTTCTTTCGAACTACTGTACATCAGAATGACACATTTTTACTTTCCCTAACACGTATGTACAATGCACATAGTAAATACATAATATATTGCACTTCAACCAAAAATCGACGCCGAGATTTCACCGGATATACATGTTTTGAGACCTCCTGAACAAAAAAGGAGCATTTATAGAGTGCTCATTTGTGTGTGAGTATATCTTTGGGCAGCACAACTAAAAAACGAAAAGGTTAAATACCAAACTTGGTATTTAAGTTCAATATCTTCCAAGGATCAACACAAAGATTTTCAAGAAAATCCCCCAGCCCCAAATTGCCTTTTGCATGTACATATTTCGAAAATGTTGATGTTCTCAAAATGGCTCTAACAATTTTGATCAAAATTAAAACAGTATACTTTGACTTTTTTGGAAATAAGCTCCAAAGGCATCTTAATTCTGGACGACTTTGTGGCATGAAACTCAAATAGTACCTCGGGGGTTAGTACGCTGCAAATTAAATTGTTCTCTTAATGTGATGGTTGCGGGGATATTAATATGCATTTTGTTCCTATGACAATTTTCACGAGTATTATATTAAGATTATACACGAGTTAGACACATCTTATGCAATCTTAGCATTATAAATGGTAGGAAATAAATAATTAAATAATTCGGCATGCATAGCAGACATGAATGTGAACGTGTTCATATACTGTAAATTAGACGTTGGCTGCTCTTTCTACATTCCATTTGTTTTTACATGGAGGTTAAATCAATAAGAATGTATTCCCTTTCTGTGAGAGAAGTGAGCAAATGCTAAGGACAGTGATGTAGCATATTATTAACCCAGCGTGGTTATAAATATAAATTCAGATATATTTATTCCACATTTAATAATGTATACAGGTATTTGCCTCTTAGCTTCTCATTGAAATTAAAATGGTCTTTCTATGAGCCATGGCATCCTAGAAAACCAGTATTGCGTCACCGCTGTAGGAACTAACTCATTGCTAAAATTGTCAGCGTACCGTTAGAGTCCATTATCGCGATATTGAATATAAGTGACAACCTGCTTATAATGGTAGGATTGCATAAATTAATTTTAGACCTTACTTGTGTTGAACAAATAAGTGATCCACGTTTAGGCTAAGTTGGAATTTGTAGCATATGCCTACCTAATCTAATCTCCACTTAACACGAATTAGTCCCTAAGGACAGCTCTTTAAATTAACTAATAATTTTATAGCTTTGTGAACGACATTTTCGATGAAATAATTTATTGTCACATCTTGCTGAAGCATTCAGATTCTGGAAGCACCATAACTCGTCGTGTGTTTATGTTTTTGTTTTTAGGGAGCGGTTACCAAGAGTTCCCCGTCGAGAGGTCCTGCTGCGCGGGGCGGCGATTGTTAAAGTGGCAGTCTAGGTTTTTGTATGCCCATTAAATCACTCTTGACCGGAAATAAACAAGAAATGATTTATGTGTGGTCTCAGCGTAATGCAGTAGTCTTGAGCCGAGCATAATTACATCTGCTTCGCGCATGCGTACAACCTTTCGGTCTTCTTTTATAAATCATGACTTCTACTCATTAAATTTGGTGGAGCAGTTCTAGATCATTCTGGAAAAATATCATTTTTTTCAAGAAGTTTAAAATTAAGAAAATGATGATTATACTTAGAAACTACGACATTGTGATTGTCACCCTTGATGCTGAATGGGGCAACATAACACCACCTCCGCGACTTTTACAATCCCGGCTGGCCTGTTTGTGTGGCCTTATTTTAAATTAGGTTTATGAACATAGCATCCGTATTAATTGGAATCGGAAATAACACGTGAACCAATGGAAACATCGCGTTTTTGGAACTGCCTTCATAGGAGAAGGACACTAAGTCAGCAGCATCTTGTAATGTTACACGATGGTAGTAGATTACATAGGCTACTGTCATCTCTGTACGTTTTATTTGCTCCACCTAAAGGAATGCTTCTCCAGATTTTACTAAGAACACTCATACAAGTATAGGCATCTGAACTTCTTATGTATAGCAATTAGAATTAGAATAAAAATCTTATGTGTTCCATTCACATAAATTTCTCTACTTCTGGTTAAAAATTATTGTTAATAAGCTTATTCTTCTATTTACTTCATGCTAATCGAGAAAAAATTAGCAGAAATAGTCTTATTACTTGCTTCCTTGTAAGCAGAAGCGAAGTATTGGAGTATCATAGCTTAAAGTGAAGTCAAAAGCTGGTTACTAGGTGACTGAAGCTCCTTTGTTTGTATGGACATGAGTTGACAAATTCCTGTATGAGAAAAGTACAAGTTTATCAAAGCTAAAACCAAGGTATATCTCAAAAACGGTAAACTTCTCGAAAAAATTCATATAACATAAATTATGTGTCTTAATGTGCTCTGCATTTTTGTATGGTAAGTTGTCCATTTCTTACGGTTTAGCAGTTATGCAAAATTCATCCAGGATAAAGTAGTCTTCAGAGGCTATTCCCAGAAAATTCAAGATTTACATGTTATTTGTCAGGTAAATATCTTTGATATACGATATTTTAATCAAAATCGTTAGAGCCATTTTTGAGAAAATCATAATTTTCGAAAAAAGTTCCATTAAAGGGTATTTGGTGGTGGGGGAATTTTCTTGAAAATCTTCGTGTCGCATCCTTGGAAGATACCAAACTTAAATACCAAGTTTGGTATTTTACGGTCTTTTCGTTTTTGAGCTATGCTGTCCACAGACACACACACTCACACACACACACGCACACACAGACTTTTTTTTCCAAAAATGCTTTTTTTTTTGATTCAGGGGGACCCAAAACATGTATTTCCGGCGAAATCTCGGTATCGGTATTACATTTTTTACTTTCTCTACGTGCCATGTACATAGTGTATAGAGAAGGTATTGTAATGCACCCAAAAATTCGATACCGAGATTACACCGGAAATACATGTTTTGAGACCTCCTGAATCCAAAAAGAGCATTTTTAGAAAAATGTCCGTGTGTGTCTGTCTGAGTATGTCTGTGTATATGTGGGCAGCATAGCTCAAAAACGAAAAGTCCGTTGAAAATCAAACTTGGTATTTAGGTTTGGCATCCTCAAGGATGCGACACGAAGATTTTCAAGAAAATCCCCCCACCCCCAAATACCCTTTAATGGATCTCAGATCAGTGGGATCTAGACAGATAGAATGAAACCTTAGACACTATATGTATGTGGTATGTATGGCATACTTAATGTCTCAATGTAGTCATCTTGCTCTTCTTCCGAAATTGCGCGAAACCTGCTAAATGAAGTCTAGGGAGCCGAGCGCCATTATAAGTAGGTATTATGAGTTGAGTAAAAATCAACTTATTGTAATCCGGTACATATAATATTACAATAACAAAATATTAAATAACTTACAACCTCTATCTGATTAATCAATTTAAATTCTTATTTACGATTATGCGTTTGAAGTTAAAAGTAGAATGTATTACTTTCTCTACATAGTACTTAGAACATCAAAAAATTTGATACCAAGATTTCACCGGAAAACTCGTTTTAGGATCCCTGTGTCCTAAAAAAGCATTTCGAGAAAAAGGTCCGTGTGTGTCTGTGAACACGATAACTAAAATACGAAAGGACAGTAAAATACCAAACTTGGTATTTAAGTTAAGTATCTTCGAAGGATGCGACACGAAGATTTTGAGGAAAATTCCCCACCCTAAACTACACCTTACCCTGAAAAATTTTGGAAAATGTTGATTTTCTCAAAAATGACTCTAACAATTTTGATTAAAATACGGTATATTAAAGATATTTACATGTAATTTAACATTCCCACATTTTCTAGGAATAGCCTCTGAAGACCTCATTACTCATGATGAATTTTGCTGAATTTTGGATAATTGGTACAACATAAGAGATAGACTAAACCTACAACGAAAAATGTTGATCTCGTTAAAACAGACAAATTATGTAATATACTTTTTTTTTCGTTGTGTTCACCATTTTTGAGATATTCCTTGTTCTTTTTTTCAGTTTTAATATAGGTATTTAAGCTTTTCACAAACGGGAATTTGTCAGTTCCTCGCAATGCAAAGAAACTGATTTCATGCACATGGCAACCAGTTTTTAAAAGGTTTTTTGTATGTAGCTTAACGTCCTTTAACCTGTTGGCCATGTAGGATGATGAAAGAAATGGGTGAAATATTGCTCAAATGATCTCGGGGTCCATGGAGCTTCAAGTTACTCGACATTCGTCATCACAGGATAAGGGAAAACGCCGAAAAAACCTTATCCGGGTAACTCTCCCTAAGTAAGATTCGAATTCACGACACGCTACCACCACATTACCAAGGCGGACTTTAAAAGGTTTGACTATCTTTAGTCTAATCTAGTGTACTACCTTATTTCCCTTCTACATACAAGAAAGCAAGTGATAAGACCATTTCTGCTTATGTTTTACTCGATTAGTATGAAATAGATAGCAGAATAAGCGTTTTAACAATAATTTGTTACAGAGATGTAGAGAAAATCTGTAAATGGAACACATCAGATTTTTTATTTTTGGTTTACACAAGACCAATGCTTTGTTCAAGCTATTTAAATATGTATGTATATATATATATTAATATTTAATTTATATAGCCCCCTTTAACATCTGGTCACATAGGGGCTCTGCATTAGAAACAACTCGTTGTGTGTAGGTTCCTTACGTTGAGTTTAAATTGTTTTATTCCTCAAACACACACACACACACACACACACACACACACAAACACACATTCACTGTTACATACTTCCAGACTCTGTGGGGGGGGGGATAGGGAATAACTCTGATTAAAGAAAAATTCCCCGAATCGAACCCAGGACCTCCAAGTGAGAAGTGGTTTGTTGACCACTCGACCATGGAGGGAGTCTCCTTTAATGTATTGCTAGCATTTCTTTTCATCCTTATTTTACATGTAAAGCCATTTTAGAATTTGATATAATATTTATTATGGTATCCCTTTTATTATATTTGCAGCAGTTCAATATTCACAATTAAACAGATCAACCTTCCATAGCCTTCCAATCTATGCAGGACTGGTAACTAACAGCGGGAAGGTATATTAAAACAGCCCGGCAATTTGGATGCTGACCAAATCAGCAAGCAATTTCACATCCAGAAGATGCATCAGCTGCTATCCTAAGGATAAGGACATTTCCTAGACGCTCCTGGGCTAATAGCCTCTTGTTTTCATGGAGAGGGGAGGGCAGCGACCTTGGGCTCCGGGCTGCAGGGGGTGGCGGAACCTTGAAACACTTCATTAGAGGGCGGAAGAGGCAATAATGACATGGGATGCGCAGGAAATGCCACTCTGCTGGAAATATCACAACCTGGATCTGATCACAACAATTGATACAGAGCTTGTTACAACGCTGCCAATTCAATTAGTGTAAATGTACAAGCAGACAAAGCAAAAGCATTAAACTTTTGGTTGCCATTTTAGCTTGCAGTTATTAATAAACCATACTCTTAATTTGAGGAAGTATATAACACAATAGGAACAAAACTTGTGACTTTTGCGTACTTCGAATCTGTTTGAGAACTAATCCGTCCATATTCTTATTGTTTGTTGTAGGTTGAGACCGAGCGTAATGGATTAGTTGGTAGAATCTGAGGTTCACATTGCGAAGGATCTGACTTCAATTCCCACTGGGTTTTTCATACCTTATTCTACCTCCGTGGCTATATATTATACATTATTATCATGAATTTTCGTGTCCCTTCTCTTCATGTTGTTTCTAATTTAGTTTCCTGTCATCGTGCAGTATCATAGGATCAAGGAAGGTGGATTGCGACTTATGTGGTGGATGATTCTGACTCTTCTGACCTAAACTGCATCGTGAGGACATCGAGGATGTTAAATCTGGAAACGTTAGGGACCCAGCTACGTCTAAGAATATCAGATCTGGTCTTCTTCCCAAAGGTTTAATACGCTGGCTAGTATTGGCAACATTGCTGACATTCCCTTTCTTTTCTAATCCTAATCCAAATGGTACATTTGGGAAGCAGGTTGTATTCTAACCCCCCCCCCCCCAAAACAATGCCAATCAAGATTTTAGTTGCGATACACTGAATTCCACTAAGCATGGTTCACATAAAAAACGTGTGTGTGAGATTTTTTGTTATGATTTATCTCCTCAAAATGATTCTAAGAATTTTTATTTAACGTCATACATTTTAGGAATGATGTGACGAATAAAATAAATGCTTTGTGTGAATCCTCTTTATTCTTGTTGCATTTCTTATAGTTCTGTATAAAAAACTATAAGGGAACATTTTAACCACAGGAAAGTTGCCGAACTTAAAATATGAAATTTATATATGTTTAAAAACGTTTTTGTATTTAAAGCTGTTAATGAGTTTTTTCTATTGTTATTTAGAATATTCCAATATTTTAATCAATCGTTTACAAAATAACGTGACACGTTTTTGTTTCTCTTAAGCCCATGTGAAGGGTATACAACATTAAGTTCACATGCATTTGCTGGGCTGCTTTTAAATATTTGCTTGTCGTATTAGTGGTGCGTAAATACAAGAAAAGGAACAAGTCATTTTGTTCAAATGATTCATAGAATTACATAAAAAATAACAAAAAATAATATTTTGTTGTACACCGCATACGAAAAAGTTGAAAATCCATGCGATTTAAAGTAAAATTATAAAGCGACCAAATGAAAGAACTCAAAGAAAAGCCAGATTAAGTGCATAAACTTTAATAATGGTTTATTGTTTCTGTATCCACACGAATATTTTAATCCATTAATTTGGCTTTCTGGAATCATTGTAAATATGTACAATTAAACAAAAAGTAAAGCATCAATAATGGGAATACACTTAGTGTAGGAAGTGTTTTCTTATTGTGACAGAAATTATTCGACAACATTGGTAATATTTGTCATTAAGAATCCTAAGCATTGCAAACTTTCTATGAATTCTACATCTAAATTAAATTTTATATCGATTTCCACTAAAATTTAAATGTGCTTAAGAATGTTCTTACCTATTTACATACAATCTCAATTAAATGCTGGTATATGTTGCCCAAAACTCTCTCATTTTTAGAAGTTCCATAAATCCTAAGGTTTTTGTACAAATTATCAACTGAATATGAAATTTTCTATAAGTTTGATTAAAAATCTTGTGAATAGCATTTTGACTCTGTAAATGAGTGGTTTCACACTTACAGCTGGACAAATCGATGGCGACAGGTGCGCTTGAATAGCAAACGCAGTTTAAAGAAAGGATTAAAATTGAATGGTTAGTTTGAAAGTACCAGCAACTCCTGTTGTTTCTTTGTTTGTTTGAAAGAAACGGAATAAGGGCAGAATAAGGACGCTTTTCTTAGAGAAACAGATGTGGAGGGGAAAGAAAGAAAATGAAGAAACAAAACACAAAAAATAAATTAGAAACGCACAAAAAGTGATATAAATTTTATTGCCTTATATTCTTTATTTTCCCCTTCATTTCCTGCCTTTCTAGCGTTGTTCCTGGTTAATAGAAAGCAGAAAAGAAGTTTCGTTCACCAAAACAGAGCTCAGCCAGGAAAGAGAACGTTTTTCTCCTGCCTCAAGAGATCCCCGCTATTCTTTTGTTCGTTGCATCATCTTGGCTCAAGCAATACGTTCATTCTAGAGGGTGTTACGATCAGCGTTGTTAAGCAGAACTCTAAGAATTGTGATAATGTCAGAAATATGCGCTAATAGATAATATATTTCAATATACCTATCTGAAATAGGCACTTCAGCATATATGATCTGAAATACTGCTGGCGCTTGGCCTAGTTTCATTTTAATTTCAGTTTTTGTCTCTACATTCTTTCAATCCTTTAAACTTATCATTCTCTAGCATTTACTTACAGACACTAAGAAAAGCATCATATTCCACGAAAAAAAAATCTGATGCGTACCATTCACATGACTTTCTCCATATCCCTGCAACAAATAATTATTAAAAAGCTTATACTTCTATTTACTTTATGCTAATCAGAAAAAATTAGCAGAAAAAGTCTTATTACTCGCATCCTTGTAAGTAGAAGCGAAATAGGGGACAACCGTAGGTTAAAGTGATAGTCAAAAGCTGGTTGCTATGTCAATGAAGTTCCTTTGTTTATATGGATCGGAGTTGACAAGTTCCAGTATGAGAAAAGTATACGTTTTTCATAGCAGAAACCAAAAATAAGGAATGTCACAAAATCGACGAACTCCACGAAAAAAATGTAATATAACATAAATTGTGTGTTTTAATGTGCTCTACATTTTTTGTGTAGTAAGTTTTTGTCCACCTCTTACGGTTTAGCAGTTATTCAAAATTTAGTAAAATTCATCCAGAATAAACTACTCTTCAGAGGCTATTCCCAGAAAATTCAAGATATACATTTCATTTGTGAGGTAAATATGTTTAATATCCGAAATTTTAATCAAAATCGTTAGAGCCATATTTGAGAAAATCAAAATTTTCGAAAAAAGTTCCATGTAAAGGGTAGTTGGGGGTGGGGGGATTTTTCTCAAAATCTTCCTGTCGCATCCCTGGAAGATATTAAACTTAAATACCAAGTTTGGTATTTTACCGACTTTTCGGTTTAGAGTTATCGTGTTCACAGACACACGTACACACGGACACACACACACACACAGATACACACACACACACACACGGACCTTTTTGTGAAAATGCTTTTTTTGGATATTGGGGACCCTAAAACATATTTTTCCGGTGAAATCTCGGTATCGAATTTTTGGTGGAGTGCAATACTTTCTCTATACACTATGTACATAGTGCGTATGGAGAAAGTAAAAATTATGTGTTCCATTCACATGACTATCTCTTCATCTCTGCAACAAATTATCGTAAAAAAGCTTATGCTTAATCGAGAAAAAATTAAGCAGAAATGGTCTCATTACTTGCTTCCTTGTAAGTAGAAGCGAAATAAGGGAATACCATAGGTTAAGGTGATAATCAAAAGCTGGTTGCTATGTGACTGAAGTTCCCTTGTTTGTATGGACAGGAGCTGACAAAAGACCTGTATGAGATAAATATAAGTTTTTTTAAAACTAAAACCAATAACAAGGAATATCTAAAAAACGATCAACTCCACGAAAAAAGTGTGTGTGTCACAAACTGTGTGTTTTATTGTGATCTACATTTTTTGTATAGTAAGTTTTATATATCTCTTACGGTTTAGCAGTTGTGCAAAATTCAATAAAAAGCAATCAGAATAAAGAGGTCTTTGGAGGCTATTCTCATAAAATTCAAGATATAAGACTTTTAATCAAAATCGTTAGAGCCATTTTTGTAAAAATAAACATTTTCGAAATTTGTTCCATGTAAAGAGTAGTTTGGGGTGGGGGATTTTCTTGAAAATCTGCGTGTCGTATCTTTGGAAGGTACAAAACTTAAAATGCCAACGGTCTTTTCGTTTTGCAGCTATGCTATCCACAGACACATACACGGATCTTTTTCCAAAAATGATTTTTTTCAATTCAGGGGGCCCAAAACATGTATTTCCGGTGAAATCTCGGTATCGAATTTTTGGGAGGAATGCAATACCTTCTTTATACATTATGTTCATAGTACGTGTGTGTATGTATATATATAATATTATAAGATATTCCGGTATTTACGAAGTTTTTTTTAAATATATTAAATCCACAGATTTATAAATACATTGTATAATTAATATATACTAATTCTGAGTAACTGAGTATTAAGTAATTGTCAAGACAATCTAAACAGCCAAATTTGATAATAAAAACTTATTTTAATGTCAATTTTCTGTAATTGGTTTATTTTTAGAACAAAATTTAAGTACATATAATTATTTATTGTATTTTTTTCCTTTTCTCTTTTTTTTAAAATACGTTTCGGAGTCTTGTTGGGACTCCGGCTCTGTATTCCCGGTTTTCTCTTTTTTCCTTTTTCCCCGTTTTCCCAGCATCTCCTTCGTTTTTTCAATTTGTTTTACTGTTTGCTTATAACACATACACAGACACACATTTACAAACACCATGTGATTGTAACGGGGCACGCAGATGAATGCTTAATGTACAATATAATATATATAAAATTTTATATTTGAATTCGATAATCTTAAGCGTATCAGATTAAAACAAAGCTTCAATACCGTGATGGGTGCATGAAACTTCTGATTTCTGAGCTTTACTTACATACCTAAAAGTGTCTGACTTAAATATGAAAGTTGCTACTTACAAGGTTTTTGAATTAAGTATGATGTCTTATGTTAATCCCTGTCCTTCGCTCTCGCACACACACACACACACACACACACACACACACACACATACAAGGAGTGGGAAAATTATTATTTTGCAGTAACAGTTTTCCGACAGTTCAAGGTGCCAAAACTGCTAGGCATAAAATATGTCCACAAGTATGCACAATCAGAACAGCAATGCTCTCTTGCTCTACTGTTTCTTTATCGACTTACTGAATCGATTTTTTTGCACCAAGCTGTAATTTTAACCGTATGTACTTACAATGTACATAGTAGCTAGAGAAGCCACTGTAATCCACCCAAAAAATCGATTTTGTGATTTTACTGTATATATATACAGCAATGAAAAAACTAAATAAATTAAATTAGTGTATAAATATATAATACCTAATAACAAAGGTAAAGAAGCACTTAGCATTTATGTTTAGATGGTTCAAGGATACGACACAAAGATTTTCATGAAAATCCCCCATCGCAAACAACCCTTTACATGGAACATTTTTGAACATTTTGTTTCACTCAAAAATGGCTTTAACAATTTTGATTAAAATAACGCATATTAAAGATATTTAACATAGTTCTTAATAATATCTGTATAATATAAAAAGATAGTTTAAAGTAAAATATTTGATTACCGGCTGCTAAAACAGCTCCTACGCCTGTATCTGCATTAATTTATTCCTCAACCTGGGTTACAGCAGGTAAAAAAGAGGAATCATTTGTTGGCAATAATGGTATAATTTGGGCTATATCAGCAATTGGATTCTTCAGTTCTTCTTATCATTAATAAGATAAAAGAAGGAGGTAAAAGTTAAAAACATATTATGCTATATCTATATCACAAATAAAATGTGTATTTTGATTTTTCTGGGATTAGCCTCTAAGATTCTGGATGAGTTTTGCAGAATTTTGCATAACAGTTAAATAGTAAGTTATAGACAATCTTAGCATATAAACATGTAGAGCTCGATAAAATACAATTGACCGTTTTCGATATATTCCTTGTTATTAGTTTCATTTTTAAGCCAGCTAACTTTTCTCAAACGAGGCCATGCGAAGCGAACCGAATCTCAATTGTTTCACATAGCGACCGGCTTTTAAAAGATGAGTATTGCTTTAGCCTAATGTATTCCCTTATTTTTCTTCTGCTTATAAGGAAACAAATAGTAAGGCAAATTCTGCTAATGTTTAATTCGATTAGTATGATGTAGATAAAAGAACAATATCTATAAAAATCTTTTGTAACAATTGTATATGAAACAGCAGAGAAAGTTATGTGAATGGAATACATCAGTTTTTTACTTTCTCTAGCTCGCATGTGGTCGTCTCCTTAGCGCGGTGGTAGCGTTGATGCTTGCCAAGCGGGACAACTAGGTTCGATTCCGGATGGGGATTTTTCCCCCGCTGGGAGACCTGGACCGGCGTGCACTCAGCCTCGTAAGGTCCCTAGGGGGTCAATTGAGGAACTACTTGATGGAGAAGTAGCGGCTCCAGGTCGTGAAGACCGCATTAACTGACCGGGGGGATCGAAAAGCTGACCCCCCAATCCATGACGTCTGTAATGGACCGAGATGGGGGGACGTAGCGGCCGGGCGGTAGGCCAAGGCTCTTATTGAGCTGTGCCATGGAGTCTAGCTCACATGTACAATGTACATAGTGAATAGAGAAGGTATTGTACTGCACTAAAATTTCGATGGTATTTAGGTTTGGTATCTTCCAAGGATGGGACACGAAGTTGTTCAAGAAAATTCCCCCACAACGAGTTACTCTTTACATGGAAAAATTTTCGAAAATTTTGATTTTCTAAAAGATGGCTCTAACGACATTGATTAAAATTCCGTATTTTACAGGTATTTACATCCCAAATAAAATGTATATTTTTACTTTTCTGGGAATAACCTCTGAAGACCGGTTTTTTCTGGATGAATTTTGCTTAACTGCTAAACCGTAAGAGATAGACAAAAGACACAAATTAGTACTTAACATTTTTTTTGTCGAGGTAACCGTTTCCAAGATATTCCCTGTTATTCCTTTAATTGTAAAGCACTTATACTTTTCTCTCCGTTTTTCTTTTGTTCTACTCCTGATCAAGCAAAGAAACGTATAACGATAGCTTTTAAAACATTTGAATATCACCTTAGCATAGCGTATTCCTTTAGTTGCCTTCTACTTGTAAGGAACTAAGTAATAAGATCATTCTGCTAAAGTTTATCTTGATTACCATGGTGTAGAAAGAAGAATAATCTTTTGTAAGAAGTTTGTAGAGCAGCTAGAACAAGTTATGTGAATGGAATCCATCAGATTTTTTCATCGGTTACGAATAAGCGGTAAGACGATACTGCCAGTCATCCGATGCTACCGATGCTTCCTCTCTATATACAGTATTTATGCCCAAATTTGCACCGAACATTTAACGATGACTGCATATGACGCGTCATGTCTAAATACTTATTATGATACTATTCACTTAACTCATATTAAAATAATTCACATTTTATCATTATCAGCAGTATCATATTAGTTTTTATGGCTCTAGTGCTTACATGTTCGAAAACGGCATCTCGGAAGGTTTCTTTCGAACGTGTACTACAAGAGCTCAATTATCTAATGGGGCGGAAAAATTTAGTGGACATTGCTCTCTATCGAAACTGAAAGCGGGGAAAGTTCCAAAATTTCGCATCATATACGTACTTGTAACTTTTGTACAGTTACGCAAGGTATACTTTACGACCAAATGTTGCTTTTAAAACTGACTATAATGTTTGCGCGTTACCGCACTTCAGTTTGCTTCTCTAGCACGAGCGCACACACCTTTTTCAGGGACCTCTCCAAGCTTGCATTTCGATATAAAACTTTTGGATAGAATGACATACCTGCCTATTCTATATATTTAGCTAAGCAATGGAGAGAATGAAAATGTTTATTTGTACTAAATCTGCTACTTTTACTGCTGCATTTCAGCCAAATATTCAGTACCAGAGATTGCATCGGAAATAAACATTCTGAATTCTATAAAAGAAATGTTTATAAAATTGTGTCTATAGTATTACTCACAAACTAAAATGCAATAAAATACCGAACTGGACATTTAACCAACTTGTTACATAACGTAAACATATTTCAAGAATTGGACACGAAGATTTTCAGAAAACTCCCCCACGCCAAAAATATCCTTTCTTAGACAAATGACGTATCTCTTACTGTCTCAAAAATGACGTTAAAGTCGTAAGGAATACACCATATATTTAAGAATATTTTCATGACAAATGAAATGAAGGTAGAATTTTTTGGGAATAAGCCTGTAAAATCTTCTACATCCTGAATGTCTGTTGTATATGGTAAACTCTAAGAGAAAGACAAATTTCTACCAGCACAAAATAAAATGTGCTTTTGTTTAATGCACGGTTATGTCAATTTTCATATTGCTTGTTATTGACTTGAATTATTAAATACCTATGATATTTTCTCAAAAGGGAAGTCGCTATTTGTTTGTAAGTTTGTTTCTTCTCGTAATGATGCAAAAACCATGTAAACCATCACATAGCGACATGCTCTTGAAACACCTGAGCATCGCTTAACTTACCGCATCCTACTACGACATGATTTTGTAACAATAATTTGTCATAATATGAGAAGGGAGAGCTAAGTGATTGAAACACACTCAGTGACCTTAAAAGCACAATTTCCTGTGAAATCTCAGAATAAATATTAGATTATGGTAAGTTTTTGTTCTGCCTTCAGTAAATAGCAGAGAAAGCAAAAGTAAAGAAAGCATAATGGGTTATTCTGTTAATAATCAATAACATTGTTTACTAAGAAAACTCTTTGTTGGTTCATGTTTCCAACTGCTGCTGGTAAGGCATTTTCAGCTGATATGCTGAAGACGGCGAGATTATTAAGTGGAAGGGATGAAGAAAGGCTTTAAATCGTTAGAGCCAAGTTTGGTTACTGTGGCAAGAAATGTCATTATGTGGCTAATGGACAGTAAATGTGTGCCATGGGAACTGCAGACACTGGCGGCAGCACTGTGCCTGCTGTAATTACGAGCTCGGCGGCTTGATACTTTTGTATGACGTATCCTGCCTCGATAACATCGCCCTCTCCCGAATTTTCTGTATTGTTTTTTCTGCTCCGCTGCTCCTCTTAATTCTCGCCATTTTGTGTCGTGTGAAAAACGGTCTTAACTGCAAACCGATCTCTCGAGGTAAGTTTTGTTTAACTTACGTGAGTGCACCATTTTGAACGAGCTCACGTGTTTCTGACGACGTTGTGTTTTGTTAATTGGATGCTAGGTAGGAGTTTCGCGCACTAATATACCACTCTGGGTAGTTAATAACAAAGTACCACCATGTAAGAAAGTAGAATACTCTCAGGTAACTTTAACAGTAACGAAACAATGAATGAAAATATAAAAATCAGAACTGTTACGCTACACAACTTTTCCTACAAGCTATTCTTAAAAAAAACGTCTATTCTATTATTTACTTCACGTCAAACAAAATAAACAGTTGTACAAATGCTTTTATCATATGTATATATTCTGTTGTAGATATAATGGAAATGAGGCAATATAGTATGTTTAAGCGACATCAGATATTTTAAATACTGATTACTATGTGATGACTTTGAAATTGTTCTCTTTGCTTGACCAGGTAAAGGGGGAACAAATGACTTCCTACTTGATAAAGTAATAGAAACAAGGCAACACAGCATTAAAATTAAAGACATTTAAATTATGGACAATAACAAAGAAAGAGTCGCAAAATACGGAGACTGTACAAATGAGCTTTTTAAGAAAGCTAAACAAACTGTACAGCACTGGATGAAATGCGAAAACAAGAAACAAGATCAGAATTAAAACTATTTACCATTAAAGTATGTACACAAGAAAGAAAACAACAATAGACTCGGCATACGAAGGAATGGAAACTGAACCGATAAAACAAAAAAAGTAAAATCCAGAAGAAAGAGGGTAATAATTAAATTATTTATTTCCTCGTTATTTATTTATTTATTTTTATTACTGAAATAGATAGGTAACATTAGCTTGTAGAACAGCTATCATTATAGGAAAGAAAGTAAAGTGAATGTAATATATCATATTAACCTAGCGAAGTGGCTCCGCAGTAATGTGTGCCATTCCGAAAGTCATGGGTTCTACTTTTGTGGCCGGACTTCCTGTCCCACAGACTAATGCTGACATCGCCGAATTTTCCTGTCCATTTCCTATTCCAATCATTTTGCTGATCATTGTTTCAGGGTTGAAGGACCAGCCGATGGTAGTCCCCCTCCCCCCCCCCCTAATATACTGTTCCGGAGTCTTGTCGGGACTCCGGCGCTGTATTCCTTTATCCACCGCTTTTTCCATTTTCCCATCTCATTTCTTTTCTATTTTATTTTACGTTTTTGCTTCTAATACACACACACAGACACACATATATATACACACACAAACACCCATGCCCAAGGCGGGACTCGAACCCTCAATTCCCTGCGCCACGAAGCACCAAAGCGAGACACTTTAGCGATCGCGGCTAACACTGGCGCGTTCGGCGGGTTGCGGCTGGGTAGTGGCTTACGCACTGCCCTTCGGGGCTTTTGGATCATCTCTGGGACTCGTGGGTGGGACTGGGCGACAGCGGAGACGTTCTATCTGCAACCCTTAAGGGACCAGGAGTTAACAAGTTCCCAATTGTTTTAAAATTGAAACTAATAACAAGGAATATCTCGGAAACGGTTAACTCCAGAAAAAATAGTATATGACATGAATTGTGTTATTTTACTTTCTCTACACGTACTATGTACATAGTGTATAGAGAAGGTATTGCACTCCACCAAGGGCCGCGCCGTGGCCGAGTGGTTAGACCACTCGACTCTCACCTAGACGGCCGGGGTTCGATCCCAAGCCACCGCATGTGAGATTTGTGGTAGACAAAACGGCGCTGGGGCAGGTTTTTCTCCGGGTACTCTGGCTTCCCCCGCCATTGCATTCCACCGGTGCTCCATCATCATTCATGTATCATCAGTGTCACCGCCTGCGGTGCCATTAGTAGTTAACGCGGGCGTTAAACCCCGACCTACTCCACCAAAAAATTCGATACCGAGATTTCACTTGAAATATATGTTTTAGGGTTCCCTGTATCCAAAAAAGGTATTTTCAGAAAAAGGTCCGTGTGTGTGTCCGTGTGTCTGTGAACTCGATAACTCATAAACGAAACGTCGGTAAAATACCAACCTAGGCGACACGAAATTTTTGATAAAAATTCCACCACCCCAAACTACCCTTTACATGGAATTTTTTTCGAAAATTTTGATTTTCTAAAAAATGATAAATATATGATACGATATTTTGATTAAAATATCGTATATTAAAGATATTTAGCTGACAAATAAAATGTTTATTTTGAATTTTCTGGGAATAGCCTCTGAAGAGTACTTTATTCTGGATGAAATTTACGGAGTTTTGAATAACTTCTAAAACGTAAGACTTAGATAAAAACTTATCACAAAAATGTAGAGCACGTTAAAACACACAATTTATGTTATACACATTTTTTCGTGGAGTCGATTGTTTTTTAGATATTCCTTGTTTTTTGGTTACTTTTCTCATACAGGAATTTGCAACTCCTGTCTATGCAAACAAAGGAACTTCAGTCACTAACAACCAGTTTTTTACTATCACTTTAACCTATGGTACTCTCTTATTTCGCTTCTACGTACAAGGAAGCAATTAATAAGAATATTTCTGCTAATTTTTTCTCGATTAGCATAAAGTAAATAGAGGCAATAAGCTTTTTAACAATAATTTGTTGCAGAGATGTAGAGAAAGTCATGTGAATGGAACACATCAGATTTTTTGTTTAGTACCTGTTTGTCTATCTCTTACAGTTTACCAGTTATGCGAAACTCATTCATAATTAAGAGGACTTCAGAGGCTATTCCCTGAAAATTCAAGACACACATTTTATTTGTTGCAAAAGTATCATTAATATATGGTATGTTAATCAAAGTCGTTAGAGCCATTTTTGAGAAAATCATCATTTTCTAATGTTTTTCCATGTAAAGGCTAGTGTCGCTGTCGCATCCTTGGAAGCTGTTGTATACGTAGACACATGGGCACATATACACATCCGCGCGCGGATCTTTTTCTAGAAATTTTTTTTATACAGGCGACTCTAAAACGTGAATTCCCTGTGAAATCTCGGTATCGAATTTCTGAGTGGAATGTCTCGACCTACGTACCAAGTAGAGAAAGTAAAAAAAGAAGAAGAAAACAGATTAGTCGGTCTATGGGATTTGAACCCAGACCTTCCGAATGCGGGACACGCGTTACTTAAACCATCCCGCTCGTACCTACAAAACGTTTTCTTTCCACATGTATTTTACATAAAAATTATTGAGTATGAACAATACAGCTGGCAATAAATTCGACTACTATACATAAGAAAGTAACATTCAAGTAACACGAATGCTTGCAACTATTTTTAACGTTTTGAACAATATTCGGTAAATGTGTCTTTTAAGGGCGGATACATATGCCATCGTCCTCAGTGTTCCGCATAAGCGGTGTTTTAACGCCATGCAAATTGAACACGAAGCTCAAACCTCCACCTCTTTTCCAAAACATTTTATAATTCGACACCTTTAGAGAACACGCCAGGCTTTTGTATTGATCTGTAATTGCCCCGGTGTAACTTTATATACATCACATGCAGGTTTCTGGGGTCACGCGACTTCTCAAATACGATAAAAGGAACTCTAGGGGGATATTTAGATCAGGAATCACATTAGATTTCCTTCACATGCGACTATAACTGTGTTATGCACAGAAAAAAAATCCTTTATCTTGATCCCAGAAAACAGCGGGTTCTCGTGTCGACGAATAATTTTATACTTGAAGTGGCACAGAAATGGAACAAACATTTATACCTCACTTCATTCATTCACTCACACATTATACATAGGTATATATTTACCTATGTGCTTACGAAATGTGTTTCTCATCATCTATAAGGTGCTCCTAGCGTTGGCATGTAGTTGCTTTAAACGCTAAAAATATTTGTAATAAAATATTTCTCTTCAATTGCTATGTATACACAGTGTATGGAGAAGGTATTGCATTCCACTCAAAAATCCAACAGCGTGATTTCACCGGAAATATCTGTTTTGAGACCCCGAGCAAAATATTTTTAGAAAAAGGTCGGTGTGTTTGTTAGTGTACAGCATAGCTCAAAAAACAAAAACACGGTTAAATACTAAACTTGGTACTTATGTTCATTATCCTCTAAGGATGCGATACAAAGATTGTCAAAAAAATCCACCCACCTCAAAATATCCTTTACATGAATAAATGTTTGAAAACGATTCTAAAGAATTTGATTAAAATACGATATATTAAATATATTTATAACAAATAAAATACATATCTTGGATTTCCTGGGAATAGCTTCTGAAGACATCTCTATTCTGGAGGAATGTTGTTGAATTTTTCATAACGTTAAACCGTAAGAGAGAGACAAAAACTTACTGCACAAAAATGTAGATCTCGTTAAAATACATAACCTATGTCACACGCTTATCTTGTAGAGTTGGTCATTTTCGAGATATTCTATATTAACTTTTTTTTCCATTTGTATATTTTCTTTAACTTCAATGGTCTTGTCGGGGGATTTGTATTGTGAAACAACTCCTATTACTGCAGGTTTAGAACATTTCGTTAATCACTTTATGTCATAAAATACACGCTCTTCACTCTCATATTCATACTTACAGACTTTGTGAGGAATAGGGAATAATTCTGGTTAAAGAAAAATTCCCCACCCCAGCTGGGGATTAAACCCGGGAGTCCCGGGTGAAAACTTTTTTCAAACAGGAAGCCTTCTGTCATTTCGTCTGTCTAGTTTTACTGCTGGCCATGCAAAGCGAGCTGAACTTGCATTATTTCACATAACGATCAGCTTTTAAAATATTTGATTATCGCTTTAACCAGTAGATTCCCTTATTTCCCTTCTACTCACAAAGAAGTAAGTAATAAGACCAATTCAGCTTATGTTTATCTGGATTAGAATGGGTACAAATTAGAATAATCTTTTGAATTAATAGGTTATAAACGGAATAGCTAGAGAAAACCATGTGAATGGAACACAGATTTTCTTTCATGCTGGTCATGCAAGGAGAATGGAATATAAGTTCCATCGCAGGGTGACCTGCTCTTAAAAGATCTGTTGATTTTATTACTTACAAAAAGTTAAGGCAACTGAAATGAGTAGATAAAGCTTTATTCACTAATATATAGGAGGAGCCTAGATTTTACACCCACCTCTCAGGAAATTGTAATAAAACCATTTCTATTAACGTTTATGTCGATTAGCATGAAGTAGATAGAAGAACAAGCTTTTGTAAGAATAACATTTAGAGAATATGCAGAGAAACTCATGTAAATGGAACAGATAAATTGTCTACACGCATTCTCAATGAATAATCAACCGGACCAATACTTAAATAGCATCTAAGCATTTTCCCTTAACGGGTCATTTATTTTAACGCTTCGTTTGCATCTACGATAAACCCAATAAACTGACCTATACTCATATAGTAAGCATGTTTACGAAGTGCTGAAGTAAACAAAGGATAATATCTCCATTAAGGAACGAAGCTTTTGACGTTCAGGCCGCCGGTAATAAACACTAAGTGCGCAGTATAGATTAATAATTAGTCGAGCTGGACACTGTGTATATCTACTTTCCCTTAGGGAGCTGTTAAAAGAGCCATTTAGACTCATGCAGGGACTTAGATACCCTTAGAGATAACATCGACCATATTTTATCAGTCTCTGTTGTTTTCTTTGTGGCCCAGTTTTGCAGACAGCTTGGAGCGAGGTATTTTCTTAACGCTATCACACTCTTGTCGGATCAGAAGTGTGTATTTTCCGAGACAATTAAAAGACTGAAAAACAATTATTCTGCCAAGAAAAAATTCGGTTTCTTTTATAAACAACTGATACTTTCTATAACATTAACAAATACTTTTAAATTTTCATTCTACATAATAAACGTAATAAAAATAATGAAACTGAAATATTTCATAGCAGGTACTTATGAATGCTACCAAATTATTTTACAGTCGGTTAATCTTTTACATTTTAAAAATGTTTTAAATCATTTTGTACAATTTTCATAAACAGTTTCAGGCTTTGGAATGATTGAAAATAAGCTATAATACGTATAAACCATAATTATGCATGAATTGATTATATGACATGAAATACTCGACTCTCACCTAGACGGCCCGGGTTCGATCCCAAGCGACAGCATGTGAGATTTGTGGTGGACAAAGCGGCGCAGGGCGGGTTTTCTCCGGGTTCTCCGGTTTCCCCTGCCATCGCATTCCACCGGTGCTCCATCTTCATTTCATGCATCACCAATGTCACCGCCTGCGGTGCCAAAAGTGGTAAAAGCGGGCGTAAAACACCACAAAAAATAATATGAAACACCTATACGATTTCCTCCATTCCTTACAAATACATATACCTACTTCTTTATAAAACGTGATTTTTCCCTTCATGTTTCCTTATTTAAAATATGTGCTTCCTTAGAAATTATTTCATAGCAAGCAATATGGATTTGGTTAAATGCAACGTTAAATGCAAATCGAATTGTGTTAATTACCAAACTCAAGAGAAAAGAAAGAAAATCGAAAAAGAACATCTTCAAAAGTTAGCATTAAGCAAAGCATCTTCCAGAAAATGACATGAAAACGAACCCATGAAAACTTTTTTGTTGCTTTTGATCTACTCTAAGCCCTCTTATGAGTTTAATGAACATATGATATATTTAAGATATTAGCATGACTAATAAAATGTGTATATTGAAATTTCTGCAAATAGCCCATGTCGTCATCTTCATTTGAATGTATTTTATATAATTTTGTACAGTTGGTAAACCATAAGGGAGGGACAAAATTTTACCTACTATATAAAATGTAATTTCCCTTAAAACACACAATTTATAGCAAACAATTTTTGCTTGGTATTAAACATTTACCTGAAATTCATTGTCATTAGTTCGATATTCCAATGTTTCACATTATGCTGCAAACCGCATGGCGATCCGCTTTTTACACATTTGACTATCGCTTCAACCTGTTACAGATAACGAAAGTGTAACTAAACTACTTCTGCTAACAGTATCTTAATTGCCGTAGCATAGCTAGAAAAGTGAGTTTTATAAAAATAGTTTGTGGAAGAGATAACATTAACGCCAGCGGGTAGAGAAACTCAATTAAGGTAACACAAGATTATTTCGCGTAAAAGAGGGGGAAAAGAAGTGGTGGTAGTCACCTAAAGACAATATTAAGATAAATAATATAAATTTAACAAGGTTTTGTTGTTTTAAAGGTTTGTGAAATGCATGATAGGTTAATTATATACGTCACAAAAGCTTTTGCTCTGCATTTCAGAAAGATGGTGTATATAAAAACCAAGTTTAGTATGCACTCGACTTAAGGTTGTTTGTTACATTGTTTAAATAATACACAATTACACGACTTGTTTTCCACAACTTCTTTCTATCCGGATTCAGGAGACATAAAATATGTATTTTCCATAGATAATAGTTTAATTTTTGGATGGAGTACAATATTTTCACTACCTTATGATAAGTGAGTAATAAAGAAATTAAAAAGCAATTCAATAAAAAAGTGCATTCAACTGAACACTCACCAGTTTATCGCTACAATAAAGCATCTCTGAACATCTTCGTATATGAATTAAAATATTTTTTAAAAACTACTGAATTAAAGTACACAGAAACGCTTTAAGGGTTTTACATTTACAAAAGAAAGAGGGGAAAAAACAGAAAATGCTACCATAATAAAAATTACAAGTGTTCAATATAGGATGTATTTGTGACAAGACAACGGCCTACATCAGCCTGTAATCCATTTCATCTCTGATATAAGCAATAATCCTTCAACTCAGGTCTGCAGGTAGCAGTGACACGTTTTCAAAGTACCCTTCACACTGTGACGGAATTGCTACGAGAGGCGTTCAACAAGTCCTTAGAAAATCCAAGAAATAGCATTCGTAGCATCACAAAAAGTTTGCATTCAGTAAGGGTCATCTCTTTCTAATGTCAGTTACTGTCACTTGGCTATCATAGGCGATTAAATCAACAAAGTTGTTTATTTAGAAATATGGGCGGGGGGGGGGGGAACTAGCAGGCAAGAGAACCGAATTTCAATTTTTTCATTTATCGACCGGCTTTTAAAATATTGACTATCGCTTCAGCCTAGCCTTATTTCCTTACTACTTACAAAAAACAAGTAATAAGCCCAGTTCTGTAATGTTTATCTTGATTAGCATGATGCAGATAAAAGAATTATTGTAAGAAAAATTTGTGGAACAGCAAGAGAAAGTCATGTGAACATCAGATTTATTTTAGGTGTACCTTCTCTAGCTACTAAGTACGTGCTAGACAAAATAAAATTCTGATGTGTACCATTCACTTGACTTTCTCTATATCCCTGCAACAAATTATTCTTAAAAAACTTACACTTCTACCAACTTCATGCTAATCAGTAAAACATTAGCAGAAATAGCCATATTACTTGCTTCCTTGTAAGTAGAGGTGAAATAAGGGAGTACTATAGGTTAAAGTGATAATCAAAAGCTGGTTGCTATGTCGCTGAAGTTCCTTTGTTTGTATGGACAGCAGTTGACAAATTCCTGTATGAGAAATGTATAAGTTTTTCATAGCAGAAACTTAAAATAAGGAATGTCACAAAAAGGACGAACTCCACGAAAAAAATGTTTATAACATAAATTGTGTATTTTAGCGTGCTCTACATTTTTTGTATAGTAAGTTTTTGTCCATCTCTTACGGTTTAGCAGTTATTCACAATTTAGTAAAATTCATCCAGAGTAAACTATTCTTCAGAGGATATTCCCAGAAAATTCAAGATATACATTTTATTTTTCAGATAAATATCTTTAACATACGAAATTTTAATCAAAATCGTTAAAGCTATTTTTGATAAAATCAAAGTTTTCGAAAAAAGTTCCATGTAAAGGGTAGTTGGGTTTGTATGGATTTTTCTCAAAATTTTCGTGTCGCATCCCTGGAAGATACTAAACTTAAATATCAAGTTTGGTATTTTACCTATTTTTAGTTTTTGAGTTATCGTGTTCACAGACACACGGACACACGGACACACACACACACACACGGACCTTTTTCCGAAAATGCTTTTTTTGGATAAAGGGGACCCTAAAACATATATTTCCGGTGAAATCTCGGTATCGAATTTTTTGGTGGAGTGCAATACATTCTCTATACACTATGTACATAGTGCCTATAGAGAAAGTAAAAATACACCAAAACTTTAGAATTATATTTTACAGAAATTAAATCAATATTTAGTTTATATTTAGATATTTTATAATTTGTTAATTACGCTAAATCTACTAAAAGATTTCGATTTAGTCTGTCTTATTTGAAAATATTTAAAAATATAAAGCTTAATACTCACACAATCCAGATCTGTATATTAAATGTATATATGACTCGGTAGAACTGCAAATAATTAGGGAATTATGTAATAAAGAAATAAATGAAATAATTAGGAGATATATACGCCACGTGTTTTGTGTATCAACAGCTGTAAGTGATCATTTACAAACAGAAATTATTCTTTTTCGTAATACACAAAACTGACATAACTCTGCTGGCCTCACTACGGGCCGATAATGACGTAGCCCGCAGGTTGGCCACTCTGAATGTGGGCGAGTTGTAATAATAATGGATTCGCGTGATCAGCCAGGAAAACAAGCCTTACTGCTGGCGAGCTTTTAATGGAAGCGATTTAGCTAAGTGTTATGGGGGGGGGGGTGCTGTTTCGAGTGTTTCACCTCGACATTCTCGGGTAATGTACAGTTGTGGTCAGGAGTTTATACTTCTAAATACACGTCACAAACTTTGTTGTACGACTAAATTACTATGGGGAGGTGATTTATTGCTAACACTCGTACAATGAAATGAGTTCAGTCTTTAATGTATTCTCCACTGCACTCTTAGCATTGGCCAGTGTCATTACCCTACCGCCTCCTTTAACTTCACATGTGATTTCAATAATGCCAACGTGGGACACCTTTACAGGAGTTAAGAGAAAGACACTGATTTAGCAACTAGGCTGTATAAATAAAAGTGAGTTCCCACTTAAGTTATAAAACGAAGTTAATAAATAATTTCAAACAAACATTTGTTAACAAATGTGATACAGGATATGGAAAAAAATACTGCAGTATTTTTTAAATAGTTCTGGCTAAAACAAAACGGTGAAATTATTTGCTTCATTGCGTCATTGAGATTAATTATATTAACAATTTTGTCAAAATATTGACCTTTCTGCAACCTTTAAGTCAGAAGCCATGATGAACTCCCCTGCTAAATTCCGCTACATAGATGCTAATAGTGATGATTTTAATGTATGATTCTTCTTTACTTCAGGCTTATTGCCATAGCTCTCCACTGTTTTAGGCAGCGAATAAATGGAACAATCGCAACGAAACCGGCTGCTGTGGAGGGACAGGGAGGAGAGAGTCATGAGATGTTATCAACGGTGCCCGAAACCGGGCCACGACGTAAGATGCGAGTCACACCTACACATCGCCATCTCTGATTATTCCTTATATTAATTATGCTTTTAATGTATTATTCATATTATTTTCTCCAACTAGTTACCTTCTTCGGTCAAGCAAGTATCTCTTAACAGGTCGTAAACGGTAAACAGAACTATTTTAGAGATAACACATTTGTAAATTTTAGTATGAGTACTTTATTAAAACTGTTATCCCAAATATTCACAATCTATATATACTTTAATTTTATGCAATCCTAGATGAAATTGTACTATACACGTTCATTTACAAATTAAATTTAGGTATCGTGTATTAGGTATTATCTTTCTTACGTAACTAATCAGTAAGACTGACGGACTGTAGAGAACAACTGACGAAAGACAAACTGAACTATGCAGTAAATAACGATGAACTATGTCAAAACTTGCATCTCTGTAGAATACATATCAAACGCCCTTGTTCTGCCTAAGCTTTAAAACTGTGCTCTAATTTACTTGTTTTCCCGCTCTCAGTAGCGTCTCTTTTCATGAGCCTATAGAAACTATCCTACTATTTAACTTAGGCTACTAACTCTCAGTAATTTTCCAGTAACTTTCACAATCTCTACACTTTCTCAAGCTTATTTCGTCTTTTTTAGCTCAAGGACATTCTTTCCCGGCCATTGTCCACAAAAAACCTAGCGAAATATTGCTCTTTTATAATCCATGTACAGCTAATTCGTCTCTCTTATAACACTAAGCTAATGCTAACTTTTTCTAATAATATAAACTCATTTCTTTTGTTAATATATATTAACATTATCTTGCTCATTAATTATTTACATCTTGTAATCATTAGCCTCTTGTACTGTCCGGGGAGTATTTAACACAGTTCATGCAGTTCTTCATCTCGACGATAGGAGCGCTAGGAGCCCCCCTCTAGGTCTAACCGAAACCGCCGGGTTCCTATAGACGCCGAGAACTGTAATTCTAAAGCACATTCACCATAGTAACCGCAGTCCTCGCCGACATTTACAACCCTGAAGATCGTTTGGAAGAAATGGAGATGCAATAAAGTTCAGGAAGTTCCGAGAAATGAAGAAACCTTTTCAACATTCATCTTATGACTCGGGAAAACCCCGGAAAAACCCCATAGGTCATAGATCGATGTGGGGTTCGAACTTACGACCTCCCGAATGCCAGATCCAGACGATTACCTGAGCTACCTGGCTCGTTTATCCTACGTGTAGGAAGTATCAAAGTAATACTGTCGAAACGTTTCGGAAAACAATAACTGTTAGTCACTTTAACAGTTGCTTTACAGACCATATTCTACTGTTCTTTGTAAAGTAAATTACCGGTGCACTCGATTGCCTCGCTAACAATTGGAAACTCGTTGCAATCTAAAGTCAGCACTGGAAGCTAATAAATTAAAAACCGTCATACACGCTGCAATGAGTATTGTACTCTGGACATAATCTACACTTCGCATGATACGTGCTTTGTCCTCAAGGTCCGGGGGCAGTTTCTAGCATTTCTACTGTTCGACTAAAACCTCGTGATTAATGCTTTGTTACCATTTTGATAAGCGAGCGACGCTTGCGTGCGGGTGTAAAAGTGCCCTCCCTCCACCACTTTGCCTTTAGTGACGGTAAATTAACGGTTAAGGGCATTTTGTTTCTCTTTAGCCGGACATTAGTATGATAGGTGTCACGCCACCATGTAGCTACGTTAAGATAACGTACAGGCGCGTTCGTTGAAACAGTTATTTGCTTACCGCACACCTTTCTACGCACTGAGAATGCCTTATTTATTTTTATTTTCTCTAGCCCATATGTAAAGAAATAAATAAAATAATATACAATAAAAATCTGTATAACAACCCTGGCACCTAATCACCAGAGCTAGGAAATTCCTACCAATTTCCTTATGCAGAGTAAGAGCGCCCAGGGTTGGCAATACCATGCGGCGTTACTTGCCGAGCAAAGGTCAACGTAGAGTATAACCCATTACAGCAAAATTATTTTGTTTTACAAGCATAAGTTTTCTAGCAGTGCACTTATGCATGTGCTTATTCAGAAACCGATGGCAGTTCTGAAAACAAACTGTCAAACGTCTAGTAACAGAACAGCTTCTCAGAAACATATTATTGATTGCAAATGTGTTTAGAAAGTTACCCACAACTACCCACAACTATCACACTGTTATAGTCCAGAGCTGAACTGAATCTGTGTGGCATGTAGAAGAACTGTCAGGACGGATCTACTAATTCACGAGCATCCTACCTGAAATAAAGATAAAAATGAAAAGTGTAAATGAAAAGAAAGCAGGTTCAGTGGGATGTATCCCATATAAGCTGCACTTTTAGATCCCAACAAATGCTATTTGCTTGGTGATACTGATACATCATGCGAAGTGGAGCGAACTTTTTCGCATTACAAATCTTGTTTCTTGGAACGTAGAATGAAGTTTTCATTTGAGAGGTTTTAGAAGAATATATAGTTTACAGTAATACAGCTACAGATGAGTAAAGACATAGTTTAATTCCTGCATTCGTTTTTACTGGAAGATATTTAAGGAATTAATTTTATTATCTGGATATTATTTTACATTCGATCAGTAAATATTACAATTCGTGTTATGATTACTTGGATGTTTTCATAATGTACATATGTAAATAAGGAAAGCAGTCAGAGTCAGCCTTGTATATGTAACAATTTGTATGTTGTACATAACGATCAAAATAGATGTGCTTTTACGGATGTCTCATATGTTATTTTTGTTCTCCGGAAACAGTACTGGTTACTTGACAACAGGTTCCCCTCTGCGGTCTTATCAATGAATTGTTCTGATGCGGCGAGATGGCCTGTCGCAACCTGTATACGGAACGGCGAACGGTGCAAACTTGCTAGCCTTGCTAATTACTTAAACCAGGGCTAATATGCCAGATTTTCAATGTTTTATTAAACTTTACACTTATGCAAGCATAATAATTTACAGTTACCTATATGTACAATATACATAGTGGATAGGGAAGGTAGATGTTGTATTCCAACCCAAAAATTCGATTTCGAGATTTCACCGGAAATATATATTTTTGGGGTCACCTGCGTGTGTGTATGTGTGTGATGTGTGTGTCTGCGGACTGCATAGCTAAAACACCGTTAAAAACCAAACTTGGTATACAAGTGTAGTATCTTCCAAGGATGCGACTCGATTTTCAAAACACTTCCGCCACCACAAACCACCCTTTATATGGAACAATTTTTGAAAATTTTGTTTTTCTCAAAAATTGCTCTAACGATTTTGATTAAAATACCGTATATTAAATACATTTACATCATAAATAAAATGTATAATTCGGATGAATTTTGCAGAAATTTGTATAATGGTTAAAGCGTAAGATACAGACATAAACTTAATACATAAACATGTAGATCTCGTTAAAACTCATCATTTATGTCACATAGGTTTACTTATAGAGTTGACAGTTTTCTAGATATTCCTTGTTATTGCTTTCAATTTTAAACAACTTAAACATTTCTCAATCTGGAAGATATCTTCCATTTTATCTCTCTTCCACATAGTGCCATCATTTAATAGATTTGCCTAACCCTTCTTCCTTACAACGAAGCAAGTAACAAGACCAATTCTGCTAATGTTTGTCTTGTTTAACATGATGTAGATAAAAGAATGATGTTTCGTAAGAATAGTTTATATGTGGAAAGGCCACAAAAAGTTATGTGAATGGAATACATCAGCTGTTTTTTAGTCTTCCAAGACAGTTCAAAAGGCAAAGGTAGGAAACAGATGCTTTGCCCAGGTCGCTTACGTGAGTTGGGTCTTTGTGGTAGCTGGCGGCGCAGCGAAGTGACATCGTGATCTCTCCCTTCTAGTCCTTCAAAGGACCCTGGCCAAAGAATAGTTTTATGCTGGAAGAAGTTACTTTGCAAACTTCTCTACGCCGGTGTTTTCAATGGACTCCAAATTAAGCTTTGATAAATCGGTTGCTCATAAGTTTTACAATTCACCACAATATTTATTAGTAAATTTGGTCTGAAATTCTTCGATTATTTTGGTAAAATAATAAATTAAAAACTAATATTATGTATACTCGTCGCAGTATGGTTATTGTATTTTGTATCTGAATATCCAAAATATTATTTAAAATATAGATTAAGAAATTTTCAAAAAGCAATGTTAATTGCCTGCTAGTAAACTAAGAGGACAGATTAAGAACTGGTATCAAGAATGCTGAAGAAAAGCATTAGGGTGAGGGGAAGACAACGACTATTGAGGAGTGATTATGAGAGATTATGCATGGAAGATGGACAACGACTGATGATGACTGGAATGGCAGGATGCGAGAGATGCCGTATGCTTACACAACCATGCCATTACAATAACGAATTATCTTTATTCAGGCTAGAGAACTACAAATGCATTGCTGTGGTATAATTACTTCTCTATATGTACTATGTACATAGTGTACAAAGAAGGTATTGTATTACATCCAAAAATTCGATACCCAGATTTTACCGGAAATATATGTTTTGAGACACCCTGAATCCAAAAAAAGCATTTTTAGAAAAATGTCCGTGTGTGTATTTAAGTTTGGTATCTTCCAAGGATGCGACACGTAGATTTTCAAGAAAATCCCCCACCCCCAACTACCCTTTACATAGAACTTTTTTCGAAAATTTTGATTTTCTAAAAAATGGCTCTAACGATTTTGATTAAAATATCGGATATTAAATATATTCACCTGACAAATAAAATGTATATCTTGAATTTCTGGGAATAGCCTCTGAAGACTTCTTCATTCTGAATGAATTTTACGGAATTTTGCATCACTGCTAAACCGTAAGAATAAACAAAAACTTACCACAGAAAAAATGTAGAGCACGTTTAAACACACAATTTATTTTTGTATAATTTTTTTGTGGAGTTGATCGTTTTTAAGATATTCATTGTTTTCAGTTTCAGCTATGAAAAACATATTTTTCATACAGGAATCTGTCAACTCCTGTTATTAGAAACAAAGGAACTTCAGTCACATAGCAACCAGCTTTTGACTATCACTTTAACCTATGATGCTCCCTTATTTCCCTGCTACTTACAAGAAAGCAAGTAATACGACTATTTCTTTTAATTTTTCTCAATTAGCATGAAATAAATATAAGCATAAGCTTTTTAACTATAATTTGGTGCAGAGATGAAGAGAAAGTCATGTGAATGGAACACATCAGATTTTTTATCCCACATTGCTTCGATAGTTGTTCATAGTTGTTGACTGCTTCGGCTTTCGCTAATCCAACTGTACTCTCCGAAGTCGCTGTTGAAACTATCCTGCTCCTTCAAGAGCAAGAACAGGTTAAGAACGATGGTTGTTGAAATCTCTGGGTAGCCATTGCCAGTCAATAATTACACGCCTTGGGCTCTACAGTCGTTTAAAATCGCAGAATATGCTTATTTCAAACCTACTATTTCATTAAAACTACATTTCCAACCTTCAAAATGTTCCGCGTGTTAGATTCAGAATTTTCCAGAATTTTCCAGAATGTCAGAAATATGTACTGAACATCCTAAAGGATGCATGCTAATACTAATGTTAATTTTAAAAAAGTCTATGAAAATATGAGTGATTTTAAGGGTTAAACGTTATTATAGCTTTATAAAAACTTTAAAATTAGCTCATCATATTTATGTAAATTATATTTGCATAAAATTTCAACTTTTGGTATAAAAAAAACAATTTCTCAAGTCATAAGACGCGTGAGACATTTTGATTATGCGACATATTTACAAAATAAAGTTGTAGAATAATTTATATATCTCAATGTATTAACCCAATATGAATGAAATTTGGTATACATATTAATTAAATATCAATGCAATCACAGTGTAGTTTTCAAGAAAACCAAAAAACTGTGTAAGTTTGAAAATTCATTCGTAATGTCCCGTAAAGCAACCCGTGCATCATCTGGCAGTCAACTAGTGCACGTATAAAGCTATAAGCGCCTCCAGTTCACCTGCTGCCGGGGAAATACAATCCCTCGGGAAAACGTTAGTGAGTGCCACGAGCATTAGGAGAGAAGATCCTTGTTGACCCAAGTTTTGGTTTCTCTGTGAAATACAATCCCTCATAGAGACGTGACCCAGAGAGGTGTCATAGCGATACGGTTGCATCAGATGGTTCATTACATTTAACTAACTGTGATGAACAAAAAGTGCGTTTGAGGGGGGGGGGGGGCTTACGTTACAGTTATTTCAGTCTTTTTGCTGGCCAGGAGTAGACAAGTTTCCGTATGAAAAAAGTTTTAATTATTTTAAAGCTGAAATCAATAACAAAATATCTCGAAAACGGCCAACTCCTCGAAAAAATGTATATGATATAAATTGTGTGTTTTATCGTGGTCTACATTTTTTGTATAATAAGCTTTTGTCTATCTCTTATGGTTCACCAGTTATGCAAAATTCAATAAAAATCATCCAGAATAAACGGGTCTTTACAGGCTATTTCCCGAAAATTCAAGCTATACAATTTATTTGTCACGTAAATATCTTAAATATAAGAGGTTTTAATCAAAATCGTTTAGAGCCATTTCTGAGAAAATCAACATTTTCGAGTTTTTTTCCATGTAAAGGGTAGTTGGGAGTGGGGGCATTTGTTTGAAAATCTTCGTGTCTCACCCTTGGAAGATATCAAACTTAAATATCAAGTTTAGTGTTTAACGTTCTTTTCGCTTTTGACGCACACACACACACACACGCACACGCACACACACACGCGGACTTTTTCTGAAAATGCTTGTTTTGGATTCAGTATCTAATTTTTGGGTGCATTAAAATACCTTCTCTTTACACTATGTACATTGCAGTACGTGTAGAGAAAGTAAATAGGTCCATGCGTGTCTGTGAGCAGCATTCCTAAAAACGAAGTCGGTTAAACATCAAACATTAGTGTTGCATCTTCCACAAGGACTACGCTTTTTATGGAAGAATTTCCGAAAATTTTATTTTTTTCAAAAATGGCCCTGGGGCTGCGCCGTGGCTGAGTAGTTAGACCACTCGCCTCTAACCAAGAAGCCTGGGTTCGATCCCAGGCGACCGCATGAGGGATTTATGGTGGACAACGCAGCACAGGGGTGGGTTTTCTCCGGATTAGCCGGTTCCCCCCTACCATCGCATTCCACCGGTGCCCCATCTTCATTCCATGTATCGTCAGTGTCATTGCCTGCGGTACCTTAAGTAGTAAAGGCGGGCTTTGAACACTATCAAAAATGGCTCTTGAAATTTTGATAAAATACCATATGTTTAAGATATTTTCATGTTAATGAAATGTATATCTTGAAATTTATGGTAATATTTGTGGTAATCGTGTAAATCAGCGGATTAAAAGTTTAGGAGAGCTAGAATTGTTAATCTACGATCGATCTTAACTGTTTCCAAAGCAACAGCTTTATGTACACGAATAATGATAATTAAATCTTTTTATAATCTCTCATATCGAAAAAAATTCTTACGTTTTATTAACTTTCTTTCCAACTTTTTAAAAAGCTTATTCTCTTTACAAAAACAGTTTGATTATACATTTCATTGTAGGTAGAGAAGCAACATAGGAAGATGTAGTGAAAGTCAAGTATTTAAACGAGGGACTCTCTGTGATGGCTTTGAAGTTCCATTCTTTACATACAACGAAAAACGAAGAAATGGCAACTTGGTACTTATCAAAGTATAAACTACTTCAAACTTCAAAGTAATAACAGTGAATATCTCGGAAATAGTTAAGGCCACAAAAGTTATTTGCAATGGTTATCGTGCTTTAATGAGATTTGTATTTTTATATAGTGTGTTTTCATCTATTGCTTACAGTAAAACCAGTGATAAAATTATACACAATTCATTCAGAGTGAAAATAAATTCATATCATGTTCACCTAAAATTTAAGATACACGGGTTTTTTGACAAATGAATAACTTAATACTTGCAATGAAAGCCGTAGAGAAAATCGAAACTAATGAATGTAAAGGATAATTTGACGTGGAGACATTTTCCATGTCGTAATCTTGGAAGATGGTGGACTTAAATATTAAGTTCAGTATGGAAGATTGTCTTTTTTGTAGCAATGATATCCTATGTCACAACATTGTTCTTCCTTTAATTGCAATGCAGCATAATGCCCTGACCTGTTCAAAATAATACAAACGAGGAGCTATGTTTATAAAAATGGAAAAGGTATTTCGATAACGTTGGAGTAATTCCAAACCATGATGTGTTGGAAGCCAACATTCTTTCAAAGATGACTTGTCATTATCTCATAAATAAGAAAGGGTGAAATTATTGAGAAACTGAAAATATAACACCCTCTAAAAGTAGCCATTTCTCAAAACAGGAACTAAATGCGCCTGTTATTGTTTGGTAGCACATTCACTATTGATACACTACATCGATCAGTCCCAAGCTTTACCACTTTTTTATTTCCTGCTTGCTTCCGACTCTTCTTCCCTTTTAGTTCCCAAATTCACCGCTGTCCCAAGGGAACTCGCGTCCCATTTGAGTCGCAACTCAAGCGGGGAAAAGAAGACGGGAATGGGAGTTAAAATAAGAAAAGCTTTTTGGTAACCGCCCAAGAAGAGTCCGGAGGCATCCCGCTAGGGAGGAGAAGAGGGGGGAGGGGGTTCGCCACTTTCAGGGAGCACTTTCCGTTCGCAAGGAGATTTGATTTGGTTGATGCGTCTCTAAAAACATCCCATTCCTTGTGGAAGCACACGGATATGGCTTGTCTTGTAGGCTGTTCATTGAATCCAAATGGTCACTTTGCAGTTGTTAGCATTTACAATCAACCAAGTCTATTTCCACGTGTCAACTAATTATGTTGATGTCAACAGAAAATTCAAGGTATACATTCTGCTTCTCATATCAATATATCAAATCTTTGAAATTTTAATAAAAATAGAACTGGGTTTTAGAAAACAGAAAAAAAGAGCATAGAACATTTCTCCATCTAAAGAGTAGGGGAGATTTTCCTGAAACCTTTCTGTTATGCTCTTTGAATGACAATTTTGGTATTTAACTGACTTTTCAATATTGAGTTATGCTGTTCACAGATAACTGACAGATGGTTACATAAACACAAAATGTGCCTTCTAAAAATCCTAAATGTTGCACTCACATGTCATTCTTACACAAATTATTTTTACGAACGCTTATTCTTCTATGGTCGTCTCCTTAGCGCGGTGGTAGCGTTACTGCTTGCCAAGAGGTAGACCTGAGTTCGATTCCCAGTTCCGGCGAGAGGAGGTCCCTGGGGGGCCAATTGAGGAGCCACTTGATGGAGAAGTAGCAGCTCCAGATCGAGACAGCACTAACTGGCCGGGGGGGGGGTGTTCAAAGTGCTGGACCGAGATGGGGGACGCAGCGGCAGGGCGGTAGGCCAAGGATCTTAGTGAGCTGTGCCATGCAGTTGTTATTATTATTCTATCTATTTCAAGTTAATCCAAATAAATATTTAGATAAATTTTCTTACTACATATTTTTAGTAGGTAGAAAGAAATTAGGGAAACACGGCTTTAAGCAGTCCTTTAAAAACGGAACGTGGTGATGACTTTGAAAATCCCTTCTCTGCAAATGATCGCTGAAAAAGCGAATAGTGATTTTGTAGTTGAAAAAGTGTAATATTTATAAAACCAAACCAACGAAAAGGAATATCTCGAAAAGCCTAACTTAAAAAAAAATGCTTTTTTAACGAGATCTGCATTTTTGTTTGGTGAAATTTGGTTGCGATTTACCATTATTCGGAAGGAAGCGGAATTAAAGAGGCTATTCATAGAAAATTCGAAATATACATTTCATTTGTCATGAAAATATCTTAAACATATGGTATTTTAATCAAAATCATTACCACGATTTTTGAGAAACTCAACACTTTCGGAAAATATTCCATGTATAACGTAATTTGGGTGAGGTATTTTCCTGAATATCTTCGTGTCGACTCCTTGGAGGATACTGAATTTAAATACCAAATAAATGTAAATGACGGGTTATTTATGGATGCTCTTTAACTGCTGTGGTTCTCAGCGTCCCATTCTATATTGAACGTGAAAGACCGCTTAATTTTGCTCAGAGGCCTCTCTATCAGGCTTGAGGTTCTTTTACATGCCGTAACTCTACGACACGGGATCAACGGCTTTACTTCCCTTCCGAAGGAAGCCATGCTAAGGATTTTTACGCCCGAAAAAATCCATCGTCCTCCACCGGGTTTGAACTCGCGACCTTGGGTATGTGAAGTTAGCATGGTAATCATTACACCACGGAAGGCGACATTTAAATACCACAATTGACATTTAACCGTCATTTCGTTTTTGAGTAAATATGTTCAAAGACACACACAGGAGACTTTTCCTAAAATTTCATTTTGGTTTCAGGGGGTCTCAAAATATTTTACGGTGAAATCTACGAAGGTCATTTGAGAAGTCATGGCAACTATTTTATATATTCCGAAAAACCGAATATATTGCAATGTATACATTTGAAAACATGTTGTGCACAGTATGGTATACCGCCACCAGATGACGTCCGAGTGCATCGGTATGTGCTAGTAGACACATGCAAACGTTAGTATCCAAGAGGCTATGTTCTAAGAGGATTGTCACTAAATTTGAACTGCGAGCATACATAAAAATAAATTGGTAATATAAATATGTAATACGAATAAAACAATAACCACTATTTACGCATATTTCAATGTCCCTTACCCATAACACCTTGTACCTGGATCCCAATTTAGAATCAGCATTACGAAGAAAATTTCAGTGACTTTCAATCGTATATACTAAGTTTTGTTTCCTGCAGCTCTGTTCACTAATAATAATAATAATAATAATAATAATAATAATAATAATAGTTGCCATGACTTTTGAAGTTACCCTCATAAATATAAACATTTTTAATGGAATATAACACTTCCGTTTTTTATTATATTTACGTGCGAAAGAAAGTAAAAATATGCTTTTAGATTTAATGATATGATGAAACTTTGATATCGAATCTATGGTTGAAATAAACACTGTTATATGTAGCTAATAGAAACAAGAAATATTTGGTTTCATTGAATCATAGAACCCCTTAGATGTAACATCAAGGGACTATTATTCTCACGTTGTACCGGACGTAGGTACGCCTGTCATTACGCTACCAGAGCAATGTCCTCACGTGGAGAAATCGCGACTAAGTGGTGCGCACACGTCACGTATTTGTTTGATCTAGAATTAAACGCAGTTTGCGGTCCGACATAGAACGACAATTAGCAATTCCAGGACATGTGCGATTACCCGGCACCATTTGCTTATGCTTAACACAAGTACGTGCTCGCCGTCGGCTCATACGTGATCGGGGTCGCCGCTCGAGATAACACACGCCGCTTACCAATGTGTGTCTTTGCTGAGTGTTTTAGAAAGCAACATACCTTCGCCAAACAGTACATTGTTTTTCAATAACCTCTTGAATACGTGTATATGCTTGTTACAACTGGTACCAGGTTTATTATAGCCGCTGCATTCACATTCCTTCACTTTCTTTTAATTTAATATGTATCAATGGGTAAATATACACCATTTTGATCTGTTCCATTCACATGACTTTCTCTACCTATTCTATAACAAACTACTCTTACAAAAGCATATAACCAAGCCAGGTGGTTCAGGCGTTAGTCCAAGATTGGCATTCGAGAGGTCGTGGGATTGATTCCTATGGCCAACCTTCCTAACCCATGTGTTTTTTCGGAGTTTTCCTGGGTCACTAGGCAAAATTCTGCGGAAGTTTCTTCATTCATCCGAACTTTCTGTTCCTTCATTTCATCTACATTTCATCCAACCAGTCTCTTTCAGAGTTGTAAATGACAGCGTGTACTGCGGTGGTGGCACTCTTCCGTGGTGGTGACTGCACGGGCTCCTAGCGCTTCGCGCGTAGAAAGAATTACTGTTTTTTTGTAGTGTTTAACGCCCGCTTATACTACTTGTGGCAATGACTCTGGTGATACGTGTAATGAAGATGAAGCACCGGTGGAATGCAATGGCGGGGGAAACCGGAGAACATGGAAATAACCCGCCCCTTCGTCGCTTTATCATCACAAATCACATATGCGGTCGCTTGGGATTGAACAAGGGCCATCTATGTGAGAGGCGAGAGGTCTAACCACTCGGCCACGGCGCGGCCCTGAATTACTGGTTGGAATGTTTTAGGGACTCTCCACGGTGGCTCTTCCCCCCACCGTCCGGTTTCGGCCGCTGTTTTTAATTACTCTCATCTCATCCAATCCTTCAATGCTTGCAGTGCGGAATCCCCTCCGACATCACACACACGCACTTACACACACACACACACACACACACACACACACACACACATACGCACTTACACACACACATACACACAAAAGTATATGATTCTATCTACTTCATATTAACAAAGTTAAACATTATCACAAATGGTCTTATAACTTAGTTCCTTATAAGTACTTGGGGAGTAGAAGAATACACTAGACTAAAGCGATAGCCAAAATTTTAAAAGCTGCCGATATGCCATTGATATTAAATCATTCAACAAAACTAACAGATATGTTCAATTCCCGTTTGAAAAAAAGCATTTTAAAATTGAAACCAATAACAAAGAATATCGCGGAAATGGACGACTCGACAAAAATGTATAACGAAATTTACACGTGTTTTAACGATATCTGCATTTTTTATGTAGGTAGTAAATTTTTGTCTGTTTATTACGGTTTACTAGTTATGCAATAGTCATTTAGAATGAAGATGGCTTCAGAGTTTATTCTAAAAAATTTCAGTATAAAGATTTTATTTGCCACATAAATATATTTAATATATGACATTTTAAAATCATTAGAACCTTTTTTAAAACTTCGAAAATGTTGATCAATATTCCACGTAAAGCATAGTTTGGGGTGAAGAGATTTTTCTGAAATATTCGATTCGTATCCTTGGAAGATGCTAAACTTAAAAGCCAAGTTTGGTATTTAACCGACTTTTTGTTTTAGAGCTATACCGTACACGCATACGCACACGCGCGTGCATTGACCTTTTTTTTTTAAATGCTTCTTTGTTTGTTATGTTATATTTTCGGTGAAATCTTGTATCGAATTTCGGGTGGAATATAATACCTTCTGTAACATACTATTTACATTGTGAATACGTGCTAGAGAAAGCAATAAGCTGTCTTAAGAATAGTGTTATAGCATCTAGAATAAACTGTATTGGATAGAGGAAGCCATTTGAATACAACGTATCTGATTTTTGTCCTCTTTTCATTCTCCCTTTATTATCATTATGAACCATTCATCTTACCGTGGAAAACGGCTGCATGGATGGGTAAAACATATCAAGAAGAGGCAGAGAAAAACTCTTGTGTGTATGTGCGTGCAATTCACAAGGGAGTAAGGAAAAAGAAACTAAAAAAGAGAGAGGGAAGCCAGGAGAAGGGAAAAGTCTGGAGAGTGGTGGAAAACGAAATTTAAAAGCTTTCTACTTCCTTTTCCCATGACGACAGGTCAGGTCGGGTTCAAGTCATCGCACACACAAAGTTGTTTTGTGGGGGAGGAAGGACTTCAACCCCTTTTATACGACTTTGCTTCAGATTAAGGTATTTTTCGGGGCCTTTTCAGGCATTCCTCTAGGAAAGGAAGGGAAGCCTTTACGTGTGTACTCACACAATTTATCAGACTTTCCTTTCATGTCACTATAGACTGCAACTCCGTTACCGAATTAAATCTACTTAACGACTGCACAAGGGTTCGATTTTCCTGCGTTTATTTACTTATTCAACGTTCAACAATAAAATCTATTTTACTTCTGCATGTGTGCCCTCTCAAATATTCATCATAATGGTAGAATATTCATCAATTTATTCTAATCTCACGTATTACATTCAAATAACTTTTTCTATCCATTTAATTTACTTTTACACACTTTCTGAAAAATATTCTTCTGAAGTATTCTTGTATCTACTTCATATTAATTGAAGAAAACAACTGTATAAATAATTTCTTTATAAATTTCGTGTTAGTTACAAAGGAAATAGCGATAGTTAAATGTCGCTATGTGCTCAAGATAAAATTCTATATTGGTTTCATGACATAACGAGAAGCAACCGAATAACGACACTAATTTAAAGATGACAAAAGTATCGATACTTTTAAAAACCAATAACAACGGTTATCTTGAAAATGGATGGTGCCCCCCCTCTCCGGCAGAAGAAAAGGTATTTGAAATGAATTGTATGCTATAAAGAAATTGCATGTTTTGTTAAGTTTGACTATTTCTGATTTCTGAGTACTTCATAGCTTATTCCCGAAAAAGTCAACTAATACATTTTATTGTCATGTAAACATTATATATATTTATTTATTTTAACTCTGGTGATAATTGAAATGAAATGATAATTGGGAAAGGAAATTTGGGAAGGAAACAGTATGGGTGTAAGTTTTAGAGTAAATATTTTGGTGTAATAGAGTAAATTTATACTCACCTCATCCGTCTTTATCGTTATTGTGAAATCCATTATAATTATAGTCCACCCTCCATAAACATTTCAGATTCATCTTTCCAACGAATGTGCCAAGTTCTCTTTTGTTTCCCTCTGATTTTAATTTTAGTTTTTTTTTTTTACTTATTTTTTGATTTGGAAATTTTTCCTGCTTTTGTAGAAGTAGCTGCTCTCTTCAAAGTTGATTTGTTTACTTTCCAAAATACAAAGCCAAGTACTGTCTAGTTCTTTTCACATAAACATTTATCCTTACATATTAATTCTTTAATCCACTTAAACATAGTATACCATTCCGTAATACTCGTATGTCAGCCGTTCCCTCTCTTTCACAGATCTCATTATATTTTTATCTCCCTCTATCTATTTATCAGTGATCTGTCATTTAGACTAGCCTACATCTTCTGTTTTTCCATTATGCTTGTTTCTTAATTTTATCTCCTTCCAGAATCTCTCGCCCATCCTTCCTTTCTCTGACATTTCGATTCTATACCAAATTTGGATTTTATATATCCAACTTTCTTTCTCGTAGTTCTTACTTGTACAATTAAACATTTAAACGTCAGTCTTCCACCCCCCCTCTCTCTCTATCTCTATCTCTCTCTTTCTTCCCTTCTGCCACAGAATTCCTTTTTAAATTCGAAAAGAATTTTTTTTATCTGGATTCAGACAGTTTCAAGATCCATATTTTTGATGAAATCAAGAAATCGAATTTCTGGGTGAATTGCATTACCCCCTCTTACTTACTACAGCTAGTTGGTGCTGAATATAAACATCTAATGTATTCCATTCATATTTCTTTATCTGCCTATCCTGCAACAAATTATTCTTGCAAAGTTATTCTTGGTGGGATGCAATACCTTCTCTATGTACTATATACTAAGTAGAAAAAGCTTTTCCGGATTCAGAGGTCTTACTATTTCCGGTGAAATTTCGGTATTGAATTTTCGGTGGAATGCAATAACTTCTCTACCTATTATGCACTAACCTATATAGTACTTGGTGGAGAAAATAACTATTTCTGAAGGATTCAGACTTTCAAATAAATAACAGCCAATATTTGCGAGAAGCAATTTGGATATGTTTTAAAACGAACTTTTGTGAAATAAAATATAAAGCACATTTTCTTTATTATTTTAGTGGTGAATAACAAACATCATCCCGGGTCAAGGAGTCGAAAATGTTCGACAAGAGAGAGAATGTTGGTGATATTCAGAAGTAATGGTCCTGACTTCTCAATAATATAAGGATAAATGTTGCTCATTTGATTCCTTTTAGGGTTAGTAAAGCGAAAAACAGGATGCGATTGAAAAATGTAAAATAGAAGGAAATTTGAAGGGGTTTTAATACAAATGGTGCATTTGGTACAATGGTGATGAATTATCAAATTAAAAGAATTGAATACCAGCAATATTTTACTTTTACTTCTATTAATTTTAAGTGAAAATAAATATGCTTATATATGAAAAATATTAATGCTTTATGAAAACCGTTGAAGCCTTGGGCAATTTTGAGAATTTTTGGTAGTAACTCTAAAATGCAAGCATATTTTATGCTTTACTTGTAAAAATCTCTCATGAATTTCGTACTAATTTTAAATCCTCTATGCGTTTTTTTATCAGGTATTTTCCTTTTCAACATTTTATGTACGATAAAACATGTTTATGGGAGTGTTTATGCAGATAAAAGGTTGCAGATATTTTAGATGTGAAGATTTGTATTAACAATGGCCGTCTTCCATTACAGGAGCAGAGCAGTGAGGGCGCATGGGCCGGAGTTTGCGCTCTTGCAGCCCCACCTCTCGACTAGCTACAGTAAACCCATTCAGACGTCCCCCTCTTATATGACAATGCTACAGAAACAAAACACCAACCAGTAGATATAGTAAAAGAACGGTTTTAGAATCTGTTCTATATTCTGAATCCCATAGTAACTTAATAATGCACTTGTCAGAGAAACTATTTCTGTGCCCATATCTTCGCTGTAACCGGCACGGAAATACGCAAATCAATAGGACTTTATAATAAATAAGCTGCATAAACGTAGATCCACATTACTCTGGTGTATTTAAGGGTGCTCGGTTACTATTTCCTACCAGTTTCAACCAATGCTTTTTAAAACATTAGGTCAGCATTATTAAAACATAATTTTCTTTTCAAGAAAGTATTTGTCAAAACATGAAAATTTTGTGCATCATGTGAAATGATTCACATGATAAAAATTTGTTATTTGCAATAAAAAATTAAATGTTGGGTAGCATTAATATTTTCTCGAAAAAAAAAAGAAAAAAAGGAAGAATAATGCATGTAACACACATAAGAGCGTAAGAGTATCTCATTCCTTTCGTTCACGGCTGTCGTACTACGGGTCCTAGTTCGATTTTTGGCTCTGACTAGATAACGTGGAGTATCCCCAAGGCCAACGGTGTTTTGCAGTACACGATAACGCTATAGGCCCTCTCATTCCACGGAAAACCTCATCATCGATAGGAAATAATAGTCCTCAACGCTTGGTGGAATGCGGTTACTCCGGAAGAGCGCAGATCCTATGGGAGGCGTTAAAAACGGACGAATACATTAACTTTCTAAAAGTCAATAACATGATAAATTTAAAATATTTTATCAAGAAAATGATCTAAGAGCTCCGACAAAAGTTCACAAAACGTGTAATTAAAATGAAAAAAAAAAAAAAAAAAATACATTATGGAATAACTTTAAAGAGACAAAAATACATTTGGCCACTAAAATGGACAGAAAGGCAACACCGCAATTGGACCCGCGTTCTATATCAGGTGGCCCCCCTCCATCGTATTTGACGTACGCAGATATCCGTTGCGCATTAAAAGAATTGCAGAACTCAAGGAAGCTATTGGTTAAACTGTCATGAATGGCCTTCCCTCCTGACTTATCAGCAGAGACGGTGTACGAATCGCGCTCATTAAGAGGAGTAAAACGAAGATTAACCATGCCAGTTTCCAACTGGCCGATTTTAACTTGAAACAGCCCTGTTGAGTTCTGCAACTCTTTTAACGCATGATGGGAAATCTGCACACGCGAAATACTACGGGGTAGTTGGGCCACTTGGTGTGTGGACTATTTTTATTTTTTGTAACAATGAACATTGAGTGTCCAATACCTTTAAAAAGAAAAATTAAATTCTAAGCTTCTACATCTCACCGCGGATGTTAGCGTGTCTGCCTCATGCAAAGAGGTTCCGAGTTTGAATAATGGTTAGTACGAATTGTCTGGGTAAGGCTTTTGTAGGGTTTTTGCTTATTCTGAAAAGAAGAATGTTGGGTAACTAAGCTCTGGGGATTCCGGGCCCATCTGAGCGCCATTTCAACTATGCCATTCATTCAAAGTTCGATATGGCCTACCCTGATAAAATACATTAAAGTTAAAGCAAAAGAAAAAAAAGTAATAAGAAATAGAAGTTTATAGATATAATAAGTCTATAAATATAATAACACCGTTATTATAGATTATTATATCTTTAACAAAATTTGATACGAAGAAATAACGAATTTTTTATTGATTATAAAGTGTGCTTTTGGATTTAAAGTTTAAATAATTTAATATACTACTTATGACTTGCTTTTAGAGATATAAAGTTTTACAATTAATTTATTCTTAGCTTTATAATAAATAATGTAATATATTTTACTATCAGGTCGAAACAGAGTACATGACCTTGCTTCTAAGATAACCAAAGTATATTAATTACTATGCCATCTCCCATTAAATATTCAGATACCAATAGTCACCCATATCCTGGGAAATAATAAATATTTATAATAATTAGTATACATAAATGTGCATTCCCATTATTTTTGTTAATTTAAATAAGGTAGACATTAATTTTTTCATTAAAGATTTTAAAGTGAAAATAATTTTATGTTTGACTATATTTCAGGAATAATATGCGCAACTTAACAATTTTCACATTTTTCATCAATTTTCAAATGTTCATCACGTGGAGTATTTCAAGTGAGACTTGATTTTCATTTTCTGAAGATAATTTTCTTAGCAAATTAACCGAGCCAGGTGGCTTAGGCGTTTCGTCTGGGAGGCCCGGGTTCACGCCCTGTTGACCGTGAACTCTGACCTTCAGTTTTTCCGAAGTTTTCCTGGGGCCACTTTGGCGAATGCTGGGGTGCTGTATATCTACCACGGTTCCTTTCCCTTCATTCATTTCCCTTCTTCATCTTTCAAGTCGGTTTGAGGTTTTGCAGGCAGATGGCATGGTTGCTTGATCCGAGTGAAAATCTCTTTCCCCTGTTTGCGCTGGTTGAGGGCTAGGTGCGTTGTAGAGGCCTCCTTTCGGCCTCCCGGTGTTTGTATAACCTCCGCTGCGCGCCAGGGTTGCCATCTAGTGGACGTAAGGGACTCCCGTGCGTCTCTGCGCTTAGCGCCGACGTTACTGTGTGCTGACCTGTAGTTTCCTCTCCTCCCATCCCTTCCCCCGGGAGGGGAGTCGTAGGTCGCAGTTGCCAAGGTGTCTCCCGCTGTTAACATACTCTACCCTCTTAGCAAGTTAATACATAGGTCCATGAACCTTTTATACTGTAATTATATTGAACCTATTGGTGGTAAAGTTTTAGCTAAATTTGTTTAAATTTGAAAGAAATTTCAATATCGAAAGCCATAGTATTACAACTGAGCATGAATTTTACAGGTCACAAGGACGACGACCCAGCGGGGGCGGGTAAGAGTGGTGGACACGGAGGAGGACTCACGAAGAAGCAGCGTAAAGCCCGGACCGCCTTCACGGACCACCAGTTGCAGACTCTGGAGAAGAGCTTCGAGCGTCAGAAGTATCTCAGTGTACAGGACCGCATGGAGTTGGCTGCCAAGTTGAGTCTCACAGACACTCAAGTCAAGACGTGGTACCAAAACCGCAGGTTGGTGTCCTTATTCTTCAAACTCCTGTAATTATCTTATATGATTTGTATTCCTGTGTAGTGTTTGGTAATTCTCTTCACCTTTCTTTTTTAATTAATGGTGAATTTTCAGTGAACAGTTCACTACTTTGTCGTCAGAGCAGAGGGCATTATTCATGTCTAAAGCACGAGGTGATATGGTAATTTAATTCTGAATAATCTGCCCAGTTTCGGAGCTCCATCAACATATATTTCTGATTAGAATCCTCAATTGCCATTATTTGTATTAACAAAGTACTTGAATTAGGAAGCCCCTTTAGAGCACTTTCTAAATTTAGCTTCTCGGACTACAAAAAGTAATATAATGTGCGTATTTGAATTTTCCTGGATCAATTATATGGATCCTAGACTAATTAGCAGTCCACTTACTATCCCATATTAGAGCCTACGATTTTATACGTTCCAAATGTCAGCAATACCACCCCAATGAGAAATTCAAAGGGACAGTGGCGAATATTTCGGGAATAGCAAAAGCTAAAACTGATTTAAATTTTATACATTTTTATGTATTTTTTGCAGAATAACATTTTACTTTATTTCTCATGCTTTCCAAACATCATTATGAACAATTAAATATAATTTATTAAGAAAGAAAAGGGTTTAACAGTCTACCGCCCAAAATAAACATTAATTGGCAAAGATCCGTGATACCATCCTGCCTTTAACTGTGGTGATTTCGTCCCGGTTCCAACCAACCTTCAAGTTGATCAACCCCACGTCATCACTTCAAACATGTTTACTATAAATCATCCGAGCCACAATTTTAAAAAAACAAAATGGTAAGAAAAAAATGTCGCAAGAAATGGGTAGCTCCGATTTTTCGTTTTCAAGTTATGTTCTTACATACACGCACAAGTCGTCCTACGAGGTCTATGGGTATCATGATAACCTTTAGTTCAAAGGTAGCGGGTTCAAATCCAGCGGAGGTCAATGACATTTTAGGGAATAAAAATCCTTAGCATGACTTCCTTTGGATGGGAAGTAAGTCCGGTGGTCCCGCATTGTATTTTTAGGTGGTCCGGTCTTCCGCGTCCAGTATAGAATTGAGTTCTAGAGCCATAGTTATTAAAGAGCTCAATTTCAATTTTAAACACACACACACATATTTGGTAGCTGTCGCAGCAATGTAACAGGCTCGGATTAGAGCATCTCGTATTTTTACTCTTTTAAAACGTACTTAGTAGATAGAAAAAGTAATGCATACCACCCAAAAATTTAATGTCGATATTTCACCGTAATCAAATGGTGTAAGGTTCCTTGAATAAAAAAAAATATTTTAAGAAAAAGGTCAGTGTATGCAGGAGTAGAGATATATGTCCGAACGTAACTGAAAAACGAAAAGTGCGTTGAAAACAAAACTTGGTATTAAGTTTAGGATACTTCAAGAATGCGACACGTAGAATTTGAAGAAAAATGTCCCACCCCAAATTACCTTTTATGTGGAACATTTTTATACAATTTTTATTTTCTCAAAACATGGACCTAACGATTTTGATTAAAGACATTAAAACGCATATCATGAAATTTCTGGAAATAGCCTCTGAAGCCCTCTTCATTCCGTAGCATTTTTGCATAACCGGTAAACCATAAGAGTTAGGTAAACTTTAGTACACAAAAATTGTAGAACACGTTAAAATACAGAATTTTCATGTACTTTTATGTGGAGCTAACCACCTCCAAAATGTGCCTTTTTACTGGATTGAATTTTAAAATACTTATACTTTTCTCAAATGAAAACTCGTCATTCGTTTCATATCTCCTTGGCCATGTAAAGAAAACCGAATTTCAATTTCATCGCACAACGACTGCTTTTAAAATATTTGATTATGGCCTTTGCCTGGTGCATTTTCTCATTTTCCATCTACTTAAAAGGAAGTAAGTAATGAGATCATTAATGCTAATTTATCTCGATTAGCATGAAGTAGAATAACACTCTTTTGTAAGAATAACTTGTTACAGGAAAGGTAGAGAATGTCATGTGAATGGAACGCATAGAGTTTTTCGGTCACTGATTCTTGTTTTTTTCCCCTTCTACCGTTTCACTTAAGGGGAGTCGAAATGAGATTTTCATATTTTTTTTAATTTTCATTTTTAATTGTATATGTATATTTCAAATCTCCGACTCATTTTTGTACAATTTTCATAGAGGTATGCTAATTGTAAATAATTAAAAATATTGATGAAAATAATCCTGCATAGTAGTTTTTCAAAACATTTTGGTACACTCACTTGGTAAAACATAATAAGTTTGTAAATATTAGTGTTAAAGAAGAGATCTTTTTTATTTTTATCGGAAAGTTTTACTTTAGCTAGTTGCAACATTGGCATCCCGCTCATACTTCATTCATGTGAGAGTTTCGAAATACTGCTAAGTTTTGTTTGGAAAGTTAGATTACTTTTTTTAAATGTTATGTTAGAAAGCAATTTCCGAAGAAGTAATATTGTTTATACAAATGTCCCATTATCTCAAAAATCAATTGACACTAAGGCAGAAACTTTTACCACAAAAAAAAACCTGTTATGTACATGGTTTAGTTATGTAAAAATTATAATTTTTCAATACCTTTTTAAGAGCTTTATTAAAAATTGTACCTTTTCTCCTAATCAATACCAGCATTCTAATTTTCATCAGTCAACCGTGAAGGTATAGCCAAATATACCTTGAAAACTTGAGCTCATTATCTTACGAGGGTGGCTGATAAGTCCCGGGCCTCACACAGATATGGCGCCGCTATGTCAGTTAGACGGTAGCATCGTATAGTTTAACTCTAGACTAGCTTTTATCCATAGTTACAGGTCAATAGTTTGTTTATTTTTTTAATGAAAGCATTTTGAACAAGACAACTTTAGAGTTTTCACGAAAATGGAGGATTTGGAAAAACGAGCAGTGATTAAATACTTCCATTTGAAAGGCTTAAAGTCTAAAGAAATCAAGGAAGAAATGGACAATACATTAAAAGACTCTGCCCCTTCATATTCAATGATTAAAAGATGGGTTGCAGAGTTTAAAATGGGACGTACGAGCACTAGTGATGAGATCATTTAAAACGTTCATCGTTTAGTACCTACCGGAAGACCACAGATTAAAGTTGTTTGACAGAGTAGAGGCTATAAACATATCAAAAGAACGTGCAGGTAATATTTTAAGTAATGTTTTGGGCTCTCACTAAGGTCTGTGCAAGATGGGTGCCGCGTTTGTTAACACCTGATCAAAAGTTGTAAAGAAAACTGCTTGTTAAGAATGTGGAGCTCTACCGTAAAATCCCAGTAAATTTTGAGACGGCTTATTACCATGGATGCAACTTGGATACATCACTACACTCCAGAAAGTAAATCACAGTCAAAATAGTGGATTGCGCCAGGTGAACCAACTCCAAAAAAGGCAAAGTCAATTGCCTTGTCAGCTAATAGGGTTATGGCGAGATGCGTAGGGAATTATTTTTATTGATTACTTGGAAAAGGGTAAAAGTATCACTGGTGACTACTACACAAGCTTACTGCAACATTTGAGTGATGAGGTAAAAAGAAAAAGACCTCATTGGCAAAAAAAAAAAAAATTAAAAAAAAATTGTTTCATCACGACAAGGCTCCGGCCCATGGCTCAGTAATTGCAATGGGAAAAATGTGCGAATTAAAGTTGGAATTGCTTGAGCATCCACGCTATTCGCACCTGTTCAAAACATTTCTTGGAGAACGAAGATTTCACAGCAATACGTTATACAGCTATTTTGGGACCTTAATTAATCGCACTACAGAGATGGTTTAATTAAATTAGAACACCGATATGACAAATGTATTAGCCTTTCTGGAGATTATGTTGAGAAATAAAGCAAAAAAAAAAATTAAACGCGTTTTATATTCAGAGGACCTATCAGCCGACAATAGCTGTTGAGATGATGCGTCAAATTTTAATGTTGGTAAGATATGGCATTTCGATTCCCCTTAAGCCAGGTTTCGGGGAAGCGAAGTTTGGTTAAGTTGTGTTTTATTGTAGATTCGAGATATGGCTCATGAAGTTGACAAATTTAACATTGCAGGGTTCAAATATGTGTTGACCCGTACGCGCATGACACAAGCCTACTCTACCAGTGCTGCAGTGAAGCTGGTTACCGCGGCGAAAGCTAGCCAGCCAGCATTGTCCGCAGCTCAAGGTGATGGTCACCCGCCTCTGTCCTAAGCAATAACTATTCATGAGCCGACCGCTATCTGTAACACCATTATATGCGGGCGCCCGAAATGTAAAGGTCGATTTGGCAGTTCGCGAGTTCTATATTTGCTGGAATTTACATTTTATATACTATCTTTTCGTTCCGGACGGCTAATACAAGCGGCGGTACTTTAGTAATGTTAACAATTGGTTCGCGTGATCCCAAGTAATTTCTATGCAATCCGTCAGAGTATCCCCCGCACAATGGTCTGCAATTGAAAAGCTCTCGCGTAGGAAGTCATTAACAGTTACCACTCCGCAGGCGGGCGGGCGATAAGATGGGGGAGGGGGGGGGACGTAATGACGGCCCAAATGTGGGCAAAAAATAAAAATTCCCCCTCCCGCCTTCCCGATCTTGTGTGAATAATGCTAGGAAATCAAAGCATGTATCGACTTCTCGAAATACCGTGAAAATATATTTAACCATATATGAAATTACTTCCAGTGGGTCACAAAGGCATTGCTGCGTTGTATCTGAAAATAAACCATGCACAGTTCCTGGTCATTTTCTTGTTATTCACACTAGGATAGAGAGGAAAAACGTTTCATATAAATCGAAACAACAATTCATTTCACAAAGACTGTAACAGTAACACAGCCATTCTCTATTCCAGGGGTGTGCAGTCTATGCTAACAGGATAATTTTGATAAAAATAAACAAAAAGGTTAATGCAATTTTCACAATAGTTCTACACATTATACTACTAAAATATTTATTATTTAATTATTTTTTGTTGCGTGAAGATTACAGAATTCCCAAGTTACAAAGTTTTCTTAAAAAGATAAAGCAACATTGTAATTATTACTACAAAATTAAGACAAATTTTGATGGCTTGCTCTAGCCTAATCGTTTATTAAGTGGCTATATAAACTATCATAAAATTTGGATTTGGGCTTGCAGGCCGTGGTCCAACAGATGAAAGTTCACCCACGTTTCGCCCATAACTTTGTTGGGCATTTTCCACCAGTATGACTTTCCCTTCTGTTGGACCATGGCCTACAAGCCCGGAACCTACTTTTGTGGTATGAATGCCGGCTGAGAATAACTTAGTACTTTAATATAAATTATACTTATGAAACAATTTATTTTTCTATGCAATTCATTTTAAATCTAGAAAAATATTTGCAGAATTACCTACATAACACATAATTTATATATAAAAGCGAATAGATAAAAATATTTAAAAACTGAACGCTAGATTTTAGCCTTAAAATTCTATACTCTTTCCATACAAAGCGAGAAACAGCTTAAAATTTACTGGAAAAAGTGTTGATCAATCTGAATCATTAATAACGGATAAGTTGGAAAAGGCATATGTCACAGGAAAGGTTACATGGAAAAAATTGTATGTTTTAAAAAGCTTTACAGCGCGTTTGTGCAGTGCGTTTACGTCTATTGCTTAATGTTTAACATTCCTTCCGAATGAAAAGGACTTCACAGATTATTCCCAGAATATTATAGATATTCATTTTATTTTTCATGAAAATATCAATAATATATGGTACTTTAAATATAACTGTTAGTCATTCTTGAGAAAATGAACATTTTAAAAACCCTGCCATGTTAGCAAGGTTAGGGGATTTTCTTGAAAATCTATGTGTTGTATCTTTGGAACTTACTGAAAAAAAATAACAACTTTGATATTTATCCAACTTTTACTTTACGCTGTTCTCAAACACACACACACACACACACACACAACACGGTTCTTTTTCTAAAAATGATGTTTTTATTCAGGGATCCTCAAATGTGTACTTCCGGTGAAATCTGGGCACTGAAGTTTTGATTGAGATACAATTCTTTCCTTATTTACTATACGAAATAAATAAAGTAGAAACAAATTAAATGCTATGAACTTAATTATAGAAAAATTTTAAAAGAAAAACAAAATCTTGGTATATATAGTAAAGGGTAATTCAGTAAGTTCAGTTCCGTTTTGGCTTTAATAAATTAAAACATATAGAATTAAAGACACATCTTACAAAACTGAAGCTTAGTTTATTTGTCGAGCTTTAGAATTCCAAGTAGTTGGCTGCCGCTAGTTTATTAAGTCAAATGTTTGGAGACAATTTCATCAAGGAAAGATCGAGAAATGTTTGTAAAAGAAATGTGTCGGAAAACCATTTATGGTTAAACGTCTGACTTGTACATTTTTTATTTTTTTACTGGACACTTTATTCATCAGTGATGAACTCGATCGTCCGGTCGAGTTTCGTCATGCACACTTGCCCATTATTGAAAACTTCAATATCAGTTTCTAACATTTCTTTCGTTCATAACTGCGTCACACTTTCTTACAGTATATTATTTTTGGTTTAAACTTTCGGAAATTAAAAAACCCAATCCATCTCACTTCATAGTCGGTGGAATATTGTACCATACATTTAATTTTGAGCACTACAGAATACACGTTAACATTTGTTTGGAATTACACTCACGCAAGGCTCGTAATTCAATTAGTAACGAATAATAGCATATATACATATCTACTATGTTCATGCCACATTTATCGTAGCTAAAATACCTCATTTATTATATCTAGGTTTCATTCTAAGTATAGTAAATTTACTCGTATGAATCAGTTCTGAGACTAACTTCTAACTCTAACAGATTTAATCATTTGAAATAAAGATATTTTGTTGTAGTACTTAAGAACATAAATTAATATTGATTTTCTTAGGTTAGGATCATCAATCTTATTATGTAATATCTGAAGAGGAAAAGTAAGAAACGAAAATTGCTTCTGTGGAATATGCTATCAAATTGAAATAAATGAAGAAATGTACTGTAAGCTCCAGAGCCGGTATTCAGGCTGGGGGATACGCGATGCCTGGCCACATCATCTCCCCGTATCGGTTAGATGCTTATCCACCTTTGCGAAGCGTAAGTGGAGTAAGTCCGGTAAACGGGCTGGTAGCCCACAGTTCATATGAGCTGTTGTGTCACGGGATAAAAAAATCAATTGTAAGAATCGAAATTGGGAAATTAGCATTATTTTGAAAAATGCTTACTTTAAAAACTTGCGTTGCAATAAAGGTAAACCTCTTAGAAACATAAATGAAAATTTAAACACTTATCTTAAATTTTAATTTATAATTTTGCAGATAAATTAAAATGAAAAGAAGTATTATTAAACATTTTAAACATAGAGCAGAGGTGAGCCATGCATAAGAAATACGTACAGATCCTGTGATGTTTTAAATAAATGATGACATTTCTAATCGTAAAATGTGCACTGAACAAAAAAAGTGTTAACATATTGGTTTTAACTTCTTGCACTTTTTACTATTACCTACTGTGATAATTTTACTTAAAAGTACAATTCAAATCCTTTATTATTGAAATGAATTGAATAAATTATACTTATAGCATATATAAAGCAATTTCTAGTTACTTACGAAATTCCGTTCCTCTAGGGATTTAAAATATAAACCAACATAATGAGTCTTTAATTTTGTGACAAAAACTGTCACGGTTTTGTCGGCCGACATTTAAATATATCACTTGTTTACTTTCATATTGCTTACCTATTATAATCTGAAGTATTGAATTGCATCCAAAATCTATAATACTTAGATTACACTTGAAATACATATTCTGAGATCCCGATTCCAAAATAAATTATTTTAAGAAAAAGGTACGTGTAAGTGCGTATGTGTTTGGGAGCATCCGTGTGACTGTAATAGTATAACTCACTCAGTTAAGTACCAAACTTGCTATTTAAAATAAACATCTTCAAGGAAGTGACACAAGCATTTTCAATAAAAATCTTCTCTTTAATACCTCCTAAAATATCCTTATGTAAAAGATATTTCGGTAATTTTTCTAACGTTTTCCCTTAAAATACCACATAATTAAGACAAATAAAATGTGGGAGCAGTTAAGAGAGCCAATATACAAATTCTTGCTATAAAAACAATGTATTTCTTGATAAAGCACACCATTTATGTCAAATAATTTTTGTGTGACATTATCCATTTCTGAAATATTTCTTCTTAATACTTTTCTCAAATGGGAGGTTGTAATTGATGTTTTTACTATCTCAATTACAGATAGTAAGTTGGGGAAGTTGTATTATACCCAAAAATTTGATGTCGAGGATTCACCAGAGATACGCATTTTGAAACTCCCTGAAAAAATTAGAAAAAGGTACACGCGCGTGAGTGTAAGAGAGAGAGAGAGAGAGAGAGAGAGAGAGAGAGAGAGATGTCTGTCAGTATTTGTCTCTGTATGTGTGTCTGTGAAAAACATGATTCAAAAACGAATCTTAAAAATTTTGTCTTTAACTCAGTATCTTTATGAAGAGATATTTTCAAGAAAAGTCTCAACCTATATATTGACAATTTTTCGAACTTTTCGAATTTTTGAAAAATGGTTCTGATGAGTTGTATTAAAATACCACATATTTAAGATATTTACATGACAACTGAAACCTATATGTTGAATTGTCTGGGTATAGCCTCTGCAGTTCTCTTCATTCTAATGGATTTTTGTACCTATAAACTTGTATAGTTATAGATATTAAGCAATAGACGAAAACTTACTGATTCAGAATTATGGATTTATGTGAAACAAAGAATTTGTGCCATATTTCCGATGTATTTGTTATTAGTGGTTCAAATTGTCCAATACTTTTGTCATTCCTTTAAGGTCCTTTCGATATTCAAGTGTTCTTGCGACTGTGCAAACAATATGGAATGTTAAGTGCAGTATACAGCATCCAATTTTTAAATATTTGACTATCGCTGTGCTCCTTGTATTTATATGGAAATGTGCAATGTAGCTAATTCCGCAACAGTTTATCTCAATTGTGATGAAGAAGATGGAAAGGTAAACTCAGGTAAAAATAATTTGTCTAAAACCCAAGATTGCAGGTTCAAATCTGGCGGAGGGTGCTGGATTTTATCGGACGCAAAAATTCTTAGCATGGCTTCCTTCGGAATGGAAGTAAAGCTGGTGGTCCCGTGTAATGTTTATTTGCACATAAAGAAATCCCATACCTTAAAAGAAGAAGGTTCAGGAGCAAACTTCCGCCATTTTGCGTCCGCAAGTCGCAATTTCGTCCTATAGTGTCATCTGTGGGCGACGAGCTCGCATCCATGGCACATAGCGGCTAACTGACGAACTATAAATTCACATCCGATCACGAAACATCGTATAGATGCTCTATGTTCCATTTAGGAGTTACAGGGGAAAAATAATGTGTATATCTGCTAAAACGGGTAGAGATGGTCATGTGAATGTAAGACATAACTTTTCTCCAGGTCATCTAAAGAAAACAAATTTTAAAGCTTCTCATAGCGAGCATCTCTTAATTGGACATTTATTCTTAAACAAATTTATCAGCCATTTCTGAGATTTTCGTATGGAACTTAGAGCCATTAGATAGCTACACGTTTTTAAACATTAAATTATCGCTTTAATCTTGTAGCTATGACGAAATGCGCAAAGTAACCATTTCTATAAACGCCTATCAGGATAAACTTGAAGTACATATAAAACTAAACTTTTGTAACAAAAATATGCAGACGAGATAAAAACATATATGTTAGAGGTTAATAGTCAAGTGCCGCCACTGTTGGAACGTTCCTTTCCAGAGACTCCTGAGGGAGGTTTTCGTTAGTTGCAGTGCGAATGATAAAATCGCTTTGAAACACGAACTTATTGCATTAGGGTTGGTTTTTGGTACACACTCAGAAGGAAAGGGTTATTACCTACAACTGGAGTCGCTACAGATTTAGGAAGTAGGGCGTTTCAATTAGTCTACCACGAAAAGGAAATCTTTTTCTGTTCTGGCAATAATTCATAACGTTAGCTGACTTTAAACGGCTCTTGTGAGTTGTTGCCATGTTTTATGGTGAGCTTAATGATAGGCATTATCCTTTAAATTGCCTATTTATATACGTTACCAAAAGGAAAATAATTTTTTACCATCCCTTTGCGAAGGAAAACCAGTGGTCATTAAAATTAAGGCAGTTCATATTTTGTTTCCTTTTACATAGGATTTATTTGAATATCCCTACGAATCCCAGAACTTTAGCGCAAACACTTTGCGGTAATGCCCGGATTAAGTATTTGAATTTCTAATGCAGACAACGAACCGGAATAATTTTGAATATTCAATATTATTAATATTCGCGAGAGTGGAGCTCAGTTCCTGTGAAGTTTCGTGTAAAAGGTAAATGTAGACGGCGCATGCGGCATTAATTCTAATATAAATATTCCTGTCTAGTTCATACGATAAATGTGCTGGACTTGCGGCTGTTTCTTGTAAGCAGCGCAGGCATGCATGCTAATATGTCTCTTCAAACGGTAAATATCACGAAAAGGTATTTTTGGCTAACTTTCTAATGACTGTTCTCAAATTAAGCATGTTCATTTACCTGACTTTCCTACAAAAGGGAACAATTGATTAATGAAGTTAATAGATCAACTTGTGGATGCTAAAGAGCCTTAAAAGTCATAAATCCCGCCTCTGTAGTCTGGAGGTAGCGTGTTTGCCTCACATTCAAGAGATCCCGAGTTCGAATCTCGGTTAGGGTGAGTTAACCGGAAGAGAAGACGTCAAAAAATGGCGTGTTATTTGTGGACGTCCCTTAACTGTTATGGTTCTCAGCGTCCCATTCTATACTGGGCGTGAAAGGGCGCTTAACTTTGCTCAGAGGCCACTCTATCAGGCTTGAGGTTATTTTACGTGCCGTAAATCTACGACGCACGGGACCAACGGTTTTACTTCCCTTCCGAAGGAAGCTATGCTAAGGATTTTTACATCCGAAAAAATCCATCGTCCTCCACCGCGTTTGAACCCGTGATCTTGGGTATATGAAGTTAGCATGGTAACCATTACACCACGGAGAGTGACAAGGAGACGTCGAGTAACTTAAGCTCCTTGGATCCTGGGGGTTCATTTGAGCATCATTTGATCATTTCATTCATCGTTCAATATGATCTATCAGACTAAAGGATGTAAACTTTAATATATATCAAATGATGTTTATTGTATCGATATTTATTTTTCAGTCTGACTCTACCTCTCCAACTTCTGTTCTCACACGACTGGTATGAAAGAAAAAAAATGTCATTAATTGATTTAATAGCTGGTTAACTCTAAGTCGCCATTGAGGTATGACATTTCAAAATAATTTGAGATAACCTTGTGGTTTATCGGGAAAAATGTGATTCAGTAGAATTAAGTGCCGTGCCGGCAAGTTGTAATAATAGTTCAGTGGTCAGAGGAGATCCATCCGGCTATGGCAATGAACTTTCCAACTTCTGTGCTACACATGGCTGGTGAGAAAGAAACAGCTAATCCGTATCGATATTTACAATGTCCAATTCTAAGTGTATAAGTGTATCACGGATCCAAGATTGCCATTAAAGAGGGTTACCGCCGATTTCAAATTTATACTTATAATATAACCATAACCGAAGTGTTTGTCCTTTTAAGAAGACCAAACTGATTGTTATTAACTTGATTTGAATTCGAGCTGGTTGTAAAACTACTCGATCGCCTAAGTGCAGTATTGAAGAAGAGTTGTTTGAAACGGAATAACTAGAGCTTTGGTTACTTTTTGGAGCGTTTCTATCTTTACTACTATTACAGAATAACAGTTACTCCCTTATATTTAATTGCTGGCTTATTCGACCTTACCCAGTTAGTTTTTTAAACTCCAATAAATTAATTTCATTTGTCTCCCTCGTTCTTTATGATTTTATTACCTATATAATGTTCTAGAGGGTATTGTTCCATTTATCTCTTATAACTGTAACTTTGTATTAACCTAAATTTTTCAAATATTGAAAATATGCGAAATGTTGGCGGAACGTCTGAGTTCCTCGACAGTCATAAAATGTTATAAATGCTGCAAAGCATGTAAGTACATTTTTTCGTTGGAATAATCCTCACTTGGATTGGTTGATTAATTTTTATTTTCTCTACACGTATTATGTACATAGTATATAGAGAAGGTATTGTAATGCACCCAAAAATTCGATATCAAGATTTCACTGGGGATACATGTTTTGTTACCCCTGAATAAAAAAAAAGCATTTTTAGAAAAATGTCCGTGTGTGTCTGTCTGTGTGTATGTGGTGTGGTGTGTGGGTGTGTGTGTGGGTGTGAGCAGCATAGCTCAAAAACGAAAAGTTCGTTAAAGACCAAAGTTGGTATTTAGGTTTGGTATCTTCCAAGGATGCGACACGAAGATTTTCAAGAAAATTCCCCTAATCCTAACTGCCCTTTACATGGAACTTTTTTCGAAAAGTTTGATTTTCTCAAAAATTGCTCTAACGATTTTGATTAAAATATCGTATATTAAGATATTTACATGACAAATAAAATGTATATCTTGAATTTTCTGGGAATAGTATGTGAAGAGTACTTTATTCTGGATGCATTTTACGGAATTTTGCATAACTGCTAACTGCGTATTTAAAGTATTTTATTTATATTAATAATATGTTTTATATAAATTATTAGATTCGGTTGCTGTGTTTAGTAACTTATGTAATATTCAAGCTTATACTATTATTTATCTTTGCAGGGGTTTCTTTAGCTATAAGCCAGAATATTGGATTGCTTGCGCGTAATATTTTCTGCTGGAGGTTTCATATTTGGACGAATTCGACTTAAATTTGAGTTCGTTAAGTTTACGTCCTATCTCCAATTCTAAGAGATATTTTTTTGTATTTTTTAAATAAATATTATTTATATATATCAAATCATGTCAAATAGAGCTAATATACACTCAACTTTTTAGATAAGTTCAATTGCACATACTTAATAAAGTAATAAATAGATAATACCATAAAATGACAGAATTATATCTTGCGTTTTATATTTTCGAAAGATTAAGAAAGTCTCACTAAATACACTAAGGTCACTGAAGCCCCTTTATGCTTCATATTATACATAGTAGTGTTTGATATTGAAGCGTTTTATATATCTATGCAGTCTGAACAGGTAAGATTCACTGCTACTTTGGGTCGCCTCATTCAGTGGCGGATATGGCTTCGAGCTCGGGCCACTAGTTTTATATATCTATGCAGTCTGAACAGGTATGATTCACTGCTACTTTGGGTCGCCTCATTCAGTGGCGGATATGGCTTCGAGCTCGGGCCACTAGTTTTATATATCTATGCAGTCTGAACAGGTAAGATTCACTGCTACTTTGGGTCGCCTCATTCAGTGGCGGAAATGGCTTCGAGCTCGGGCCACTAGTTTTATATATCTATGCAGTCTGAACAGGTATGATTCACTGCTACTTTGGGTCGCCTCATTCAGTGGCGGATATGGCTTCGAGCTCGGGCCACTAGTTTTATATATCTATGCAGTCTGAACAGGTATGATTCACTGCTACTTTGGGTCGCCTCATTCAGTGGCGGATATGGCTTCGAGCTCGGGCCACTAGTTTTAGGAAGAATGACAGAGAGAATATTTTTGTGACTAAGGTGTTCAAATTGCTCACATGAACGCTTCAATATCAAACGCCAGTTCAATAAGAAACATTATAATGCCCATGTGGTTTAAAAATAAAATATTTTGGTTTGCAAAATTCACAGATAAATCAAAACAAAACTTCTAACGAGATTAATGTTGATAAATGTGGAAGAAGAAAAAAACCATTACATAAGTCTAATAACTTGGGAAATGAACCACTCTTCTTGTACCAAATATCTATAATGAAATCCGATAAATAAACTTCAGTTACAAAACTCTGATAAATTCTTACATGGATGCTGAGCTCAAGACTACAGTTGTGTTGAGCCTCAGTGCCTCACGAATGCAGAGCTGCGGAAGCTGGGAGAGATGATTATCTCTGTGCCACAATAGCTAATGGTGCTCCCTGTTTCGTGAAAACATCGCTATCGGCCTTCCGGACTCTCCCTGCCTTCCTATCAATAGAGGGGAAAAGTTAGCTTTTTAATCCCGATATTCATACAACTTCAATTTCCTGTGTGAAATGTGACGTTTCAAATGCCCACCCCTCTCAGCCATTCCTCTACTCTTGGTTTTTTATAATAAACCGACCTCCGCATTGTATCGGCTTAGAGGTTACCCCCACCACCCTCTCCGGTTCGCCCAAACTTTCAAAACACCGGCATTTTGACAAACAAAACAAAAAAAAATAATATCCTCTGTACGAGAGAACAAGTTTTAGAAATAATAACCCCGGTCATGCTTTGGAAATGTAATTTATTTAATTTTTTAATCCTCCCTCGCTCTGTTGCATTATTATTCGTTGACTTCCTCCGTGGCTGGGTTTTGCCATCACAGGATTTTCGTTGGAAAGAACATCCGCTCTCTTGTCCCAAATGGGTTCCCAAGTCTTTCGTGCCCCATCACGATTTGAATGCAATGAGCCGGTATCAGATACCGGCAAAACATCCTATATTGCGTCTATTTTAACGCGCAATGCAGAAGGCACGCTTTGTTTTCAGAAGCCTTAATTACTGCAAATAATGGCCTGAGATTCACGTTTACACGGTCTCAGTTTCGATTTCCAGAATCGTTAAATCTGATGGAAGAAACTTTCTGTTATTTTCATCTCATAAGTTCAGCAAGGATGCAGATATTGTTTGTTACAAATCCTTTAAAGGCATTTCAAAATTTAAGACAATCCACGTGAAAAATGTGACGTGTTACATTCACAGGATCTTCTCTAGCCACTATCTTCGTATGTATAACTTTTCTATTGCTCTCATAAAAGCTCATTCTTTTAGCTACTTCTTGATAATTTATATCTACATTTGAGAAATGAGGTCATTATGCATTTTGCTGCAAAAATCTAGATATAATTTTCCCTTCTGGGGGAAGAGATTGAAATTCGTTAATTTTTACTTTCTCTACATGTACTATGTACATAGTGTATAGAGAAGGTATTCGATACCGAGATTTCACCGGAATATATGTTTTAGGGTCTTCTATATCCAAACAAAGAATTGTCAGAAAAAGGTCCTGTGTGTGTCCGTGTGTCAGTGTGTCTGTGAACACGATAACTCAAAAACAAAAAGTCGGTAAAATACCAAACTTGGTATTTAAGTTTAGTATCTTCCAGGGATGTGACACGAAGATTTTGAGAAAAATCCCCCCACCCCAAGCTACCCTTTACATGGAACTTTTTCGGAAATTTTGATTTTCTAAAAAATGGCTCTAACGATTTTGATTAAAATATCATATATTAACGATACTGACAAATACAATTTATATCTTGAATTTTCTGAGAATAGCTTCTGAAGACATCTTTATTCTAGAAGAATTTTACGGAATTTTGCATAACTGCGAAACCGTAAGAGATGGACAGAAACTTACAACACAAAAGCAACACACACAATTTATCTTATATACATTTTTTTCGTGGAGTTGATCGTTCTTTTAGATACTCCGTGTTTTTGGTTTCAGCTTTGAAAAACTTATGCTTTTCTCATACAGGAATTTAACAATTCCTGTCCATACATACAAAGGAACTTCAGTCACATAGCAACCAACTTTTGACTATCACTTTAACCAATAGCACTCCCTTATTTCGCTTCTACTTACAAGGAAGCAAGTAATAGGACTATTTCTGCTGATTTTTTCTCGATTAGTATGAAGTAAATAGAAACAGGCTTTTTGACAATAATTTGTTGCAGAGATGTAGAGAAAGTCATGTGAATGAAACACGTCAGATTTTTATTAGAGTATTTTAATAATTGTTAAAAGTCAAAATATGTAAAATTCACATTTTCCTTGTTTTCTTCATTTTCAGGTATTGAAGCCAATCCAGGTATACTTTGTTAATAATTTCACATAATTTATTACTACGTATAGGTACTTAGAAATTGTATTTTTTTTTTTACTTTACGTCCTTTATCCTGATAGACATGTCGTACAATGAATGAAATTTGTGAACTGATGTTCAAATGGGCTCGAGGACCGTAGAACGTAAAGTTACTCGACATTTGTCTTCTCAGGATAAGAGAAAACCCCAGAAAAAGCTTATCCAGGTACTAACCTTAAAAGAGATTCGAACCCGGGACCTGTTGAATGTAAAACAAACATGTTACCTCCACACTACAGAGATCACTAAAAAAGATCCATGTTATATTTGTATGTGTGTGTCCATGTGTCTGTGAACACGATAACCCAAACACGAAACGTCGGCAAAGTAACAATCTTGGCATTTAGGTTTAATATCTTCCAAGGATGCGGCACGAATTTCAAAAGAAAAAACTTCCCACCCTGAAGTACCCTTTACATCATAAATAAAATATATATCTTGAATTTGCTGGGAATAGCCTTTGAAGATCTCTTCATTCTAGATGACTTTTTATAACTGGTAAACCGTAAGAGAGCAAAATGCTTACTACAAAAAATGTAGATAACGTTAAAACACATAACTTACATCATAAACAGTTTTTCGTGGAATTGGCCATTTCTGAGATATTCTTTTTTATTGATTTCAGTTTTAAAGTACTTAAAATTTTTCTCATACTAGAATATGCTAACTCCCGGTGATGCACAGAAATTAACTAAAATCACATAGTAACCGTTTTTTAAAATATTTGACTAATTCCTTTAGACTAATATACTCCCTTATTTCTCTTTTGCTTACAAGGAAGCAGTTAGATAATGTTTATCTCAATTAGTGTGAAGTAGATAGAAGTATAAGCATGTTAACAATAATTTGTTACAGAGATGTAGAACAAGTCATGTGAATGGAACACATCAGATTTTTACATTTGTGAAACAATATGCTCAGTTTTATAAATATAGATAGATGTGATAAAAGTAATGTTTACAAAGACGTATAGTAAATAATAATGGAATATGTAAAACGATTTGTTTATCGTCGTTTCGCCAAATATCGATTTTATGCAGGCACCTGCTTCGTGTGAATCGAGACGAAGGGTTCTAGAAATAAATTTATTATAGGGGAATACAGGAGGCTAAAGGGTTGCTATATGCTGGGTTGGAAATTTCGTTTGTATTGCTTCTTGCATCACGAGAAATATCCAAATGGTTAGTTAGCACTTCAAAGAGGTACCTATGCAGTATTCGAAAAAAACAATAACATGAGAAAATGTGTAAAGCCACAAAACATTGTTAACCCTGTGTTTCAACGAAATTTACATTTTGTAAATGGTAAGCTTTTGTCTATCTCTTGCGGCTTGTAAGTTATGCATTCATTCCGAATGTACAGACATTTTCATGTTGTTTACAAAAAGAAATCAAGAAATATATTTTATTTGCCATAAACAAATCTGAAACCTCTAGTGTTGTTTTAAACAAACCCGTGTAAATTTTTTTGTAAGATAACTGAGGAATAATAAAATAATTTCTGTGTAAAATATTCCTGATGTATCCTTGGAAGGTGCTAAAATTGAATATCATATATGTTGCTTATCATTTACTTACTTTCTTTAGCACATATGTAAAATGTATATAGCAGATGGAGATGGTTATTATATTCTAGGCACAAATTTGATAGAGAGACTTCACCGGAAATACAGTGTTGAGACCCCTGAATAGAAGAAAAAAATAGAAAACTGTCTAAGTGTGTGTGTCTGTGTATAGCGTGTGTATGTGTTTATGCATAGAAACGAAACATCTGTTAAATACTAGCTTGGTATTTAAGTTGTCTTCCAAGAATGCGACACGAAGATTTTCAAGCTAATTCCCCCACTCCAACTACCCTTTACATGAACATTTTTCGAAAATTTTGGTTTTCCTAAAAATGGCTCTAACCATTTTGATTAAAATACTATATGTTTAAGATATTTTCATAACATACGAAATGTACATCTTGAATTTTCTGGGAAAGCTCTGAAGACTTCTTCATTCTGGATGACTTTTGTGGAGGACAAAATTTACTTCACAAAAAAAAAAAAAAAAAAAAAAAAAAAATATATATATATATATATATATATATCTTGTTAAACCACACAATTTTTTCGTAGTTTTTTTTTAGAGATATTCCTCGGTTTCAAACTTCAAACCTGGTTACTCAAACTTTTCTCATACGGGTATTCGTCAACTCCCGGCCATGCAAAGAAATGAATTTCAATCACATAGCAATAGCTTCTAAAGCATTTGACTAACACTTTGACCTAATCTCCTCCCTTATTTCCCTTCTACATGAAAGGAAGTACTTAATACGATCCTTTCTGCTATATTTGTTTATCTTGTTTAACACGAAGTAGAGAGAAAGAACAGCTTTTATAAGAATAATCTGTTATAGAATACCTAGAGAAAGTCGTGTGAATGGAACACATTAGATTTGTTTTGGGGTTATACTGTTCATAGTTTAATGACTTTATTCGAAAAAAAATTGGATTCAAAGTATTTCATATAACATGTATTTCAGATGAAACTTTCAGAAAGTGTCTTTTATAGTAACTCCTTTTAGATAAATAATGGAAAAAGAAGTAACATGCTATAAAGTTATTACTTCATGAAAGAAAATAGTACTGCAGGTAAATAGTTTTGTTAAAATCATTACTTAAAATAAACAGACTATAAAGGAGTATTTCAGCTGTTTAGCTCTGAAAGCTAAATTAGTTGGTAGACTTAAGCCCAAACTAATTTTAATACCCCCAGCAAGACATACACCTACACATTTCTAATAGGGAGGTTATTTATGTAAAGCCGCCCCTGGAGTTCATGCATTATTAAAGGCGACTAAAAGCAATTACGCCGATTGAGGGAGGGGGTGGTTGTTTCTCAAAGTGGCTAAGTACTCCTTATGTTATCGAGGGCCCGAGATCGGAGCAGGCAGCGGTTTACCATATTATACACGGAGTCTATGATACCACACTCCTCCAGTGGGGCCAACTTGATGTATGACAAGCTTTCCGCATGTCGGTGGTAAATTTGAAATCATTTCTACCACCAGCGTTACAGCTGTTTAGGAGCTCAAATTACGCCTAATTAGCATTTACAAGTAGGTGTGGTAGCCCTGGCGTTGTTCATCTGTTTCTATCGCTCGCCAGATAATAATTATTACCGCTTTCATTGTTCTCTTTTTTTTTTTTTTTTAATCTAACGTCTCTGAATCTAAATAGTTGACAGCTGGAATTAAAAGCGATATAATGAATGAGCCCACTTATTTTATTCCACTTGTGGAAAACCTCATTATGGAAATTTAAGTCATTATTTTTCATTGCAATCTTACTCCTTTGCTTATTTAATTTCTTCATTGCCTTCTAATCAAATCGTTATTTTCCACTTTAATGTCGGTTCTACGCTTTTCTATTTCTTACTATCTGCTGTTTACATCTAGTATTTTATGCTCCTACGAGAATTGTAGAATTTTATTTCACCCAAAAATATGGTATCGAGATTTCACCGCAAATACATTCTTTGGAGTTTTCTGAATAAAATGCATTTTTAGAAAGATAGTCATATGTGTGTGTAACGAATAACTAAAAATTTTGGAAAATATTAATATTGAATACTTTGAACAAACTTCTCCCATTCAAAGCATTTATTTCATAGAAAAATCTGACGTGTTCTAATCACATGCCTTTCTTCATATCTCAGTAACAAATTATTGTTAAAAATCATGCTTCTATCCACTTTATGCTAATTGAGATAAACATTAGAAGAAATGGACTTATCACTTGTTTCCTTACAAGGAAAGGGGAGTAACGGAATAAATTAGGCTAAAGCGATGGTCAAATCTTTTAAAATCTGGTTGTGATGTGGTTGAAATCCATGTCTTTACCTGGCCAGGAGTTTACAAATTCCAATATGGAAAAGTTAAATTATTTTAAAACTGAAGGAATATCTCGGAAAGTTCAACTCTACGAAAAAAAATACATGTGAGATAAAATATATATTTTGACGAAATCTACATTTTTTGTGTAGTGACCTTTTGTCTATTTCTTACGATTTACCAGCTATGCAAAATTCAGCAAAATTCATCCAGAATAAAGAGATCTTCAGAAGCTATTTCCATAAAATTCAAGGTATGTATTTTATTTGTAATGTAAATGTCTTTAATGGTATTTTAATCAAAATCGTTACAGCGATTTTTGAGAAAATCAAACTTTTCTTCTTCTTTTTTCATGTAAAGAGTAGCTAGTTCTGGGCGGTGGGGGTTTTTCCTTAAAATATTCGTGTGCATCCTTGTAAGACACTAAACTCAAATGTCAAGTTTGGTATTTTACCAACCTTTCATTTTTGAGTTAAGTAAAAATGTCCTTCTTTTTAATTATTTTGTTAAAATCTATTATAATGATATAGTTAGGTGTATTGAAATAATTTGTGTTTGTGATATGGACAATGTACGGATACCGAGGTGCTATTTTTAACATTTTTTTTTTTTTAAACAGTAACGGAGTCTGATCAGGACTCCGGTACTGTATCCCTATTTACATTTCCCCCCGTAGGTTTTACTGATTACTGTTTTACTGGTTTTACTGTTTCTTTTACAAACATATACACATTGCACAAACATATAACACCCATGCCCAAGGCGGGACTCGAACCAACGATCACCTGCCCACGAAGCACCAAAGCGAGACGCTTTAGGGAGCGTGGCCATGGGGACCGGCGTTGGTAAAACACAATGGAAGAAATACAATTTTATATGGAATAAGACACTACAATTTTATTCATTTTTTTAATTTTGTAGCACGTCCAGGATAAATTGAATTCTAAATTATTAAATTATATTAATTTAGCATATAAGCACTACATCCACTTTATAGTTAGTATTTATTGTCGACATACGTAAATAAGTTTATGATTATGTTTAGTAGTTAATAAGTGTATCTAAAATGCAAAAATTAATAGAAAATATAATGCCCAGAGTGCTGTAAAATTTCTTCGCACTGTGCTATTTTAGGGGTATTTACATTTTAAACATATGTAATGCTAATTGGGTCAGACAGAAGGAGATGCGAAATCCAGTTTTTTACCAAAAGCTCAGAACAAGCTCAGCTGCTAAAATTATAATTCCATTTATGGAACCTAGATTGAAATCTATTATTAATAAAATTTGCGCTGTAGTGAACATGAAAATACACTCTTTTAGTAAAATTATTGGAAACATACCTATGTAAAATTCTTAATTTAAATGCGAATTAAATCGCAAATCGACGCAGCAGAAAATACATTTTTCAACACATCCAAATGCACCACCACCAAGCTCATTCTTCATCCAAGCTTCAATTAGTAACGTTAATTTCCATCACAATAAGCGATAACAAAGGAAACATAACCTCTCTCTCAATCGAGCATCAGCTGTTTCAAATCCGCCATGTTCCCAGCGAACAGATGAATGTCGACAATGACATTCAGCTACGTGTGGGGCTTTGTATGTGTTGCTAGGAGACGTACTTGCCCATAAATAACGGAGATGAACCGTTCTTTCAGTAAAAGCCATTATTTATTCAGTAGCTGGACTGCTCCACATCCATCTATGAGATGTCGCAGCCTGCACTTTGCCGCTCCAACGAGCATCTTGTACGACTTTTATTAATATTACTCGCTATTAATTATTTATTCATTTCCATGTAAAAGGTGGGGGTAAGTGGATGTGAAAGAGCAAACGCGTGACAAATTGCTTCAGGGCCCGAAACGTAACCGCTGCATGAACGCTCTCTTCATTTAATAATTCTGAATGGGGATATTACTTCCACTTGGGTAAATATCGCATTACTGGGGGAAGTGAGACAGCTTCAGGGTGCCTAAACGCTTTAAGAGAAGCCTGCAATAACCCTTCAGTAACAACCACAGTATTTATAATGTAGTGTCAGTAAAGTTTGGATTACCTTACCATGCAGCACTTGCTCTGCCATTGCGACATTTGTCCACTTTGGCGGTTAAAAATATGTGTATTAAAGAAAACTGCCTTCATACGCCGTTTTTTTACTTTCTCTACACGTACTATGTACATAGTGTATAGAGAAGTTATTGTATTGCACCCAAAAATTCGATACCGAGATTTCACCAGAAATACATGTTTTAGGTCTCCCTGAATAAAAAAAAAATCACTTTTGGAAAAAGGTCCGTGTGTGTGCGTGTGTGTATCTGTGTGTGTGTGTGTTTGTTTGTGGACACCATAGCTTAAAAACGAAGAGACCGTTAAATACCAAATTTGGTATTTAAGTTTGGTATCTTCCAAGAATGCGACACGAAGATTTTCAAGAAAATCCGCCCACCCCCAACTACCCTTTACAAGGAACTTTTTGCAAACATTTTTACTTTCTCAAAAATAGTTCTAACGATCTTGATTAAAATATCATAGATTAAAGATATTTACCTGACAAATAATATGTATATCTTGAATTTTCTGGGAGTAACCTCTGAAGACTACTTTATCCTGGATGAATTCTACGGAATTTTGCATAACTTCTAAACCGTAAGAGATAGACAAAAACTACTCCACAAAAATGTAGAGCACTTTAAAACACACAATTTACATTACATACATTTTTATCGTGGAGTTGATCGTTTTTGAGATATTCCTTGTTTTTGGTTTTAGCTTTAAAAAACTTATACTTTTCTCATACAGGAATTTGTCAACTCATGTACATACAAACAAAGGGACTTCAGTCACATAGCCACCAGCTTTTGACTATCACTATAACCTATGGTACTCCCTTATTTCGCTTCTACTTACAAGGAAGCAAGCAATAAGACTATCTCTGCTAAGTTTTTCACGATTAGCATGAAATAAACAGAAGCATAGCCCTGTAACAATTATTTGTTGCGGTGATGTAGAGAAAGTCATGTGAATGAAACATCAGATCTTTTTAAATCCAAAATATTTAATTTTATTGACTCTTGTAAACAAATTGAAAGAAAAAAAAATAAAAAATAACATACCTAATGGCACAAACATATTATACATACAACTTGAACTACCCATTAAAATAGATGTATTCTATTCTAATTATTTTCACGATAACTGCTTGTTAAAATGATTTATGTACTTTGTTTAATTCAACGTGCAGAAAAAATATTCAAATATATAGGCATATAATAAGTCCTAGTAACCAGCTGGTGTAAAGGAAAAAAGAATAGTAGATAAGAAAACCAATATTCTATTTGTTGATGCATTTTTCTTGGAAATGTGTAACAAACATACAACCAGAAATGTTTCGGAAACGACTAACCTATGATAATTGTTTCAAACAAAGATTGAGCCGTACGGTTTTGTTGTTGGTACATTCGTAAACAGTTAAAGATATTCAAATTATTTATCTTGGGAAGATGTTAAATATATTAGTTTTATAGAAAAAGAATTATCATAATGTTCCTGAAGAAATTAAACATTACCAGCCAAGCACTATTTAAGGTGGAGAATCTTCATCTTAAAGTCTAATGTGATAGAATTTCACAACTTGCTAATTTATTTTTACACCTGCTCAATAGAGTCATGTTTCTCCCTACATATTTACTTCATATTGATATTCATTTTTAGGGAATGGCTTTAACCTTGTAATAATTGGGGAATATACTTTATCTGCCATGGAGGTTGAGACAAATGCCTAATGTTTATAAAGCAACACGCACGACAAATAATAGAATGACCACTTCACATTTTAAAATTCTTTGCTTAAAGTATGCACGGTTTAAAAAAAAACAAGATCGAATATGTATATTTAAAAATGGAGAAAATAGTTTAGACATAAATCTAAATTTTATAAATTCTAAGATTTGACCTATACTTTCCAAGTTTTCTACATAAAATTCAATATAAACGCACAAGGATTTCATCAACTAATTAACTGAAAATTCAAGGCATGTATTTTAGGCTAGTGTTTAAATGAAAATTCAGTATTTTATGAAATAAAATAAATCATAACTATTTTTCAGGAAATAAAATTTTACTAGACGTGAAAAAACCACCCAAAAATGTGAAATATTAGAAGGTTTTCGATATTAAGTATGCTTAATGTTGGACCGATTATAATCGTATGGAATGTTTCAGTAAATCTGTTCCTGAGTGTCTCAGTGGTTTGATGGCTAGCATGCTAGCTTCCAAATCCAGAGATTTTGGATTGTATTCCCGGTTGAAAGATGGGAATGTTTATTTAGCCGGGATAATTTCCTGTCCTATCTTGGGTGTGAAACTATGTGGGAGAGTGTAAACAAAAACAAGCTCAAAGATTAATAGAATAATAAACGACTGAACATTATTATCAATAATATTCAGAGGCAAAAGGCAAAAGGCACGGATATGGCCTTAGATATTACAGACGGCACATTAACGGGCAAGCAACAAACAAAAAAGAAAAAAATTATGTTCCATTCTCACTACTTTCTCTACCTATTCAGCAAATTAACTATTCTTACAATAGATTTTTCTTTTATCTACATGCTAATCGAGGAAAACCTTGGCAGACATGGTCTTATTACTTGCTTCCTTTTAAGTAGAACAGAAATATGAGTAGGTATACTCAAGGCAAAAACGATAGTCAAATATTCTAAAAGTTGATCGCTATGTCTTTAGGAGTAAAACAAAAAAGGTATGTAACGAAAAATGATTTCTCATTTGAGAAAATTTCAAGATAGTTTAAAACTTACACAAATACCAAGGAATATCTTGGAAATGGTTAACTTTACAAAAAATATGTAGTACATAAATTGTGTGTTTTAATGAGATCTATATTTTTGTGAAGTAATTATTTGTCTATCTCTTACAGTTTACCAGTTAGAGAAAAATCATCCAAGGCTCCCAGAAAATTCAAGATATACATTTTATTGTCCTGAAAGTATCTTAAACAAGTGGTATTTTAATAAAAATCGTTAGTCATTTTTGAGAAAATTAACATTTTCGAAAAATGTTCCATGTAAGGGTGGAGGATTTCTTTTTTAAAATCTTCTTGTCACATCCCTGGAAGATACTGAACTTGAATACCAATTTTGGTATCTAGGGGCTTTTTGGTTTTGAGCTATACTGTCCACATACATACACACAGGCATACACGGACTTTTTTCTAAAAATACTTATTTTCTTTAAAAAGGGGACCACAAAACATATATTCACGTGAAATATCGGTAACAAATTTTGAGTAAAATACAATATATTTTCTATCCATTATGCACATTGTACGTACGTGCTAGAAAAAGTAAAACCTGCTCTTCGATCTCATTATTACGAAATTTGGTGTCCATAAACGCGTCAGTTTGTGGGTTGTTTAATGCATGCAGACAGTTGGATAAGGCGTTCAAATTATAAATGCACCTGTAAATGTTGTACTTATAAACCGTGTATGATGATTTAGCTGTAATACGCAAGTGTTCAGGAAGAAATTATCTGGTATAAAAAAGTCCTTAAGTTAGGATTGGAACTGAGTAACAGCTGGTGTGACTTATTTAGGTAGTTAAAGAGTCAGCTTTATCTGGCACAGTAACGCTGTAGATAACATAACACAAGAGTAGGGAATACTATTTCCCACCTTTATGTGGTATCAAATGAGGGCTAGAGCCCCCGCCGTGCCATCTTCCACATTTCCACCACACAAAGAAACTAATTTTCCAGCGAGAGGCCCCCGAATCAGCGGGATTCTAATTGCTTGACTTTCGGTGGGAAACGTTTCGCAGATACTACTACTCCACTAATATTTCATTAACTCAACATTATTAATTAAACAGGTTGAGGTAAATTTAACCAGGTTTCTTCGAACAGAATTTCGGACAATCGGAAAGTAACATGTCTAGATGTTCCATTTTCGTAAATACTAAGACTTCATTGAAACATAAATGATGGTGGGCCGCATGCAAGAGGCTTATTTTTGATAGTGTTTAACTCCCGTTTTTACTACCATGGCAACTCAAGCGATGACAGTGATGATGCACGGAATGAAGATGGATCATCAGTGGGATGTGATGGCGGGGGAAACCTGAGAACCCGGAGAAAATCCGCTCTTGCGCCGCTATTTCCACAATAAATCTCACATGCGGTCGCTTAAGATCTAACCACTCGACCACGGCGCTCCCCCTCCCCGCAATGGGCACAAGAATCCCAAGGTCCTTAATGCTATCGTTAGAGTACTTCCGATGCTGCCTCACAGGGCCCCGAGCCTCAGAGGGCCCCAAACCCGAAGGCGGATCCCGATTGAGTGTTCCGATGACCACACCAGGACTACTACATTTCACAATGCGCAAGCCACCATCTAGGCGCAACCCGCCGAACACCTTCAACCCTGAAAGAGTGATTAGGAAATAATGGGAACAGAAAATGGTACACAGGAAAACTTTGGAAATATAATGCACCTACCCAACATACATCAGGCGACCTAGGGAAACCCTCTAAAACCCCCCACGGAAATAGAACCCGGTCCTCCCGAATCCGAGCCAAAGACGAAACCTCCTGAGCCATCCGGGTTGGTAGCCATACTCTTCTCCCTCATTCCCTAACTGTATTTATTCTCAAATTATTTTTTAAAGTGTTCATTTTCTCTTTATGATGCTAGACATTAATCAGATGTCAGCTAATACTTCGATAGCTCACATTCTGTTGTGTGTTCACACAGACTGTAACAATCATAGAGAGCGGTCTACGAACGTTACAATTATCCAAGACATTCTTTAGAAACAAGAGAACGAATAGGTACTCAATACTTCAAAGTGTACTGCTTAAAACGCTGAATAGCCGCGGTTTTATCAGAAATTATTGTGCCACCAAAAACGTTTATTTGGCGTATACTGTATAACTTAATGATGTATATATTTTGCTTATTGCAAAATTTTCAGTAAAAATAATACGATTTTAAAAGATCTTTACAAAAAACTCTATATATATATATATTATGTATTTTACTTTCTCTACACGTACTATGTACATAGAGTATAGAGAAGGTATTGTATTGCACCCAAAATTCGATACCGAGATTTCACCGGAAATACATGTTTTGGGTCCCCCTGAATCCAAAAAAAAAAAGTATTTTTTGGGAAAAGGTCCGTGTGTGTGTGTCTGTGTGTCTGTGGACAGCATAGCTCAAAAACGAAAAGACCGATGAATGCTAAACTTAGTATTTAAGTTTGGTATCTTCCAAGGATGCGACACGAAGATTTTCAAGAAAAAACCCTCACCCCCAACTACCCTCTACATGGAACTTTTTTCGAAAATTTCGATCTTCTTAAAATGGCTCTGACGATTTTGTTTAAAATATCGTATATTAAAGATATTTACCCGACAAATAAAAAGTATATCTTGAATTTTCTGGGATAGCCTCTGAAGACTACTTTATTTGAGATGAATTTCACGGAACTTTGCATAACTGCTAAACCGCAAGAAATGGACAAAAGCTTAACACACAAAAAATGTAGAGCACATTAAAACACACAATTACTCTATAGAATATTTTGTTTTTCTTTGAACGGAAAATAACACCTTCTGGTATGTATTCGTCAATTTCTCACAAACTATGGAATATTTCTATAAGCTATAGTATGACGAAAACAATCACTATGATATTTTGGAACTAATTTGGAATTAATGACGTCGTTGGTTGCTTAAAAGAATCTTGTGTTACATTCGCATGAATTTATCTACACTCTGTCATTAGTGGCTATATACATTATTTTTACGAAATATTGTTTTTCCATTTACTTTATTTTAATCAAAAAGTAAATAAATAACAAAACAATTTTTGCTAGTGTTGTATGATAAGCTTTTGTAAGAATAGTTTGTTTGCACAACGGATAGAGAAAGGATTTGAATGGAACACACAATATTTATTTTAACATTAAACACATTCCTCCCACATTCGTACTTCATTCATACTTCGTGGGTGCAGTCATTTATGAGCACGTATTTGTTTTTATTTAATAACCATCTTAATATTGCTTAATGATTCTGTTACTTAACCTTCAGCGATACCTGACGCTAACAAGGCTAATAATTTCAACATTAGTTGTAGGAGAGTGAAGTTCTGATTGTGAAAGTAATGAGCCTGAAAGTAGGTTACAGGGTAATTGGATTTTTAATAGTCACATTATAGCAATAACTGACAATACCGAGAAAGCGTACGGACACACTTAGCGGGAGCCGTTGATCACATCTCCCTTTGACCATTTTCTGTGACTGTTCCGCTCCTACAGCGCATGGACAGGTAGCATTTTAAAAAGTTGCATGTGAAATAGCTGTAGGCAATTATCACAACCAGCAGAATTTATGGCCTCTGTTAATTGATAATTTGTGTTTTCCACACGAGCCGCGCATAAGATAGGAGTTGGCAAGGAAAAGTCAGACAGTTTGTTTGATACTGTTTAACGCCCGCTTTTACTGCTTACGGTACCGCAGGCAATTACACTAATACCACATGGAATGAAATGGAGCACTGGTGGAATGCGATGGCGGGGAAAAACGGGGAACCCGGAGAAAACACTCCCCTACGCCACTTTGCCCACCACAAAACCTACACACACCGACGCCTGAGATCGAACCCTAACTGACGTCACATTGAAAATTCAATGCCATAACCACGAATTTCCTGGTCTCTGTTCGGTTGCTGTAACCACAATCTGTTGGGGAGATCCAGGTATGACATATGACTGTAACCATCCAACTCCTGTCCCTTACAAGGCTAGTGTGGAAAAACTATTACTTGACACTAATAGTTGGTTAAGCCATGAAGCCAAGACTTATAGTTGTATATTGTGATACAGCTGTAGATACTATTGCAGAAGAGATGAAATTTACAAGATTCTGCTATACACTTAACACACTATTTTTTGGACGATGAATATTAATATTAATTAAAATATAGTAATAAATGAATTAAAATATTCGTTGGATGAAAATGACTTCTACGAGAAAGAAGCGTTTAGTATTCGTTGTTATGTAACATTTTATTGTTTTTTTTTTTATAAACAAGGTTTGTTGGTTGTTGAGACAGTTTTATCTGTAATACTCTTAAGAATAGATTTGACAATTTTACCATGGAGAAAGTTATGGTAGGGAACAGAGAAATAAAACAAGCCTGGAAAGTTCTACACTAATTCTGTAGGAGTCTAAATAAAGGTACGAGTTGGTGTGCAATATATTGAAAAACGGTTAAGCAACTGTTTTACTTATTCCGGTTTGCTTTTTGAATTCATATCAGTATTACGATGTTTTTGTTTGTTTCTATGGCATCCAGGTTAGAAGTAAGAATGTTAACTTACATCCATAAAGTCGGAAGGACTGCCTCCATGATCAAGAGGTCAGCGAGCTGACTTCTCACCCGGATGTACCGGGTTTGATTTCCGGTTGGGACGAGGAATTTTTCTTTAATCAGAATTGTACCCTATGCCCCTTAGAGTCTGAAAGTATTAGTCTGCGAAAACAGTTTAGGCTTGGAAGTTTTCCTGAAGCTTTCATTATCTTGAAAATGTTAATGTCACACCTGTATAAGATGTTGAACCTTAACAGCAGGTTTTGTTTTTAGGTACATTTCCTGTTTTGTTGTTCACAGTTATATTTATATATGCATTTTTAATATAAAATACTCTTTTAGGACTATGTGGATATCAAAATGCGTATTTCCGGGGAAATACAGATATCACATTTGGAATGCAATACTTCTCGTACCTTCCTTAGATGTATAGCAAAAAAATCTGATGTGTTCATTCACATGACTTTCTCTACTTCTGTGTAACAAATTATTGTTAATAAGCTTATTCTTCTATTTATTTCAAGCTAATCGAGAAAAAATCAGCAGAAATAGCCTTATTACTTGCTTCCTTGTAAGTAGAAGCGAACTGTGGGAGTATCATAGGTTAAAGTGAAGCCAAAAGCTGGTTACTAGGTGACTGAAACCGAAAACAAGGAATATCTCAAAAATGATCAACTCCTCGAAAAAATCATATAACATAAGGTGTGTGTTTTAACGTGCTCTACATTTTTTGTCTGAAAAGTTTTTGTCCATTTCTTACGCTTTAGCAGTTATGCAAAATTCCTCCAGAATAAAGTAGTCTTCAGAGGCTATTCCCAGAAACTTCAAGATATACATATTATGTACATATACAGGTAAATATCTTTAATATACGATATTTTAATCAAAATCGCTAGAGCCATTTTTGAGAAAATAAAAATTTTCGAAAAAAGTTCCATGTAAAGGGTAGTTGGGGGTGGGGGTATTTTCTTGCAAATCTTTGTTTCGCATCCTTGGAAGATAACAAACTTAAATGCCAAGTTTGGTATTTAAGGGTCTTTCCGTTTTTGAGTTATGCTGTCCACAGACACACACAGACACACACACACGCACACACACGAACCTTTTCCCAAAAATGCTTTTTTTTATTCAGGGTGACCCAAAACGTGTAATTCCGGTGAAATCTCGGTATCGAAATTTTGGGTGGAACACAATACCTTCTCTATACACTATGTACATAGTACGTGTAGAGAAAGTAAAAAATATACATTGAAACTTAGTCAAGTTGAAACAGTGGATTTTTAATTTTTCTGCGGATGCATTGCTTTAATACCCACACTGTTTTACCTTTGCTTGTAAGTTGGGCAGTGCATTGAATAATACGTCGCCAGGTGCTGAGTTTTATAATAATAACTTAAGTGGGAATTTATTTTATTGTTACATATATATATTTAATTATGGCATCAGTATTTTTAAAATGTTATATGTAGATGAGCGATTATACATATCACATCACGATTTTGAGCTTACGGGAATCAATACATATATTTTACGATACTTACTGTCAAGGAATTCTTTGAATTTATAAACAATATGTTTGCAAAGTGTTGTGTTTGTACTTCAAAGATTAATCAATTTCAATTAATCCGTATTCAAATTTAAATTGTTTTATAAAATATGTTTCATACGATGCATTTTTCATAATTTCTAACAAAATCTCACATTTATAGCCCTGATTGACCTATTAAGTTTACTAAAAATACATTTTTATAAAAGTGCTTGTTCATTTTCAGTTTTCTATAATAGTATCTAGTGAAATTTGTAATATGAGACATGGGGCTTGCAATAGCAAGATTTACTTAGAATGTATTGGGGAATTATTTTCATCTTAAAACTTTAAATTTATATCGTAAGCAGGATTTTAAATGTGAAAAAGTCTAGAATATTACATCTGAAAAGAAACCACATTTCAAAATACGTACGTGATAGTAATAACTAATCTGGGTTTTTAATAAACGAGTTTAATATTTTTAGAAATTCATAATATTGGAGCAGAGTTTCTCACCTAGACAAAAATTGGAACAATGGTTACAAACAAATTAGAAAAAAAAATGTCAATAGAGCCACAATTCTTCTCTCTTTAATAGCCAACGAACTATTCTTATAAAAGATCGTTCTTCTATATAGCTTGTGACACAAGATAAATATCCACAGAAACTGTTTTCTTATATGTTTATTTGCACAAAAGAATAACGGAACAAGTAGACTTAGGCGAGACATACCTTTCATAAGCAGCTCGCAATGTGATGTTTTGTATTTCGTTCTCTTTGCGAGTTCGTAAGACATAGTAAGGTATTTGGCAATTCAAAACGATAATAAGAAATATCACTAGAAGTATTTAATATTAACGTGTACTTCAATGAATTGTTACTTGTTTTGTGCAGTAAGTTTTTCCCTATTTCTTACAATTTACAAGTTAAATAAGTTATTTCAGAATGAAGATGTGCGCAAGATATTTCCAGAATAAAATCAAGTTGTACGTTTTATTTGTCATACAAATATCCTAAGCATTTGGTATTTTTATCGAAATCCTTAGAGACATTTTTGAGAAAATAAAACAAATACGATTCTTTTCTATTTTAAACACAAACTTGGCCTTTAGAAGTAACCAAATTGGCCGTCAGGTGAGAAACAGTACAGAAATACATAACACTAAACATCTATGCCCATATCGACCTGCGACCCTTTAGCGCAGAGCATCAACGCCAAACGCGCCAACGAGCACGGCTACTTACTTGGGGCCGGCGACTTTTTTCTATTAAAGGGTAGTTAGGGGTAGGGGGATTTTCTTGAAAAGTTACGTGTCGCATTCTTAGCTTAGCATCTAACCAGCTCTTAGTTTTTGAGTTTTGCGGTTCACACACACCATTAAAAAGCTAATTTTTCAGAATATTTGAAGGTATTATTTCAACCTTTTTCCTTATCATGTTTTAGGTTTAGCAGGAATATCTCGAATCTGTTCAAATTACCCTGACGCCTTCCTCCCCCCTCCCCCACACATACACATATACTAACAAAAACAATCTGATTTTTCCATTCACATGACTTTCTCTACATCTTTGTAACAAATTATTGTTAAAAAGCTTATTCTTCTACCTCATGATAATCGAGATAAATATCAGCAGAAATTTCCCTTACTGTTTGGTTCCTTGTAAGTAGAAGGGATAAAAATCTAATGTGTTCTATTCACATGTCCTCTAGGATTCGGTAAGCAAACATTTTATTCAAAACATTAATCTGTTATCCACACCATGCTAATCAAGATAAACATAAGCAAAATTAGTCTTATTACTAGCTCCTTGTAAGTAGAAGGGAAATAAGAAAACGCACAGACTAAAGCGGTAGTCTCGTCCTTTAAAAGCCGGTCGCTATGTGACACAATTAAACTCTCTTTGCTTGCCAAGAGTAAACAAACGATAAACGAGAAAAAAAGATGTCTTCTCGTTTGAGAAAAGACAAAGTGACTTAGAATTGAAACCAAGAATCCGGAATATCTCGCAAGCGGTTAACTCTAAAACAAAAAAAAAGTATGTGACATAAATTTTGTGTTTTATGAGATCTACATTTTTTTGTGCAGTAAGTTTTTGTATACCTCTTACGGTTTGCCAGTTGTATAAAAGTCATCCTGAATGAAGAGAGCTTCATTCAATAGCTTTTTTCCGGAAAATTCAAGATATACATTTTGTTTGTCCTAAAAATATCTTAAACATTTGGTATTTTAATCAAAATCATAAGAGCCATTTTTGAGAAAATTAAAATTTTCGAAAAATGTTTCATGTAAAGGGTAGTTTGAGGAGGGGGGATTTTCTTGAAAATCTTCGTGTCGTATCCTTGAAAAATACCAAAATTAAATACCAAGTTTGATATCTAACGGCCTTTTCGTTTTTTAGCTGTACTGTCCATGGACACACACGGCAGTTTTTCTAAAAATGCTTTTTTTGGATCCAGGGGGTAATAAAACATGTAGTTCCGGTGATATCTCGTATCTAATTTTTTAGAGTAATACAATAATGTAGAGAAGGTAATGCACACATACAGAGTGGAACATAAACATCTGAGGTTTTTAAATCAGTCGGAATACTGTCTGCTTGATCAAAGATAAGGTTTAGTCCTGTTGCAATGCGAGCAATGGCATGGAGTTTCAGATGGCATGATTGGTCTGTGAAGCCAAACCCTAATGGTCCTAAATAAGCTGAAACCTCATGAATTTTGTGGAGTTAACTCCCTCCATTAGGTGAAGACTCCATTGTAACTAAACTGAAAATAGTGCATTGTTTTCAGAGGGTTGAGCATGTTAACAACGGGGGAAACCTCGGCAACTGCGGCCTACTACCCCCGGAAAAGGGATGAGAGGAGGGGAAACCACAGGCCAGCACACAGGAAACGACGGAGCTAAGCGCAGAAACGTAGGAAGTCCCTAACAGTCACTCAATGGCAATCCTGGCGCGCCACGGAGGCTATACAACACCGGGAGGCCGAAAGGATGCCTCTACAACGACATCTAGCTTCAACCAGCGAACCAGAGGGAAGAGAGTTTCACTCGGAGCAAGCAATCGTGCCATCTGTCTGCAAAACCTCAAAGCACACTGTGCTGACTGAAAGATGAAGAAGGGAAATGAAATGAAGGAATGAAAAGGAAAGGAACCGTGATAAACATAAGCCCCCCAGCATTCGCCTAAGCGGCCCCAGGAAAACTTCGGAAATACCCAGGGACAGAGTGCGCGGTCAACGGGGAGCAAACCCGGACCTCCCGAATGCCAGTGCCAACCTAAGGGCCTGAGCCACCTGGTTCGGTGACCATAACCATATCTGTCAACTATTATCAACTTAATAATAAGAATTAAATCAAATCATCAGTGAACTATGTCACCTGAACCTCCATGCAATTGTGTACATTTTAAAATGATTAAAATATTTCACCAAGCATACAATGTTTTGATGGGTTAAAAACCATTAGGTGTTTATGCCCCAACCTATACTTTTTTGGGGGGGGGCATCTTTTTATTTGGACTTCTGTATCGAATTTTTCCTGTGCTGTAAGTAAGCAGCAAAGAAAATATATAAACAGAGTTTAAGTAAGTTTACTCCTAAATTAGTTCTAAGGTTGTTCTAAATATATCGAACTTCCAGGCGTGTATGTGTTTTCATTCTGTTGTGTCAGCTGAGAATATTAAACGAGGCAAGTGACCTCGTGCTGACCCGCATTGGAAGCTTCAGAAGCCAACGGAAACCTCTCACCTGGCTACCGCAGGAGGCCTCTTTTTTGTTATCGGCCTTTAATTTGCGCCCTCTACGCTTTTGTCCACTGTTTTTTCTTAATCACGGCGTTACAATGGCCACCAAACGGAGCGTGAAAAGCGGCACCTTTGTAGCCACTCAATCGCCCGATTTTCCACTATACTATCAAAACCATCTTCCGACAAACCCGATTCTTACAGTCGGTTCCGCGACTAAGTAGATGCCTAATGTCGTTTTATGGTGGACACCGCTTCTGGATAGAATATTTAAGTAATAAAAGACCTGCAATGCTCTATTGGGGTTTATATGCATTCTGAGAATGGTTATTAAATATCGCCGTCATTTATAAAGTTGAATTACGCTTGGAAACTTCAAAGTCAGAGAATTACAGCACGGATCTTTGTCTTTCCATGTCTATGCTCTTACCAAAAGAGCTACCATGGCAGAATAACTTTATACGGGTTCTTCTCATCTCTAAAAAATATCCCAGTAAACATTCAAGACGATCTCAAACATTAGAGATAAATCTAAAAACTACTTTCAAAATCCCAGGATTTTTAAAAATTGTTTCATTTAAATATATAATCCACTTTAACTACTACGATATCTTTCGATTTACAAACAATTTTAGAAACAAATGCTTGTGTTTTGCTCACTGAACTGCAGCATTTTTAATGTTGGTTTTTTTACTTCTTCTACTTGTACATAGACAGAGAAAGTATTGCATCACACACAAAAATTCGAAACAGGTATTTCACTGGAAATATATGTATTAGGTCCCAGCATATAAAAATGCATTTTTAGCAAAAGGTACCTATGTATGAATTTGTGCATGTGTACGTGTGTAGCATGACTCAAAAATAAAAGTCGGTTAAATATGAAACTTGATAATTAAGTTTTTGAAAATCTCCCACTCCTATCTTTTACACAGAAAAAACTTGGAAATGTTGAGTTTATCAAAAAATAACTATAATGGTTTTAATTAAAAGTACATATTTTAAAATTATTTGATGACAAATAAAATGTATATGTTGAGTGTTTTAGTAATAGCCTCTGAAGTCCTCTTCATTCTGAAGATTTTTGCATAACTGGTAAACCGTAAGAGATAGAGCAAAAGTATAGATATCTTTAAGCAGTGCTTTACATATTGTCATATACATTTTTTGTAGAGCTAACCATTTCTGAGATATTTCTTGTTAGTATCGGTTTTAGTTTTAAAATAACGGCACTATTCTCAAACGGCAGGTTGGCATTCGTTTCAAACCTCTTGAATATGCAAAGAGAACCGAATTTCAACATCATGGCATAGCTTCTACTTTTATACGATTTGATCTTCCGTTTTAACGTAATGTAGGTACTCTCTTATTTTCCTTCTACTTACAAGGAACTAAGTAATAAGACCACTTCTGCTGAAGTTTATTTAGATTAGCACGAAGTAGATAGAAGGATATCTCTTGTAAGAGCAGTTTGTTTGTAGAGAAAGATTTTTATGGCAATCCCGGACTAAAAAAAACAACAACAACAACAACAACAACACATTTTCAGCAAAAAGTCAATGTATGTCCGTCTATCTGTGGACAGCATAGCTGAAAGTTTAGTATCTTCCAGGGATGCGACATGAAGATTTTGAAGAAACTCCTCCCGCCCCAAACTACCCTTTACATGAAAATATTTTGAAATTTTTGTTTTTCTCAAAAATGGCTCTAACGATATTTATTAAAATACCGTAGATTAAATATATTTACATGTCAATTAAAATGTAGGTATATCTTGAATTTTTTGGGAATAGCCTCCGAACACCTCTTCATTCTGGATGAACTTTGCATAACTGGTAAATCATAAGGAATACACAAAACCTTACTACACAAAAATGTAGATCTCATTAAAACACACAATTTATGTCATATACATAGTTTTAAAGGTTAACCGTTGGTGAGTTATTCCTTGTTATTAGTTTTAATTTTAAGCTACTTAAACTTTTCTGAAATGGGAAGTCATATTTCGATACGTCTCTTTTGTTTTACTCCTAGCCGCGGAAAGCGAACCAAGTTTTAATTGTTTCACATAGCGACCGGCTTTTGCAAAATTTGACTATCGCTTTAACCTAGTTTGTTCTTTATTTCCCTTCTACTTAGAAGGAACTAATACAACTATTTCTGCTAATGTATATCGATTAATACGATGTAGATAAGGGAATAACCCTTTGTAGCAATAGTTTGTAAGAAAGTCATGTAACTGGAACACAACAGATTTGCTTAATATGTGGAAATTTTTTTGAAACTTCTCGTACGTGTATCACATAGATGTCGCTAGACTTTCAGTTTTGGAATACATGTATGGTGGTTTGATTTCTTCACACCTCCTTAATTTCCAAGCCAGTTCCTTCGTCACATGGTAACCAGGTAGCGACCAAAGTTTTTGTTTGTACACGCGAGAAGCAGGTTTCCCCATTGTATTCTTTACAGGCGTTATGTTTAAACGGCCCGGGCTTTGTAATGGACCATTGTTTGTCAAAAGACGTATGTTTAGCGTCGCTGCCGCATGTAATTACTTGTGCCTGATTGCTGATAAGCGAACCAACATCGATCTGGTCCCAACAAAGGGCTCCGGGTCAAAAACTTGCAACATCATTTCAATTTCTAATAGACCCGCCTGCCGAACATCATTATCGAGCGTTTTGTGGACGCCGCAAACGTTCCGTCAGTAGCGCTCCATGCGGCGAATGTACCAACTAATTGAATGTATGAATAGCCCGAACTAATCGCATGGCAAACGCTTCCAGGAGTGATTAACTTCGTCCTTGTGTTGCGTTCCAGGCATTTCACTCAACATCTGCATATTAACGATTGTTTCTAGCTGCTTATTTGATATTACGATAGTGAATAACATAGGTATAAGATGCGTGCAAACGGTTTATTCTATCGAATTTTATTATCCTGAAGGAATTCTGGAACTTTCATTCACTTCACAGTTCATTTCTGCAGTCATTTTTTTCTGTATTGCAGGAAAACGTTGGTGTACAAGGTTAAAAGCTTAGACATTTTCCTTAAATTCGATATCTGTAATTAACAATATATCTAGCTGATTGTGTTATATAAATTTGGTCTTAAGGGGACAGTTAACTACGAGGTACGTCCAGAAAGTAAGTTCCGTTTGGTAATCAAATTAAATTGTGTACAGATACAGAATAATTATTTATTGCACAAAATTCTACTCTTAAACTACTTTTCCACATAACTGCCGAAATTTTGCAGGCATTTGTCATAGCGTGGCACAAGTTTTGTATACCTTCTTCATAGAAGTTTGCCGCCTGCGTCTTCAAAAAGTTGGAAACATTTTCTTTCAGCTCTTCGTCATTGTTGAAGTGTTGACCGCCAAGGGAAGACTTGAGATGTAAGAACAGATGAAAGTCGCTAGGAGCGAGGTCAGGGCTGCACGGAGGATGGTCAAACACGTCCCAGCCAAATCCCTGTTTGAGGTTTTTCGTCACATTTGCAGTGTGTGGTCGTGCGTTGTCGTGAAGAAAAACAACACCTTTTGACAGCAATCCTCGGCACTTATTCTGTATTGCGCGGCGCAATTTCCTAAGTGTCTCGCAATAAACACCTGCTTTGATTGTTTGACCACGCGGTAAGAAATCAATGAGTAAGATGCCTTTCCAGTCCCAGAACACTGTGCACATCATTTTTCGAGGTGTCAAGATTTGTTTCGGCTTAACCTTTGCTGGGGATGAAGTGTGCCTCCATTCCATTGATTGCCGCTTACTTTCAGGGGTGTCGTAAGAAACCCAAGTCTCATCTCCTGTGACTATCTGTGTCAGAAATTATTCGCCGTCTTCATCATAACGGGTTAAAAACTGAAGTGCACTACCCATCCGTTTTGTTTTGTGTTGCTCAGTAGGAATCTTTGGTACCCAACGTGAGCAAAGTTTACGAAATTTGAGTTTTTCGGTAACAATTTCATGAATTAGTGATCGTGAGCTTTGGGGAAATTCCATAACGAGAGCACTAATTGTAAACTTGCGGTTTTCCTGGATCTTGTCATCAATCGCGTGAACCAGTTCTTCTGTAACCAAAGATGGACGCCCACTTCGTTCTTCATCGTGCACTTCACTACGTCTTTCATTGAACTGTCGGACCCATCTTCTCACCATTGAATTACTCATTGCATTTTGTCCGTAAACTTCGCAAATTTGCCGATAAATTTCAATTGGTTTCACTTTCCTAGCATTCAGAAAACGAATCACAGATCTGATTTCACAAGCGGCGGGATTTTCAATCAACACCGACATTGTAAACAAGCACAACAAAGCGTATGTGGCTGACAGCGATCTCAAAATTGCGCACGTTTCTTCTCCTTGATACAGAGCGTCTACCGCGATGTGCGGAACTGTGATCGCAGCGCTGCAGCGGAGATAAATTGAAGCGGAACTTACTTTCTGGACGTACCTCGTAAAATTCCAGGGTTGAACCAACTTTGTGAGTTTTTGTTTTTATTTTCAAAAAATCAGTTTCCTTCTCTATTCAAAACTCTCTGTGGGCATTTAAACATTAAAGTGCACGGCACATGTGCACAGCACATTTTTTTCCCCTGAAAACTACATTTCCCTTCACATAAGAGGTCCAGTACGGAAAAATTTTCACCATATTTTTATGGAAGTTACACAGTGTGAGCTCTTTAGAATCTTTGTTTTATAATTTAATCTGTATTTTGATGAAAAAAATGAAATGTAGTTTATTTATGGGCACTCTTTCACTTCTGTGTTTTTCAGCATCTCATTCTATATTGGACGTGAAAACCCGCTTAATTTTGCTCAGAGGCCTCTTTACCAGGCTTGAGGTTCTTTTACGTGCCGTATATTTACGACACGGGGCCTACGGCTTTACTTTCCTTCCGAAGGAAGCCATGCTAGGGATTTTTATGCCCAAAAAAATCCATCGTCCTCCGCCGGGTTTGAACCCGCGAACTTGGGTATATGAAATTAGCTCATTTTGATGAGAATTGGTGGCTGAGTATTAAACATTCATGGCTATAAAAATTAAATAAATATTGCAGAGACTGCCTCTGTGGTCGAGTGGTCAGAGAGCTTCCTTTTTACCCGAAGTCCCCGGGTTCAATTCGACAGGGGCGAGGAATAGTTCTTTTACCAGAATTATTTGCTATCCCCTACAGAGTCTGAAATTATGAATGCTAAAGTGAATTTTTGTGTATTTAATGTTGAAAATTATTAACTTAATATTATAAATCTAATTTGAATTAACTTGAATTGTTTCAGAAATCAAAGCCTCCAATATAACCATTGAAGTTAAAGGGGACTATACAAATAAAACAAATTTGCAGATACAAATAATTTCTAAGCTCTTGCTTTCATTATAAAGACTAACCCAAATCAAGCTTCATTTGAATTTACATGAAGAAAATGCTTACCGATACTTATCCATGTAACATGAAAACTGTTCCACAAGCAGCAGTTTATATCAAAAATTAAAATTTTAATTAAAATCTATTAATTAATTTTATCTATGGTAGGGATAATCATTTGGATAGCGCCTTTCCTGAGTCTAGAGATGCACTTTTACAACCCTGCTAAGATTCAGAGCATAGATTCAGATTTTGGGATTTGAAACCCCCAGTGGCGGCTGCTGACGAAAACTGTAAGGAAAGCACGTATTCATGAAATCAATTACTCTGAATTCCCATAATTCACAATTGACAGTGTAATAAATTAAATACCATATGGTTTTCCTTTAAAAATATACCTAAGCTCCGCTATTTGAAGAGAAAATCTATTACCTATTCTTTCTGGTAGTAAATTTATCAATCACGCCATCTTTGCTCAAGGGATTGTATGAATCCTTAAATAAACAAAGATTAAAACTATTTTCAACCAAGTGGTATTAAAATGTTAGCAAAATATTGTTAGATAAAACATAATGCGTATGAATTAAAGTTTATAAAGTCAAGGATGGTAAATAAAATGCTTTAACGAACCCAGAACGTTTTTAATATGAGTGATAAGTTCATTTTCAAAACTCATTGACATTCCATGACTGTGACCACTTCCTCAAGTCGTTCAGAAAAAACAAGTTTTAGAGTGAACTGCCAGCTTTAAGGCGAGATTAAAATTACAACAGTTGTATTTTAATTATTGAAAACCTTTTATGTAAGTCGTTCCAAAAATACTGGAATTAAAGACATTTAGTTAACAGAGTACAATGCCAAGGAGGTTAAGACAAGCCAACTCTTGGAAAGAGTTTGTAAGTAATTCCATTGTGTTAACGAAACCAAATCTCTAAACTCCCCCTTCCGAACGTGCCCCTTAAGGTTCAAAATTGCAGTATCGAGGACCTCTAACTAGGCTTGTACAGATAGACATATACATTCCCTACGGACAATAACGACTTGTTAAAAAATGAGCATGTTTGTAAAGAAAAATATTGTTGTTTATTAACTAGATCACTGGATACAATATTTTTGGGGTAGTGCTAAATTACTACTCACTCCTAGTGCCGCCCCTTTGCTAAGAAAATGTGAGAAGTAATAGCAGGATCTAATTTTAGTTGGATATGGTGCATTTAATTTATGAACACTAATTCTATTTGTTAAAAGATATCAACTCATGCTTAATTCACATTTATCTTTTCCTTTTATACAAATTGTTTAAAAATGGATCTTTAATGGATCCCTTAATATTTTTCTGGCTACGCTACTGTATAGATTGCAAATTATGCATTTGAAATGCGGGACAGTGTAATTTAACTGTGCCATATTATTTTTGTTAAATTCCCAAGTGCAGAATAAACACTCATCCTCTCTTGAAAGATGAACTGAGCTCATGATATTCTCATTTTGTGTTGCAGAACCAAATGGAAGCGGCAAACGGCGGTAGGGCTGGAACTCCTGGCCGAGGCCGGAAACTACGCGGCATTCCAGCGACTGTACGGAGGACCTCCATATGGTTGCTGGCCGTATCCCGGTGCCACAGCCGCAGCGCCATCTGTGGTGGCTCCTAGCACGGCGGATCTCTACTACAGGCAAGCCGCCGCTGCAGCTGCTGCCGTCTCCACGCTACAGAAACCACTGCCATACCGTCTCTACCCCGCGGCCGCTGCAGGTCTAGGTCTCGGCCTTCCTGGGCCCTCATCGCTCCAAGCCGGCCCAGGGGCCGCCCCTGGTGGCCCACTCTCCGGCCTCGGCAGTCTGGCCGCCTCTTCTTCACTCTCTTCCCTCTCCAGTTACTACAACAGCCATCATCAGCACCATCCTCAAGCGACGTCGCACCTGCCACCGACGGCTTCGTCTGCCGTCACGAGGTCGCCCACTCCCGAAGATCCTCCGCCACAGAGTGGTTCTCCGGTCCCTTTACCTCCAAGACCAAGCAGTAGGTCAAGTTCCATCGAAGACGATTCGTCCTCAAGGGTGTGACTGCCGATGTACGATAGGGAGTTTCCGTTTCACCCTGCAAACGGCTGAGTGATCTTCCATTATTTAGTGCAGCCAGAAGTTCAACTTCTTTCAGCACAACTGAAATAGAATATATACCTCACGCGTAGCACAACGAGAATGCTTTTAAAAGACACTATGAGACACTCTGGGTTTTGTCTGCATCGTCCAAAGGTTTTATTATATATCAACAAGCTCAAAGAGTCCATCAGCCAATTGCAGTGTGAGTAATTTTATAGTAGAAGTAAATAGTGTTTCTCTTGTCTAAAGACTGACGCACACTGGCACATCACGAGCGGAACGAAACAAAAAGGGAAAATGCCGCTACAGGCGGTTGTGTTGTTAAATGCTTAAACATCCCTGCTCCTCATGCTCTCTATATCTGTGCATGGAAGCGTCGGAATATTGCAATTACTGCTCAAGGTCCATCAGTAATTTTCGTGTGATTACATCAGTTTTCCTAACATGTAATTAATGCTCGCCAAAGCTATCTTTCGTAACATGGAGACAAATCTTATCTGTATGCAGGTTAGCCGAAAAAGAATCGATATTAATGATCCTTACATGTGCCATTTCTTTTTTGTTTCAATCTGGTGATTCAGAAAATTGAGTAGTACTTTACTGTGAGGGCGGGGGATCTCGATATTGCCCATTTTATTCAGGTACTGATACGTTTCTCTGAATATCTATAGAAGCCTGTGTAAAGTATATAAAAATACCTCTCTCGAAAGTTAAAAGTTTTGCTCTTTACTGTTTACTTTTAAAGCACAACTAAGCTGCTGCAACACCCAAGTGTTACTTTTCTTTGTTTTCCTTAAGATTTTGATATTGGTAATGTTCACTTTCGAGAGTCAAATGGCTTTAGAGCTACTGTTTGTTCAGCGAATGTTAGCTGGAATTGAATGGCTAATTATTTTAAGAATTGTACCAAAAGATACTTCAGAAGAGAGATAAAATATGAGCAATGTACAATTTTAATTTCACCTTTAAGGGGATCATGGGTGAAATTTCTGTTTTGAGCTTAATAACACGTATCTTTTGTATTGGCACAAACACCCAATTTCACCTGAGTATTATTTAAATGTTTAAACTGCTTTTTCAGAATATATATAATTGCATAAGCTCTAGGTTGATAAAAACGTATATAGGCTGCCTGCCATATACAAAAATTACCAGTAGTCTTTTTTTTTCTTTTTTTTTCAGTTTTAGAAGATATAAAAGATTTGAAAAATAATTAATTTTTAAATGATTTGTAATATTCTGATGATATATTCTGAAAATATATACAATAATTTTAGGAGCCATGTAATGTACTTAAACGTAAACTAGCACTCTTAAATTTAGTTAGTATAAAGAGCTACGATTTCTATTAATTATTCTAAAAAATTAGATTTTTCTTGAAAAGATGGCCACTTATGACTCCCTTAGTATCTACGCTATCTTATTAGCGTAACAGGAATATTGTTTTAAAATACGCGTAGAGTGGTGCCATATATCTAATTTTATTCTTTTTCTAAAATAATTCATTGTGTTTGACCCTGCTAGTATTTATGCCATTGTTATACACGCTTAGTAAAGCAAACGTTTCCAACGATGCGCATTTAAACTTTCGCAGTAGAATGCATGATGTAAATGTTTGTCCCGCTCCTGTTGTATCAGTGTGCATCAATCTTTGGGCATGTGACAAAATAATGTCTTCAAATGAGAAATGTGTATATGGCAAAATACTCTCCTACGTGTGCAACGTGTGAGGAGGCCTTAACGGCAAATGACTGAACTATAATTTTCCAACAAACTGGAAATAATAAAGTACAATTAATACCCTTATGAAGGGTTTCAAAGAGACATCTAACAAAAGTGCACATACTACATGTGCTGAACCTCAAACAGTATTAGGAACGAACTATAGTGTTGTGTTAGCTTGGATGGAATGCAAGAAACAAACCACGTGGTCATGCCAAAGCAGTTGCTTATTTTCAGATGCTAACGAGTGCGTTTGTTTTCTAGACTTTTCAATTCTGCGCTCGCTGGCATCGTTAAGAAACCTTACTTTTTGTTTGTGTTTTGTTGAATGTAAACGTGTGCTTCAGTCCGCTCATTTGTTAAACTGTGAATGGTTCGTTAACTGAGTTAGAGAGAAGTGAGAAAATAACTTTTGATTCTGAATAACCAATACTCAATTACCTCTTGTATAATAATTACTGTGGATATGTTTACTCTAACGAATGTAGTGTAATTAAAGGAAAATACACTGGGGCACTGTTATGACATTTGTATGCAGCCCTATGTGAACAAAACAGACTGCCCTGGAACAAATGAAGATCTCTGTTTAATTTCCAGTGCAATATATTTTAGAATATCTTCGAAAAATAAATGAATCTGTTTAAAGAAAATTTCGCTCTCTTGTGAAACGGCTTTGCTGTTTTCTCTCAGTTTGGTAGAAAAAGAAATAAACTACTATGCATTTTAAACTTGAAATGATGCCGTAATATACGAAATGTGGCAGTTGATTACAAAAAAACTGATTAGAAGTACGCTGCAATGATGACAAATGCAATGACTTTATTTCTAGTACCGCAAACATAATCAATTAATGAGGTATTTTGAAAATATGCTCAATCAAAGAATAAAAACTCTTTCGTGAGTCGTCAACTTTTTTTTTTTACTCCATGGCACGACAGCTCACGGGGAACCTTGGCCTACCGCGCGGCCGCTGCGTCCCCCATCTCGGTCCGCTACAGACGTCATGGATGGGGTGCAGTATTGGAGGGTGAGACGTGGTCAGCGCCTCGAATCCCCCCGGCCGGTTAATGCGGTCCTCATGACCTGGAGCCGCTACTTCTCCATCAAGTAGCTCCTCAATTGGCCCCCCAGGGACCTTACGAGGCTGAGTGCACCCCGGGCCAGGTCTCACAGCGGGGGAAAAATCCCCACGCCGGTACTGGGGATCGAACCCATGTCTCCCGCTTGGTAAGTAGCAACGCTACCACCGCGCTAAGGAGACGACCCGTCAACTTTTTTAATCTTCTAAAATGCTTTAGAACATATACCTGGATCACCTTTATGTTTCAATATATACGACTACATAGATTAATTTATGTAAATATTCCAGACAAATATATTTTTTATGAAAATTAGCAATTGAAAGAAAGTTTCAAAATACCGCCAACTTTAATGCACTTTAATGTCCACAGATACCACATTAGGGACCACAGTCGGCGAATACAAATGGGAGACAGTTTGGGAAGGAAAAGTACCACATCCAAATTTAAGATACCCTCAAAAATTAGAGTTTTATTTATGGATGCTCTTTAACCTCCGTGGTTCTCAGCATCCTATTCTATATTAGACGTGAAAGACCGTTTAATTTTGCTCAGAGGCCTCTTCATCAGACTTGAGTCTCTTTTGCGTGCCGTAAATCTATGACACAGGACCAACGGCTTTATTTCCCTTCTAAAGGAAGCCTTCCTAAGGATTTTTAAGCCTGAAACAATCCATCGTCCTCCTCCGGGTTTGAAGTCACTACCTTGGAAATTAGAAGCTAGCATCTTAGCCCTAGATGACGGAGGATGGCGTTTTAAGGCACTTCTCCGGAATGTTGCATTTTTGAGGATTGAGGAATACAGAAAAAGATCTCTCAACTCTGATGGTATTGGAACAGTAAACTCCCATTCATAAGTCAATGGCTTAACGATCTCGACCACCTCCATTGGTCAATGTCTTTATATAGAATTGCGATTAATTAGTGTAAAACCGAACATATAAGTAGTTTATAAATCTTGAGTAAAGTATTGATTAAAAATGTACTTTAGGTGAATTAGCTGCTCCTAGTTTCTGTAACTATACAACCCGCACTATGAACTTACGAACATGTAAAGAACTGCAGAATACTTTAAAAGTTATAGATTGGAGTGGTTTTAAGAGCGGATAGCACAGGTATATTTTGTACAGAATTAAACTCGAACAGTATAGATTCAATCTTAGTGCTATGGAAAAAAGTGTAATTATTTAATTTTCCAAAAGTTTTTATTTATATATGTTTTTTCAATATAGCACGGATGATACATATATGTCAACCTTGACTATATTTAATCTCTTTTAAAAAGTTAGTGTAAAAATACAAATTTCACTTAATTTTTATGCGGAAACATGAGATCCCAAGTAAAGAAAATTGGAAAATAAGTTATTATCCACGACTTGAATATTGCTGTCGATATGCAACACTGAACGAATGAATATGAGATCATCCAACTTTGAAGCTTGAACTTCAACGCCTTAAATTCTCTGCTAGCTTTATAGCAGACGAACAAATAAAGGACCTTTACAATTTAGCTTGTATGTTATAGCGTTTTAGCACACTTTTAAGGCTCTGTTAGACACGTACAAATTACTAAGGAATAATAAAATCTATTTTATATAACTGTATATCAAATTCTATGTGATACAGTTAGATTAGAATTGAAATAATATTAGTTAAACTTCTGGACCCGTGTGAGAAGTATCTCAGCATGTAACCTAAAATCAATAGATATAAAATAGGTCAAAACCAGTTTATTGTTTTGAGAATAACTTCAATTAAGTGTTATTTATGTCTCTTCAACGCTTTTTTCGCGTATTACAGAACATTTGTCGAGGTAGATGGTTGCTTTAACCACTCACCTATCATGGCAACATACCGGCACGGCATTAAATTCCTCAACTGACTCGCATGTTTCTCGGTAAACCATAAAGAGATCTGAAATTATATTGAGAGGACATAACCCAATATTGTATACTTTAAGTCCCGAGCTGGTAAGTTGCCATGGTAGCGCTATGGTTAGAGACCGGGATATCTATGGTTGAAATCCTGGCTAGGATATTGAATTTTTCAGTTTGACTCTACCTATCCAACTCCTGTCCTACACACGGCTTGTGTGAAAAAAAATTAATTATAGTAATTAATATTTGCCTATCTAAATATGCAAATGACGTATTAAGCGGGTAGCAAGGACAAATGATGTTTAACGTAAATGCATAAATAAAATAAATTTAATTAAGTACACTCACACAACTTTTTCTTACATATATCTTGTGTAATATAGAATTTATATAAACATTTAAATTAAATTAAACTCCTGCGTAACAGCCCACAAGGGACCCGGTCACTATGGCCCCAATCTCGGCCCAGGACAGGCGTCATGGATGGTTTGCAGTAGTGGAGGGTGAGACGTGGTCAGCGCCTCGACTCCCTCCCGACCGATGAATGCAGTCCTCTCGACCTAGAGCCACTATTTCTCCATCAAGCTGCTCCTCAATTGGGTCCCCCAGGTACCTCACGAGGCTGAGTGTACCACGGACCAGATCTCTCAGCGGGGGGAAGATCGAACCCAAGTCTCCCGCTTGGCAAGCAGCCACGCTACCACCACGCTAAGGAGACGAGCTCTAAAATTTTACTTTTCTTAATTACGTTAGGTTACTCAGATACAACATTTCTTAGAAATTATTTCAAATTAATTAATAAATTCTTAGCAATATCATTACATAAAAAAACAAAATCCAGTTGTTTATTTCAGAGGTGATTGCGTTGTCATACTCATGAATTTTGCGAAGGAAACGAGAAATAAGAATCAAAGGATTTAAAAAGTTTATACTATTAGATCAAAGAATAATTTAAAAATGCATAATGCTGTGAAGAAAAGAAATTAATGAGTGTTAAAGCATATATGCTCATTATAATTATTATGACGTTAATTTTTGAAAGAGCCTGTACTAAAATATCTTTGGTTCTTGTCCTATATTTATGAAACCCAAGAAGTCATTGCAGCGAACTCCTAGACCACCACGTCATTTAGCAACTATGCGGTTGAGATTGCAATTACCCAGTGAAACGTTAGCATTTATATGTCTGGTAATCGAATCAATGTCCTCTCACTAGAAAACAGCAACAGCAAACCACAAGCACTCTCTAAACCGTCTATAAGAGATTAAACTTCCGCGGAGAGAAGCTTTCTATTTTACGAGGTAGTGTCAGCGAGAAAACAAACGAAGTATGATCTTGTTAGAAGGCGTACTTGTAGACAGTTATTTATATAGACGTGCGTATACGAGTAACAATCGCTTACAAACTCAACCTCTGCTTTGTAACAAAGGATTGTAACATTTCTGTGGAAAGCAAATGGAAGAGTCGTTAAGCGTAATTTTCCAGGAAACTGCGGGATTAATCCACTGTAACATGACAACTGTATATTGAAAATAATGAATAAATAACTGTACAAAGGAATAATGAGCCTACATTAAATTTTGTATTGTTGTCTTTTCAGCAGCATTGCAATAAATTCTCAAATGGAACGCCAGGATTAAATGACCCTTCCTATCCCAAATTCCTGTCATGTTTCTAAACACGCAAGCCTCGCTTCATATACTTTCAGGCAAGATGTTCACAGTGAAGCATACAGGTAGTGGTTTACTATGGAACAGAATAACCAGAGAAGGTATAGTACTTTTTGACAGCTTTGATGAGACAGACTCTCAGCAATCAGAAATGAATAAGTATTGACTATATATACAGGTGTTAATGAACTATACCGACATATTTTCACAGAATATGTAGAGTACTTAAATAAATAATTTGAGATAGGATACTTTGTTTATTGAAATTTGGTAAGGGCTATAAGTTTCTGAAGTGCCAGTACGCTACTGGCTAATTTATCAACCATTCGAGAGCATAACACGAAAAACGAAGGGACATATTACAGCGTGCCTCTTTAGCGTAATGGTTGAAATACTGGCTTTCAAGTGAAAGATAGTTTCCGAGTTCGGGTCTCGTTCACGTATCGCGGAATAAAAAAAAAAATAATAAAAGACAAATGACAATAATAAATCGAATTCATGACCTTTGGGATAGCAGCTTCCCGCATTACACATTAAGCCACTAGAGCAGTTGAAAAAACGCCTCCAGAGTAGGCTACCTCAAGAAGCCGTTCCCCGTAGCCGCACTCGCTAAAGAGTCTCGCTTTGGTGCTTCGCGGCTCACGGGATCGCGGGTTCGAGTCCCGCCTTGGGCATGGGTGTTTCTGTGTTTGTAAATGTGTACGTGTTTGTCTATGTATAGGTAAAAAGGAAAAACTACTAGGTCAACTAAGGAAATTTAGAAACTAGAAAAAAAAATGTAAAAAGGAATTAAAAAAAAAGAACGTAGTTAATGAATGTTCAGTGTCGCACTGTCAAGTGATTAATTCGAGATTTTACAGATTTTTGCGACATTAAAGCTTGAGAACGCTAGTAACGAGCTGCTGCTAAAAATCGATATTTCTATACTCGGGCAGCAGTTTTAAAGACATTCTAAGCCATTTTTTCAACCTGCTTTGCTTTAACACCGACTTATCAGCACCTGATATCCACACGTTTAACGCTATGTAGCTGCGTTATGCTTATCCGGGGACCATGCATTGCCGATCTCAAATTATTTATATCTGTATAATCAATAATATATATACACATATACCGGCTTCACCAACTTGATTGCTCTTTGGGTAAAGCAGAGAGAGCAACCTCACTGAATCACTTACCGTGCAGCGCGTGACTCAAAAGTGCGGAAATTCCTACCTAGCAGTGGCGGTAGGTTTCATTTTGGTTTAAAATACGTAATCCACCGTTCATAGGTTAAAATATATATTGTAGGTTCCTTAGCAGAGCAAATACTCTTATTATAGTAGCTCTTACATTACCTATTGTTATTTTTGATGTAAATATATACTCTTTTCATAGGTTTGATTGTTTTAATATAAACAATTGCAAGAATACTGGCAATTATTCAATTGTAGTATTAAATAATAAAACAACAAGCTCCTTAAATTGGTAAAACAACATTATAAAGGTAATAAATGAGAATTATTTTGTAACGAAGAACTTTGACATTTATAACTGAGTATGAACAGGCACCTGGGTAATTAATTGCATCTAACACAATTCGAAAAAAAAGTTTCATGTTTAAAGCAGTTAATATAAACAGTATTTTTGATCATTAATTGGTATCTAATACAATTAAAAATCACATCTATAGCAGTGAATATGAACAGGCTCCTTTATACTTAATTTCATCTAACGCAATTAAAAACTTCACACTTATAGCAGTGAATAAGAACAGATCTCTTTAAATGGAAATGGAGTTTTATTTATAGACGGCCTTTGATTGCTGTGGTACTCAGCGTCCTATTTTATATTGGGCGTAAAAGAGCGCTTACTTTTGCTCAAAGGGCTCCTTTATCAGGTGTGAGGTTCTTTTGCGTACCGAAAGTCTACGACACGGGACCAACAGCTTTACTTCCCATCCGAAGAAAGTCATACTAGGGATTTTTACTCCCGTCGTCCTTCTCTGGGTTTGAACCCACGACCTTGGAAATATGAAGTTAGCATGGTAATCACTATACCACGGAGGGCGACAGGCGTAACATTATTCGGAAAAGAATCATATTGGTAGCGGTAATTATTGGCACAGAATTTAAGCTTGAAGCAATCTAGGCAACTAAAAATAAAACTATACTGTCCTAAAACTATACCAAAGATTATAAAATATTATTTTTTGGCCATATAAGCAAAGGAAATATACGTGGAGAAATTAAAACGTGACGTCATTGGCAGGCGATACGCACGAAAACCTCTTATAATTCCGTTTTTACCGAAAGTAAGATAGCCAAGAATATGTAATAAATATAACTTGTCATTATTATGAATAAAATAACTAAAAGTTGGTATTTGTGAAAGTTACGAAGCAAATAAAACCTAAATAAACATGCAATATGGGATGAGAAAAGGGAGAACAAAAGAGATTGCGATATACCGGATACTGTAATTTGTTTAAGAATGTGATAAAACAGGAACACTAGAATTAACAAATAGCTAGTTCAGAAAATATCATGATTGTATGAATATTATTATGTAAATCATTTAAATTAATTAAAGTTAATTACTGTGAACATATAAAATATATATATATATATATATATATATATATATATATATATATATATATTGCAAATGTATTTCACGAAAGGTAAGGACAAGGAACTCTGTCGTCCCCATGGTGACGTGCAGGTTATAAAAATTAAAAACAATAATTTTCAACTTCATAAAATATATATATTGCAAATGTATTTCACGAAAGGTAAGGACAAGGAACTCTGTCGTCCCCATGGTGACGTGCAGCTTATAAAAATTAAAAACAATAATTTTCAACTTCATAAAATGAGAGAAAATCTTATAGAGCTCCGGTATATAGGGTCTGTGAAGAGAATATGTTATAGAAAAGATGCTAAAAGGTAACTCTTATCAACCAAGCATGGAGGTTGAGAGTCTTTTACTTACCGACGATGCAGCTAGTATTTTCTTGACGTAAACCCGGGTAATAGCAAAATATCGCATTCAAAATCAGGGAATAAAAGTTAAAACTGCCTCGACAATCGGTCTGGCGTTTAACGAAATCTCCAGTTCCGCTAACTGTAAGTGTAGCCAACATAAACAGATAAGCGCAAAATTCAAATCTGCCAAACACGCTTACAGCATAGCTATCACACCGAGGGTCAGAATGAGGCGGGGCGGAGCTCCAGAGACGTTCAACAGCCCAGCGAACACCGAGACTATGTGAGTACAAGCCGATTTTAATTCTTGCAACCAACTGACAATTCCCGCACCAATATGAACAGACACAACTAAAAAAACAAACAAAATCAAAAAGAAAACTTTCCCATTTATAGCAGTAAATACTAAAATGTCTCTAGTTAATTGATATCTTGATATCTAACACAATTCAAAATAGTTTCATATTTATAACAGCAAATATGCACAGCAGTCTTGATATTGATATATAACATACTTCGTAACAAATTCACATTTATGGCTGTTAATATGAATAGACCTCTTGATATTAAAACAAGGCAAGACGTGTGGTATGTGTGTGTGTGTGGTTTATGCGTGTGTATGTGTGAGAGATATATACTACAACTCAAAAACGAATATTATTTTGTATTCAACTCCTGTATTTCTCAAGAAAATAACTCGATGTCGAAATTACTTCACCTCCACCTTACTTTTTATGGGAAAAGGTTTTAGGGCACTTATTTTCTCAAAACCTTTTCTAGTGATTATGATTTAATATGAAGAATAAAAAATTCTATCTTTGATCACTAAATCAAGTTCTCTTCATTCTGATTGAATTGTGTATAATTTAATATAACGGAGAAATCATGCTTAATACAAGATATATATATATATATATATTTCATTAAAAGCGTAATTTATAGAAAACAAAATATGTTATACCTTCAAAAATCGCCACAGTTCTCTTATTCAGCAAATGCTAGACCAATTACCACCTGACCCACCGCTGAGAAGACTAAAACAAAAACGTCACTCGGACCTACAAATTTAACCACAGAACATCCTCAGGCTTACCGTTAGATAAGAACCTGAGCATCGTGTCTTGCTTTCTCTTTTTTGAATTTCAGATGTAAGCACAACTACAACATATTAAATTATACAATAAAGTTAGCTTATGAGAAGGAAAAGAAAACCAGAAAGACGACTACGCTATCAACGCCATCTGTTAGACATGGAACTGACTATGAGTAACAAAACCACAGCCAGCAGCATTTTTACAATTTCAAAGGTCTTCTTAAATATAAAACATACAAACAGCTTAGAAAAGTGACTACTTAACTAAAAGACTATTTTCCATCTCAAATCAAGGGCTTGTGTCCAAGAATCTACTCGAACAATGTTGCAATGTAAATAAGTGTGTCATAGCTGGGATTTGAGCCACGGATCTCCCGGATTCTAGAAGGTTGCTCTACCATTGAGCTACCATGGCAACATACTGGCATGGCATTACATTTCTCAAATGACTCGCATGCCTACCAGTAAACCATACGGCGATCTCAAATTATTTTGGGAAAACGTACACCGATGACGGCTTGCAATGTCGTAAGTACCTACTTCAAGTGCCAGGAATCATAGTATAGCCAACTATTATGGCCAATTAGCATTAATTTTAAGTTTTTTTTACACAATCCATGTTTAGATCAGAGTTGTACAGGTAAAGTCAGACTGAAAAATTCATAGCCGGGATCTGAACCACGGATCTCCCGGTCTCTAGCCAGTTACTCTACCACTGAGCTGCCATGGCTAAATTTAATGCCATACCGACATACTGCATTGGTAGCAGTGGTAGAGCAGTCGGCTACAGACTAGGAGATCCGTGATTCAAATCCTGGCTATGGCATTGACTTTTTCAGTTTGACTCCACCTATCCAACTCCTGTCCTACATGCGGCTTGTGTGAAAAAAACAACGATTAAATCAAGTGATAATTATATTCTATAGTCGTATTTGGGAGGTCTTGAATTAAAATCCTGTGGGCCGTCCAATCAGGCTGGGTTTTTCCCCTCCTGATTTCCCACGGCCACCAAGATAAAAACCGCATGAGATATTTAATACCAGGGCTCAAAGTTATATCTTAACAATAGTAAAGATGCAATTAGATCATAATGGGAACCTCAAAAAGCTACCTACATTTCGCCATCTGACAACGGATGGTAGAGTAGGCAGAGTGTATGTCACTCTTGTACCATCCGCTTGGTACGAAGCTAAGGTAGTATGGTATGAGGATATGTACTAAAAAGCCACTGTCCACCACATACCGAACAGATCCGTCGCGATATAGTCAAGCTGTTAAAGTGACGTAAAATAAAATAGAATTGAAAAACATTGTAATTGTTCGAGTAGGTAAAACACAATGTTTCATGTTTCCTTTACAAACTCAGATTGGTTGCTCACCTTCAAATTGTTCAATATTCTTGGAGCATGGCTTATTAGCAACATTTCTTGTAGATAAAGACGACAACTTCATTGCAGTAATTGACATCTGCAAAAAGAAAGAGAAATGCTAATAACACTCAAGATCTGCTTCAGTAAACTTTCTTTATGGCTTGTAATCATCATAGTCTGGCTAATATTTGTGACTACGTTAGTTCATAAATCTGAAACCATTCTCAAAGATTATCGGGAATTTAAACCATAATGACTGCCTATTGCAACATTTTTATTTTCTATCGCACCACCTGTTTTGATAGAATGATTTTGGAACAGAATTGAATTAACTCTATATTCTCATTTGTGCATTTAATTATTGTTGAAGGCTATTATGTCTAAGTTGTATTTAATAGTTAATAAAGAACTTAAATGGAAAAATAAAGGAATATGTTTCGGCGAAACGTGGACTTCCTTTAAGCTTCCTCGGATCGTCTTCCAAGTTGTGGGAATGTTAGATTGCCTTTAAGTATACTTTGGTAGTTGATCAGCTGACGGTCGGAATGATCGAGTAATATTTTAGTTACTCAAGTAACTGAATTCGTTATATCTTCTCTTTGGCCTTACAGTTGTTTAATGATGTAAATGCTATATAGCTTTCACATAATAAGGAAAATCGTAATATTCGTGATATAACGAAATAGAGACGTGGTTGGTTTCGCACTCCAGGTCATCAAGTTAATTTCTTTGGAAAATATATATGGTCTCCGACCATCGAGAAAAATAATACACTGAACTAAAAGTTATAAAATAGCGGTTCACTGATTTCTAATGTTACAAAAGTTTTCTTTTTGTACAGTTATTTACCACGCTCTGCGAATTAACCTGTTTACAACATTGTAGAAAGCAATTAAATACAACTTTTATTGCATGACAGTTATTGGAACTTTAGAAGGAGAAACTGGAATGCAGTCATCTATAGAATAAAAATAAACGTATTTAAAGAATTTTACTTTTTCAGTTCACACAAACCTACAATCGGTGTTTGTTAAATGACAGTTAATATTTTATTATGCAACGAGAGTATAATGGAAGTAAATAAGATGTGAGTTTCATAATTTTCATACAAGCATCTTAATTAACCATTATAGTTAAGTTTCATACGACTATTTACATTTGACAATGTGCCCAAGTTTTGCGACAAACGTCGAAGAAATACATTCTCTGAAAATGCAGTTATACAGTTTGATTTTCTCCAATAAATGAATTGTGCAGAGAATTTTTATTCTCTCTACACGTACTATGTACAAAGGTATAAAGAACGTATTGCATTTATCCCAAAAATTGTGTACCATTATTTTACCAGAAATATACGTTTTAAACTCTCCTGAATACAAAAAAAAAAAAAAAAAAAAAAAAAGGTCCGCACTCGTGTGTGTATGTAAACACGATAACTCAAAAACGAGAAGTCTGTTAAATACTAAACTTGGTATATAAGTTAAGGAAGCGACACGAAGATTTTAAGGAAAATTCCCCCACCCCAAACTATCCTTTACATGGAACATTTTTCGAAACTTTTTATTTTCTAAAAAATGGCTCCAATGATTTTGATTAAAATGCCGTATATTAGAGATATTTATACGAAAAATAAAATGTATATTTTGAATTTTCTATTAATAGCCTTTAAAGACCTCATTATTCTGGATAACTTTTGCTGGATTTTGCACAACTAGTAAACCGATGATCTAATCGAATAAAATCCACATTCAAATGCAGAATTTTTTTCGTGATCTTCATATAATTTTTGATAAGAAATTAGTTAATATTATGACAATAAAGTAAATTATTAATATAATTGTGGATACAAAAGTTAAGATTTGAAACCCTTACTACACAAAATATGTATGTCTTTTTGAAACACACAATTTATGTCATATATTTTTTTTTCTTTTTTTTTTTTTTTTACTGTTGACCATTTTGAGATATTCTTTGATATTGGTTTCAGTTTTAAAATACTTTTAATTTTCACATACGGGAATATGTCAACTCCTGAGAATGCAAAGAAACGGATTTCATTCATATGGCAACCAGTTTTTAAAAGATTTGACTATCGTTTTAGCCTAGAGTATTCCATTATTTCCCTTCTATTTACAAGGAAGCATTTCTGCTAATGTTTATCTCGATTGGCATGAAATAGATAGAAGAATAAACTTTTTGTAATAATTTGTACAGAGGTGCAGAGAAAGTCATGTAAATGGATCACATAGATGCTTTAAAAATGTTTCTTGATTTTTGTGGCAATAAGTCATTAGTCATATCGTGTACCTTTGCAGAATTTCCGGCGGTTTAAGTTGAATGACAATGTCACTCGTGTCTGACATTTTTACTTGTTCTAAACTTGCGCTAGTTTTTCTTCGATTGAACATACGAGAATAATTAATCGATAGTTGCATTTACAACTGTTTGTCCCTGCAGCCTTACGATATCCAGATGCGAAAATATCTAGTGAAAAAGTGCACTTTAATGAGGTCCACAGAATAGTTTTACGAGACGTATAATTACTACCTATAGCCATGGTCAAGCATAAATACAATATATGATTAGTTCCGTTAGAAAGAAAATTGATTGTCACCTTCTGCTTGTATTGCATTATGGCCTATGTGCATTGCATGGAATAAAATGTAACTGGTGTTTGTTTCTACAACCATTGTCAACTATTTCTATTACAAAGCATTCTTAATGAATACATTGAAATTATATGCTTTATAACCCAGCCATGTTAAAAACAACAGGGGTTTTAAATGGCAAAAGAATTACTTAAATAGAGTTTCATTCACATGAGTTTCTCTACATCTCTGTAACAGATTACTGTTAAAAAGCTTATGCTTCAATCTACTTCATGTTAATCGAAATAAACATAGCAGAAATGGTCTTATTACTCGTACTTGCTTCCTTGTAATTAGAAGGAAAATAAGAAAAACACTAGGCTAAAGCCATAGTCCAACCTTTTAAAAACTGAGTTTCTATGGGATTGAAATGAGCTGAGAAATTCCCGTATGAGATACTTTAATTATTTTAAAAATGAAACAGAAAAACAAGGAATATCTCGGAAACGGTCAACCCAACAACAAAAATGCAAATAGATAACATAAATTCTGCGTTTTAACACATATGTATTTGTTATGCAGTAAGTTTTTGTATATTTCTTACGGTTCACCAGATGTGTAAAATTCAGCAAACTTCATCCAGAATGAACAGGTTTTCAGAAGCTATAACAAGGAAATTCAAGATATGCATTTTATTTGTGATGTAAATATCGTTAATATACGGTATTTTAATCAAAATCGTTAGAGCTATTTTTGAGCTATTTTTGAGAAATGTTCAAACATTTTTCCATGTAAAGGGTAGTTTGGGGTGATGTGGATTTTCTTGAAAATCTTCATGTCGCATCCTTGGAAGATATTAAACTTAAATGCCAGGTTTGGTATGTACCTAACGGTCTTTTAGTTTTTGCACTACGCTGTCCACAGGTATACACACACACACACACACATACACACTATGAACAACATAATTCAAAAACGAAAGTCAGTTAAATGCCAATGCTTGGTATTTAAGTTCAGCATCTTTCAAGGGTACGAAACGATGCTTTTCAGGAAGCACCCCCAAAACAACCCTATGGAAATATTCTAAATTTTCGATTTTTTCAAAAATGGATCTAAAAGTTTTTATTAAATTATCATATGTTATAGATATTTACATGAAAAATAACATGTATATCTTGAATTTTCTAGGAATACTCTGTAAAGTCCTCTTCAATATAAATGACTTTTGCATAACTGGTAAACAATATGAGAGACACATTTTACTACACAAGAAATGTGGGTCTCGTTAAAGCATACCATTTATATCAAATACATTTTGCGTGTGTGTGTTTGTGTGTGTATGAGTGTAGGTATGCGTGTGAAGTTAACCATGTTGTACCTACAAGGAAATAAGTAATAAAACTAGTTTTTGTAATGTTAATCTAGATTAGTATCGATAGCCAGAAGAATAAACTTTTATAACAACATTTTGTTGCAGAATCAACAAATCATGTAAATAAAACACATAGATTTTTCCAAGCGTTTTTGTGAAGTAACAACAAATATATTATTGTGCATGGTATTCTCAACGAAAAGACAAAGACTTTTTAGAAGAAAGTGTTTTAATGCTTCCAAGATGTTCATAAGCTAATAGCCAGTTTTCATAATTCCTCTTAGTATCTTCATTCACGAAACAAAATTAGAAGATATATTGTTATTGCCTATGTCGTTCTGTAAAAACTGATTTTTACTGTGAAGCCATTATCAAATCGATTGATAAACTATTCACAGACACAGTAGACGGAAGGTTTTCTAAAGTAAAATCCTACAGGTTACGCTACATGGCTTTCTCTACTCGATATTATGTAAACTATTGCTACAAAATCTTGTTCTAACGTCTAACTCAGTTATTCTAGATAAGTTTTCATTAACTTATTCACACTTTCGTTAATCATATAAGAAGGATATAGAAGGCTAAACGATATGTGATAGCGTTGAAATTCCATGTCTTTTACATGACGGGAAAAAACGAATAGTTGCTAGTTACCACTTGAGAAAAGTGTAAGTATTTAAAAAATATATCTCAGAAATGGGTAACATCACTAACTATTTTTGACATAAGTGGTATAATTTAACATTTTTTTTTTTTTTTTTTTTTTTTGCATTAAGAATTTTCTAACTTTTACTTTTATTTGTTATACAAAAGCCATTCAAAATGAAGAGAACATTTTAAGTTACTCACAAAAACTTCAAGAAGATGTACATTTTATTTGCAATGCGTATATTACTTTAAACGTAGTCTTCTTCTTCTTCTTCTTCCTCACAAGGTTTATGCCTTATGTAGGCATCGAGTTTTGACAAAATAAAAAACGAAAAAATATTTTGTGTGGAGCATAATTTTGACGTAGGGGAATTTTCTTGAAAATCTTCTTTTCACATCACCTAAAGATGACTTTGCATAAGTACTCAAATTGGGTATTTATGCTTTTCGTTTTAGTTCTCGAGGTATGATTTTCCCGCTCGCGCCCGCACCAATACACAAACTTTATCTACATTGTCGGTCTGGGTGGCTCAGTTGGCTAGGTTCTGACGTTCTGCTTTCTGATTGGACTCAAACCTAGCTCAGACCGATGGTTTTAAAATATGCTTAAAGTTACAACCCCATATCAATAGATTTATTGGCATGCTAAAGAAATCTGCGGAAGAGATTCCGGCACACTAGCAACACTGATATGAACTTGACAATTGAGAGCTTAGTTAAAAACAACATATACATATTTTTATAGAAATACTTTTTCACCTTCTCTAGCACAAGTACAATGTACGTAGTACGTAGAGAAAGTATTTCATTTCACACATAAACGTGATACCAAGATTTCACAGGAATACATGTTTTTAGGTACATGATTCCATAAAAAGCACTTTCAGAAAAAAGTTCGTATGTTTGTGGGGGTGGGGCACTATAACTCAGACACGAAAGCTCCGTTAAATACCATACTTGATATTTAAGATACGTAACTCCCAAATTTATGGCCTGAAGATTTTCAAGAAAATCCCCTACTCCAAACTACCCTTTGCATGGAACAATTTTCGAGGATTTTGATTTTATGAAAAGTGGTTCTAAAGATTTTAGTAAAAATACCAAATTTTAAAGACATATACAGGAAAAATAAAGTGCATATCTTGAATTTCCAGCAAAGAGCCTCTGAAGTCATCTTCGTTCGGATTAACTTTTGCATAACTAGTAAATTGTACGTAGGAGATAGACAAATATGTACTATACAAAAATGTACGCACCTACATCTTGTCAAAACACACCATTTATGTCCTATACAGTTTTTTTGTAGAGCTAAGTATTTCCAAGATATTGCTTGTCACTGGTTTTAATTTTAAAACACATAAAACCCCGCAATTACGCTCTCCAAGAGATTGGTCTACACGCGTAAGGATTGGGACAGCCTTACAGACGGAATATCATTTGTTAGGCTTCTGACAAATATTGACACCACTTAAAAATACATGCAGTACAAAAAATCGTGTGTTCCAATCACGTGACTTTCTCTACCTGTTGTGCAAACAAACTGTTCTTACAACATATTATTATTATTATTATTATTATTATTATTATTATTATTATTATTATTATTATTATTTTGTCTATATTATGCTAATCCAGACAAATATTAGCAGCAATTGTCTTATTACTTGCTTCCATGTAAGCAGAAGGGAAATATAGGAATACATTAGGCTAAAGCGATAATCAAATCTGCTAAAAGCTGGTCGATATATGAACAACTATAGTTTGGATTGCTAGTAAAACAAAAGAGAGATAAAACGAAAGATGGCCCCGTTTGAGAAAAGTTACGTAGTTTAAAATTGAAACAAATAACAAGGTATATACAGGAAAGGGCCAACTCCACCAAAATGAATATAGCATAGATTGTGTGTTTTAACGAGATCTATATTTTACGTTAGTAAGTTTTTATTTATTTCTTACGGTTTACCAGTTATGCAAAATTCAGCAAAATTCATCCAGAATAAACAAATCTTCAGAAGCTATTCCAAGAAAAATCAAGATATACATTTTATTTGTGATGTAATTGTTTTAATAGACGGTACTGTAACCAAAGAGGTTAGTGCCTTTTTGAGTAAAACAAAATTTTCAAAAACTTTTTCCATGTAAAGGGTAGTTTAGTATGGAGGAGGAATTTTCTTAAAAATCTTCATATTGCATCCTTGGAGTATACTAAACTTAAATAACAAGCTTGGTATGTAACGGTCTTTTAGTTTTTGAACACTGTCGTCCACAGTGAAAAACACAACATGGATCATTTTCTAATTTTTTTTTGCTCACATGAGACCTCAAAACATATATTTCAGGCGAAATCTCAACATCGAATTTTTGGTTGGAATATTATACCTTTTCTATACATTATGTACACAGTACGTGTACGAGTAGAGAAAGTAAACATGTGATTTCTGAAGATTCGGTGCAATATGAAAAGCAAGAGATCATTTCTTATAAAAAGTCACGGATTGTTGAATGTCAATATTATTGAATTTTCCATTTTCCATTTTGTTTTACTGTACAATTCGCTATACACTCACAGAATTCAAAGTAAGGCTAAAAGAATAAGACATATTGGAATCTTTTGAAAGAGAAATTCCTTTCACGAAAAGGTCCTGTCAAACGCCCGATAATTCCAAACGCAGGGTTTTCCAGTTAATCCCTAAAGCTGCAATGACCACTGATACAGTCACAAACCTATTTCATTATCATACCTCTAAAGCATTAAATATATCTAACTTATATATATATATATACATATATATATATAAAATATTTTCATTCGTTTTTGAATGAAAAGCGCTAATGACAGGATTTGGTAGCGTTAGAGTGGATAAAACCAAGCAGTATTAATATGGAACGTCCGTGGACTTTACAATAGAGCTTAATGAATGGGATAGCGTTATAATCGGGAGCGTAATGATGGGGTTTTACTGTACTTATACTTTTGTACCACAGGAAGTCGTCCGTGTTTCTGTTGTTTTACTCCTGGCGAAGCAAAATGGCGAAATAAACAAAATAAAATGATAATAATACAAGTAATCCTCCCTTGATCCCGCCTTTTCGCCTTAAAAAAAAAGGGGGGGGGATACTTTTGTCAATTAAAGTTTATTGAAGCATAATGCTATTTTATCATGTGTGTAATAATACATGATACTACAAAGATATATATATATATATATATATATATATATATATATATATATATATATATATATAAAAAATGTATATATACATATTTATAATATTTTCATTCGTTTTCGTCTCATGAAAAGCACTAATGACAGGAGATTTGGTAGCGTTAGAGGGGGCAAAACCAAGCAGTATTATTATGGAACTTCCATAGAACTTTACAATAGAGCTTAATGAACGGGATAGCATTACCTATAATTGGGAGCGTAATCATAGGGTTTTACTGTACTTATACTTTTGTCAAACAGGAAGTCGTCCGAGTTTCTGTTGTTTTACTACTGGCGAAGCAAAGAGAAATTTATTTGAATGACAATCGCATAGCGGTAGCTTTTAAAACATTTGACGACGAACATCATCAAGAGTTTGGCATCCTGTCAATCAAACAATACATCAGATCTCTCTCAAAGATCTTCTACTTTAAATTACCTAGTTTTTGAGGAGCTCTGGTGTACAATTTGGGAGAAAGAAGCCGTCAACAGCCAAGACTGAAGAGAGTTACCTCAAGATATCTTATTATCCGACATCGAAATTGAAGAACAAGACTGATTCAACCTAATTTGTAATAATTATACCTTCTTTTTTCGTGTTAATATTGTTAATAATACATACTCATATTTCAACTCCTAGTTTACAAACTTGTTAACATTATTTTCATTTTAATTTTGAACTTACCTAAAATTTGTATTTCTAAATTTGTTATAAACTTCAGCGTGTCATTGTTATTTTCTTTTAACCTCTATAATTTTCAGACAATGTGTATATGTTAATGGTATCATATGACCCATATCAATGTTATTTACTTGTTATTTTAGCTGGTTGGACAAAATAAAGAATTTAAAAAAATTGACTATCGCTTTAGCCTAATGAATTTCCTTAGTTATCTTCTGTTTAAATGTAACAACTATGTTTGTCTTTTATTAGCAAGCTGTAGACAGAGCAGAATTTGTTACAGAATCTATAGAGAAGGTTAGGTGAATGTAGCACATGAGGTTTTTATTTTCAGAGAAGGACAATGATTTCTCTGTTTTTCTTATGTAGGTGTAGGTGGTAGTATGAGTAACACATTTTCTGAGAAGATAAAGGCCAGTTCTTAAAAACGTATTAACAGCAAAGAGCTCTAGTGAGAAATTACGTGCGAGGAGTAATATGTGGTAGGGGTCCACGAGGCTGACTCACTGTGTGGGAACTGTGTTGTTCTGTCGTCAGGGATGCTGGGTGACTGATGGGTGGAAAGCCAACCGATTCCGTTATTGACCACGGTTCACGCTTACCCTCCCATCAATCACTGCCTCGCCCCTCGCCACATACAACGACACTACTAATTTCAGACACAACGTCCAAATTGGGAGGCAAGTGTTAACTTCTCGAACCAAACATTCAGCACACAATACTCAGGACTTAGGAACTCTACCCTGCAAAGACACAATTTCTATTTTAACTAAAACAGTCTGGATTATTACATTCATATTACTTTTTCTACCTACCATAGTTTATTTTACACAGGCTGTTTCGACACCGAACGAATATAACAGACTTATAGCTTATATTATACTTTTTACTTTCTTTAGTACGTAGCTACGAAGGTATTGTATTCCACCCAAAAATTCGATGTCGAGATTTCGCTGGAAATATATGTCTTGAAGTTCCCTGAGTCCGAAGAAACACGTTTTTAGGAAAAGACGCGTGGGTATCTTTGTGTGTGTGTGTGTGTGTGTGTGTGTGTGTGTGTGTGTGCGCGCGTGCGCATCTACAGCTTAGCTTAAAGATTAAAAGCCCAAAAATACCAAACTTGATATTTAAGTTTAGTATCTTCCACAGATGCCACTTGAAGATTTTCAAGAAAACCCCCCTCTAAAACTACCCTTTGTAAGAAAAAAATTTGATAACTTTGCTTTTCTGCAAAATAGCTCTAACGATTTTGATTAAAATACCGTATATTTTAGATATTTACATCAGACATAGAATGTATTTCTTGAGTTTTCTAGAAATAGCTTCTGTTCATCATGGACGAATTTTGCTGAACTTTGCATAACCAATAAAACCGCAAGAAATAGTAAATACTCCACAAAAATGTAGATCTCGCTAAAACACACCATTTGTCATATATCTATATATCTGTAGTAAAGTTGACCATTTCCAAGATATTCCTTTTTGTTGGTTTCAATTTTAAACTATATATCTTTTCTCAAACGGGACTACCTTTCTTTTGACCTCCCTTTTAACAACGCTGGTCTTGCAAAGCGAACGAACTTCAATAATGGTTTATATAGCGACCAGCTTTTAAAAAAGTTGACTATCGCTTTAGCCTAGAGTGGCCCTAATTTCCCTTATAAGGAGGCAAGTAGTAAGAACATTTCTGCTAATACGTATCTCGATTAGCATGATGTAGATAAAAGAAATCACTTTTGTAGTAATAGTTTGTTTGCAGATCAGGTAGTCTTGTGAATGGAACACTTAAGATTATTTTAAAAATGCTGTTTCCGAATTTTCTTAAAATATATATTTTGGGTGGATACAAAATATTACTGTGGTTATTTACTATACTAAGCACTAGAGAAAGTAAAAATACAGATCAAGGGTTCAGAGACTTTTTTCACTCTTATGACAATTAAAAATAATAATAGTAGTTGTAATAATAATAACAATAATAGTAATAATAATTATTATTATTTATTTGAGCCTTTAAATATAAAATGAAACTGGCTAAGTCATTTTACATAAAACTTAAGATGAACACACAATGGTAATAATCATATTAAGGTATCTTTCCATCAAAATAAGTGTAACTAAAACTTAGAGATACTGTTAAAACATTTCTGCATATTATAAAATGGGTTTTCTTTTAGTCTTGAACTCAAATAAGACTTAAAATGCTTTAAATTTAAAGTTCTTACCCTCTCAGGAAGCATATTGTATATATTAATGGCATTAACTACATTAGAGTAGTGTATTTTACTTAACCTAGAAAATGGTGCATGGAAATTGGAATTGTACCTTATATTATGAGTAGTTGCTTCTAAGATCATAATCTGTCATCTTTTTCGTCAATAACATTAATATATAAGAACATATAAGTTACAGTTAAAATGCCTTCACTTATAAACAAAGGCCTACAAGAGGCATCAGGAAAACGTCTTGTAATTATTCTTAATGTTTTTTTTTTGTAATAATAATAATAAATTTTTTAGGCGAGCACTATTACCATACAATATAAGACCATACCTAATGATACTTTCATAGTATGTGAAGTAATGGTTGGATGTGTTATTTATAAAGTTCCTAGGTAGATATATAACTCTTGACAACCGTTTACAAATATAATTTGTATAAGATTGCCAGGTTAGCTTTTGGTCAAGATAAATGCCCAAGAATTTTACTGGTTCTACAGACAAAACATTGTTTACACGCTTAAGCTTGAAAATTAGATTCTTAGTTTTGTCTGATTTACATCAAGGCCATGTCTGAATACCATGTTTCAATTTCATTTACAACACTAATGGAGATGTTGTTCAACTCATCAAACACTTTATGAGTAATCAAAAAAATAGAATCATCAGCATAAATTATGGATTTAATTGATGTATTACTTGGTAAGTCGTTAATCATTAATAAAAACAAAAAAGGTCCCAAAATAGAACCTTGAGGTACACCAAACTTTAACAGGGCTACATTAGATCTATTACAATTAATTTCAACTACATGTAATCGCTCTGACAGGTAGAATTCAAAACATTTAAGCTTATTTTTTCGAGCACCATAATAATTCAATTTCATTAACAACACTGGGATATATGGGATATACTATCAAAAGCCCTACTAAAATCATAAAACATAGCACGAGTAAAAACATTGGCTTCATACTTTATGATACAGTTGACAGCAGGACATTGACAGCATTAGTTTTTTATCTCCCAGAGATAAAACCGTTCTGAGAGTGGGTCATAAATTTGCTTTTCACAAAATATGATCTTAATTGCTTTAAAACAACACCTATTATTTTACTAATTACTGGTATTATTGCAAAAGGTCTATAGTTTCCTGGATTTTCTCGATCACCATTTTTATATAATGACACAGTTTTAGCAATTTTGAACACATTGGGAAATAGACCAGCCTTTAAGCAGATATTTATGCATATGGTGAGAGGTTGTGTAATTTCTTTAATTATATTATTGCTGAGGCCATATGTATATATATATATATATAGTAAATATATATTTACTATCAGATCTTTTAAAATTATTTTCAAGTTTAAAATCTCTTCGTCTGTAACCTCATCCCATTTAAAACTAACATTGTTTGGTACCCATATTATTTAATAGTGCCTCAAATAAAATATTACTGTAGGAACTATTTTCAATTAAATCTGAAAAAAAATGTTATAAAGCCCTCAGGTTATAACTCTATTTTAATCCTGTTTCTTTTTGTTTAAGAATTTATCAGTTCCCTTGCAGATTTACACTGCTCTACAATTTCAGATTTCTTTAAAATTTCAAGTTACTTATTTTAAATGTATACGATTTCTTTTCCGTTTTATATAATTCGCCAAATTCTTTGAACTTTTTCACTTTATAAATCGTATTCAGTGTCATTACTTTATATCTCAATTCTGATAATTCAGAAGTAAAACATTTAAAAATGAGTCTTTAGTGCGATATTCTTATAAATTATTTCACACATGGAAAACAATTTCCATGAATATATTAAATGTAATTAAAACTGTGTAAAATATTCTTCGAAATTACTGCCATTATAAATTATAATTTCGCCCCAGTTAAAATAACTAAGGTACACAATAAAAAGATTCATATTTGTCTCAGAGAATATACGTTTATAGCTAACTATAGGATGTTTAGTGTCCTTAGGCTTAGACCCAGTGCTAAGATTAGTGTCTGATGATCTGAAAGGACAGGATCAAATTCATTAGCAGTATAGTGACTTTGAAGAAAAGTCGTTCGTTACTATGTTATCCAAACAGACTTGATGTCTTGTACGAGTTTAAAATTTGCACAGTAGTACCCAAAAGATCTAAGCAAATTAAAACCATCATAGTACTATTACAGCTTATTAGTATGTCAATGTTAAAATCACCACAAATCAAAACTTTGAATTTCATTCTCGTAAAGTATGCTAACATTTCTTCAAGTTTAAATAAAAATAAGTCGATATTTCCTGACGGTGGGCGGTAAATGCTCAATACTATTACTTGTAACGATATAATTTTGGCAGCTATTACTTCGCATTGTGATTCAACACAATAAGAAGAGATATAACACCATGTCACTTTTCAAGTAAATGCAAACACTCCGCCATTCTTTTGCTCACTACGACAATATATACTTCATAGTGAATAACCTTTTATATAATGTATTAGGTACTTTCATAGGGATGTAAACAGTGTTCAGAAATGCACAGAATTTTGTATTGTCTTTGTAACATTAACACTTCTAACTCGTTAATTTTGTTACGTAAACATTGCATATTTATACACATCACATCATTTAGTTCTGGGTGTGCCAAGGTCAGGTAGATATACAAGAGTAACATGTAGTGAATGGATACCATAAAATCGCGACGACTTAATACGAGGGACGTTTAATATGTCCTTAAAACAAGATAGAAAAACAATATTTATGTACTTTTTATTTATTTTTATTTTATTTATTTATATATTTATTTTTAAACATAATCCCCTTTTAGCTCGATACATTTTTCCACTTTTAGTCTTACAAAAAGTAGGACTTTGAAAGGTCCTCAAAATTGACATCTGATTGGGAGATAACCTCATGGTTAGAGGTAAATCGTTTCCCGCCTAGCCACTTTTTCAAGTTTGGAAATAAAAAATGTTATTGGAGCCAAATCTGGTGAATACGGAGGATTTTTGTAGTAATTCGAACCTTAATTTTACAATTTTTGCTATCAAAATTGTGCAGGTGGAAGAGATTCTTTTTCTTTGCAGGTTAAGACTGTTTTTTTCTTGATTTCTCCGTTCAACCGGTACTATAACGATGCTTAATACTCTTAAGTTATCGATATTCCTTTCTGCAAAAAATTAATGTAGATGATTACACGTGCATCCTAAAAGTTAGAGGCCATCAACTTGTCTGCAGATTTCACTACCTTTGCCCTTCGGAGCCAGTTCGCATTTAAAAACCCACTGTTTCGACTGTACTTTTGTCTCTGGAGTATAGTAGTGTATCCATGTTTCATCCACAGTTATATATCGACGCAGAAACTCGTCAGGATTATGACGGAAAAGTGGCAAACCAGCTTTCGAATCGATCACGCGATTGCGTTTATTCTCCATTGAGAGCAAACGCGGCACCCATCTTGCTGCGACCTTTGTCAGACCTAATTTTTAGTGCAAAATTGAGAACACTATACCTTGTGATATGTTTGGGGCCACTACTACTTTCTCGAACTTTGATTCGTTGATCACTCAAAACCATATCCTGGATTTTGTCAATAATTTCGGAGGAAGTCACTTCTACTTAATGTCCAGAAAAGTGTTCATCATTCGTGGATGTACGGCCGCGTTTAAATTCATTTATCAAATTGTAAATTATTGCAAATGCAGGAGCAGATGTGCGATGAACTTCATTCAACTCGACTTTTGTCTCTTTCGATGTTAAGTCTCAAATAGACGTAATAGTCACCGCACGAAACTTGTTTTTTCTATCTTTCTAAACGAGCACAAGATTGTTAATTCAATCGCCTATGGCAACGATACCACGTGATAGATATAGCTGAAACTTTAACTGCCATCTTGTAAGAGACGACGGTTACTAAATACAAACTTTCTTTGATGACACGAATGTAATTTCTTAGATTTTCTATGCACTTGTTGAACGCCCCTCGTAATTATAGTCTGATTGCTACATCCAAGAAAGGAATGTTACTTTGATAATTTTGTCTCCACCATGTTTAAGCGAATTTTTAAACTTTAGACAATCTTCACACAAAATGTTATTTTAAGAATAATATTGCTTTTACTTCCTCTGCCATGTAAAATGTATTACCTGCATAGCAGTTAGAGAAGTATTGCATTCCACCCGAAATTTCTATTACAAATTTCGCTGGAAATACATGTTTTGATGATCCCTGAATAAAATAAAGAAATGTTAGTAAAAAATCCATGTTTATCTTTCTCTCACTTTCATCTGTCTGTCTGCTCGTGTTACAGTGAGTCATAAAATGTTCCCACAAACTACACTTTACATGGAAGATTTTTCGAAATTTACAATTTTCTCAAAAATGTCTATCGATTTTTATTAAAATACCATATTTATATGGCAAATAAAATTATCTCTAATTTTCTGGGAACAACCTCTAAAGTCCTCTCAATTCTTGATGATTTTTGCACAACTTATAATTGTAAGAGATAGACAGGGTCTTACTATATAAAGAATGTAGATCTCGTTTAAGCATATTGCTTCTGTCAACCATGCTTTGTTTGTGGAGTTAACACTTTTCTAGATATTCCTTATTTTTGGTTTAAATTTTTCAATATTAAACTTTTCTCAAAAGAGAATTCTACATTTGTTTTTTTTTTAATTACTTACTTTTTTCATCCTGATAATGCAAGCATAAAGGAATTGAAATCTCTTCATATAGTGCGCAGCTCTTGGAAGATACTGAACATAAATACCAAGTTTAGTATTTAACAGCCTTTTCGTTTTTGAGCTATGCTGCCCACAAAAACACACAGACACAAAATGCTTTTTTTCGGACTTAGGGGACCTCAAAAGATATATTTCCGGTGAAATTTCGACATTGAATTTTTGCCTATTCTGGCTACTGTGTAAGTACATGTTATGTATATACGTGCTAGAGAAAGTAATGCAAATGTAGTATCAACGTTTTATGACTCTTTTTACTTTCTCTACACGTACTATGTATCTAGTCTATAGAGAAGGTATTGTATTCCACCCAAAAACTCGATAACGAGATTTCTTCGGAAATAGACGTTTTAGGGTCTCCTGTATCCAAATAAAAAGCATTTTTAGAAAAAGGTCCGTGTGTGACCGTATGTTAGTGTGTCTGTGAACAAGATAACTCAAAACTGAAAAGTCCGTAAAATACCGAACTTGGTATGTAAATTAAGCAACTTCCGAGGAACTGACACGAAGACGTTGAGGAAAATGCCCCCCCCAAACTACACTTTACAAGAAAAATTGTCGAAAATGTTGATTTTCTAAAAAAATGGCTCCAATAATTTTGAATAAAATACCGTATATTACAAATATTTACACTACAAATAAAATACATTCCGAATTTTCCGGGAATAGCCTCTGAAGACTTTTTATTCTGGATGAATTTTGCTTAACAAGAAAAATTGTCGAAAATTTTGATTTTCTAAAAAATGGCTCCAATAATTTTGAATAAAATACCGTATATTACAAATATTTACACTACAAATAAAATACATTCCGAATTTTCTGGAAATAGCCTCTGAAGACTTTTTATTCTGGATGAATTTTGCTGGATTTTTGCGTAACTAGTAAACCGTAAGAGATAGACAAAACTTGGTATACAAATAAATGTAGAACACGTTAAAATACACAATTGGTCATATACTTTCTTTTCGTGGAGTTGAAAATTTTTTAGAAATTCCTTGTTATTGGTTTCAATTTTAAAAGACTTTAACTTTTCACATAAGGGAATTTGTCCACTCCTGAAAATGTAAAGAAACGGATTTCATCCACATGGCAACCAGCTTTTAAAAGATTTGACTATCATTTTAGCCTGGTTTATTCCCGTACTTCCCTTCTATTTACAAGAAAGCATTTCTGCTAATGTTTAATTCAATTATAATGACGTACACAGAAGAATAAGCTTTTTAACAATAATTTGTTACATAGATGTAGAGAAAGTCATGTGAATAGAACACATCAGATTTTTCTTTTACTCATTTTATTTCAAGAGTATATTAGCATGTCATTGTTGCCATGCAAAACAACTAACGTAACGATGATGATAAGGATAGCAAGAGTAAAAATAAAAATAACGATAATAATAATAATAATAATAATAATAATAATAGCAACAATAATAAAAACAATATAAAAGAAGAAACTAAATAAGGATATTAGATTTGTGTTACGGGAAAGCAAAGAATGATAAGGAGGAGGAGGTTATGATAATTTGGGTTCTTCTCAAATGCAAACGGATGTGAAGAAAATTCGCTTGTAAAATTACAGTTGAATATTATTCTTGTTGCAGAATGGCAAGACTGTTTCCAAGGAAAATAAAATAAAGGGCGATGATTAAACTTTATACAGGATATAGCAGTCTCGACAATGAGTCACTTAAAACACAACATGAAACGGATGTGCATTTTATCAGTGCTAACAACTTAACGCCTCACAGCTTCCCTCACATGGATTACATAAGGCATAAATGACTTTATTCCCCAAGGTAAGCAATTATGAGAAGGAAATAACCAACTGCACAGTAACTTACAACAGGCTAATAAATCCGCATACAAAAGTGTCAGAAAACATAGATATAATTTATTACAAAACATTACGTACGCGTCAAATCGTTTTGTTGAGAAATTCTGCACTGTAATCAGATAAATGTGTTCATTCTGTGTCTGTGCTTCATTATATTTACTATGATATCTATTTATTAACCCCAAAACATCCACAAAACGTCATATTATTATTATTATTATTATTATTATTATTATTATTATTATTATTATTATTATTATTATTATTCTCACTGTTCGGTAATGAGTTTTCTTTCTGACCATAGCAATGTCAATCAGGAATTGAGTAATATCAAGCTAAAGGGAAGGTGTTCTTGCCAATTACTGCGTGATAGGGGGCATTCGCTTAAAATTTACATTGCGCGCATTGCAATTTGTCTTCTTTTTTTTTTATTTATTTTTTATAAAAAAACCGTACCGGAGTCTGATCAGGACTCCGGCGCTGTTTCCCCATTTACATTTCCCCCCGTAGGTTTTACTGACTACTGGTTTTTGCTGATTTTACTGTTCCTTTTACAAACATAGACACATTGCACAAACATATAACACCCATGCCCATGGCGAGACTCGAACCCACGATCCCCTGCCCACGAATGTCTTCGTACGTAAGATGCCCTGAGTACAAAGTAATGGAAGAAAGTTATTTAAAAATATCTAATGTGCTTCATTCCCATGACTTTCTCTACATCCAATCTGTATACTCCCTAATTCTTCTATCTACTCCATACTAATCGAGATAAACATTAGCAGAAATTGTGTTTCAACGAGATCTACATATTTTGTGTAGTAAGTTCTTGAGTATCTCTTACAGTTTACTAGTTATGCAAAATCCAGCAAAACTCATCCAGAATAAAGAGGTCTTCAGAGGCTATTCCCAAAATATTCAAAATATACATTTTATTTGTTGTGTAAATATACGTTATTTTAATCAAAATCGTTAGAGCCAATTTTGAGAAAATAAAAATGTTCGAAGATTTTTCCATGTTAAGGATAGTTTGCGGTGGGGGGATTTTCCTCCAAATCTTCGTGTCGCATATTAAGCTTATATACAAGATTTGGTATTTTACCGACTTTTAGTTTTTGAGTTATCGTGTTCACGGACACACGGTCACACAGACACATACACATACGGACCTTTTTCTAAAAATGCTTTTTTTGGATACAAGGGACCTAAAACGTCTATTTCCGGTGAAACCTCGATATCGAATTTTTGGGTGTAATGGAGTACCTTCTCTATACACTATGTATAGACAGTACATGTAGAGAAAGTAAAAACATACTCTAGATGTTCCATTTACAAACTATTTTTACAAAAAATTATTCTTTTATCTGCATTATGTTAATCAAGATAAACATTAGGAGTAATGGTTTTACTGCTTGATTTCTTGTAAGTATAAGGACGATAGATACATCTTTTAAAAGCTGGTCCTATGTGAAACAATTGAAGTTAGGTTCGCTTTGCAAGGCCTGCAGTAAAACAAGTTGACTTCGTGTTTGATAAAAGATACGGAGTTTAAAACTGAAATCAGTAACAACGAATATTTCAGAAACGGTCAACTCTACATAAAAACGTTGACATGGTTAACGAGACCATTTTTTGATGTAATAAGTTTTTGTCGATGTATTACGGTTTAACAGTTATGAAAAAATTCAGCAAAATTCATAAAGAGTAAGGAGGTCTTTGGGGGCTATTCCCATAAAATTTGAGATATTAATGTTATCTGTCATGTAAGCATCTTTAATATGCGGCATTTTAATTAAAATCGTTAAAGCAATTTTTGAGAGAAACGAAAGTTTTAAAAAATGTTCCATGTAAATGGTAGTTTGATATGGGACCAATTTCTTGAAAATCTTCGTGTCGCATCTTTGGAGGATAATAAACATAAATTCTAAGTTTGGTATTTAACGGTCTTTTCGTTTTTGAGCTGTACTGTCCAAAGACACAGACACACACACACACACACACACACACACACACACACAGACCTTTTCTAAAATGCCCTTTTTTTTTAAACAACGTACCTCAAAACATATATTTCCGGTGAAATCTCGACATCAAAAATTTGGGTGGAGCAATACCTTCTCTACCTACTATATAGCTACGTTTTATGCACATATTATAAGTGCTAGAGAAAGTAAAAACAGAACAGACGTATCTGAGGTTGGCTGTGCCTACAGATAGAACTGCTTTTCTGAAAAAATAAACAGCAAATAATGCTAGTTTGATATAATATTCAATCTGATGAACATATTAAATCGGAAGAGAAACATATATTTAAACGTAGCTTCATAGCCTCAAGGAAACTAATCAACAAAGCACCTAAATCTGTAAAAGAATTTCACTCATTTCATGTTGGTCATTCTGCTAAATAATCTGCCGACTCGTGTTTACTACTCCAAAACACAAATACATCTGAACGTTGAGGCGCTACGGGTAAATCAATCTTGTTCACCTCTCCGTTTAAAATTAGGGCTTTAAAATTAGGCTGCAAAACACATGGTTTTGTAGCTATTAGCCGTTTAACAACATGCAGGTGTAATAGATATTGGCAAAAAAACTGAAAATATTACGTTACATTCACATGACCTTCACTACTCGCTGTTCTACAAATTATTCTTATAACATACTTCTTTAACACTTCACACTATGTAGGTGCAAGAGGATCAGGAATCTGAAGCGATGGTTAGATCTTTAAAAAGTGGGTCACTATATACAAGGCCTTGAAATTTCATACTCTTGCCATAACCTTCTGCGAAACATTGAAAAATGACAGCACTTCAAAAAAAAAAAAAAAAAAAAACAAACAAAAAAACGTCAAAAGCATTGACAAATTAAACCAGTAACATCGAGTAGTTTGAAAGTGGCTGATACCAGTTTTTTTTTAAATAAATTGCGTACATTAAAGAACCTTACATCCTAATAAGTGTTCGTCTATATTCTATGATTTAAGAGTTACATAAAATTGTTTAAAATGCCTTCCGAAGGAACAAAACTTCATAGGTTATTCCAAGAACAATGAAGATACTTAGCCCGCCTGGGTAGGGTGGTGGTAGGGTGTCTGCTTTACATTCAGAAGGTCGTGAGCTCGAATGTCGCTTAGGGTGAGTTACCCGGATGAGGTTTCTTTCGGGGTTTTCCCTTATCCTGGGAAGATAACTTTTAGCTCCATGGACCCCGAGATCATTTGAGCACCACTTCACCAATTTCATTCATTCATTGTCCGATATGACCAACCAGGTTAAAGGACATTAAACTAAAAAAAAAAAAAAAAAAAAAAAAAAGCATTTATATATATATATATATATATATATATATATGTTATTTGCCATATAAATATCTTAAATATAATATGGCATTTTTATCGAAATCTTTTGACTAATTCTTGAGAAAGTATAAAATGACGAAAAATGGTACATGTGATAGGTAGATTCGGTTAAGGCATTTACTTAAAATCTTGGTTTTGCATCTTTGGAAAAACCTGATTTAAATACCAAGTGTGATATGTGCACAGGCAGATAGTGTTAAGATGTTAAGATGTGCACAACTTGCACACACATGCACAATGATATGATCTTAAGTGTATTAAACACAAAAATCCAGAATTCCAAACTTTTGGTCAAAATTACCTACGAAACGAATTCTGCACCTCAATGAGGATAGAATATCGGGAATGTTCACGTCGGCGAACGATGTAGATTGCTTGCAAAGAACACCGCATTATTTTTTCAAAGCAGAGACGCCCTGTGGAGCGGCAGGTGAGTATTGTTGCACAACAAAAGGGCCAACTCCACGCACCGCTTGCTGACGTGATAGCGCTTTAACGCTGGTTAATAGCCACTTCCGGTGCTTCCATGTTGTTCCGCCGGAAGAACCTGCCGTACCTCTAAGGTCCACAGTTGCATGGTGAGGTTCGGCTCCGTGACCTCTAGAGACAGCAACACATCAATGTCCGTTAGCACAGAGATCCGAAACTGTCGATATTTCTGTTGGTTTTTGTTTCCCGTGTTCCTGTGTGCCGGTTGACAAAACAGTCTTTCTGTAAATAGAGGTCATTAGCTCACTATGCATTCGCTAAAATGTAATAGTTGTTCAAGGTTACATTTCTTCATTTGATGTGAACTTGACAAGACCACTCTGTTTCATTATTAAATGCATTAGTTGTGTCTGTTTTATACTCAAATCGACAGCTTTCTCCGATCAAACATTTCATAATCCGTTATCTGCAGGTGTGTGGGATGAACTTGAAACTAAAATGTGTGCCAAAGCGATCTAGACCTCGAAAAGGTAATTAAGGTTATACAACAGGAGATGAATGGATGAAAGAACACACCAGTAGAGTTTCCCCAAAATTAAAGATTTTCAATACCATTAGTACTGCTATCCAAAAATGAAATACAATGGAATAGAATGCGTTACACTCGCATGATTTTCTCTACTCATTCTTTTGTCACACTGTGCTAGGGTTACCAGACGTCCCTTTTTACCTGGAAATGACCTTTTTGGACCTTAAAATGTTTTTTGTTTTTTTTAGAAAAATGGGGAAATGTCCATTTACAATTGCTTCAACTTAAAAGTGTGGACATGCAACCTCTCATATCTAACAAGCACAATTACTTAACAGAATTAAACTTTCTTCCAACAATGTTATATTTTTTCTAGACTTTTCGGTTTTCTGTGTTTCTGCCGCGCCAAGCTCAAGCTACGACTTCAGAGAATTGAAATAACCTATATGGCAATTATCATGAAATATAAGCTGCCAGTTAAAAGCATTACGTATGCAACAATGCAAGACACCTCGGCTCAGCTTCTAGAATGATTATTTTCAACTGTCTACTCTCAGTTGCTTGTTGATTGATGTGAAGTGAAGAGCTGATGTTTACTAGAAATCATACCTATACGCAAATGTGTATTCAATGACGCATTACAACAACGATATCCTGACTTCAGGTGGGGAAGAACCAACTCTGAGGCGGAATGTCTTATCTATACATTCATCTCAGTTGTTAATAATTCAGTTGATTCCTTCCATTCCTTGCTTTCTTTCTATCTATCTTTCTTTATTTATTTCTTTCTTCCTTCCTTTCTTTCTTTCCCTTTTTTGTGAAATAGTATAACATAATTTTCCAGTTAAGAAAATTGCACAAAATAAAATGACCTAACAGGTTATTTAGTGCAGGTTTAAGATGTATTCAGTAATCTATATCACTTTTGCAAATTTTTGTATGAGTCTAGAAATGCCCCCTTTTTTTTTTTTTTTTTTTTAACTGTCCTCTGGTAGGCTTACATAGAGCCTGTACTTATAATCGCGGATAAACTATTAAATCTAAATATGTTGCATAACCAACGGGTTTTATCTATCACATTACTATCTGCAGGATTTGGTATTATTACTCTTTCTACCAGAACATATTAGTACATAGTAGTTAGAGAAGGCATTGTATTCCACCCAAACATTTGATACCGAGATTTCACCTGAAACATATATTTTGAGGATTCCCGAATGCAAAAAACAGCATTTTAAGAAAATAATGTGTGTGGTGAGTGTGTGCGCGAGTTGCACAGTTGCTAGAGTACGCTACTAAACGAAATACGCGATGAGACGAACAGAAATGAGCATTTTATTCATAGTAAATAAGCGACACTAAATGTCACCAAGTCATAAGATGACCCTCTAGATTTAAAAATAGAGACATGGCGCTGATCGTTGATGCATGTGAACGTGCTGCAATGCTCTCCCTAAAGCATTCCACACGTGTTCAATGAAATTTAAAGCACGAGAATGAGTAGGCCAGTCCATTCCAAGAGATCCCCCACCTGTGCTGTTCGATGTGGTCGCACATTATCATTCATAACAATGAAGTCAGGGCCGACTGCACCCTCAAAAGACGCACATAAGGAAAGTACAGTATCAATAACGTTTGCCAGTGAGCGTACCGTGCTTAAAGATTTGCAGGTCAGTATGCTCCTGCAACATTATGTTGACCAAAATGATCATGTTCAAGGGTGTTATTGGGTGCATTACATGTTCCCATCTCTCGCCAGATGAGGGTACTTGGAGAACCACACTCAGATTGAATCTGTTCTCATGTGAGAAGAGTATGTGACCCCATTCCCCACTGGCCCAACTCTGATGCTCTTGGAACCATCCCAAATGGTGCGCCGATAGGTGGATGTCAATGAAACACGATGTACTGAGCCGCTGGACCTGTGCTTGACTAGCAGTCCTGTTAAACGTGGTTGCAATTGCACCAGCTGCTTGACGTGGATCCCCTCTTGTCTGTTGCACAATATAGAGGTCATCCACTGCTGCAGTTCAGTGCTTGTAGATTGGAGGGCTGCCCATGCACGTGAAACAATATAGTGAGCATTACCAAACTCCTGGGCAACACTGTCACACTTCGTCTTCCAGTTTCCCGATGATTCTTCCCGTGTGAAGTCATCCAAATGTTGTTTACAGGTCATGTTGTAAAGAAGAGCACCACTACAGAGCACCGTAACAACTCGCTGGCCACACACTGTCTTATCCTGTTTCTTCAACTGTCCCATGTGGCGGGGCCAGATCCATTTGGCCCTATATACCCAATATACTCACGCTATGTGATGTCTGGCTTTCTGTGTACGTGTGAGAGATCTCTGGTAACATGCTCCCGCCAGCTCCTATGTTATGTTAATTTATCTTCTCGTACTTAGGTTTTGCACACTAGTGTGTGCTTATACACAGTGCTGTTTACCATTATTCCATTTATTCATCGTCTTTAACTGCATGGTCCTAACGGCGGTATTTCCCTTTGGAACATATTACCTGTCGACGATGGTGTTAACTCGTGTATAGACGTCGCTGGGTTTCCCTTTTATTTAATTTTCATCATTAGATCATACACATTCGCACTGCATTTATATTTCCAGACTGTGGGAGAATATGGAATAATCCCAGCCGGGAATCCAATCCGTGATGTGGCGGTAATGGGGTTACGGGTTCGTATCACGGGTGCAGGTTTTGGCTATTAGGAATGGTGTGGAGATGTGGGTGCCCTATCTCAGGATATTACTAGCATGGAAACTCTTTTCAGCTGTGGTAAGACACAAGTGGTTTATTCATTTAGTTCCGCCTTTTTCCGCCGTCGAACACACACGCATTGCTCCTAAATGTTCTACTGTGAAACTACGCTTTACCCGACCGCGACTATTATTACTTATTACTTTTGATGCAGCGATTTCGTCCGTACTCTAGTCTGTATTAAAATAACTATTTTCCCTCACAACTAAAGGTAGCCTGTTCGACTCCACCACGGACCCCAAATATCGCATCTTTGCTCTGCGGATGTTCTACACCAAGTACCCCAAAACGTGTCGCCTGACCAGCGACAGAATTGTTTTTTCTTTTCTCGTTATGTTCCCCTTGGGCAGTATAATCTCACCCCTTCGATTCAATGCCCTACCCTCTTAACGGTACTGACCTACCAGCTTGTGACAACTCATCTACTTAGGCGTGTTTGAAATCTTTTTTCCCTGTTCATTTTCAATATCTACATTTGTCCCCTTGTAGTATAATTTATATTATTTGATATAATTTATATTTCCCTTTTAAATCACTTTTAGCCCTGTTACAAGACATATACTGTCTCAGTGACTAAAGCAGGTGGTCTACCTACTGAGCTACGTGTCCAGTATCTGTAATTTTGTATCAGTGGTAAACCATAAAAGACTATTTTCAAGATATCCATTGTATTTATTTGAAATCTTCAACACTTTTGTCAATTTTTGAAATGGCCATTATACAATTCATAGCAATGTTACGGAGAGAGTAAGAAGCTTAATCTCGCATATAAATATTTGACTATTTTTTGACAAACATTTTTAAATATCTGACTATCACTTCTGTTTTCTGTGTCCCTCTTGTACCTATATGCAACGAAATGTCATGCAACTCTAGAAACGTTTATCTTTATTAATATAAATTAAATATAAAATAAGATCTTGTAAGAATAGCATTTGGAAAATATATAAAATAAATAATAGTGGATAGGGCAGTTATGTGAATTGAATACACTACTATTTTTATTCAATGGACCACAAAACGTTTAGGTGTATCGTAAAACTCCTTTGTAAAATTTTTGTCTTGAATGTGATGTTTTCTCTACCTTTTGTGCAAATGGCAGAGAATGAAAAAAACTAAAAACTCCACTTGGTTTAAAAAGATGGGATATCCTTAATCGCTCCTCGTCTCTGTTAAACAAGCAGAATTAGTTGCTCAAACCAGTTTTCGTGCGACGTTACTTCAATCAATTTGTTACTAGTTTTTAAAAATAATTTCTTCTTAAAATATTGAAAGTACTGTTATTGTTGGTGATGTAGGGGCGTAGGCGCGCTGGTGAATGTGGCCACTGTGCATGTCGGCCTGTCACAGGGCGACAGGCTTCCCTCTAATTGGATAAAGATGTTTTCCTATCGGAATCTCGCCACACCAGTCCAAGATTAATTAGAACAAGCGTCAACATTTAAGAGGGCTAAATTAGAGAACAGGCCAACTTGTTTGGAGCGACATCTGTCTGTAATTGCCCTTATACAGGCAAGGCGGCATTCTTTTCACTTGAATGCTCCCTTTTATTAAAAATGTAGATCGGCCAGATTAAACAAGGGCTTGCAGTAACATTTCCTACTCCGCCAGTTTTCATTTCACCACATTCAACTAAGGTCATTTGCTCGAATTAGGGAGAAGGGTTATGTGGTTATAACATCAGATATTCTCTATTTATGCAATATCGGTACAGAAATACGATGGCCATCCAGAAAGAGACAGATGACATGGCATAGCTAAATAATTATGAACATTTTCAACACAAAACTTTATTTACAAAGTCTCAGTACCTTACTCTATTTTTCAACGCAATCGTCATTGCTATCAATTATTTACTGTCGCCGGTTTTTCAATGCCCATTTTATATTTTTCTACCGCCAAAGAACTTATATGTCTTTTTGAATCCGCAAAATGTTCAGTCAATAGAACTTTATAAGCAAATAATGCAAGTGTATAGTGATAATGCAATGGACCAGTGTTCAGTACGGAACTGGCGCATAATTTACGAGTAATCACGGATTGGTTCATGTGTGTACGAAAATAACCGGAGTGGAAGCTCATCAACTGTTATGGAGAAGTTGAAAGCATATCGGTGTTTCACTTTGGACACATACATGACTTTTTGAATGGAGAAGATTTCCCAGCCATGAAGATTTCAAAGTGGCAGTGACATCTTGGCTCAGATATTAAGCGGTGAAAGAGTACAACATATGCGTTGAAAAACCGGTACCACGTGATAATAAATACCTTGATAGCAATGACAATTACGTTGAAAAATAGAGTAAGGTACTGTAATTTTGCAAATACAGTTTTGTATTGATAACTTTCGTTATTATTTAGATATGAGAAATCGTGTCCACTTTCTGGATGGTCTATATCTATATCTACCACTTGCAAGACTCCACCATTAAAAAATTCGAAACCTATATCAATGGAAATACAAGTTTTGAGTTCTATTAAATTAAACAAATAATAATTGGAATAATATCTGCGTAGGTATTTGGCATCAAAGACGTAGTGTAGGATAAGCACTATATTTGGTACAGCTGACTCGCGATTAAAGGAGACTGACGCGGAATGGTTCAGGCGGTTTCGTCTTTGGAAGTCGCGGGTTGGATTCCCGTCGACCGTGCACCCAGACTTGGGTTTCTTCGTAGCTTTCCTTGTCGCCAGGCAAATATTGAGGTGGTATTTCTAATACCACGATTTTTTCCCGGCCCCTATTTCCCCATTATTTCAGTTCATATCACCTTTCGGGGCACGTGGCTAGAATGGATAGTTTGGTGATGTGTGGTGCGCGGTGGATATGCGCTCTGTAACTGTTCCTCCTCCTACGCCTCCTCTTGTATGGAAACAGGCCGATTCGAACCTGTTTGTTATGAGGAGCGTTGGCTGGGGGGTGCCTTTAGGAGTGCCTTTATCTATGAAGTTTAGAGTTTCCACAATATCCACACCTGCTGTTAATTGATCCTGGCAACAACCCTTCGGAACTTTCATCTCATCCCTTCCTCCCTTAGGCTGCATACGACACAATAGGCCTTCACCTCAGTGCCTAAATCCTCCTTCAGAGAGAGAGAGAGAGAACCCAAGGCTCTGGGATTAACTGAGTGCGCATACGTAAACACACACACACATACACACGCGCATATATAATAATATATAAAATGTTTTGCATTAGGCGGTGCTGGTGGACAAAGTCGAACATCATAACGAAATGTTTTTACTTTCTCTACACGGACTATGTACATAGTGTATAGAGGAGGTATTGTATTCCACCCAAAATTCGATACTGAGATTTCACCGGAAATACATGTTTTAGGACCCCCTGAAAAAAAAAAAAAAAAGCATTTTAACAAAAAGGTCCGTGTGTGTGTGTGAGTGTGTGTGTGTGTGTGTGTGTGTATCTGTGGACAGCATAGCTCAAAAACGAAAAGACCCTTGAATACCAAACTTGTTATTTAAGATTCGTATCTTCCAAGGATGCGACACGAAGATTTTCAAAAAAAAATCGCCCACCTCCAACTACCCTTTACATGGAACTTTTTTCGAAATTTTTGATTTTCTTAAAAATGAGTAACGATTTTGATTAAAATATCGTATATTAAAGATATTTACCTGACAAATGAAATATATGTCTTGAATTTTCTAGATATAGCCTCTGAAGACTACTTTATTCTGGATGAATTTTACGGACTTTTGCATAACTGCTAAACCATAAGAGATGGACAAAAACTTATCACACAAAAAGGTAAAGCACGTTAAAACACACACTTTATGTTATATATTTTTTTCGTGGAGCTGTTTGTTTTTTAGATATTCCTTGTTTTTGGTTTCAGCTTTGAAAAAATTTAGTTTTCTCATACAGGGATTTGTCAACTCGGGTCCATAGAAACAAAAGAACTTCAGTCTCATAACAACCATCTTTTGACTATCACTTTAACCTATGGTACTCCCTTATTTCGCTTCTACTTACAAGGAAGCAAGTAATAAGAGTATTTCTGCTAATTTTTTCTCGATGATCATGAAGTAAATAGAAGCATAAGCTTTCTAATAATAATTTGTTACAGAGATGTAGAGAAAGTCATGTGAATGAAACACATCAGATTTTATTTATTTGTTCTTTTTTAAGTTTGAATTTTGGGCAAAATTATTATTATTTTTGGGGAGGGGGCGGAAGGGACTTTGCATTAAATACCTAACTTGCTATCTAAGTTCAGCATTTTTAGAGAGGATACGACACAAAAAAATCCTCCAAATCAAACTTGCCTATATAACTGAAATTTTATAAGCTTGCCTGTAAATAACTGAATAAAAATGACGAGCTTTTTCTTAATTTAACTTCTACGGTCATATAGTGGCTTTGCTTCAGAAAGAATTGCTGGTATTTTCTGGCTGATCTTAGAGTTTATTATCGTTAGTTTTATTAGCATTATACTATTAAACGTGTGCAGGCACACCCACATTATTCTCTCTCGCATATTTCCAGACTCTGTGGGGGATAGGGAGTGATTCCAGTTAAATAAAACTCTGCCCCAGCCGAGAATCAACCTCGGACCTCTCGGTGAGAAGCCAGAAGGCTGACTTTTTGACCTCAGAGGTACCCAAGATGACTTTTTGTTAACATTATTAAATGTGCTATGTCCTGAAGTTCCTTTGTTTTTCAAAGCTGAAATCAAAAACATGTAATATCTGAAAAACGATCAACTCCACGAAAAAACAATTATGTAACACACATTGTGTTTTTTAATGTATTCTACATTTTTTGTGTTTTAAGTTTTCGTCCCTCTCTTACGGGTTAGCAGTTATGCAAAATTCCGTAAAATTCATCCAGAATAAAATAGTCTTCAGACGCTATTCCCAGAAAATTCAAGATATACATTTTATTTGTCAGGTAAATAACTTTAATATACGATATTTTAATCAAAATCGTAGGAGCCATTTTACGAAAGTCAACATTTTCCATGTAAAGGGTAGTTTGGGGTGGGGAGATTTTTTTTTCTTTGAAAATCTTCGTGTCGTATCCTTGGAAGATACCAAACTTAAATACCGAGTTTGGTATTTAACTTTCTTTTCGTTTTTTAGCTATGCTGTCCACAGACACACAGACACACACGCGGACCTTTTTGTAAAAATTATTTTTTTGGATTCAGGGGAACCTAAAACATGTATTTCCGGTGAAATCTCGATATCGAATTTTTGGGTGGAATGCAATACCTTATCTAAACACTATGTACATAGTACGTATAGAGAAAGTAAAACTCTGATGTTATATATAAATGGCTTCTTTACACACTCTTCCGAAAGCTATTTTCTTAAAATTCTGGAAAATGCAGATTTTAAATACCAAGTTTAGTATTTAACCAAATTTTCGTTTTCAAGTATTATGGTCACACATACACACACTCACACACAAACACACACGGAAGTCTTTACCTAAAAAATCTGATGTGTTCCATTCACATGACTTTCTTTACATTGGTGTAACAAATTATTGTTAAAAAGCATATTCTTTTATCTACTTTATATAATCGAGATAAACATTAGCAGATATTTTCTTAATTACTTGCTTGCTTTTAATTAGAAGGAAAATAACGGAACGCACTAGGCTAAAACGTAAGTCAAATCTTTTAAAAGCTGTTTGCCATGTGGTTGAAATTCGTTTCTAAGTAGGGCCGGGAATTCACAACTTGCCGTGTGAGAAAATTTTAAGTATTTTAAATCTGAAAACAATATCAAGGAAAATCTCAGAAATCGTCAATTCCACAAACAAAAACGTATATAACATAAATAGTGGTTTTTAACGCGATCTACATTTTTTGTGTAGTAAGTTTCTATCTCTTACGTTTTACCATCTACGCAAAATTCATTCAGAATAAAGAGGTATTCCGAGGCTATTTCCATAAAATTCAAGATATACATTTTATTTGTTATATAAATATATCTTTAATATACGGTAATTTAATCAAAATCGTTAGAGCCTTTTTTGAGAAAATCAAAATGTTCGAAATTTTTTCCATGTAAAGGATAGTTTGGGGTAAGGGGAATTTTCTCAAAATCTTTGTGTCGCATCCCTGGAAGATACTAAGCTTAAATACCCAGTTTGGTTATTCACCAACTTTTCTTTTTTGAGTTATCGTGTTCACAGACACACGGACACAGACACACATGTATCTTTTTCCAAAACTGCTTTGTTTGGATACATAGGACTCTAAAACGTGTATTTCCGGTGAAATTTTTGGGTGGAATGCACTACTTTATCTATACACTTTGTACATAGTAAGTGTAAAGAAAGTAAAAATAAGTTTTTTGTTGTTTTGCGGAGGATTAAAGGAACCCGAACCATGTATTTTCCGTGAAAGTTTGGTATCGAATTTTTGGATGAAATACAATATTTCTTCTACGTAGCTACCATTTACGTGGTAGAGCAAGGAAAACTAACATTTTCATTTAATATTGGTATATATCTATGTTTCTTTTAATCCGCAAGATGAGGTTGAGCAACCCAAAGGTTAATTAGAACCGGTACGGAATCATGGGAGAGACCACTATCTAATCCCGGCGAGTAGCCAGGAAAATATCAGCGCCGCCGGTGTGCCGAAATTTCTTTCAGCAGGAATTATCTTACAGCCAGTAAATCTACTGATATCTATGATATTGGTGAAATGATGCTCAAATGATCTCGGGGTCCATGGAGCTTAAAGTTACTCGACATTCGTCTTCTCAGGATAAGGGAAAATCCCGAAAAAAAACCTTACCCGGGTAATGAGCGAGATACAAACTCACGACCTATTGAATGTGAGGCAGACACGCTACCACCACACTATCCAGTCGGGCGTTGGTGGTGTGTAAGGACACCTTAATCATCCATTTGGGCCGGGTTTCAACCCCCAACCTTGAAATCAAAATTGGTGAACTATGGCGTAATAAGCAATCTCACTACAAACCCGTTTTCATAATTTAGGAGCTGCTAGAAAATTGTCTATATAATTGTCCAGTTTTCAATATCCGAGATAGTCTCTATCCTAATCAACTCGGATAATTGGAGTGTACTGTATTTTGAGTCCAGCATTTTAGAAGAATGCAACGTAAGGTTTTCATGAATCGCTCCGCACCTCCCCCCCCCCACACACACACAAACAACAAAATGCTCTTCATAGGGAGCACTTTATTTAATGTTCTGTTTTCTCAAAATGTCTCCAACTATTTGGACTAAAATATCACATTTTTCATGGCGAATGGATTTTTTTGTGAATAATGTGTGTATACAGGTGTGTGTGTGAAAGAGAGACCTCAAAACCAATCAGCGAATTTGATGATTATTTTACAATCGAACAGGAATATTCTTCCGGACAGACACAGGCCGGGTACAAAATATTTCCAGGAATATTAAAATCGGGAAGAGGGTTAAGCGATCTCCATTTCATGTTTAGAAACTCCTTGAATATCCGCATAAAACATTTTAGGATAAAAGGTCCGTATGTGTGTGTATGAGCAGCATAACCCAAAAATGAAAAATCGGACGATTTGCACCCATGAAAATTCACATAACTATCATATCCGTTACCTAGAGTGTGTATGGAATGTCACTTATAACTCCTTAAATTTTAATTAAAAACATTTTCTTTACAAAATGAGGCCATATTTTAATATAGATTGGCGTAATAAAATTTATCCGGATAGTAGAAAGGGATTTTCGTGACAGAAACAATAAAAAAAAAATAAGATTACAACTTTGAAACTTCTCTCCTATTGAACCTGCCAAGGTTGAAAATGCAATATATCGAAAACTGCCAAAGTTACGGAAAAATATTGTGTATATTAATGAACCCTAATTTTATGTATGGTAAATATTAGTATTTATATTGTACTTTATCGTGTATATAAAAGTTCATTATGAAGAGGACTTTACAGGTAAACATGTTGTATGTTATTCACTTGTAATACATGTGAGAGTTGAATTAGACTTGAAAAATTAACTACAACTGGCAGGACTCGAACCTTTCTCCGTTCCGATGCACTTACCACTTGAAAAGTTATAACAAGGTAATCTGTACGGGCATTACATCCTCTCAAGCGATTTTAGTATCCCGGTAAATCTTCAAGACAGTCCCAAATAATAGACATCGTATATTCAAAGACAACTTTCAATGTTACAAATCTAAGAGCAGATAGAATGATGTTGTATTCCATTCAAAAATTTGATTCCAAACTTGGTATTTAAGCTCAGTATTTTCCAGTGATGCGACACAAAGATTTTCAAGAAAATCTCCCCGTCCCAAAAATTTTTCAAACATTTTCATTTTCTCAAAAATAGCGCTAACGGTTTTGATTTAAATGTCATTGTTTAAGATATTTTCAAGACAAACGAAATGTATATCTTGAAATTTTAGGAAAAGCCTCTGAAGACCTCTTCATTCTGGATTACTTTTGTTAACTGTAAACCGTGACAGCTAGACAAAATCTTGCTACACAAAAATGTAGATCTCATTAAAACAGACAATTTATGTCATACATTTTGTGTAGAGTTACTGTTTACCAGACATACCTTGTTATTGGTTTAAAATTTAAAGTACTTAAACTTTTCACATAGCAATTGTTTTTAAAAGGTTGACTCGATTTAGTTTTATGTATTCTCTTATTTCCTTTCTACTTACAAGGGAGAAAATAATAAGAACATTTCTGCTAATGTTTAGCTCGACAAACATTACGTAGATAAAAGAATAATCTTTTTTAAAAATGTTTATTTATGGAATTGCTAAATAAAGTCCTGTGAATGGATGACATCGAATCTTTCAAGCCAAATATCAAGGTTGCAAATCTAAAATGCGTACAATACATTTTTGTGAGGTTGGTCCTTTAACATGACATATATCGCTTGTCCAGCGATAGTAAAATTACTCATAATAAATTACTTCATATACATGTACAGGGAGTAAAAGCTTAAAAGGACAGTTTAATCCACGTAGGCGTTGCGTCAAGGATAACTGGCTGCAGATGTCCTCTACAAGCAATCTTGGAACCCATCATCTAAATGCTAAAAGCTGCTTAATTGGTGTGCACACGATATTAACACAAATATTGCATGAAGCAGTGAAATTGACTGAATAATGGACTGATTAAAGTCGTTTTACATGTTACAAACGACATTTACGCATGATAAATATAAAGTTAATAACAAAAATGAAGGAATAAATAACGTGCAGAATACTAATGTGAGCAATGGAAGCAAATGACAGTAATGAGGCAGTTGGGTGGGCGTGGCCAGAAAATTTCCCAGCGACAAACAACAGACCGGTTTAAGAGAGCATCGCCTTCTGCACATGATATTCCTCAAGAGGCTCACCTTTCTGCTAATGTCCTCTTTCAGAGAACACTGAAGCTGTGGGAAAAATACACATGTCATGCAGCGCTTCATATTGACACTCTGCGGGACAGCATTACATCAGCAGGGGCTCACGATTTAAAAACAAATTAGCAGAATGTTATTACTTAGTTCCTAATAAGCAGAAGAGAATAAGGGAGTGCTCTATGCTAAAATGATTGTCAAATGTTTTAAAATGTCGTTATGCGATTGTCATTGCAAATTACTTCTTTGCTTGGCCAGAAGTAGAATAAAAGAAAAGTGTACACTTCCTGTCTGATAAAAGTTTAAGTACTTCACAATTGAAACCAATAACAAGGAATATCTCAGAAACGGTTACCTCCTCTACAAAAACGTAAAGGACATAAATTTGTTGTGATGTGCATTTTTTGTGCAGTGAGTTTTTTTCCTATCTCTTACGGTTTAGCAGTTAAGCAAAATTCATCCAGAATAAAGAGATCTTAAGAGGCTATTCCCCAAAAATTCGAGATATACATTTTATTTCGGACATAAATAGCTTTAATATACGGGATTTTAATTAAAATCGTTAGAGCTATTTTTAAGAAAATCAAAATTTTCGAAATTTGTTCCATGTAAAGGGTAGTTTGTGGTAAGGGGATTTTTTTCGAAAATCTTCGTGTCGCATCCTTGGAAGATACTAACCCTAAATACCAAGTTTGGTATTTAATGGTCTTTTCGTTTTGGGGCTATGCTTTCCACAGACAGACAGACACACACACACACACACACAAACACACGGACTTTTTTTAAAAATGTTTTTTTCGGACTCAGGGGACCCCAAAACATATATTTCCGGTGAAATCTCGGTATCGAAATTTTGGGTGCATTACAATACCGTCTCTATCCCTATGTACATCGTACATATGGGGCTAGAGAAAGTAAAAATCACTTTGCATGCCTTTTAAAAATACTGAGCCAAGTAGCGCCGCGGTAACCTATGCGACTCGTTTTCTGTAAGTTATGGTTCAATAAGTCGGCCTTCCAGACTAAGGTTTTTTTCGGGGTTCCCCGCAAGGTTCATTACATCCCTTGAATATTATGTACATAATTTTTGTTCCCGTCACTTTATCATCAACTGTTTCAGTGTTGAAGGACTAAGCGACGTCGATAGGAGAATTGAGGGTGGATGGTAACTACTGGACTCTAGAGGCTTATTCCTGGAGCCGTTGTGACAGCTCCATCAAAACTCACCCTAGATGTTTTAGGGCTAGAACGCCTTCGCAGATTCCCCGGAGTTTGGGGACTCGTGGACTTGGCCCGGGCAGCGTCGGAGGCCTTCAAATCTGGACCGTTAGGAGCTCGTCAATGCCTGAGCCCGTCGTCATTCAGATCTAATCTCCTTATGGTCTCTCTCCTCATCCCTCGCTCCCTTTGGTCATGTAAGTTGGAAAGGGCCCTAGGGGCTACGTACAGTGCCAAAGACTGGAGACTCCACCCGAAAGTTAATCCTAATTTTACAGGTATAAAGGATTTCAGCATATGTTACATACTGGATACATATGTTACTCTAAAATTCCATACTCTTTCAATGGAATCAAAAGAAACAACTTAACATCAACAGGACTTTAAAAGAATGATAAAAACATCGAAACATACAAACAATTAATAACCGATATCTCGAAAATGGCTTACGTCACAAAACGGTATTTTGGAGTATATTGTGTGTTTTATAGAGATCTGAATTTCTTGTATAATACGTTTTCAACTATCACTTACCAGTTGGTATACCAGTTATGTATAAGATTTTATAAAACCCTTTCGGAATGTAGGACACTTCACGGTCTATTACCAGAAAATTCAAGGTATGCATATAGATATCTTGTATACATATATGAATATATCTTTAATACATAGTACTTTAATAAACATCGTAAGAGCTGTTTTGAGAAAATCAAAAATTTCGAAAAAATATTCCATGTAAAGTGTAATTTGGATGAGAAGATTTCTTTCAAAATCTTTGTGTCTTAAATATGCAGTTTGTTTTTCATTTTTGAGTTCTCAGACACATATATCTTGTTAAAATGTATTTTGTCGGAATGATATTGAGGTAAGTTCAACACGTGCACATAACAATTAAATCTGAATATCGAATTTCTTGGCGCAGAATAATATTTCCTTTTATTTATTTCATTTATGCAGTAATATTTCAGAATTTTACAGCGCTAATAATAACTGTTGTTTACATCTATTAGTACCATGCAGTTACCAACTGATTTTATTTTCAATCTACATTTTTTTTGGTAGTGTTTAACACCCGCTTTTATTATTTGTGACACCGCAGGCGATAACACTGGTGATACATGGAATGAAGATGGAACACTAGTGGAATGAGATGGCGGGGGAAACCGGAGAACCCGGAGAAAACCCGCCCCTGCGCCTCTTTGTGCACTACAAATTTCATGCGATCGCTTGGGATCGAACCCGGGCAGTCTAGGTGAGAGGCGAGTGGACTAACCACTCGGCCACGGCACGGTCAATCAGTCTACATATTTATAATATTTACATTCATACATATTTACAACTTAAAGTGTTTGTGTACAGTTCTTTTACTCCTTTAGATTAAGGTATTCAAGGATTATGTTATTAACAAAACACTTCATCTATTTATTTCAGTTAAATGATAGATAAACGTTATCAATAACAGAATCGATTTAACAGTTTTTTTTTAAGATATGGAATTCTATAAAAATCTATTCTTTTACGCTGGATTAACTTCGGAACTTTGGTTTAAAGAACATGACTACGCGGAATTTTCTAAAAGATCGAAACAATGTAGGTATGAAGGCATTTCTTCCCATCCGTGACCACATGTATATTTTCCTTACACGGCTCACGCCTTCATGGTCTTCTTACACATGCTTAGTATTACATTTCGAGCAAGGGAAGGTCGATAGTATCGCTTTTCGGTCAACATTTTCTCAGCGGAGGGTGACTGTCACGGCCGAGTGGCGGCAGACACACATTTCGCAGTTCTATTTCATATGAAAGAGCCAGGTGAGTCTTAAATTACACTAAAATTTAGAAAGGAGCAACAGGGAAAATGATCTGAAATTAAGACAGAGGTACAAGTCCATGCTGTTACACCTGGTTGACTCTCCTCAGGGATCTTGCGCTCCAGAAACTTGAACCGGCCACAAGGGCTACAGGTGCATCCCCTCAAGGCTAGGAATGGGAATATCAACAGTTGTACTACTGCGAATTTATTTGCTCTAGTTACAGATGTAATTACCTCACAATTCTAATGACAGAAAATGACACGCTGTTTTCCAGCTTAATAATCATACATGGCGGATGTTCAAAAGAAAGTGCTAATAACAAGGTATCAATTATACTTGAGTTCACCATGAGGACCGAAGTGCAGCGAGGTATATCAAGAAAGTTCCTGTCATTGCCACGAGACACACATAAATCGCAAATACTTCCTGGCTTTTATGAGCACAAGAAACGTTATAATCATCATCATCTTCTTCTTCTTCCTCCTCTTCTTCTATACATCCAAGATTAGACTGCAAAGTTTCACTAGGTATCTTTGCGTCGGTCTCCCAATATTTTTTGTACTCAGTAATTAATTGTTAAATCACGTACAATGTACATAGGTAGAAAAGACAAGAATTCCGTCCAAAATTTTGACACCGAGATCTGACCGTAAACACGTTTTTGGTGGACCTTGAATGCAGCAAAATCCTTTTTAGAAAAAGGTCCATGTGAGTGTATTGTGAAGGTGTTTCTTTGTGTGTGTTTGCGAATATAATAACTCAAAAATCAAAACTTGGTCATGTATCAAACTGGTATGTAAGTTCAGTGTATTTAAAGTAGACAAAAATGTTCAGAAAAATTCCCCTAAAATAACTACTTTTTACTTTCTCTACACGTACTATATTTATAGTGTCCAGAGAAGGTACTGTAATCCACTCAGAAATTCGATACCGAGATTTCACCGGAAATAAATGTTTTAGGACCCCCTGTACACAAAAAAAGTATTTTAAAAAAATGTCTACGCGCGTGTGTGTGTGTGTGTCTGTGGGCAGCATAGCCCAAAAACAAAACGTCCGTTAAATACCAAACTTGATATTTAAGTTCAGCATCTTCCAAAGATGCGACACGAAGATTTTCAAGAAAATCCCCCCCTCCAACTAACCTTTACATGGAAAAATTGTCAAAATTTTTTATTTTTTCAAAAATGGCTGTAATTATTTTGATTAAAATATCGTGATTAAATATATGTACATGAAAAATAAAATGTATATCTTGAATTTTCTGGTAATTGCCTATGAAGATATCTTTATTCTAGATTAATTTTTCGGATTTTTGCGTAACACTAAAGCGTAAGAGATAGACAAAACTTACTTCACAAAAAATGTAGATCTCGTTAAAACATCTAATTTATGTTGTATACATTTTTTTAGTAGAACTGACCGTTTTGGAGATATTTCATGTTATTGGTTTTAGTTTTAAAGTACTTATACTTTTCTCATACGGGAATTTGTCAATTTCTGGCCACACAAATAATCGGATTTCAATCCCAGAGCAACCCGGTTTTAAAACATTTGACTCTCTGCTTAGCCAGGGGTCTTAGCTTATTTACCTTCTACTTATAAGAAACTAAGTAATAATACCGTTTCTACAAATGTTAATCTGGATTAGCATGAAGTAGGTACAAGAATAAACTTATTAACAATAATTTGTTACAGGGATGTAGAGAAAGCTATGTGAATGGAACACACCAGATATTACATAAAAGATTTTTTATGTATTTATGTGTGTGTATGTAAGCATTATATGTATTTGTTATAGACTTCTACATTTTTGCACATATTTCGACCAAACTTGGCACAGATAACGTTTTGGCATAAACCGAAACTTTATGTCTAACTTATAATTCTAAACTACGTCACATTTCATAATGTATGTAATGCCTACTAAAGGCTAACAAGACCTTCTGCAGCTTTCACAAATAAACATAAAATTGAACATTACCACTATAAGAAATTCTCAACCTTGCATAATAATAAAAAACAGCGAGTTGACATATTATTCATTATACCCTCTCTTGTCTTGGTCATCAAATATGCATATAAAGTAGTTTAGTTGGCAAATTAATAAAACTGGAAGTGTTACATTATAATAACAGCAGCATCAAACCAGATTAATATCACAGCTACTTCTTTTCTTAGAAGGACTCATAAATAGTCTTGGCTAGCTACATAGAACAAACATATAAATTTAGTGGTTTTCAATTTCGCACGATTATTTATTCTGTGTTATTTTTGCCTTTACAATTCTTTGTCTTTCTTATATTTTATTAATACGTTCATATATGTTGGGTAGACACTTGTAAAATCTAGGTTGTAGTGACTTTTCTAAACTATTCTCATTGTAAATAGAGAAGAGGCAGTCCAAATGTGACGGCGTGGACGTCAAGGTTCAGCATTATAAACCATTGTACGAGTATACTACAATATTTATGAATTACGACTTTGCGTTGAGGTTTACCAGTATGACTTTTTCTCGTGCGTATGTACAATGCACAGAATAGTTAGAGGAAGTACTGTATTCCACCCAAAAAGTCAAATCCGAGATTTCACCGAAAAATATATGTTGAGGACTCCTGTTACCCCCCAAGAAACTTTAGAAATATGTCGCGCGCGCGTGAGGGTGTGCATGTGCGTGTGCGTGTGCGTGTGTGTGTGTGGACAGAATTACTCAAAGTCGCTTAAATACCAAATTGTTTTTGCTGCATCTTCAAAGAATTCAATACAATGATTTTCAGGAAAATCCCCCCATCCCAAACTAACCCTTACACGGAATATTTTTCGATTTTTTTATTTTTTAAAAATAGCTATAACGATTTTGATTAAAATGCGTATATTAAATATATGAACATGGCAAGAGCCAAGAATTAAAATATATTTCCTGTTATTGCATTTAATTTACAATACTTAAGCTTTTCTCAAACGGGAAACCCTCATCCGTTTCATCTCTCTTTGTTTTACACCTGGCCAGAGAAAAAGAACGCAACTCCAATTACAACCACATAGCGACAGCTTTTAAAATATTTGGCTATCACTTTAGTTTAAGGTATTTTCTTCTGACTATTCTTCCTATTCTCTTTTACTTCCCTTCTTATAAGGAACCAATATCTTGTAGAACAGATAGAGAAAGTCATGTGAATGGAGCACATTAATATTATTTATTTTTATTACTTTCTCTACACGAACCATGTACATAGTGTATAGAGACGGTATTGCACTTCACACAAAAAGGTCCGTGTGTCTGTCTGTGTGTCCGCGTGTCTGTGAACACGATAACTAAAAAACGAAAACGGTAAAATATCAAACTTGGTATTTAAGTTTAGTATCGTCCAGCGATGCGACACGAAGATTTTGAGAAAAATCCCGCCACCCCAACTACCCTTTACATGGAACTTTTTTCGAAAATTTTGATTATCTAAAAATGGTTCTAATGGTTTTGATTAAAATATCGTATATTAAAGATATTTACCTGACAAATAAAGTGTATATCTTGAATTTTCTGGGAATAGCCTCTGAAGACTACTTTATTCTGGGTGAATTTTACGGAATTTTGCATAACTGCTAAACCGTAAGAAATGGAGAAAAAGTTAACAAACAAAAATTTAGGCACCTTAAAACACACAATTTATGTTATTTGCATTTTTTTCGTGGAGTTGATCGCTTTTTAGATATCCGTTGTTTTTGCTTTCAGCTTTGTAATACTTAACTTTTCTCATACAGGAATTTGTCCACTCCTGTCCATACATATAAAGGAACTTCAGTCACGCAGCAACCAGCTCTTGACTATCACTTTAACCTATGGTACTCCCTTATTTCTCTTCTATTTACAAGGAAGCAATTAATAAGACTATTTATCGATTAGTATGAAGTAAATAGAAGCATAAGCTTTTTAACAATAATTTGCTGCAGAGATACAGAGAAAGTGTGAATGGAACACATCAGATTTTTAATACTTTCTCTATTACATAGTGTATAGAGAAGGTATTGTACTGCACCCAAAACTTCGATAACAAAATTTCACCGGAAATATACGTTTTGAGACTCCCTGAATAAAAAAAAAAAAAACGTTTTAGAAAAATGTCCATGTGTGTAAGTCTGTCTGCCTGTGTGTGTGTGTGTGTGTGTGTGTGTGTGTGTGTGTCTGTGGGCAGCATAGCTCAAAAACGAAAAGACCATTTAATACCAAACCTATTATTTAGGTTCGGTACCTTCCAAGGATCCTATACGAAGATTTAAAAAAAAAAAAATCTGCCCACTACAACTAACCTTTACATGGAAAAAATTTCGAAAATTTCGATTTTCAAAAAAATGGCTCTGTCGATTTTAATTAAAATCTCTTTATTTAAGATATTTTAATAACAAATAAGGTGTATATCTTCAGTTTTCTTGGAATAACCTCTGAGGAGATGTTTATTCTGGATGAATTTTGGGGAATTTTTCATAACTCATAAACCGTAAGAGATAGGCAAAAACTTACACAAGAAAAAGTGTAGATCGCGCTAAAACACACAATTTTGTTATATAATTTTTTTTGGTGGAGATGATCGTTTTTGAAATATTCCATGTTATTAATTTTAGCTTTAACTAATCTCGTACGGAAATTTGTCAGCTCCTGTCCATACAAACAATGGCACTTCAATCACATAGCAACAACCTTTTAAAACATTTGACTATCAATTTAGCCTATGGTACTGCCTTATTTCCCTTCTATTTACAAGGAAGCAAATAATAACACCATTTCTGCTAATTTTTTTCTCGATTAGTGTTAAGGAAATAGAAGAATATGTTTTTTAACAATAATTTATTGTAGAGATATAGAGAAAGTCATGTGAATGGAACACATGACATTTATTTTAGTGACCTTTGAGTTTTACTTCTTTAAGGTGTTCTCTAATAGCTCTTAAATAGCAACACAAATGCAAAGCTATTAAGCAAGTGCAATATAAGACTAAAAGAATCAAACTAGAACGTTGTGTTACTTATTAATGTTTACTTTCTCTACTACGGATAAGTAAGAGACTTGACTGTTGTAGTGACGGAGTCGGGTTATGAATATTTTCTTAAACTAAATCTTGTTAGGAAGATCATCTCTAGGCTTTATTACGCCCAAGATTTCATATCTTTTCCTAGCCTACCGTTCACATTTGAAGATGAAGTTACAGTAGCTTCATTGTCTCTTATTCCTGGTTCCTCTTTACAGACTCTCATTGTATGCAGGTGTCACCTCAATCTACAATGCCCCGTCATAATCTTGGTTACCAGGATCAGATCAGCTTAGTTGAGATTTAATACATCTTCAAATTGGATATACTGCTCATCCTTCTATTATCTTCGTCTGTTCTTGCCTATCGTAATTGGTGATCATAAACAATTCACTCAGCAATGGCTTTCCTAACAGATAAGTAAGTAAAGTATTGTACTCCACCAAAAATTCGATCTCGAATTATGTTTTTATGTCACCTGGGTAAAAAAAAAAAAACAAAAAAAAAAAAAAAAAAAAACAATTTTAGAGTAGAGGGTTTAATAACATTAAATGCTTGAAGACATAGCTGTTTTAACATTATGTTATTCTGATTTATTTTGTTTAGCAAATATTGGTTATGAGCATGTCACAAAAACAATGAATACATTTTTAGAATAAATTGTGTGGTTTAAAGAAATCAAGTTTTGTCTGTCAACAGCAAGAAACAGAAAGTCTATTAAATTCCTAATCTGTACTTAAAGGATGCTCCAACTTTAATGATGCAGCATGAAGATTTAAAAAAAAAAAACTCCCATCAACTGAAACTACCATTAAGTGAGAAACTGCTAGATGATTTGACTGTTTATATCTATAACATTGTGTAATTTAGCATATTTTCTGATTTAGGAGCAATCATGCTGAAAAATATCAATACTCCTCCTATTAAACATTTTCCTACTCTATTAAGGTATATTTCTGTTTCATAAATGATGAAGAGAAAGAATTATATCTTCATTTACTAAAGATATTTATAAAACAAGCCCGTTCGTGTAGAAAAATTTCCAGATTGTTTACCTGAGAAAATTTCTTACGCAGCTAGAAGAATTTACATTTCATTAAAATCTTCGGCATGGAGATGTCACCATAAGTAGGTGATGTCGGATCTCTGAATAGAAAAAAAAAAAAAAAAAAAGAAACAGAAAAACATCTTAAAAATAACTTTATTTGTGTCTAGTCTATGCTTGCCTAGCACAACATAATACGTAAACAAGATACTTTATGAATGCCAAACTTTGTTTTTAGGTGTAGCATTTTTCAAGGATATAAGTCAAAGATTTTGAAGAAAATATACCTTACATTAACCATGTATTAAATGAAGAAGAAAAAAAAAAAGAAAAGAAAAAAACTATCGTTCTAAGTTTTTAGAACTACTATAATGATTTTGTTGTAAACACCACATATTTAAGATATTTAAATGCCTAATTAACTGTATATCTTGATTTTGTTTCGTGAATACCTTCCCATTTTATTCGGAATGAAATGTGTATAAGCTAGTAAAACGCGTAAGCTACAAAAGTGACCAAAAACTTACTACACAGCAATGTAATCTCACAATGCATTTAAAACAAACACTTCTTGTTGTGCGGAATACAATATGCAAGTAAAAATAGTTTGACTTTTCAATATTTTTATTTTTACCTTCGCTACTACTTCCAATAGTAAGCAAAGGATTACTATATTTCACTCAAAATTTTCTTACAAAGATCCTCTCTTGTGTCTACATGAAACAAAAATTCCATACCGAGACCAATGTACGTTTTGAGACCACTGATCTTCCCCGCAGAAATAAATAAATAAAGGGCCGTATGTCTGTGAACAGCATGACTCAAAAATGAAGTCTCGGATAAGTAGATACCACACGATGGCACATGAACATTTCAAGAAAATTCTAACACTTCCTTCTACCTTTACATTTATTTTTATATATATTTTTATGGCTCTACGATCAGGCTCTAAATGACAAATAAAATCATTTGGAAGGAAATTTGTATTTCCATGTGTAGCTGGTAAACGCAAAGGGTTAGATAAAAACAACTACGCAAAAAACGTAGATCTCTTTTAAGCACATAGTTTATTTCAAACAGCCTTTTTTGTAGCATATCTACAACATACTTTATTAATGATTCATTTGTTTGTCATTCTTTTAAAATCCTGTAATTATTCTCCTATTCTCCTGATTGCGAAATTTTAAGACCAGTATATAGTACCCTCTTCTTAAGCTTTTGACTTTGGCCATCACCGTTGTATCTTATAACCAAATGCAGCAATCAACTAGATAGAAAAAGACATATCATTTGTAGGTATATTCATATGTCGTTCCTAATCTATTATGCAACAAAATATACTCACAAAAATTATTCTTTGTACTTTATGTTAGTTTTATGTTAATTTAGTGTAAACGTAGGTACAAGATAAATAAGACAGTACACTAGGCTAAAGCGATTGTCATATATTTTAAAAATTGATCGCTATATAATGGCGTGACCAAGAATGGAAAAAAATGACTTCTCAATTGTGAAAAGTCGTTAACTCTACAAAAATTTGACATAGACTGCATGTTTTATTCAGACCTGCATTTTTTCTGTAGTAAGATTTTATCTACTTCTTACTGTTAACTAATTATTTAAAATTTACCCAGAATTCAGAGGCTATTCCCAGAAATTTCAAATTATACGTAATATTTGTGACGCACCTTGAATATATAAATATTTTATCATTTTTGTGAAAAACAAAAATTTATAAAACATGTTTCATGTAAAGAGTAATTTGAGGTGCGGGATTTTTCTTAAAACCTTCGTGCCACATTAGAAAATACTGAAACTTAAATACGAAGTTTGGTACGTATTTAACTAAGGTTTCATTTTTGAATTAGTATCCTTCTCTCACACATCCACATGGACTTTTTCCTAAAAATGCTTACCTTGGATACTCGTATCCTCAACACATATATTTCCGCTGAAATCTCGGAATCGATTTTATGTGGAATGCAATACTCACTTTTCCTACTAATGTACATTGTACGTGGTAAGATACTTTTATACTCATTAATAAATGATAAAAGTTTTCCTCTGTTGTGTAGTGGTTATTATAACAGCCTCTAATACCTAAGGTTGCGAGTTCAAATTTGAGGAGGGTGATGAATTTTTTCGGCGGTAAACATCTTTAGCATGGCTTCCTTCGGAAGGGGAGTAAAGCCGGCATTTTTTTTTTGTAATGCTTATTTTCGCGTAAAATAGAACTATAATTTGAAAGAAAAAGTCCCTGGGTTAAATTCACCAAATTTCAGAGCTTGCTCCTATGGACGATGAGTTGATATCACGTCACCATGAGGACATGTAGCGAACTCCTGAACTAGAAACTCCGTGATCAATAAGCCAATGTAATAGTGACCCAATATACGCCAACATATCATATGTATAAATAGAGGATGGAGAAAGTCACGTGAATGTAACACATAAGTTCTTTTTGAAGCTTTTTCACCATTCGCTCGTCTGTTATTGCTAAAGGACAAGGTTGATTATTTATTTACTTGAATCACGCTTAAAAGTCCATTTATTTCTATTATGATTATGTAGATACAAAAAGTAGACCTTTGCAAAAATAAAAAAGATGCATACACGATATAAGATAACGTAGACAGACCCTGGAGTTCAGTATGTAGAGCAGTGCTGTGTGAGTGCCGGGTTCGATTCCCTACTAGGGGTGGGGATTTTTTTCTAGCCAATAATATTCCCTATCCTTCCCAGAGTCTGGAAGCATGAATGTCAATGTAATCTAATGACATAAATTAAAGAAACGAAGTAACCTACCGACATGAGTAAACCACCTGAGTAAACCACTTTGCCAAAAGGCAATATGTTCCAAAGGGGAATGCTACCGATAGGACCATGCAGTTAAAGGCGGGGTATAGACAGAACAAAATATCTTATGTGTTCCATTCACATAACTTTCTCTAGCTGTTCCAAATACAAACTTTTAGCATAAATGGTCTTATTAATTGCTTCATTGTAAGTATACGCGAAATAAGGAAATACATTGTGCTAAAGTGATAGTCAAATCTTTTAAAAGCTAGCCGCTATGTGAAACAATTGAGGTTCGGTTCGTTTTGCATGCTCCCGTTTGAGTATAGTTTAAAACTGAAGCCAATAACAAGGAATATCTCAAAAACGACCAACTCTACAAGAAAAACGTATATGACATGAATTGTGTGTTTTAATGAGATCTACATTTTTTATGTATTATCTCCTACGGTTTAACCATTATGTAAAATCCTGCAAAACTCATCCAGAAGAAGGAAGTTTTCAGAGGTTATTCCCAGAAAATTCAGGTTGTGCATTTTATTTGTGATGTAAATATTATTAATATACGGTATTTTAATTATCTAAATTGTTAGTGCCATTTTTGAGTAAAACAACATTTTCAAATATTTTTCCGTGTAAAGGTTAAATTGTGGTGGGGGATTTTTTTCTTATCCCATCCTTGAAAGGTACTAAACATAATTACAGGTTTGGTTTTATACGGTCTTTTCGTTTCTGAGCTACGTTGTCCACACACATACACGGACTATTTTCTAAAATTATTTTTTCGAACACAGGGGATCCCAAAACACATATTTATGGTGAAATATTGATACCGAAGTTTTGGGTGAAATATCTTCTCTAGATACCACTACATTGTAGGTAATACGAGCTAGAGAAAGTAAAAACATGTGAGTTTAACAACCTTTTTCCACCGAATCGAAAGTTGTCTATGAAATTAATCTGTTTATTTTGGTTAATTTACATTACTGTTTTAGAGAAGCGATGGTAAATATGTAAATGAATGAAATTCCCCTCCTTTTCTTCATGGTAGCAGAGGGTGTCATTTATATCCGTTTGGCTGGAATGTTTTATAATCAATTCCAGAAATGGTGGACAGTCTCTCCCTACTCCAGCTGTTGATGATCTTCTTCCCAATTTGTGGCACGACATTCCTGAGTAAGAAAACGCCCTCTGTAATGGGCTCCGTTTTTATATCGCATCCATTTTCTTTAATTTCATAAGCTGCTGGCCGGGGGCCAAATTAAACTGCTTCTCTTAAACGACTTTTAGATTTACTTGAAGTGTATTGTGTGAGCAGCTAATGCCGGAGGGCAGCAGGAAAAGCTAAACGACATTCACTGTATTGCCCTAAGGCAGATATAGTTATGGCGACAGCGGCATGTTTTTGTTGTTTACAAGCACCGCCTCACCTCTTCATCGCAACCAATCTTAAAGTTCTTATTATTTGCAGCCTACTTTCTGTACTACATGAAGAACCCTTCAGTGACTTTCAAATGGGATGAGGTTTATCCTTGAGCGCTACCAGGCCGGCAGCCAATCGGAGTGCTGCTATGTTGACATGTTGCAATTCCGCTTAACTGGGGAGTAAAACGCTAAGTGATTCCGTCTCTAATAAATACTACTTCCTCTGAGACAAAATATTCAAATGGCATTAAAAATAATTCAGAGGAAAATACGGAGTAGTGTTCGTAGGAGAACGATAAAAACCACGGATTTTTAGTTCAAATAGTTTTCACAATATCCACGTTAGGCAGATTAGCAGGTTCAGTATGCGAGTGAGAGGGAAATATGAAAAGAGAGGGGTCGCGATCTGGCAACGCAGAGCATCTCATGCGCCGCAGCGTAGAACTCTTCCCATTTGGAAAACATAATCTATATCATTTTATTTACTAATGTTAAACCTTAATGTTTGCCTATCTGGGCAAACTCTTAATAATCACCATTTATAAAACCGTTCTTGGCTGGTCCTCTTGCTCAGTTAAAACATAAACCTGCTTTACGAGAAGTTCCCTCTGGGGGTGGATATTCCTTTCTCTGCACATACTATGTACATAGTGTATAGTGAAGGTGTTGTATTGCACCCAAAAATTTTATAACGAGATTTCACCAGAAATACATGTTTTGAAACTCCCTGAATTCAAGAAAAGCATTTTTATAAAAATGTCCGTCTGTGTATGTGTGTGAGTGTGTGTGTGTGTATGTGTGTCTGTGGTAGCATAGCTTAAAAACGAAAATTCTTTTAAATACCAAACTTGATATTTAAGTTCATGCAAGCATGCAGCAGATTTTTTAAAAAAAAATCCCCCAATCCTAACATCCTTTATATGGACAATTTTTCGAAAATTTCTATTTTCTCAAAATTGGCTTTAAGGATTTTAATTAAAATACCTTATATTTTAGATATTTTTATCACAAACGAAATGCATATCTTGAATTTTCTGGGAATAGCCTCTGAAGACCATTTCATTCTGGATGACTTTTGTATAACTGGCTTACTGTAAGAAGTATAAAAAATGTGGATCTCATTAAGACACAGATTTTGTCATAAATTTTTTTTGTAGAGTTAAACGTTTTCGAGATATTCCGCATTATTGGTTTCAATTTTAAGCCACTTAAACTTTTCTTAAAGGGGAAGACATCTTTGGGAAGCAAAGAGATTGGAATGTTAATTGTTTCACATAGCGATTGGCTTTTAAAAGACTAGACTGTCGCTTTACTCTGTGCATATTTTTATTTCCCTTCTACTTACAAGGAAGCTGCTAGTAATAAGACTAACTCTGCTAATGTTTATATTGATTAGCAAATGGAGATAAAAGAATAACCTTTAGAATAGAAGGTTTGTTTGCCGAACAGCTAAAGAACACCATGTGAATGGAACACGTAAGGTTTTTTCCTTTCTACTTACAAGGAACCAAGTAATAGGACAACTTTTGCTAATGTTTATCTTGATTATTATGATCTAGATAGAAGAATAAGCTTTTTTAACAATAATGTGTTACAGAGCTGTAGAGAAAATCATGTCAATGGAACACATTTTCTTCTAGCCAAGATTATTCCCTAACCTCCTCAGAGTGAGAATGAGTGGGTAAATCTGTGTGTGTGTGTGTGTGTGTGTGATGTAATGAATAAAACCCAAATAAGTATACAAAACCCTAACGACAATTGTACACGATTGACACCATTACCAATAGGCAATATGTTCCAAAAGTATTAGGTAGCCGATATAACCACGTAGTTAAATACGAGGTATAAACGGAGCAATAAAAATTCTGACATGACTGTCTCTACATCTATGTAACAAATTATTGTTAATAGCTTATCCTTCTATCTACTTCGTACTAATCGAAATAAAATTAACAGAAATAGTCTTATTACGTGCTTCCCTGTAAGTTAGAGGAAAATAACGGATATACTAGGCAAAAGCGAGCGTGGAATCTTTATTATGCGATTAAAACTCGTTTCTTTGTATTGCCAGGGGTTGACTAACTCCCGTATATGAAAAGTAGTGCTGAAACCAATAACAAGGAATATCTCAGAAACGGTCAGCTCTAACACAAAAAGTATATGATATAGTGTGTTTTAATGAGATCTACATTTCCTGAGTTGTGCGTTTTTGTCTATCTCTTGCGGTTTACTACTTATGAAAAATTTAGCAAAATTCATCCAGAATAAAGAGGACTACAGAGGCTATTTGTCATGTAAATATCTTTAATATACAGTATTTTAATCAACATCGTTTGAACTATTTTAGAGAAAATAACAATTATTGATAATTTTTCCATTTAAAGGGTAGTTTGGGGTGGGGAGATTTTCATTAAAATCTGTGTGTCGCATCTTGGGAGATATTAAACTTAAATACCAAGTTTGGTATTTAATTGACTTTTCATTTTTGAGCTATGCCGTCCGCAGACACTGACTCACTCACTCACTCTCTCTCTTTCTCTCACACACAAAAACACACACAGGCACGCAGACTGGCCTTTTTCTAAAAATGCTTCTTTGGGATTCAGGGATCTCGAAACATGTATTTCCGGTGAAATCTCGGTTTTTGGATGGAATACTATAGCTTCTTTGTACACCATATATGTACATAATACATGTAGAAAAACAAAAGTAGCTTTTTTTGTTCCACATTTTGAATGGAACACATCAGATTTTTAATTATTTACTGCCAAGTTTTGACAACCATGTCTAAATAATGGAAAGTGCCCATTTAATTCCAAATGTATGATGGAAAAATCTGATGTTTTCCATTTACATGAGTTTATCTACATCTCTGCAACTAATTATTGTTAAAAAGCTTGTGATTCTATTTACTTCATGCTAATCGAGAAAAAAATTAGCAGAAGTAGTCCTATTACTTCCTTCCTTATAAGTAGAAGCGAAATAAGGGAGTACCATAGGTTAAAGTGATAGTCAAAAGCTGGTTGCTATGTGACTGAAGTTCCTTTGTTTGTATGGGCAGGAGTTGACAACTTCCTGTATGAGAAAGGTATAAGTTTTCAAAGCTGAAATCAAAAATAAGGAATATCCCAAAAACGATCATCTCCACGAAAAAAGTGTACATAACATAAATTGTGTGTTATAACGTACTGTTCATTTTTTGTATTAAGTTCTTTTCCATCTCTTACGGTTTAGCAGTTATGCAAAATTCTGTAAAATTCATTCAGAATAAAGTAGTCTTCAGAGGCTATTCTCAGAAAATTAAAGAAATACATTTGAATTATCAGGTAAATATCTTTAATATATGATATTTTAATCAAAATTACTAGAAACATTTTTGAGCAAATCAAAATTTTCGAAAAAAGTTCCATGTAAAGGGTATTTTGGGGTGAGGCGATTTTTCTCAAATCTTCGTGTCTCATCCCGGGAAGATACTATACTTAAATACCAAGTTTGGTATTTTACAGAGTTTTCGTTTTTGAGTTATCGTGTTCACAGACACACGGATACACACACTTACACACACGGACCTCCCTCTGAAAATGCTTTTTTTTGGATAAAGGAGACCCTAAAACATATATTTCCGGTGAAATCTCGGTGTCGAATTTTTGGGTTGAGTACAATACCTTCTCTATACACTATGTACATGATAAGTATAGCGAAAGTAAAAAATTACTGCTAATGTTTATCTCGATTAATATGACGAAGATAAAAGAATAATCTTTTGTAAGGATTGTTTGTTTGTGGAACAGCTAGAGCAAGTCATGTGAATGGAACACATCAGTTTTTTTTGGGTGGTCAGGAGTACAAACAATTCTTTTAGTTACTTTTGGTAAGTGGGGAGAGAAATTCAAAAGGGTTTGTCTCCACTCTTTCTAGAACATATTCTATTTAATACAGTATTATATATGATTTCCAAAACTGGATTTGACAGATACAACTGATTTAGAGAGATCTGATGCAACAGAAGGGGACGTATTTTCTACCCTAAGTGAAGTACAAATGCTTTGTGAAATTTTTTATAAACTCAGTAAAATGCTCTTTTAATTAAGGCAATGTAAAATAATCATAAATTGTCACATCGGTGTGTAAATCCCTCCCCCACAACAGCTTTGTACCGTTGTGTAGGCATAGGCAGGTTTGCCACTAATCTTTTAGTGGGATTTTTTTTTTTTTTGGACTGATGTTACTGGAATTTATTAATTTCAGTTTGTGTAAAGAGCATGTACTAATTGCATATGAAAGCATTGGAGATGGTGGGTAGCATCCAGGGAGAGGAAGATTAATTGCGAGCCCAGCTCATAATACTGGTCTGCTACTTCAATACGGCTATAATTCTTTTTTGTCCCTGCGCTATGTTACACTCTCTCCAAGTCTATCCTGACAGCAGACGGCAAGCGTTAAGCTTCGTTTTGATAATCTCGGAAACCACTCAACCGATTTTGATAATTACTCTCTCAGCACTGAAAGCCACGATTATTTGCGGTATATATTGGCTATAAAATACAGGTTATTAATTAGATAAGTGCAGATATTTGTATTGGTAACTAATAACAGTAACATTACATCAATATTAACTTCATTTGCGAACTAATGGTTCTAGTTATTAAGGCTAGTATGTTTTCATATTGGTTAGTACCTCCAAGTAGAGGTGGCACATACAAGGCATACTTGTTTATTTTCCCTAATGAAGGTGTAACCTTGAGTGAGCACTATAACGAATGTTGTGTCGGAACTGAGTTTGAAGTTTTCTGCAAGGTCAGTAGCTATGCACTATCTACTTCAGGTCACATTCTTTCTCCATTTACTCGTACGTAGGACTTAACCCGCAACACTAGCCAACATCTGGGGTCAGACGTCTATTGATGAGCAGATACTGTTGATCAGAGAGAAACCTGGATGGTTGATCAGCCGATGTCTGGTATAAAACACGAGGTAGTAAATTCTGTGATTGGTTTGTGGGAAAACTGTTATACAAAGAGAAAAAATAAATAACACACTGAAGTGGATGCACACTAATGTATCATTTATCAGAATATGTGTATACATACCACAACCAAAAATTTAAAACCTAAAGAATTTTAACTCGTTTCATTGGGTTTGAATATCAGAGGACAGTTATTGTGCAATAAGAAGCTTTTCTTGACTTCATCCCAAAGGAGAATGCTTTTTAGTATACGTGTTCTGAAATAGCTGCTTGTGGACTGTTAACATGCCAAAAAACAATACTTTAACATTGCATTAAACAAAATACAGATGCCAGTGGCCAGTCATACAAAGGTAAAGATAATGAGATAAAGAATCCAAAACAGTGGAACACACCTCACGCACTACGACCTATCAAGATCTATTGCGAGCTAACACCTCCCAGGAGGAAGGAATTAGAAATAAGAAATGAAACAAATGATGCCTACCCGTTTGAAAAAGTATGCGTTTTTTTTAAATCTGAAGTCAATAATCAGGAATATCTCAGAAATGGCTAACTGTACAACAAAATTGTACAGCACATAAATTGTGTGTTTTAACGAAATCTACATTTTTTTCTGTAGTAAGATATTGTCTGTCTCTTATTATTTAACAGTGATACCAAATTCCTTCAGAATAAAGAGGGCTTCAGAAAAATCAAGATATATGTTTAATTTGTCATGTAAATATCCTTTAATCAAAATCTTTATATCCATTTTTGATAAAATCAAAATTTTCGAAAGCTTTTCCATGTCGTTTGGGGTCGTGCGATTTGATTGAAAATCTTCATGTCGCATCCTTGGAATACGCACTTTTCGTTTCTGAGATATGTTGTTATTCGTGTGGATGCTTTCCTAAAATGTCCCTTTTATTATTCAGGGGGTCCTAAAATGTTTATTTACCAGTGAAATCTCGGCATCGAATTTTTGGGTGGAATACAATACATTTTTTACATATGTAATATGTATGTGCTAGAGCAAATAAGAAAGCATGTTCTTACTTTTTTTAACTCGTAACACTTCAACTAAAATGAATATCAAACTCAAGAAACGCTATCGGAGAGTTTGGCCTGGATATGAATCCAATATGACAATGCAACAAATCTGAGAACTTAAAAACACATTACCAAAAGAAGGTTGGATGGTGTTGACATATTCACCCTAAAGCTGGAATTGACACTCTCATAGTTTACACCTCATTGGATGTATAAAGAAGCTTTGCTTTGAATTCGTTGACAGCGAAGTTTATACAGAAAAGTAGCTATGTGAGATTGATCCCGTCAAACTTACTCACGCATTTTGTTTCATGAAGGTCGGACAAGATCATTGAAAACTACTGTGTGGAGAAAAAACATCGATTTTTACTACAAACAAATTTCAGTAATATTATTCTGAAAAATGAATGTGGTGATTATATAATAAATCCTATTAAAGGGTCTGGGGTAAATTTGTAGTTCATTCGCGGTTTTCATGCTGAGGATCCATGGTTGGTTTCCGGCTGTAAGAGGGCGATTTCAAGTAGACCCTATCCGACCCTTCGCTTCCAACTAATGCGGCCCGGGTTCGATCCCAGGCAACCGCATGTGAGAATTTTAGTGGATAAAGCGGAGCAGCGGTTCTCCGGTTTCCTCCGCGATCACATTCCACCGGTGCTCCATCTACATTCCATATATCATTAATGTCATCCCTTGCGGTACCATAGTAGAAAAGCTGGCGTTAATCACTACAAAAGAATCTGATGTGTTCCATTGAAATGGAGTTTTCCTACATTTCTATAACATATTATTCTTAAAAATCTTATTCTTCTATCTACTTTATGCTTCCTTGTAAGTAAAAGAGAAATAGTAGGTGAATACGTTAGACCAAGGGGATAGTCAACGCATTTAAAAGATGTTTGCCATGTGGTTGAAATCCATTTCTTTGCTTTGACTGGAGTTTATACATTTCCACATGACAAAAGATTTTAAGTATTCAAAACTGGAGCCAATAACAAGGAATGTCTTGGAAGTGATCAGCACCGCGAAAGAAAATATGTACAATATAAATCATATCTTCGACGAGATCTACATTTTTTGTATAGTAAGTTTTTGTCTATTTTACGGTTTATCAGTGATTAAAAATTCAACAAAATTCATCCAGAGTAAAGAGCCGTTTTTTAAAAAATAGAAATTTTCGAATTTGTTCCATGTAAAAGGTAGTTTGGAATAGGAATTTTTCTCAAATTATCGTGTCGTATCCCTGGAATGTACTAAACTTAAATACCAAGTTTGGTATATTATCAATTGAGTTGTCGTGTTCACAGACATACGGACCTTTTTCTAAACTGCTTTTTTGGATACAGGGAACTTAAAGCATTTATTTCCGGTGAAACCTCGGTATCAAATTTTTGGGTAGAATGTAATACTTCTCTACCTATGTGTCATGTACTATGAAGAGCAAGTAAAAAAAGGAAAGAAAAACTCTTAACTAGTTCATATGTAATATTCCCAAGGCCCACGGTACACGGTAAACCTTCCGTTATCCTCATCATCACCCTACAATTTTTTTTCTTAGTCTTCTTCTTTTTCCTTTTTCCCTAAATTTCTTTTGTTTACCGTTTTCTCTTTTATGACAAACACACAGACACTTATACATTACCAAACACCATTCCTAAGGCGTGACTCGCACCCACGATCCCCTGAGCCACGAAGCACCAAAGCGAGGCGCTTTAGCAAGCGCGGCCATGGGGACCGGCAAGTGACTCCGCACACTGGTGCCTTCTTTACCTTAGAAGTGGGAACATATTCACTTGGAACGAGTAACCCCCGAAGGTCAATGACCACTCTTCTACTAGTGATGATGAGATGGTGAACAACCTGAGGGTTAGTTGGAACCAGGATGGAATCATGGGAGAGACCACAACACGAACGCGGCGAGTAGACAGGATGATATCGCAGTGGTTTTTGCAGTGTCTTTCGCGGGTTGGAGATGAAGGGTCACAACATCCAGACCTGGGAGGTATTAGGTAAGAATCCTAGCAGAGAAAAATCTACATGATCCACCCTGGAATCGAACCTGGATTCCTTGTTTCAGAGGCAGATGCACTACCACTGCGCTGCGAAGGCAGTCCTGCTAATAATATATGGTAGGTATTTACTGTTTCTATATTATTATTATTATTATTATTATTATTATATTCCATTAGCTTGCACACTTAATTTTGCAAAGAGGAAATATCTCTTTTCATTTTAAATGTATTACATATTAGAAGAATCTGTTGATCTTGTAATAAATTCACAGAAAAGTAACACTGACGGTCAAGAAAGTTATTATAATCATGCGTATTTGATTGATAGCTGATTGTGTTTCTAAAACTCTGATTGAAAGTAATATTTCACAAAACCCAAACTTTATTATTTCTCTACTGCTTACCTTACAGTAGAGATACCTACATTTTATTTCACCCCAAAAAATCGATTTAAAAGTATACGTTTGAGGTCACTTATATAAGAAGAATATTAAGAATGCGGTTGGCTCGTGCGCGCGCAGGTTGTATGTGTGTGTGTGTGTGTGTGGTGGTGGGAGGGGGGATATGTCTCTGTGAACCTAAAAACCAAAATGTAATTTATGTTTACCAACTTCTAAGGATGCCAAAATCCTTGGGAAATTCTTCATGGAATCAAAAGACTATCACTCCATTACATTTTTGGACCTGTGAACCTTGTTAAGGGGTAAAGGACTAGAGTTAAACTAACTTTAGCACAATAAGCCTTTTAGATTGCAGTGCAACCGGAACATTAGCAGATGGGCCCAAGTGATGGAAAAGGGTCGGGGAAAGAATACAAGAAGATTTTCAAGAAAACTCCCCGCCAAACTACCTCTTAAATCGAACATGTTATTATCTTTACAACAGCTCTAACTGGTTTTTAATGAAATACCGCATTAATGCATTTCTATGCCAAAAAATGTATGACTCGAATGTTTTGGAAGTAGTTTATGACATTCTCCTTATACTGAAGTTTGGCATTAACAATTTCTGCGTTATTCCTTGTTTTTAGTTTGACTTTTTTAATATTTTTTTAGGTATAGGATTCATTCACTTGTTTCACGTAGCCATGCGTAGAGACCAAATAGCGAAGAACTTTTGACTATATATTGCTTCGATTTTTAGTATCCTTTAGTTCACAATACGCAATGTTTGATGAAATCTTTTCCTCTTTAATCATCAATCCTTGGATAGATAGGGAAAAAATTCGACACCGAGGTTTCACTGGAAATACGCGATCTGGTTCTCCTGTATCCAAAAAAGAGCATGTTTAGAAGAACGGTCAGTGTGTGTAAGTCCGTGAGTCCGTGTGTCTGTGAACACGATAACTCAGAAACGAAAAGTTGGTAAGATTCCAAACTTAGTATTTAAATTTATTCTTGTTTTGATATTTTCAATAATGGCCTTAACATTTTGATTAAAATGCCGCCCGTATTTTAAAGATATTATATGACAAATAAAAGTGTATCTTGAATTCTCTGGGAATAACCTCTAAAGATCTCTTTATTCCGAATGAATTTTACTGGTTCAGTTGCATAACTGGTAAACCGTAAGAGATAGACAAACACTTGCTATCCAAACAATATAGATCTCGTTAAACCACACAATTTATGTCCTATACATTTTTTCGTGGATTGACAATTTCCAATATATTCCTTATTATTGATTTTAGCTTTAAATACTCTAAACCTTTCTCATACAGGAATTTGTAAACTCCTGCTATGCAAAGAAACGGATTTCACTCCCATAGCAACCAGTTTTTAAATGATTTAATTATAGCTTTAGCCAGTCGCCTAGTCTATCTTCTTATTCCTTTCTACTTCCGAGGAAGCAGGTTATAATTTATCTCGATTAGTATGAACTATGAAGAAAAATAAGCTTTTAATAATAATTTTTAAGAGAGTTGTAGAAAAGGCATCTGAGGAACATATCAAAATTTTAACACTACATACTTTTTTTTTTGTTTTTTTTTTTTGGTAGTGTTTAACGCGCACTTTAACTGCTTATGGCACCGCAGGCGGTGACACTGATGATACATGAATGATGGTGGAGCACCGGTGGAATGCGATGGCGGGGGAAACAGGAGTACTCGGAGAAAACCCGCCCAGCGCCGCTTTGTCCACCACAAATCTCACATGCGGTCGCTTGGGAACGAACTCCGGCCATCTAGGTGAGGCGTACGTTGTGAAGTTCGTTTCGTTCTTAATTTGTTCCATTTATTGTACTCTTGTTCTTCGTTTGCTATTCTTGTCTTCAATTGTAAATTCGATTATAATTTTCAACATACTGTAGTATCTTAATAAATGCCCCATGAATTTACTCTTATTTTTTCTTATTTGGTTCTAAATTTCTTGTTTTGCTTTTGAATCTTATGTCTTCATTATTATTTTATCAGTCCAAATTATTTTCAGAATTTTTCCGAGTTATTACGTTGCAATACTTTTATTCTTCCCTGTCTCATTTTAGTGTTGGCCAAATTTCATATTCATATAATTTATGTACTACACATATGTTTTCAACAAATTCTTCCTAATTTTTAAGCTAATATTATTTTGCCTGATTTATTATATTAGATAATAATTTATATTTTAATTCTTCCATTAGAGTTACTTTGCTACCTAGATATTAAACTTCTTTAACTTCATCCAATAATAATCCATTTAATCTTATGTGTTTTATTATTTCTATTTTTCTACAAGTGAAAAGTTTAGTTTTTGATTTATTCGTATTCAAGCGAAAATTATTTCTTAGCACGTTTTCCAATTTTGTTTAATAATGGGTTTTAAATCTCTTATTTTCCGTTAAAATTTCAATATCAACTGCAAATCGGGGCATGTAAGTTTTTAATCTTATATCTAGGAATACATCTACAATAGCTTAATTTACTGCATCATTTAATGAAATAAGTTCTTTATTTTTATTCATATGAAGCAGATAGAAAAATAAGGTTTCTAAGGACTATCTGTGGAAGATAGATAGGGAAAGTCATGTGAATGCAATACCTCCGGTCTTTTTACTCTTAGTTTATATTTACACATACTTTTAAAATACTTATTTAAACTCTAAATAGTTTTGAAACTACTTTTATTTGCAAATTGTGTGTTTTAATGATCAGTATTCTGACGATTTTGTACAGCTATCTAAATCACATAGATCGCAAATAAATTGCGGTCAAGGAAAAATCATATCAGATCCTTTATTTCAATATAGAGCAATCGACATTAATTTCTACCTTATCTAGAAGCTTATACATCGTAACACCTGTAATCGGTTAAGAACTTGGAATTTGTGCTGGTTTGAAAACTTCAGCTGTTCAGGCTAGTCTACAACAATGTATACTCCACTGGCGGCAGTAGCAAGTGGATTCTAATTGAGGACCGCTCGAGACTAGCGCACTCCTGCGGATCTGTAATTAACTCACACTGAGAGGCCTGCCCCGCCCTGATTTCCAAAATGTCTGCGCAGATGTGGGAGCTCTTTTCTCGAGTTTACACGCACTTACAGAATGCTACAGCTGCGGGCTTGGCATTTCAGTTCGTGTAATTGCGTTTCTTGGACTGCCACGGGTGTCAAAAATTACATTGCTTTTCTCACTCTCTTTTGTTTTCATCAAGCGAATAGCCGATTCATTTTCCCTATATGGATAGGTTGTCGTGGAACAGTTTTATGGTCCCTGTTTTTTTTTGGGGGGGGGTAATTTAAAATTTTTCCATTAACTGTAACAAATCTTGATGATGGATGGGATTAATTATAAATGGTTCAGTTAACAACCCAAGTCATAATTTTTTGGATGAAGTGAAGTTCCGTGTGCGAGAAAGGCGCATCACAAAATCATAATTGAAAATAAATATGTATGATAACTCTAAAATCTGTAATTTTTCAACTATATATGCCAAGTTTTGACCTGGTGGCAGAAATGCAATATAAATCAATAACACATGCAACATTTGGCATATGTATGTTTAACACTTTTGAGAAATCAATATATTATTATCTTCTAGACAACCTTTAAATCTTCCAAATTGTTCTTAGCGGTGAACCATGATACATTTCTGAATCAAAATCTAGTCTTAAGTTTTCGAGAGCAATATGAATATTCCGACATTTTTCTATTGTATTTGTTTCATTCTTATGACACATTCATATCTTTGAAGTTTTTGATTTTGAGGCCTTTACTCTTCGGTAATGGCATTCACTCGTTTTATTTTTAGAGTTAATGTCATCGTTGGATTTGTGCTACTCAGGGATCTTATACTCTGAGCCAATCTGTGGCAGAGTGGTTAGACCACTCGCCTCTCACCTAGGTGGCCCGGGTTCGAGCCCAAGCCACCGCATGTTCCAGGTTCTACGATTTTCCCCGCCATCGCATTCAACTAATGCTCCATCTTCATTTCATGTATCACCAATGATATCGTCTGCGGTGCCACAAGTAGTAAAAGCGGGAATTAAAAGCTACCAAAAAATAGGTATCTAATCTTACTGAAGCCTAATAACCCCCTCCAGTCGGTAATCGAACATAATGCCCTGGAATAAGAGACAAGCATGCAAACCTTTCGAACAGGGAGGGAGAGAGAGAGAGAGAAAGACAGTCTAATTTGTAGGCCAATAGGATTTTTAAAAAGAATATTAGTTTGCCCATAAAAAGAATCAAGAATCGATCGGTACATATAAAGTTTTTTCTTCACCATTTAAATTAAACCCCAAAAAATGTATTTTGCTAGGAGATTTTCTTAATTTAAAAAAAAAAGAATTCCAAATAAGGATTTACATTAATAATAAATATACTTGTGGTGAATATATCAGAAAAATTTAAAATGTAAATATCGAAATTGCACCCTAATAAGATTCTTCAGTGTTACAAGACGTTGAGAAATACTTAGATAAAAATTGAACATTCGGAACGAAACAATGTACCCACTGCGTATTAAGTCTTTAAATATCACAATTTTGTTGTAAATGTTCGAATAATTAAAATAAATTAAACATTATGTTTGTTACTATTTTAAGGCAAATACATCTCATGTATTGACATAAATTCAGACAAGGCCGTTTTAAAATCCTAAAAATTGAATTTTTAGAAACTTATTAGATCCAAGGTGGTTGGTTTATTATTTTATATGTAATTAAAACTTGAGCTAGCCAGAAAAAACACCAGTTTTTATTTATAAATAACTGTGAAGCAATCTCTAATGATAAGGTAGACATGTTTCTCTTTATAACTGTAAGTGTTTCGCGCACACTAGCAGCAGATTTGATTAAAATGTACAAAAGAAGTGAAGTAAAAGTTTCTGTAATGAGGGTGTTTTGGAACCCAGAAATTACTTATATTCATTATAAAGGTAATGCAGAAGATTTCAGCCTTTTAATGTGTTGAAGTTTTGCTGAGTATGCTAGAACCATGTTTGGCAACAAGCTTTTAGTCCGAGGTCAAAACATAACGATGTATGCATCATAAATCAATTTCTAGGTTCCTCAACACCGAAAATAACGACTTAACTATGTATACCGGGCAAACTGAGAGGCAACTGAGGCATCAACTGCGGCCAATTGAAAACTTGTTTTGAAGTCGCGTAAGGAAATGGGGTAAGGCGGAACTTTACGAATAGTTCTGAAATGTTGCTAATCTATGCCATCAACAAGTCAGTATAGAGCAGGAAGGTAGGTACTACACCGACATTTTTTTAATATTTGACGAGTTCATAGCGATTTCATGTACACTGATTATCAGAAAACATGCATCTCTACTTATGCAAGAATGTTATGAGAAACAATGCAAATTAGACGTTCCTTCTGAATATGGTTTCAAGTTTTAAATACCAAGAATAAAAAAACTATGAAATATCAATTCATCCTGTCTTTCTTATTTAGACTACATTGAAAAAGGTCGTTGAAAAGTTTTTGGGATGACCATAGATTTCAGCATCATTTCCAAAGCAGTTTTATTGTCACAACATTTCTTTTATTGAAAATGATGTACAACAAAATAGAGATTGTTGAAGAAGCTACAATAGCAAATAACGAAGATTACTTAGTACGAAAAGGTATGACATATTATATGCGGACGATGTTGTGTTAATTGGAAATTCTGAAAAAGAATTACAAACATCAATTCATATTTTAAACATAATTGGAAAGGATTCTAATTTCAATATATCAATAAATATAACAAAGACAATGACATTCCATGGGAAATACCCAGTAAAAAGCTAAATAGTAATTGAAGATGAGATCTTAGATCAAGTTTAGTATTTGAACAATTTAGGAAACTATGTCACTTTTAATCAGGATAAGGATACAGACATTAAATTGCAGAAATATCAGAGTATATGTGGTACTATAGCAGAACATTAAAAACTACACGAAGAAATACAAAAATGAAATTTTATAAGGTGATGGCTATACCTGTTTTACTGTATGGCAGCGAATCTTGGGTGATGGGGTAAAGGACTGTAGTCATGTACAAGCTGCAGAAATGAAAATTTTACGATCTGTTAAAGGTAGTACTAAACTGGGCAGGATTTTGAATGAAGTAATTAGACAAGGATTGAATATATTTGCAGTAAAGCATAAACTAGAAGAACATAACAATGGAAGGATAATCTAGAAAGAACGGAAGAAATAAGAATTCCAAGGATGGTCTTACAATATAAACCTATAGGAAAGAAGGATATAGAAGGCTAGTTAAAATATGGAGTTGAGGCCTGAAAAGGTCGACAATGCCTAATCCTTGAAAGACATAAGAAAAAGAAGAAGAGGAAGAAGAAGAGGAAGAAAGAGTATGAATGAAACGGAAATTCATATCGACATAAAAACCTTCAGGGTACTCTCTACAATATTTGCGACCATTTCTAAGTGGACCACAAAGTTTAAATGTGGTCATGAAAAGTTAGAAGATAACTGACGTAACGCAACACGCAAATACATCACTACAAAAAATCAACAAAATACGCGACGAATGCAAGTATCCGTAATGTCAAAGTTATGAATATGAGGGAGTATTTGTTTCACTATTTTAAATAAAAGTTGAGCATTAAAACTGAAGTGTGCTAACTTCTGATTAAAAGTAAATCAGAATGCAAATCTCTGAAAAAAGTTTGGCTCGCTTTCAGAGAGAACCTATCTAGTTTATGCCTCGATTTATAATGAAACATGGTGCAGTGTTACACAACTGAACCGAAACAGCAGTCTAAACAATGGAGGCTTCAACATCTCCACAATCAAAGAAGGCAATGTGTTTGCAATCGGCCAAGAAGATCTTGGCGTAGATTTTCTGGGATGCCAAAGTGCTGCTATGTGATTATGACCATATGTGATTGTAATAACTCTCCGGACCAATGAAGACCAAAATATGCGAGAAAGGGAAAGCAAAAGCAAAAGGACCAGAAAGAAGGCAAAGAAGTGCTCTTCAATTAAGACATTACTTTCCTCTCACATGTGTTACCGAGCAAGGTGCCGCTGGGTAACGTGTGCGACTCACATTCGAGAGGTCGTGAGTTCGATACCCTGGGTCGACCTTCCGTACCCACGTTTTTTTGGGAGTTTCCCCCGGATCGTCAGGTGAATGCTGGGATTTTTTTTATAGTCATCAACACCCGCTTTGACTATAGGCACCGCAGGTGATGACACTGACGATACATGGAGTGTAGATGGAGCATCGGTTGAATGCAATGGCGGGGAAAGCAGGAGAACCCGGAGAACACACGCCCCTACGCCGCTTTGTCCACTACAAATCCCACATGCGATTATCTGGGATCGAACCCGGGCCACCTTGGTGAGAGGCGAGTGGTTTAACCCCAGCATTTGGCCCCACGGCGCGGACCAAATCCTATGAGGGTCCATTAAATCTGCGAATTTTCCTGTCTATAATTTCCTGTTCCCACCACTTCCTTATCATCTGTTTCAGGGTTGAAGGACCTGGCCGGTGTTCGGCGGGTTGCTACTGGATGGTCGCTTGAACACTGTAGAGGAGGCTGTCCCAAATCTACTCGTCTGAGTAAGAGTCCGTACTCAACCACAACATTCAGACCAAAGCAGGAGATAGAGTGGTATCAAACGGCACTGGGTAAAGTCCACGCCACCATAGTTGCGTCCTGCCACTTCATTACGAGCAATTGATTCATCCCTGACTATAACTGGCCCTCAATGCTGTGGTGTAATGCATGTTGCAGGAGTGAGTCGCAAGTTCCTCGCTGATCTTTTAGTGTGCACCTAAGCTGGAGCCGCCTGCTGCAGAGATTTATTCCTGACGTCGTCGCGGTACCGCTCTAACGGGACCTGCCTTCCGGTGCTTTCATTCTAAGGTCCCTTTGGGGAAACCCTGGAGGTTCCAGGGTTGGGCCAGAGCGGCGTCGAACGTATTCAATCTGGAACCGTTAAAGACCCATCCTAGCTTGCGTGAGCCAGATGTGGTAACCTTTTTGGACTCTCCCTTCATCCTTCTCTACCTAGGGTCACGCAGTACGCAAAGGGCCCTAAGGGTATATGGGCACCGTATCTGGACCTTGTCAGCGAGAAATCGTAATGCCAATCCACACATAGGTTTTAGTAATAGTGAAATTCACTGATGTGGGATAAGATTTGCTGCCTCATCCACTTTATTCGCCTGAATTAATTCCAAAGACTTTCATGAGTTCCCTAAAATGAGAAAGTTCTTTGGCGGAAAGAAAGCTTCATCCGATGAAGAACTAAACTTTTAAGTTAATCGTTAGTTGAGTCCTGAATGAAACTGACTTGTGTTTAAATTTCAGCGGGACATACAAATATGAAGCTGATTGGTTTCCAATTCTAAGACACGTGTCCTTGTTTGTGATTCTTCCCTCCATCGAGCTGGAAGAGATTACCCAGGCACATGTCACTGTGCCGCTACACTACGTGGGTTCGAACCGACGCCCAAGGCCACGATGGAGTCAATCTTAATTACAGCTGTAGCGATAGAAAACTAGAGGCAGCCAATTAAGGGCCCGGATCCCTGGGCCCCAATTCCATTATCGCCCTCATTAGCTCTAATTGTTCCGAGCCAATAGTCCCGTGCTGCTCATGCGCGTTAACTGCAGCAGCGCCGCTATACGTGTGGCGGCAATTGCGACAAACTCAATCAGCATGGCTCTCCCCCCACACCAATACACACGTACCGGCAAGGGAGGGTGCTATCGGAAATTTTATTATTGGCGGGGTAAGAGCCGCTATGTACGTATGCACCGCGGGGGGCGAAAAAATATAAAAACATGCCATCAACATCTCTTTCCTAATTCAGGGGGCCAAATTAAGTCTGAAATTGTGTTAATGTTTTTATTTCATACACACGGACAAAAATAATAATAAATATGATGGAGAGGGAGCGTATGTGTGTAAAATCGCCCGTCCTTTTTGGGTGCCACAGAAAAAGTAATAATGACTGGTAATTGGCATCCTAGTCCAGTAAAACTAATTGCATGGGCCCGCCCTTTCATTTGTTTATACTTGAGATGGGGGTCGCTCTTAAACTCATTACATCAGCCCAGCAGCGCCTGGTTTAGATTTCACAAAACGCATCGCACATTTTTGTTTATTTCTTTGTCTGTACCATTTTTATTTTAATGAAAGGAAACACCGATGCCTGGTTACCAATTTTCGAATAGAAACCCTCCGCAAGAACCTTTTTCTGTTATAATTCCCGTCGAGGCCGCAGCAAAACGCAGTATTTTTGAGTTCCGTCGAAAATTATGCCTTGCCTTGAAATCTGTACATATGCCGTGGATACAAGTGGTAATTATAGCTTCATAGCCGGATATTCTGTATAAACTTTTCGTTTAAACGACTTTTAGTGGATGGGAATTATTCCATCTGCATGGTAAGTGATGGGTTAATGGTATATTCTGGTTTTTGTTCCAGCAGTAATGGCTGCCTTTCCTTGATTACAGTGTTGGCAGATGTTGCACTTCATGGATCAGTAAATGTTACAGATGAGATAGTGAAAAGAAAAGGATTAAAAAGAATACTATGCCCTTCCCTCTGAGGCTCCAGATGTCTGCAAGAACAACATCAAAGTAGAAAGTTACAGAATTCCTTCTAAAATGATTAATAAATGCAGTCAACCCCGTTTTATACCTTTAATTATTCAGAGGATTAACAGAAAAGAGAATAACTATGATAAGTGCTTTATTGCACAGATAAATTAAACATTCTAATGTGTTTCAGCGACTTTCTCTATTATCATTAACTTTCATAATTACATCACAAATTTTAAGTTTAAAAAGTTGTTTTTCTAATTAATTCCTGCTAAATGTAAACGTTTGCTGAAGGATTTATATGCAGTTTTTATTCGTTCATTTATATAGCCTTGTTTAACATCTAAGGTCATATCAGGGCTTTTTGAATTAGAAATAATTCGCTCTCTGTAGGTTGTTTTACGTTGGGTTTAAACCATTTTATTTTCCTCAAACACACATTTACTCTCATATACATACTTCCAGATTCTGTGAGTGACAGGGAATAATTCTAGTTAAAGAAAACTTCCCCCCGGGACTTACGGGTGAGAAGTCAGCGAGCTGACTACTCGACCACGGAGGCAGTCTATATAGTTTTTGTTTTGGTTATAAAAATAAAAAAAATAAAAATAAAAAGCAATAAGGTAAATTAAAAAGATAGGATGCTAAGACTACAGAGAAATATTTAAAATATCTTATAAGTTCCATCGCATAACTTTCTCTAGCTGAACAAACTTTTCTTACAAAAGATTATTCTTTTATCTACATCATGCTAATCGAGATAAACATTGGCAGAATTGGTGTTATTATTTGCTTCTTTGTAAGCAGAATGGAAGTATGGTAATAGATTAGGCTAAAATAATAGTCAATTCCTTTAAAAGCCGATCGCTATGTGAAACAATTGAATTTCAGGAATAAGTAAACAGAAGATAAACGAAAGTAAGATGGCTTACTGTTTGAGAAAAGTATAATTAGCTTAAAACTGAAACACGGAATATCTCGGAAACGGTCAACTCTAGAATATAAAAGTGTATGTGTGTGTTAACTACATGTTTTTGCTGTAAGTTTTTTGGTTTCTTGCGGTTTTCCAGTTAGGCAAATTTAAGTATCATTCATCCAAAATGAACAGGTCTTCAGGACTTATTCTCATATAATTCAAGATATATATTTTACTTGTGATATAAGTATCTTTAATATACGGTATCAAAATCGTTAGAGCCAGTTTGTAGACAAACAAAATTTTCAAAAATGTTTCATGTAAAGGGTATTTTCTTGAAAACATTTGTGTCGCATCTTTGGAAGTTACTAAATTTAAATACCAAGTTCGGTATAATTTAGTTTTTAAGCTATGCTGCCACACGGATAACTTTTTCTAAAACTGTTTTTTTTTTTTTTTTTTTTTGGACTCATTGGACCTCAAAGCATATATTTCCGGTGAAATCTCGTCATGAATTTTTAGATGGAATACAATAACTTCTCTAGCTAAAGGTACATTGTAGGTATCTACGGCTAGGGAAAGTAGAAATCAGGTCCACAATATTTGCCTTAATAATGTTTACTGTTCGCATAATCTCACGAAAAACAAAAAAACAAAAAACAAAAAAACAAAAACAAAAAGATTTATCATTTCAGAAGTGTATTGTTTAAAATATTGGGATATCAAACGAACAGTAGGAAATATCATCTAAACAGATAAACTATAATGAGGTTATTTTAATCAAAAACATCACGATTTTTCCTTATTTTGTACATATCGCTACTTTTCTGTTTATATAAAGCTCTCTAAATTTCAATAACAGTAAAGAAGATGTCACAGAATACTCACACAAAATTCAGGATATAAATGTTATCAGTACCATATGCCAAACACATGACATTAACCAAATCGTTGGACTCATCTTGGAGAAAATAAATAAGCAAAGAAAGAAAAATCCATCAAAAACACATATTATAAAGTTATTTGAAGTGGCAGATCTTTCCTTAATATCTTTGCGATGAATGTTTCAAAGATGCAGGACCTATCATAAAGTTCGATTGTTATTCACTTTCCGTTTTTGAGTTATATTGTTCTAAGATACACAGGGGTTATTTCAAAACTGCTTTTTATGGCGTGTCTTTCCAGTGAAAAATGATTTTGGAACGGCAGATACCTACTTCATCACCTCCTTCACCACCCTTCTTCCATATCGTTACTGGTTTTATTTTCTTTTACATCTTCTTACTAGAATTCACTAATAACAACTTTGTTAATCTTTTTACGGTCATTCTCCGCACATGTCCATTAATATTCATTGTGTTGTTGTCTTATACAATGTTATTTCACTTCGTTTATTTGTCTAATAGTTATTATTATTATTATTATTATATTATTTTTATTATTATTATTATTTTTGGGGGTATTTTGTATTCCTGAATATTTCCACAATCCATTTCGATTGCTAAACATTTATTTTTGAAAGTATTAATTAATAATTTGCCAAATTTCTTATTCATACAGGTATATGTTATACAAAGAAGAGAACATCTCACACACTGCAACATTAATAGGTCTATTGTATGTGGCTACCACTCTCCAGGAAGAAGGAATAAAGTGAAGGAATTACAGGTGGTTGCAGACCGCAGGCGGACATGTTAGAGAAACACGCGGAAGTCCCTAACCCTTCCAGGCTCGAAGGGTGGAGCCCACTCCTGGAGCTGCCTAATCAGGATAAAAACAAAAATACTGATCGTTTGTGTGACAGCCGGCCACCAAGCAACTCTGTAGTGTTCCGAGTTGAGAAATTATCCACGCCATCTCTCCGTCATACTCCGCGAAACGTAGAAGCAAACGAAACGAAATTAAAGGTAAACGATGAGAAGCCACCCCAACATTTACCTACCAACAAAAGAAAAACTACGAAAAATCCACGCTCAAATTCAACGGAAATGGAACCTAGGATCTCCCGAATGTGAATTTTGCACGTTACCGCGAAGCCATCTCACTCTGTTGATGCGTATACCAGGTGGCCTAACTGCCCCGTATTTGACGTGTGCAGATATCCCTACGTACGTTTGAAAAGTTGCAGAACTGAAAGGGGTTATTTCAAGTTGAAAGTAGGTAGTGGAGAACTTCACTTCGCCTGTCTTGCTTATCAGGGAAAACGGTGAGCAGGTCGCGTACATTACGAGGGCTAAAATGAAGATCGCTCTCGCCAGTTCTACACTGTAGGGTTATAACTTAAAATATCCCTGTCTGGTTCTGCAACTCTTAACGTACGACGGGATATCCACGCATGTCAAATAAGGGGCATTGGGCCACCCGATAATGCTGTAGGTACTCCTTATACATAATTGATTTACACATTTTATGTGTGGTTTCAATTATAATATTGTTATCACATAACATGACTTTCAGCATTATATTACACATTTCGCTTTCTTCAGACGCTCTTTAATATATGTATCACATCTTCCATCATCAAAAAAATACAGTTTCTATGTATGTATGTTTGGGAATTTAATAAATCCTCTATTTTTAACTATCAGCTCTTGTTCTCTTTTCCTATAAACTATATTTGCATGTTCCAAAATAACGTGATTTCTAGAAATTCCGTATTCTTCAATGGTTTTCCTCCCCATGTAAGCTAAATCATCATAATGTTCAGCTAATATAATTTTGATCATTAGCTACTGCAAGACGTAAATTGATCTGTCAGCATTTGATCAACACATATTATATAGCTACACAGTAAGTAACTAACATTCTAGGTATATACAAATTGTTTACATATTTTAGATATATGAAACTATTGAATGAAAATGTAGAAATCAAATGTAAAGAGACGCTAGCAAATGAACCCTTAATACAGCTCTTTCAGCAGAGAGAAACAGAAAGAAATATAAAAAAGCAAGACAAAGATTTTCCCAGACCATTAAAAAACTCAGGAAGAAATGTTCAAAACAGAAGTATTTTTGGAAAAGTGTATACAATTATGGTAATTGTAGCTAATCCGTAAATATGAATGAATACATTATACTTAATTTCATTGTTTTTTCGCACAAGCCGTGTGGACATGAGCTGGATAAGTAGTCAGAATGAAAAATTCAATGGCATAGCCGGGATTTGAACTATGGATCTCCCGATGTCTAGTCAGTTGCTCTAACCACTGAGCTAGCATGATAAGATGTTGGCACGGTCTAATTAGAGTAAGAGGCACCATTCCTTCCTCTTTTGTTAAACTTTGAAAACATTTGAAATTAAATAGCTGATTTAGCAAAGTGGCCCTTAGTGTTTTTAAGGGTCACTGGTTGTGTTGAGAAATTTGTGTTTATTTATAATATCAGTATTAGATACAAATTTATATTTTTTAACTTTTTAATACGTATTTCAATATTTTGTATTGTTTATTTAATATATTTTGTTTTTGGCAACCACCAGTAGAGGGAAGAACAATTTATTTTATTGTGTGATTAAATTCCTAATCAGTGTTTATTCATACACCTACATAATCTCAACTGAGATAAGGGAAGTTTAAACTACATTCTAACACAGCAAATAATCCATCCATCCAGACCTCGCCTATCCACAGCCAAAAACCTTCCACCATATCTTATACACACTTCTCTACATTTTATTTTTAGATCTTTAAAGCCTTCTCGAAACTAATATTGAAGAAAGTTGGAGAAAGGCCGCCTTTGGTCATTTGAATTCTGTCCATATTCTTTAAAGATATCCATAAAACAACAAATATAAATAGGAACTTACCCAATCCAAAGGAGAATTTCCCATATATGGTTGTGCAATTACATATGATTTTACGTAGGTGGGCAACTTACCAATGCTATGATTATAAGCTATTACACATTTTCTACACTTAGACCTTTCTAAGACCTTTCATTTAGCTACCTTTGCGAATTAAAACTGCTCCCATTTAATATCTTCCCAAGGATACCACTCACCCTGAGAATTTTCCATCAATTATATGTTTGTGGTTGTATTACCAGGATACTCCAATTGAACAAGCTGGCAACGATGTACGTGATGTTTTGTAGTGGAAGCAAAACACACTTAAGACATATGCGCTGATTAACCCTCGGGTTTCCTACCAATAGACGTTGAGACGTATACAGGACCAGCCCAACCATCGAGAACAGCCTCAGTTAATTGTTATAATTTGGTGCGGGCCAATCGGAACACTTGGCTCCGTGTGCGGCGTGGGAACCCAGGAGGCCATGAAACGCGTTCCAACATCCACATCAACTACAAGATTTCGACCGCGATTTCAATCTTTAATATCTAGGAAATTTATAACATAAACTTGATTCCTTCATTTCATGCTGAAAAATGCACATCCATTTCTTAGACTTCTGTTAACCTTAGAAACAGTTGATCGTTTTATGAAATGTAGGCCTATAAAGAGAAATACCTATGTTAAAATTAAAATTAAATATTACAAAATTACCGCTACTTCACGGTTTCGTAACGCGTCAGTATGTATTATCGCTCTCAATTCAGACATTTACCACCTGAAGGATCTGATGTGTTACATTCACATGACTTTCTCGCACAACTCTTCAATAAACTTCTTACTAAAGATTATTCTTCTATCTACTATATGTACGCGGGATAAACGTTTGCAGAAATGTTTTAATTAGTATTTCCTTGTATTACAAAGAGTATATCACTTAAGCGTTGGTCAAATATTTGAAAACGGATCGATATGTGAGTGCTTCGGTTCTCTTTGTATGAATTTTGCATTTGAAAAAGTATAAAATAAAATTCAAACCAAGAATATTCAAACTCTCAGAAATTGTTAATGACACAAATGTTTTTTTTTTCATATAAATGTAGCATTTTAAAAACATCTACATTTTTTGTAGTAAGTTTAGTTTGTTTGTTTTGTTTTTGTTTCTCACAAATTCATTTAGAATGGAAACGACTTAACATCCTATTACAAGAAAATTCAAGTATACGCTTTTATTGTCATGTAAACAACAATTAAAAACAAATCAAAAGCCGTTTTTCAGAAAATTAAAAATAACGAATATTTGTTCGTTTAAAGTTTTTGTTAGAAATCTTCGAGACGTATTTTTGAAAGACTCTAAACTTAAATACAGAAATGGGTATTTAACCTAATTTTCGATTTTAGGCATGATGCTCACAGGTACACACATGCATGAATACCATACATAAATGCTTTTTCTTTAATCAGGAATGTCAAAATGTGTTTTTCCAGTGAAATCCTCATTTATAATTGTTGAATGCAATACCTACATTTCCCTTACTTACTGAGTGAGGTGAGGCTTTCTATTTTCACATTTCATTTATAATTCTTTAGTGTTTAACGCTGGCTTTTACTACATAGGCACCGCAGGTGATGACACTGATAATCATGGAGTGAAGATGGAGCACAGGTGGAATGCGATAGCGGGGAAACCGGAGAACCCCTGCGCCGCTTTGTCCACCACAAATCTCACCTGCAGTCGCCTGGGATCAAACCTTGGTGTGAGGTGAGTGATCTAATCATTCGTGTGGCCATTTCATTTTCATGAACTTACATTAAAGAAATTGTATTTTATCAAAATCATTACAGATGTTTTTGAAAAAATTAAAAGTTTCGAAAAATATTTGATAATAAAGAGTACCTAATTTAGGATGGGCGATTTTCTTGAAAACCCTCGTGTTTCACCCTTGGAGAACATTGGACTGAAATAAAAATAAAATCTGATGTGCTCCATTCACATGACTTTCTCTACATCTCTGTAACAAATTATTCTTAAAAAGCCTATGATTCTATTTATTTATGCTATTAAATGCAAGTAGAAGCGAAACAAGGGAGCACCATAGGTTGAAATGTTCCTTTTCTTGTGTGGATAGGAGTTGATAAATTCCTGTATGAGAAAAGTATAACTTTTTCAAAGCTGAAACCAAAAACAAGGAATATCTCAAAAACGATCAATTCCACGAAAAAAATAAATATAACCTAAATTGTGTGTCTTAAAGTGCTCTACATTTCGTGTGGCAAGTTTTTCTCCATCTCTTACGGTTTAGCAGTTATGCAAAATTCCTTAAAATTCATCCAGAATAAAGTAGTCTTCAGAGGCTATTCCCAGAAAATTCAAGATATACATTTTATTTGTGAGTTAAATATCTTTAATGTATGATATTTTAATCAAAATCGTTAGAGCCATTTTTAAGAAAATCAAAATTTTCGAAAATAGTTCCATGTAAAGGGTAGTTTGGGGTGCGGGGATTTTTCTCAAAATCTTCGTGTCGCATCCCTGTTTCGTTTTTGAGTCATTGTGTTCACAGACACACGGACACACACACGGACCTTTTTCTGAAAATGCTTTTTATGGATACAGGGGACCCTAAAACATATATTTCCGGTGAAATCTCGGTATTGCATTTTTTGATGGAGTTCAATACCTTCTCTATACATTATGTATATAGTGTGTGTAGAGAAAGTAAAAATGGTATTAACCAACTTTGTGTTTTTGAGTTAAGATATTCTCCAACATAGACACATACACACTCATGCGGACTTTTTTTTTTAAATACATTTGTGTTGGAGAAAAAAGTATATTAATAAGAAATGGTTTAAAATAGATAGAAATGTAGTAGTAGTTGAAATGTTTCAAAAAGATAGTAAGAAGATTGGACAATTCTTATGCAAAGTGAAAAATAAATGGATATGGACAGTAAATAGACAAAATGGTGTAATAAACTAGAATTAATAAACTATTGTAAAATATGAGTATGACAGGTAAAGAGCCAGGGCTGAACACCGATCATATTCACCTGTATAATGCTTAGCATAAATAAATAAATAAATAAATACATTTGTGGGAGGAAGGGCTTAAAACATATTTGCAGTGAAGTCACGACATCGAATTCTTGAATAAAACAGTGACGCCCTTACTAACTTTACATAGTAGAGAAAGTAAAAGAAAACTTACAAGGACAGTTGTCAAATGAAGAAAATGTAAGTGTACTACATGGAGCATCTAGTTAAAATTGTTAACGCTACATTACAAAAGAGCTTGAGAATTTTATTTAGGCGCCTTGCTGCATATCATTTAGAATGCTTCATGAGCATTTGGTGATTAAAACACAATCATATCACAGGTTTTAAAATTACCGTTTTCAATATAACCTAATCAACCTTTATTTTACAAACCGTGAAGGAAAGGATTGGTCATTAAGGCTTTTTAGTTCTAAATTCAGCAAATTTTAATTGGATATATATATATATATATTTATTTATTTATTTATATATTTATTTTATTGTTTTAAAATATGAAACGCAATTTCAGAGTATTCTCGATTGAGCTTCGCCAATGTGCTAGCGGATATTTCATTTTGTTTAACAAAAATGGTATCTTTGACCAATCACTACAGGCCATTTTCCGTAAATATGGTTTTAGTCTTTGACCCGCTAGAGGCAAATTAATGGTGGATAATGGGCATGCTATTGTTCTTGCTAACGTAATAATGATTGCATGCAATTAAAGCCGGCAGTACGTATGGAAAGCTGACATAAATTCTCTGCGGTGACAAGCACGGTCCCCCCCCCCCCTCGCCCTAATGTGTGCAATAAACCCTGTTCATTAGTGCAGAATCCCCTCGGCGTGATGCCTGATACACTTGTTCTAAGAGCCGCAGCTCTTTTCTAAATCCAGTTGGGGAAGCGATAAGTAACAACATGTACACGTTGTCTAGAAAATGCCTTCACGCTTCAGCTTTAGCGTTATACGTAGAGAGAATAATAATCAAAACTAAAATTTCTATATATTATAGTAATTTGTAGTGCTCTACAAACTATTCTTCCCAAAACATATTTTTGTTTTTACTTCATGTTAAACATTTGCAGGCATTTGTGAGCACAAAAGGGATACATGAGGCTAAACCGAGAGAAATATCTTTTAACAGCAGGTTGCTATATGATGGTTTTGAAACTCCATGTTTTTTGTATGACTATGACAAAAAATTAAAAGCAACTGAGAACTTAAAGGAAAAGATTGTGTTCACAAGACTTTTTCCATCACTTTAATTCGGTGTTTATATAGGTTCTACAAACGAATCTTAAAAAAATCTCATGTGTTTCATTCACATGACTTTCTCCACATCGCTGTAACAAATCATTGTTAACACGTATTCTTCTAGTACTTTATGATAATCGAGATAAACATTAAAAATTGTTTTAATTACTTGCTTCCTTATTAGCAGAAGGAAAATAAGTGAATACAATAGGCTACAACGATAGTCAAATATCTTAAAAGCCTGTTGCCATGTGGTTGAGTCCAGTTTCTATGCAGGGCCAAAAAGTTTACAACTTTCCGTGTGAAGAAGTTGAAGTATTTTAAAGCTGAAACAAATAACAAGGAATATCTCAGAAATGGTCAATTTAACGAAAAACACGTATATTACATAAATTGTGCGTTTTAACGTGATATACGTTTTTTGTGTAGTAAGATATTTTGTCTACATATCGCTTACGGTTTACCAGTTACATAAAATTCAACAAAATTCATTCAGAATAAAGAGATCTTTAAATGCTATTCCCAGAAAATTCAAGATATATATTTTATTTGCCATATAAATATCTTTAATGTTAATTAATATTAATTATAATCAAAATTGTTAGTCATTTTTGAGAAACTGAAAATTGTCTAAATGTTTTCCAACTAAATGCTAGTTTGGGATGGGAGGAGACTTTTTTTTCAAAATCTTCGTGTCGCACCCCAGAAAAATACTAAATTTAAATTCCAAGTTTGTATTTCAACGGCTTTTCGTTTATGAGTTATCGTGTTCACAGACAGGAACACACGGACACACACACGGACTTTTTTCTGAAATACTTTTTTTTGATACAGGGGACTCTAAAACGCATATTTCCGGTGATATCTCGGTATCGAATTTTTGAGTGAAATGCAATACCTTCTGTATATACTATGTACATAGTACGTGTAGAGAAAGTAAAAAACGTGTTTACCTACTTCATACTAATCAGACAAACGTTTAAAATTTAGCCATTAAATCTGGCCTTAAATTTAGTAAAAGTTTAAATGGTGTCCAGCATCTATGGTTATATAGCAAAGTCAGATAAACATCATTGACTTTTAAGTAATTATCATTAAAGAGTTATATTATAACATTTCTATAAGTTAGAAGTCTAGAATCAGCTCCGGGAATAAATAATAATAATAATAATAATAATAATAGAGCAGTAATACCAAATGATCAAACTAATAAAGGTGATTTTGCTTGATTTATGTAAATTGGTTTTACTTCTAGTTGTAATAAAGTTAACAGCTTCTATAATTCTTGATATACCTGCAAGGTGGAAAGAGAAAATAGTTAAGTCAATAAAGATATTTTATAAAGAATAATTATATGTTTTTTTCACACCAATCGGGTGAGGACAGGAATTGGATAGGTAGAGCACATTGAAAAACTCATTACCGTAGCCGGGATTTGAACCAATGATCTGCTGGTCTCTGTCCAGTTGCTCTAACTTATGAGCTACAATGGCAACATGCTGGCAGGACATTACTTTTCACAACTTGCAGTTTCTCCCGAAAACCACAAGTAGATCTCAAGTTATTTAGAAATAATACCCCAATGGAGATTTACAATGTTGTAAGTACTTTAAGTCCCAGGCTTCACCCAACTATTAGGTCATTTAAGGTTAATTGTTTCTCCACACTAGCTGTGTGTAGGACAGTAATTTGAAAGTTAGTGTCACTAAACGATTCATTGTCATAACTAAATTTGAACCACGGATCAACTGGTCTTCATCCAGTGGCTGAAGTGGCGAATCTTTGTAAATTAAGAGAACTCACATCTCTTTCCAGAATATTAAAGGTATACTCTTGGTCATGTAAATATCTTAAATATCTATTGTTTTATTAAAAATCGTTGCAGGCATTTTTGAGAAAATTAAAAATATCGCGTATCTTGGATAGCTTGGAGTGGATAAGATTTAGGTAATGGGAGACCAAGTGAAGTTGTTTGACCTCCTGTACGTCAGCCTAAAAGACTTATGACCAGATTCTTGAAACTCTCCATGTTGGATCTTTTGATGAATTGGTAAAACTGGTTGGATTGTTGAATGAATGTTTGGAAGGGGTATGGATATTTTTGTTTTGAAAAATAATATTGTTTTGATGTCAATCCTATTATATCTGCATCATACATGCACTGCAAATAAATACAGATTATTATTTTATTAAATATAGAAATGTTAATAAATGTTAAAATTATTGTTGCAATATTTTACATGACACTGATTTAGCTTATATTTAAAATAAAAATAACACAGAAAGTAAAGTTTTAATATTTTAGATCAGAACTATGACGTTTTTATTGAAGCAACCATAAAACTTCATCAACTGAATGTGCTCATGAAATGGTTCATATGAAATGTTTACTTAACAGCCTTCGGGATTAATCGATGACAATTTCAATTTTTTATTCTCTTCATCAATAGTTTTGATGAAGCTGCATGGTCAATCTTGTATTAAGGTTCCAATGCACCCAAAACAACTTTTCGGTTGTTAACAAAGGTCTGTTTCTGGTTTTTGTGTGAACTCGACCATGGGTAGACCAATTACTCTCACTTGCGGCTGATGATGCAGGTACATTCAATCGGTTGTTTGCCACACAATCCTTCACTAGGTAGAAGGTGTGATATGTTGAGCAGCAGCCCAAAGAGTACGACACCACAGATCACAAGGAACCTTGCACTACCGCCCGGCCGCTGCATTCCCCATCTCGGTCCAGGACAGACGTCATGGCCGATTAATGCGATCCTCTTGACCTGGAACCGCTACTTCTCCATCAAGTAGTTCTTCAATTGCCCCCCCCCCCCCCAGGAACCTCAAGAGGCTGAGTGCACCCCGTACCTGGTCTCCCAGCGGAAGAAAAATCCCCACGCCGGTACCGGGAAGCAAACCCAGATCTCCCAAAGAGTCTCGCGAATATTTTCGTCAGTAACCTTTAAAGGGGCTAAGCTAGTCACGATTATTCCACTGTAATAACCTTATGTGTTGCTTAAAGACAGGCATGACCATTTATTTACTGGTTCGGGAACCATGTGTGGTTGTTGACCTTCCCGACCTTGTCGTTACTATCACTACCAGGTCGCGACAGAGTTCTAATTGAAAAGTCATGGTAGACTTTAAGTCATATTTGCTAATAATTACCTTTTGTAATTGGGAATGTGTCATGTTGAAAGAGAGTAAATAAATAAACACCTAATGAGCTTAATCAACAAGGAAGAAATCAAAATATAGTAAACATTTAGGGTGCAATTAAAAGCCTTGCCGTACTGCTGGAACTGTGGAAGGGACCGTTATAAGAGGAACAGCTATGTGATTTTTCCTCTTTACAATCCCTACAAAATATAAATGAGATCAATGATGCTAATCAGTATATTCCCTTAGTAGAAAATCTAAAACCTAAACATTTTTCTGGGACATGATTTTGACTCCTAAACATGGTGTTCTTGCAAGGGTAAGGCTGAATTTGCAGCTACCATTTCATAATAACCATGACAAATAACACGCTTTTAAGTATGTCTACCACAGTAAATATAGTGTTGATCTATTGAAGTTGGAACACACACTCAGTGAAGCAAAAATGTTGGCTATGTTTGCTTATACATTTTGTGTAGACAAATATTTTCACAAATAAATTATACCAAGTCAAAATACAGTTCCCGTTTGATTCATGGCACGGCTAAAAATACTTCTATCGGAGACAATCAAGATTTCAAAAAAAATAATGTAAAATGATATAATTAAACGTACAATGTTTGTATTCTTTACTGCAGTCTAAAACTGCATATAAAAGAAATCAGCACTATTTAAGCAAGCATCAGCAACCGCCACTATAGTCATTATCTGTTTCTCCATCTACCGGTTTGTTTTAAACTATGTGGTATTAGCCGACTTTGCGGGTTTTGTGTAAAAAAGTTTGGGGCTTTCCAATACCTAAACGACGATCGTAGCAGAAATGAAGGTTATACTAGGATTAATGCAGTATTGTACAATGCGTTTTACTATTATGTTTACCATTCTATTTCTATGTAGAAAATAGAAACGCTTAGCGCCGTCAAAATTTTAAGCTCGAGGACTAAGGGATCAACTGCAATATCACAAAAAGGAAGGGAAAAAATACAGTAGGCTTATTAAAAATATTGGTACTCCGCGGAAGCTCAAAGGCATAGAAAATTCTATCATTTTAACAAGAGCTTTCCTGTATATTTATACACTGCGTATTGGTCTGAAAACCTTATGCGTTACAGTCACATAACCTTCTCTAGCCACTACCAAGCGTTTGCAAATTATTTTCGCAAAAGCTTCTATTTATTTCAAGTTGAGATAAACTTTTAATAAATACTATATACTACATATAAATACTATAAAACCATGATTATTATAACTGGCCATGAAATTTCATACTTTTCCCATGACACCGTGAAAACAAGTGAATAACTACATCAATTAAACAACCAACAAAAGTGTTGAACGATTCAAATGAACAAATAGAAGTTAAAAGTTATTGTGAAATTAAAAACAATGACAATAGAGTTTAAAGTAGACCATACGAATCAAAAATTGAAAGAAATATTAAGTGTTGTATTTATATCACTTTGTAAATTAATTTTAAACTATACTAAACTATAATAACGTAGACTTATTCTTTTTAGATTACCTCAGAAACTAAATGTAGACCTTACTAAAATGTCAATTAAAAAAAAACCGTTGGGAAAATAAACTTTTGTAAGAATAGTATATATTCACTAATAAGCGATAGAGAATGGGGAAAGAAATGTGAATGTAAGACATCAGATTTTTTTTTATACATTGTCCTAAAATACAGCTGTCATATTTCCTCTATCATTATTTTACATGTGAGGAAGCTAACTTGAATAAGCTTGATTGTTGTGAATAAAGAAACGCAACAAATGGCAACCAGACGCTTTACAACAATGTGGCGAGCTCCAGACCCGTCATTATCCGCAATCCCTTTTGACAACAGCAAAAAAAGCTTAGAGAGCCAGTAATCATAGAAAGGAAAAGGTTCAGCATGTCATTGTTTCCAGATATACCTGACCACAGCAGCAAGTCTGTGTTTACTTTTAATGAGCATTTCATTTGTTACACCCACAGCCTTCGATACAATGAAGGGTTTACAGCAACCCTTCCTCAGGGCAGATGCGAGGGCTTTTCCAAACCAATGACAGAAATTTTTTTATTAAACATTATATACATATCATCCATTCAATGAAGGATGACTCTTAGCTCCAAAATACGAGATGGACTTCGGCTCGTTCTCCGAAAACATTCATTCACAAAGAAACACGGAGTTCATCAACAGCCAACATTCTAAACAAAAATACAAATCGCCACTTTAGGTAGAGGACAGCATTTTTAGATGCTTTTGCAACTGAGATCAAGTAATCATCACTCGGCTCAGAGTTGATAACTCCAAACTGACGCATTGTATCTTCTCACTAAGGAACAACCTCCAAACTGTACGAGCTGTGACAGTCCTCCAACCATACGCCACATCCTTGTATATATAGTATAAGAAGAAAAGAAGCCGGCATTTCCAGTCTTCCAACATGCTGAAGAAGACGCTACCGTTTATAATGCATAGATTTATTGTAAATGTAAAGTAAATGTTAACCTAACTGTAAGACTGTGTAACTGTAAATCGATATACAATGTGTTTATCATCGGTCGTGACCTTGACCTTGTAGTAAAAAGGACCTTAAATAACACTTAAAAAAGGTTCCTCACTGCAGGATTGCAGTGAACAATGTAGTAATCATCGCGAATATGATCAAGGATTTAAAGTGACGTCAACAATTGCAAAGCGTAAGAAGCATTCATACTAATTTTTGATCAAGAATGAACTTGCTTTTCTACACCACCTCCTGAACCTGCCGCGCAGTCAACCGAAAGCTCAAAATAAAGAATAACTGTGAAATTAAAGGACAGAGAATCACGCTATTCCATCACAGTGAAGATCTGATAACACGGAACAAGTTTCTTGCCACTGCTGGGTTCTTACACTGACCTCAATCGACAAAACTAAGAGAGTTGCTCATTTAATAACAAGAAAAGGTTGCGGGTGAGAAAATGATGTAGCTGTTGGAGTCGGCTGATGTTCCACACAAATGACTGTTATAGGTACCGGAGTGGCAGCCCTGTCATTAGGCAATGACACAAACGTTCTAACCCCGAGGGTGCCCGCCTCTAATGAGCGGGTGTCCGTGGGTGACCTTAGAAACCCTTTACATAATATCCATCTAAACAGCGCAGCGACCTGAGGCCATAGGAACTGCTTTCGATTCCTGAATGCATGATATCACCACGCAGTTATGACTTCTGCAAGGATTAGGAAAATAAGAGTGTGCAATTTCTTGAAACATGTTTCACAATATCAATCGTAATATTTAATTGGTTATGCCCTTTAAAAATAGTTATGAATTCTGAATTACGTAAGGAAAATAGAGGTTTTGATCTCGTAGTGAACGAAATGTGATCCGAGTCGTAAAGCTTTTTTTATTTTTTTAAAGAAAATACAGTTTCGGAGTCTGGTCGGGACTCCGGCACTGTGTTCCTTTTTCTTAGTCCTATTTTTTTTTCATTTTGCCTAACCTTCCTTTGTTTATTTTTTTCTGTTTCATGACAAATACACATACATGTACACATTTACAAACACAAAGACACTCATGCCTAAGGCGGGACTCGAACCCACGATCCCCTACGACACGAAGCACCAAAGTGAGGCGCACGCTTTGGAGCTTTACTTGCGAAGTCAGGTGATCTGCAATTGATTCCCGGTATCGAAACTGAGGATTTTTCCCTTACTGGGAGTTCTGGTAAATATGCACTCACCATTGAGAACTTTGAGAACCAATTGAGAAGCTCTTGTTGCACAAGAATATTACTACACTCTGCCAACCATGTCCTATAACGACGCAGGCAGATGATGCAGCGGCTATGCGGTAGGCAATGACAACATTTGAATTTGCGCCACGTCGTTAGCTAGTAAAAAAAAAACAGAAGGTACGATCACAAAATTTGAATTTGTGCCTCATCGTTAGTAAAAGAAATAGAAGGTACGACGAAAAAACAGAATGCTGAATTATAGGGGTATGAGGAGTTTAAGAACAGAAAAAGAAGCACTAAGATGAACGGATCATTTTGAAAGATCTAAGGCTAGGGTGCAGGTGCATATTAAAACGAAGTACACCAAACAGGAGCAAACAGAGTGGTAAAGAATTCGATGTGTTCTAATCACATAATTTTCTCTATCTATTCTGCAAACAAATTTCAAAATATTCTTCTTTTTTCTATTTTATAGTAATTTAGATAAACATTAGCAGAAACTTCAAATTATTTAGTTCTTATAAGCAGAAGGGAATTAAGGGAATACACGGACGACTTCCCGTTTGAGAAAAGTATATGATTTTAAGATTGAAACCAATAATGAATATTTCGAAAATGGTTAGCCCCACAACAAAAATATATAGGACATAAGTTGTATGTTTATATACATTTTTACTTTCTCTATATGAATTATGTACAAAGTGTAAAGAGAAGGTATTGTAATGCACCCAAAAATTCGATACCGAGATTTCACCGGAAATATATGTTTTGAGACACCCTGAATACAAAAAAGCATTTTTAGAAAAATGTCCGTGTGTCTGTTTGTCTCTCTATGTGTGTGTGTTTGTGTGTATGAGTGTGGACACGAAAGTTTTCAAGAAAATACCACTACCCCAAATTACCCTTCACATGGAAAATTTTTCGAAAATTTTGGTTTTCTAATAAATGGCTCTAACGATTTTGATTAAAACGTCGTATATTAAAGATATATACCTGACAAATAATATGTAAATATCTTGAATTTTCTGGGAATAGCCTCTGAAGACTACTTTATTCTGGATGCATTTTACGGAATTGTGAATAACTGGTAAACCGTAAGAGATAGACAAAAACTTACCATACAACAATTCTAGAGCACATTAAAACACACAATATATGTTATATACATTTTTTTCGTGGAGTTGATCTATTTTTAGAAATACTTTGTTTTTTGTTTCAGCCTTGAAAAACTAATACAGGAATTTGTCAACTCGTGTCCATACAAAGGAACTTCAGTCACATAGCAACCAGCTTTGTCAATTCGTGTCCTTACAAACAAAGGAGCTTCAGTCACACAGCAACCAGCTTTTGTCGGTCACTTTAACCTATGGTACTACCTTTTATAGCTTCTACTTACAAGGGAGCAAGTAATAAAGACTATTTCTGCTAATTTTTTCTCGATGAGCATGAAGTAAATAGAAGCATAAGCTATTTAAGAATAATTTGTTGCAGAGTACAAGAGAAAGTCATGTGAATGATACACATCAGATTTTTTGTGTAGTAAGCTTTCGTTTATATCTTAGGTGTGCCAGTTATGAAAACGTAATTCAAAATGAAGAGTACTTCAGATGCTTATTACCAGGATATACATTTTATTTACCATGTAAATATTTTTAACATAACGTACTTTAATCAAAATGGTTAGTAAGTTTTTAGAAAATTAAAATTCTCGAAAAATGTTCTATGTAAAGGTTTGTTTGCAATGGAGAGATTTTATTGAAGATCTTCTTCTCCCATCCTTGGGAGATACTAAACGTAAATACCACGGGCAGATAGACCCGGATCTTTTTCTAAAAATGCTTTTTATAGATTTAGGGCTCCTCCAAACATGTATTTCCGGTAAATAACGGTGTCAAATTTTTAGGTAGAATACAATACCTTATGTGTTTACCATATTTATTGTACATACTGCTAGAGAAAGTAAAAAAAGATGAAAAACCGATTAATAACGAAAATCTTGAAAGAAAATGGATTCAAACAACTGAAAGATTTATGTAATTAGAAACAGGAACAACGAATATAAAACTTAAACTAAAAAAAAGGAAAGGTAAGATAATGATAAGACAAAAGGAATGTAGAGTAACGAAGGCTGAAATGAAAACTGCAAAGAAGGAGCAAATTAATCAAATTGAAAGCTGATTAGTAAAATACGAGGCAATCAGGAGAAATTGTGGAAAAGCAGTAATGAAAGGGATAGGCATGATCAATAAGATATTTAGTTTAAAAGAAAATGTGAAATACAACTGAAAATGAGAGCAGTTAAAAAAATATTTACCAGAGGAATGGTAACAACTGGACGGAAAAAACGAACAAAAACCGAAGGAGGAAGAACGGAGAAGCAGACGCAGAAGAGATCTATATACAAACAGCATCATTCTAAATAATATTTTCATAATATTGTTGGTAAATCTGCAAAACTGTAAGAGTCACAAAGTCACAGCCCAAAACCATACATCTCCTTAAAACTCGCAATTTATGACAAATTCATTTTTTGTTCCCCAACTGTTTCCAAGATATTCGTTATGAATAGTTTGAACTTTCAAATACGTCATGCTTTTATGACGTGTTAATTTGGCCATTCGTTTGCATTTCATAATGATGCAAGGGACTACTTTTTAAAGATTTGAGTATCGCTTGCAGACTCCTGCTTCAGTGAAATATTAAATTACTCGATTTCTAATGGATTAATTGTTTTTTCACATAAGCCGTGTGTAGGACAGGAGTTGGATAGGTAGAGCCAGACTGAAAAATTCAAAGACATAGCCGGGATTTGAAACACGGATCTCCGGTTGCTCTGCCACTAAGCTACCATGGCAACATGACGGCATAGCATTGAATTTCTCAACTAACTCGCATGATAAACCACGAGGTGATCTCAAATTATTTTGAGATGACAACCTAATGGCTACTTACAATGTAAGTACTTATGACCCAGGATTCACAGTATAGCCAACTATTATAGTCAATTGGTATTGAATTAATTGTTTTTTCACACAAGCCGTGTGTAGGACAGGAGTTGGATAGGTAGAATAAGACTGAAAAATTCAATGCCATAGCCGGGATTTGAACCACGGATCTCCCGATTTCTAGCCGGTTGCTACACAATTTCTGTAAAGGTATGAAGTAAATAAAGTATTTGAAAATAGTTTGTAGAAAATACATAGAATAAAAATAGTGGATAGAAGAACTCATATGAATATAACATCTCAATTTTTGCAAATTATGGTTGTAAGGTTTACATTTGGAAGAATCTGTCAACTACTATTATCTTGATTTTTTTCCTGGTTTCTCCTTGGTGGTATGTATTGCTGGGGTGTTTATCATCTAGCACATTTCTTTTCTGGCAGTACCTTATCTTATAATGCTCACGTTTATATGCTTTACTAAAAGAATACAATTTCTTTGAGTAATTATTGGTTGTATAAATTAGATTGTGATTTATGTAAACATTTTTAAAACATTTCCATTCCGTGCCAGACATAACACAAGGAAAGAGTATTCCCGAGAACTCATGAGGGCTGCTTATTTGACGGGTCGTTCGTCGCCCTGTCAAGACTACTCCAGCAACAGGATGGGTCTTCGAGCCGAAGAGTTCTAGCTCCACGCGTATCGATACCCTCTATCCCATCCTCCTGGAAGTAGTAGGATGTAGGTCTAAGTTTGCGAGGTGTCCCTTCCGTTGTATAACCCATAACGTATAAATAAAATACGTACGACACAACCAAAATAATAGGTATCGTAAACTCGAGATCCATCTGGACAGGCATAACGAGAATGTTGATTTGGCACTGGAGGGTACAACAGAGAGCAAAGCAAATTCTCGGCTTTTTCACGCAGTGAGAGCGCATTTAGAGGGGGTGTTGCCCGACGTTTAAAACGTTTTTCCTCTCAGAGTGTCCCTGGGGTGCGTTACACCCACAGCTTAAACTTCAATCCTAAGTTTGTTATTACTAGCAATCAACCTGGAGGCTACATACACTGTAACTTATTCAAATCATCTTTAATTCCAGGCAAACGCTTCAAGAAACGGCGCCACGCTTTTGCTTAATCAGACCTCCCTGTTCCATAGCGAGGAATTTCAATGTCTCTGTTTCTAGTAATTCAGAAACAAAAAAGACACTCACAAAACCCACATTTATGAACGTTTTTTTTGTGCCACTTATCAATAGTAGATATAGAAATAATTGTATTCCATTGAAATACACATTTTAGCCCTGAGGCTTCTTCAAAATACAATTTCAGAAAAGCAAGCGTATTTATGTCTGTGAATAGCATAACTAAAAGCTGAAAGTAGAATTTAATTCCGGAACAATAAGATAAAATTTGAAAATTCCATTCCATGCGTCCGTTTAAATGGAAGAAAATTAAAATGCATTAGTTTCCCAAAGATTGCCACAAAGTTGTATCAAAACCTCACATATTAAAAATATTAACATGATAAATGTAATGCACATATATAAGTAAAATTAGTTCTTAGTATCCCGTAAAATGCTCTGCAAAAGTTTTACTTTAATAACTTAAATTGGACACCAAAAGTGATAGACAAAAATTTTATATAGTCGGTTTACCCTCCCCTTATGTAGAACTGACACCGCCCTAAGACTTAAAAGTGGGTGTCTAGCAACACCTAAGCAAGAATGGAAAACCTGGAACGTAATCAGGCGTGACCGTGAGGAAGCACATGATATGAAATGCAGACGAGGTGGATGATAGAATAGGTGATGGAGCAATTGGTAGAATGAGTGGTGTGGGGAAACCGGAGGACTCGGTGAAAACCTGCCCAGACGCCGTTTCGTTCACTAAAAATTCCACATGCGGGCGCTTGGGTTCGAACCAGGGCCACCTAGGTGTGAGGTGAGCGGTCTAGCCACTCGGCCGCGGCGCCGCCTGAGACTAAACTTACTTTGGAAAAAATTAACAAATTCTTAAAATTTGCAATGTTTATATTTATTCGTAGTATTTCGTATACCCATAATCTACATTCTTTTTTTATGCTTGCTGTTCTCTATTCGGAAGTAGATAAACGAAATTATGCTCCAATAAACGAGGAGTGCTTAAAAGCTCCCCCTTTTTTTATAGTGTTTAACGTCCGCTTTTACTACACCGATGACACCGATGATGTATGAATTGGAGATGGAGCACCGGTGGAATGTAATAGCGGGGAAAACCGGAGAACCCGGAGAAAACCCACCCCTGCTTCGTTTTGTCCACCACTAATCTCACATGCGGTGGCTTGGGATCGAAGCCGGCTGCCTAGGTGAGAAGCGAATGGTCTAAGTACTCGCCGCATATAAGCTACCGCCACACAGTAGGCTCTCCTGTTCTTTTTAATATTCCAGTACTAAATAGTACACTATCAAGAGTAGTTCCTTTTTACTTACAGTACAACGTACACGAAGGTAAAAAAGGTGTTCCATTTCAGCCAAAATTTCGATATCATGTTTCATAAGAAATTGTACTAATTTTGAGGACCAGAATAAAAAAAGAGGTATTTTTTAAAAAAATCATAGGTAATCCATTCACATAACTTTCTCTACCTATTCTGTAACAAACTGTTCTTATAAAAGCGTGTATTAATATCACCAAACGTATGATTATTTTGTCTACGGTGAAAAAGCAATCACTTCAGTCGGTTTAACGAAAACAAATTTCTTCCTAACATTAAAATTAAAGCTCGTTCGTTTATTATTAAACATTATGAAAATATCAACACAACCGACGAAAAGTAAAGAACATAAGCCAAAAGAAGAAACACTTGAAGATAGTTTCTACTCCAACAAATATTTAAATATGAATTAAATTTTAAATGAACAGTCATCAGCACTCATGTGAAGCAAACGTTTCCGGGGAGAAATTAACAATTAACATTATGGTAGATGTTTATGCGAGTTTATAAAATTACTGAGCTGTAAATAGATTTCTCCATATAAATAATACGTGTCAGTCAATGAGTTATGTATATCCAACATAAAAAATTCAAAATGTAGTCGTCTCTTGACCAAGAGTATAATTACTTAAATATCCAATAAAGCTGAAAGAGATAAATTAGGCTTTCATACGGGTTCTATATACTATACACTGAAAAAAGAAGCATTTTTCTAACCATTGTTTTATGTTATTCGCGATATACTTAAATGTAATAGAAAGATTTCTTAAAAGCAACAAGCCAGTATAGTTAGTCAGGAACAGTTGGTTCAAACAAACGAACATCTGGTTCATATTTAGATAAAATTGGCACCCTGGAAATTGAAAAATCTGATGTGTTCCATTCACATGACTTCCTCTACATTTCTGCAACAAATTATTGTTGAAAAGCTTATGCTTCTATTTACTTCATGCTCATTGAGAAAAAAGTAGCAGAAATAGTCTTATTGCTTGCTTCATGGAAATAGAAGCGAAATGAGGGAGTACTATAGGCTAAACTGATAACCATAAGGTGGTTGCTATGTGGCTGAAGTTTCTTTATTTGTATAGACAGGAATTTATATGAGAAAAGTATAATTTTTTTCAAAGCTGAAACCAAAAACAAGGAATATGTAAAAAAACGATCAACTCCACGAAAAAAATATAAACATTACATAAATTGTGTGTTTTAATGTGCTCTACATTTTGTGTGTGTTAAGGTTTTGTCCATCTCTTACGGTTTAGCAGTTATGCAAATTTCCGTAAAATTCACCCAGAATAAAGTAGTCTTTAGAGGCTATTCCCAGAAAATTCAAGATGTACATTTTATTTGTCAGGTAAATATCCTTAATACTTGACATTTTAATAAAAATAGTTAGAGCCATTTTTGAGAAAATCAAAATGATGGGTGTGAAGTGATTTTCTTGAAAATCTTCGTGTCGCATCCTTGGAAGATAAAAAACTTAAATACCAAGTTCGGTATTTAACGGTCTTTTCGTTTTTGAGCTATGCTGTCCACAGACACACAGACACACACACGGACCTTTTTGTAAAAATGCTTTTTCTGGATTCAGGGGGATCCAAAACATGTATTTCCGGTGAAATATCGGAATCGAATTTTGGGTGCATTACAATACCTTCTCTATACACTATGTACATAGTGCGTGTAGAGAAAGTAAAAAGCATAAGATTGAATAATGATTAATGCACAAAGCACCATTCAGACGCAACTGACCGAATACCATCGCCTGGACCTTCAACTATGAAAGAGATTTAGAAAATGACGGGAACGGGAAATGGTGGACTGGAACATTCGGGGATGTAATTAACCTACCCAGCATTCGACTGGCAACCCCGGGAAACCCCTGATAACACTCTTGGGTCAGGTAGGCCGTCCGTGAGAATCGAACCCATGACCTCAGAATGCGGGTCACTTGTGCCATCCTGCTCGGTATCCAGCTATGGAACTTAAATCCTATTGCTTTTCTTCAGAGATACTAGCAACTATAACGCATCACAAGTTTTGGAAGAGTCGTTAAAAGTACCGAAGCCATTTTAATCAGCATGTTTTCCGTTCTGCACGAAATGGGACTGTCTCTTCATTACACGGCAGGGCCGATACATCCTGTACACAGTGCATAAATTAAGGCCACATTCTCAACGCCTGTTTTGTTTTTAATCAACTTGTACAAGCAACGTCTCAATGCGATGCTGTACGCATTCCTGCGCGTTCGTCCAGCCGGATAAAAAAGGAAGGCATCAACAGCTCGGCACAAAAACACGAGTGGCCATTCAACCAGTTGTCATTCCCCCAATTACCGATTTCAAATGCACGTCACAGCTATAAAGAGGGATATCGCCTCCTCGCAAATTATCTAAGGTGTTGCCCATTAGTGTTTTAACCTTCATCTTTCTTTCCTAGATTCATTTCCTCTTTCATTAATTGTTCCATCTCGCTTGTTCATTTAGCTTTATATTTCTTCCTAAGTTACTAATGTTATTCCTCTTTTCTCATCTTAATTCCTGCTTCCTTTTATTTTCATACTTTTCTACTTTTACGACTGTGCAACTACATTATTTTCTCTCCTCTTGTTGTTGTTCTGCCTGTCTGTCTTTTGGCTCTTATTATATTATCTATTCGTACATAGTAGAAAAGATATTACGTTCTACTCAACAATTTGAGCAAGTTTGACTAAAAATAAACATTTTAGGGTCCCCTGTGTGTTTAAGAAAAACATAACTAAAACCGAAAATTCGGTTAAATGCGAACCTTTTCCGAGATATTCCTTATTCTTAGTTTCAATTTAACTTTTCTCAAATGGTAATATGTCATTTCTGTTTCTTTTGTTTTACTTCTGACAGTGCGGTGAGAACCGAATTTCAATTACATAGCAACCAGCTTTTAAAAGATTTAACTAACGCTTTATCCTATCGTTTTATCGCTTATTTGTTGTCTATGTATAATGAACTAAGTAATAAGGTAATTTCTGCTAATGCCTATTATAATTAGCGTGAAGTAGATTGAATAACAAGCCTTTGTTATAATATTACATAATAGGTAGATAATAAAATAAGTATTTACAGAAAAAGTACCACGCGTGTGTATTTGTGATAAACATAACTAAAAACGAAAAGTCGGTTAAAAAATGTAAATGTAAATGGCGTGTTATTTATGGACGCTCTTTAACTACTGTGGTCCTCAGCGCCCCATTCTAAATTGGGCGTGAAAGACCGCTTAATTTTGCTCAGAGACCTCTCTATCAGGCTTGAGGTTCTTTTACGTGCCTTAAATCTACGACACGGGACCAACGGCTGTACTTCCCTTCCGAAGGAAGCCATGATAAGGATTTTTACACCCGTCCTCCGCCGGGTTTGAAGTTATATGAAGTTAGCATGGTAACCATTACACCAAGGAGGACGACGTGAAAAGTCGGTTAAATACCAACATTCCCGTGATATCCCTTGTTATTAGTTTCAATTTTAAAATACTTAAACTTTTCTCAAATGGAAATTTGTCATTCCTGTTTCTTTTGTTTTACTCCTGACCTTGCGAAGTGAACCGAATTTCAATTACATAGCAACCAGCTTTTAAAGTAGCTTTAGCTTAGTGTATTCCCTTATTTGACATCTGCTTATAAGGAAGTAGGTAATAAGGTCATTCCTGCTACTGTTTATCTTAATTAGCGTGAAGTAGATTGTATAACAAGCCTTTTAAAATATTGTTACATAATAGCTAGAGAAAGTAATGTGAATAAAACGCATCCGATTTCCCCTCCCCCCTTTCTTACTGTTTCTGCTGAAATATTTCTAACGACTTTATTTCTTGAATTCCTCTTTTCAGTTTTACTTTCTCTGCCACATACTTAGAGAAGTAGAGGGATTATTGTACTCCAACCAAGAACTCGTCATCGATATTTTAACGAAAATATATAGGAATAAGACAGCCTTAACCTCAAAAATAAAACCTTTTTATACAAATATCCGCGTATATGTGTGGGTTTCTGTGTGCGCATTGCGTCACTGAAAATATACATCTCAGATTTTCCATTAAGTTCAGCATCTTCCAAAGATGTGACCCTCAACTCATCTTTATGGAAACATTTCACTCATTCATTTTTATTTTGGTCTTGAACTTATTTTTATTCTAAATACATATTATATATTAAAATAGATAAGAATTTACAACAACAAATATGTAGATCTGGTTGTTTGTTAAATACATTTTTTATTGATTGAACCGTCTTGGAGATATTCGTTGTTATTGGAATAGCATTTTTGTATAAAGATCGGTGTGTGTGTATGTGTGTGTGTATGTGGTCAGCATAGTTCAAAAACGAAAACTGCTTTAAATACCAAAGTTTATATTTTGCATGGATTTTTATATAAAGATGCGACACTAAGATTTTCAAGAAAATCCCCCACCTCAAACTGCACTTTAGATGACATTTTTTTTTTTTTTTTATAATTTTGCTTTTCCCAACAATGACTCTAACGATTGCGATTAAAATACCATATAATAAAGATATGCATATCACAAATAAAGTGTATATCTTTAATTTTCTGGGAATAGCCACTGATGACCTGCTCATTCTGGATAATTTTGCTTAATATTGCATAACTGGTAAACCATATGAAACAGATAAAAACTTACTGAATAGAAATGAAAATCTCGTTAAAACACAAAACTTATATCACATACATCTTCATTGTAGAGCTGATCGTTTCTGATATTCCTTGTTATTGGTTTCAAGTTTAAACTACGTTATTTTCCTCAAATGGGGTCAGCTGCTGGCAATGGAAAACGAACGCAGCTTTTATTGTTCACATTATTGTTTAAAAATGTTGACTCGCTTTTGTCTAGTGCAGCAAGTATTAATTGGAAGCAAGTAGGCAACTAGATTATTTCTGCTCATATTTATCTCGATTAGCTTGATGTAGATAATCCTTAATAAAAATAGTTTGTTTGTAAAACAGCTAGAGAAAATCATGTGAGTGAAACAAATTAGCATTTTTTTTCTTATGGCCAAAAACCGATTGAAATTTTAAAACCAGAACATTTAAAGAATGTCTATCACTTCACACTCCTATATTCTTTTTTATATATTGACATGTTTAATGAAATCATATCTGAAAGCGTTCATCTGGATGACTTAAGTACATAAAAGTATAAGCTCCTATAAGAATAATTTAGAAGAGTGAGTAATGTGAATGTAATCTCATATATTTTAAATTATTTTATAGTCTATATCTATCGAGAAGTACAGTGCGTTGTAATTGTAAAATAATTATCAAAACTGGTAGAGCGTATTTGGAAACTCGAGTGGCATCATCCCGAAGGAGACAAGAGACACCCCGAAACATTCGAAAAATGGTATATGGACCCAAGTACCGGGGAGCCAATTTAGCCTCAGAAACTTTAGCTTTTGAACTAATTAGATAATAATAGTAAATTTACAAAGCATATACTAGGGTCGGCTGAAAAGTCCCCGGCCTCTCAATGAAAACAACACTTAAATTTTTTTTCTTTATTTCTCAACATAATCTCCAAAAAGGCAAATACATTTGTCATATTGGTGTTCTAATTTAATTAAACCATCTTTGTAGTGCGATTAATCAAGGTCCTCAAAATAGCTGTTTACCACATCAATGTCGTCCTCGTTGCTGTGAAATCATCGTCCTCCAAGACTTTTTTTGAGGTTTGGGAACAGGGTGTTAGATCTGACGAATAGGTTGGATGTTCAAGCAATTCCAACTTTAATTCACACATTTTTCCCATTGCAATGACTGAACGATGGGCCGGAGCATTGTCGTGATTATTTTTTTTTTTTTTTGTGTCAAATGAGGCCTTTTTCTTTTCACCTCTTCACTCAAACGTTGCAGTAAGCTTGCCAAGTAGTCACCAGTGATACTTTGCTTTTTTCCAAGTAATCGATAAAAATAATTCCCTGTGCATCCCAGAAAACACTCGCCATAACCTTGTTAGCTAACAAAATTGACTTTGCCTTTTTTGGAGTTGGTTCTCCTGACGCAATCCACTGTTTTGACTGTGATTAACTTTCTGAAGTATACTGATGTATCTAAGTTTCATCCATGGTAATAAGAAGTCTCAACAATTCACTGGGATTTTTACGGTAGAGCTCCACCTTCTTAACAGAAACAGTTTTTCTTTGCAACTTTTGATCAGGTGTCAACAAACGCGGCACCTATCTTGCACAGACCTTGTGCAAAACATTACTTAAAATATTATCTGCACATTCTTTTGATTTGTTTACAGCCTCTGCTATCTCAAACAACTTTAATCTGCAGTCTTCCAGTACTAAACGATGAATTTTTTCGATGATCTCTGGAGTTGTCACTTCTACAGGACGTCCAGAGCGAGACTCATCACTGGTGCTCGTACGTCCCATTTTAAACTGTGCTACCCACCTTTTACTCATTGAATATGAAGGGACAGAGTTTTTCAATGTACTGTTAAGCGTTTCAAATGGGAGTATTTAATCACTGCTCGTTTTTCCAAATCCTTCATTTTCGTGAAAACTCTAAAGTTGTCTTGTTTAAAAAGCTGTCAATCGAAAACTAAACAAGTTATTCCTGTAACTATGGATACAAGATAGTCTAGAGTTAAACTATACGATGCTACCGTCTAACAGGCCTAGTGGCGCCATTTCTGTGTGAGGCCTGGGAATTATTAACTGACCCTCCTAAACCCATGACTTGAATTTTCTGCGAATAGCCTGTGGATTCCTCTTCTTTCTGAATAATATGTTCATAATTGGAAAACGTAAGTATTTTAGTACACAAAAAGTGTAGATATCTTAAAACACATAAATTTGTACAGATGCTTTCTCTATAATATTATATTGATGTATAAATAAAAAAAATGCACATATTTGGACGTAATAGTGCTAAAATATATGATCACATTTTTCAAACATCCTTTATTAAACGAAGTTACCAGTTGCCACCATTGCAATAGGATAACAAAGACACGAGGAAAAAGCAAGCATTGTATATCGTTTCCCACCACGATTCCTATATACCATTACAATTACACGTACATTTCGTATCCAATTCCGTAGTTTATTAGAGGGAGACGGAAGAGCTTGAAAGAGAGAGGGAGGGGGAAGAAAAAGAAAGAGTTGAGCAGCGGGCGGCGACCGTGACGCTATCAAGGTTCGTCTCACCAAAACCAGATTTATTCGCGTTAATCGAAAAGTTCATGAACGTGTAACCGCCATGATATCCATTGTGTAAGAATGTTCAAATGGTTCAAATAGATTGTTTTCCTATTTATTTTTCGTTATTTCGTTTTTATCGTTACTTGAGAAATCTGTAGTGTGTTTTCGGAAACTAATGTCATCAATTTGGGCGGCAGAATAGCTTAATGGTTTCGTTCGCGGCTTTCGTGCTGAGGGTGCGTGGTTCGATTACTAGTTCTGGAGTGGCATTTTTAAGGGTTCCATCCAAGCCTTCGTCTCTGTCTGACTCCCTAAGGACCAATGCAGTTCGGTGTACACAATAGAGACTGTAGATTCTCTCATTCACCGTCGTCCTCACTACCAACCCACCATCGGGGATAATGGATACCGCCCGTTCAGAAACGGGCCCCTCAGCGTTTGGTGGTATGAGTTCACAGCTCATATGAGAAGCCCTTGAAAACCAAAAAACAAGCGTACAAACAAAAGTTTAGTACGCCATGCACGCCTTCTGCCCTGTTCCTTCTACAAGTTTAAATGCTTGAACCAATGCCTCCTGATCTATCAACTCTGCAACCTTGTTTCACGTTATTCACAATGTGTTTATTAATTGTTTCACAATAAAATGTTCGTTTATACAGTTTTGAGTGGCCTTACTATTTACATTTTACACGCATTCTATGGTATTTCCGTTTGGAAGCGTTGCCAACACGTGTTACAAAAACAACTAACGATCTACATGTGTAAAGTTTTAATACTTCTAGCTAATTTGATAGTATTTGATTGACAGCTACCTCACTCACTTCTTAGAAACTCCATATATGTCTGTTGTTGCGTAAAACTGACAGGCAAACATAATATTTTGTAAAATAAGAACTAAAGCTTTCCTGGCGACGTGTTAATTCAAAATCTTCTCGGGCTTCTAGCCAGGTAAAAACAGTTTTTATCTGGCTAGAAGCCCGAGAAGATTTTGAAATAATATTTTGTGTTGAAAATTATTTTAAAAATCCCATTAA